>OY540850.1:14505559-15705559 GCA_961205895.1 Mythimna pallens | reverse complement strand
TAATCTTATGAGGGCCTAACAACGATGGGCCTGCCACTGCAAAGCTTCCATCACCTTTCAACCATCTACTACCTAAGAATCAAGTCTTTTCTCAATTTATGTTAGGAATGCCTACGTCCATGATCGGATGCTCTCGGCTTGACTCTTTGACCGTCACCATAAGCCTGACCCTTACATCGACAGGGCCAGCGTCCTCGCCTACTTCTTCCTCTCTGCCCACCAGCTGCTCGGGAGTCATGACCTCGTGGAAGTATAAGTAGGTGCGAGGTGGGATTCTGCGGGTGACGAAGATCCGCCAGTAGTGAGAGACGCAATCTGGATTGATGCGACCGAAGTAAGTTCCTGGAACAGGTAAAGTAAGAACTTAAGGCTCTGATGATATAATGCTATTATTTAAATAAAATCAGTTTTTATTTAAAAAAATTATAATGTCACAAGATATGCATATGTGGTTCTACCTTCAAATCCGTTCAATCTGGTCAAAATCTGATGAAATAAATGTTGCCAAAAGCAATTTAATATAAAAGCGAATTACAAACTCAGTAAAGGAAAACGTGGTGAAAACACACGTGTGGACACAGTAGGCCTTCAGTTACTGGGAAGTATTGAATACATTATGAAGTGATTACTAAAAAAACTATGTTATATTCTTAAAGATCAGCGAGTCGCATTCGAAAAAGAAAATATATAGAAAAGTTTACTGAGAGTAATGTTAGATAGTGAAAACACTTTCATTTTCACTCTAGCTTCCACATTATCATTCCTTACGCATTGCGCAGGAAATATCTGCCATAGAGCACTGGTCATAGTGTAGCTGATCGAATATCCTGTAGTACGTTTCCGCTGTGAAATCGTTATTAGAAGCCATTTTTTTTTTCAGGGAAATTATGATTTTTATAGAATTTCTGGTTTTTGATTTGATTTTCTTTTTTTTCCTACAGATTTGTACTCAGATATATTTATTTTTATATAGTAAATACTTTTTTTAGTAACACCAAAATATTTTTAACTAATTATACTAATATAATTATGTAAATCATGTAAAATATTTAACTAAAAACTAAATAACTTAAATCTGAAATATGGCGTCGAAAAATTACTCCGCATCGCTATTGACTTATAATAGTTATATTACTTATAATAGTAATATCCCTAAAAAAACTGGTGGCATTGTCACGCTGTAAGAAAACGGGAAATATAAGCCTATCGTCCTTATTCCAAGATTCAGCCAGCCCTTGGTTCACGTGCCGTGTCAATAAGGAACTCCACCAAATCTTTTTACATTTTGTAAGCAGTCAGACCCCACGATCCAAGTCTTAAAAAACCTTGAACAGCTCGAAAATATAACTGCCAATAAGGTAATATTTCCTACGCTCGAAGACGAGCCAAGATGGAGCGGCGCAAGTAGAAAT
The DNA here is from genome assembly GCA_961205895.1 of Mythimna pallens. Taxonomy (NCBI): domain Eukaryota; kingdom Metazoa; phylum Arthropoda; class Insecta; order Lepidoptera; family Noctuidae; genus Mythimna; species Mythimna pallens. Next base: position 15,704,147 of record OY540850.1, on the reverse strand, counting down.
CCTATTCATATTCCGTCGCCTGACAGGTCAGGTAGTATAGCCAGAAAGCCGACGGTGACAATAGCACGTCACATCCTGCACTTCAGCTACATGACAGATCGTAGTGGCGGGTCTGTGGAACATTTCGTCGTAGTGGCAGCGATGAGGAGAATAAGAAGGAGCACTAAGACGTAAGAAGGCAGCTACACTTTTAAATATTTTTAATGGGCAAATCAACAACTAACACTTGGTCGCCCTGAATGCATCAGAGCTTTAGGTTCTTTTTTTATGAAGTAAACAAGTGCTTGACTGCGATCCCTCTTAATTGTAAATAGTGTTTCAATCACTCTAATATAGAAAAAACCTAAATTATAAGATTCAATTATAATCAGACGGGAAGACCACAGCAGGTAAATTGTTCCAGTCCTTCGATGGTTCTTTTTTCTTCTACAATTTTTTATTCCCTAATTTACTTTTAGTACTGAACGTATATTTTTTATATTCTAAAGAAGGATGCTAGATTTTGTATGGCCAGTGTACCCACCCTTCAACAGACATGGAACAAACGTCAGTTTGTTTATTCTTATCCACAAAAGACAAAACAGCTGATTGTGCTGGTGCATTAAAATTAATGTGTCTCCATAACCCCATGTATAACAACTTAGGTTAGATTAAAATAAAAATATTTTTTATAACCTAAAACCTATACTTTTGAGGTAAGTTGGCATAAAAAAAAACTTTATTCAACTAGACGCGATATTTGACGAAGGGATTTTGCGGACAGTTTTACGCAATGTCCGTTGTCAAATATTTTTTGTAGAATCATACAGGGCTCGAAAAATTTCATTCAAAAATGTATGACAGTACTATGTTATGAGTATATTTAAGATGTAAAACACTTGGGTTAGGTTAGGTTAAAATAATGTTTTATAAAACCTAAACCCCGTAGTTTTAAGGTATGTCGCCAAAATAAAAGCTCTATTCAACTAGACGCTTCGAATGACACCTGTTTCAAATCTTTCGGGTGTTGGGGACAATTTTACGCAATGCTCTTTTTATAAACTATTTATTTATTTTATGTATTTTTTTTGCGCTCCTTGCAAATTACAGCTCCGCTTTATGTGTGACCAGCCCTTACCAACTGAAAGTTCAAAATACTAACCATACAGCCTAGCTAACATATAGGTACACTTATAGTTACTTGCACGTGTTTTCAGTGTGAGCACGTATATATCATTTAAAGTGGCGGCTAAGCAATAACTTAGAATGAAGCCAACATTCATAAAATAGAGATAGTAGACTGGCTAGGATCATGAAGTAAGGATTCCTTTAATTAAATTTCGTGATGACCTTACGGTTAAAGATTTCTTGAGCGAAATCCTAGTGGGGGCGATGGTATAGGCCATGGTCCGGAATGAGGAGAAATGTCAGGCGGTCGCCTCCTCCTGCAAAGCAGTAATGCTAGCAAAGGAGAAAGCCGCACGCGTAAGGAAATGGACTTTCTCATGCTCCAGCAACCGGAACGCGGACCCTGATTTCCAGCCACCGTAGGCATGAGCTTGAGGACGAGAAGCAACGGGTAGCTCGCCGTCCGGCCGTCCGGTAACCATTCGGACCGAGTCCGAGTTGTTGTCGGGCCCAGCAAGGCCGAAGCCTACTGGGCTGGGCTGGGTTTGACTTCTGAAAAGAAAATCCGTGGTCCTGAAACACAACGACAAAGAAGGAACATAGGTGTGGTTTTAGTCAGTAAAAATCTGCTACGCCCTCTCATTCCGCCCTAGAGTGAGTAAATTCAGAGAAAATTTTTCCAATAACTCCCCAGCTTTTACTTTTCCCACCATAGATTGGAGTGGGAGTGTGTCAGACTTTTACTGACCAAAAACCCACTCTTGTTCCTTCGTTGCCTTTCATACCAGGGCCGAGTTTTCCTTTCAGAAACAAACCCTTGGCCCTAGTAGGCTTGGACCCTGCTGCGCCTAGGCGATTTGTTGTCACCTCTTTTAGAAGCGCGTGCAACACTGCGCGCCGTCATTGACATAATGCTTACTTTGCCAATTCAATTAAACGGTTGTATTACAATTACTTTTAATTAGATACTAAAGTAATGGATCCTGTATTTATTTTTCATTAACGTCCATCAGAAGGTATTTAACAATATACTGCCGAGCCTAATTAACATTTAATTAGTTTAACTAGGATGTGTTTATTAAAAAAAAAACTACACGTTATAATAATGATTTTCCTTTTGAAAATGATTTATTCATGTGAAACTTAATTTATAAAATGTATTTCATTATGTATTTATTAATTTTGTATACAACATGTAACTAGAATATCTTTATTATTGTGGAATATTATTTATATATTGGCAAAAACTGCTGAAAAATTTACATCAATTGTAATTCTCATTTTGTAATGACGAAAACACTTTCTAGGCAAAAGTTCCCAAAGGGAAATCAATAGTGCTGAATTTAGATCCGTCTATTCTTCTCTCAGTCAGCGGCTGTATCATAAGAACCGTAAAAAGTTGACAGTTGAAATTTTGACAGAGTGTATAACTATTGGTGCTATACCATATTTTATGGGATCTTTCATAAGCGAGTCCTTACACCTATCGATTTTTAGGGTTTAATTTTAATGTCTCTCAAAATGAACCACTTCAAATTTAAACATTTCAATAACAAACTAATATTATAATTTCTTTCTTTGTTTTCTTTCTTTCTTCCTTTAAGATAAAGTTTTTTTTTTGTTTTTTTTACTTGTAGGGCGTAATCTCTGGAAGTACTAGTCCGATTGTTAAAATTTTTCCACTGATAGAAAGCTACTTTATTCCTCAGTGACAAAGGCTATATGATACGCGGGCAAAAACTAGTAACAAATAACATTAAATATGTATGTATGTTTATTTTTGTTATTTAAACTTTTGTAACATTTATTTTTTAAATAATACTTATGTACTTTATATGCACCTGCCATGTCTCTGCACTACCTTAGGGTGGTGGAGAGACATGGCAGGTGCCAGGTGCCAGTTGACTAGTAAAAAATACTTAAAGTATTAAGTCCGCCTTGGTACCTTTATTGCAAGACGATTAAATAAATAAATATTAAGCCGTCCTCAACCTAGAAAGAAAGAAAGAAGGAAAGATAGAAAAACATTTTATTTGGCGCAGCAAGGCGCAAATTTAGAACTAACAATTAGCCGCCCAAAACGGCCGAACGCTCAGCATAATGCCGTGACCACACGCAAAATTCGAAACCATGCAAACCTGTACAAATCATCAGCATAAATATAACTAAATTTCAAATCAAATTTAGAAAAACCTGTTAGAAGTATTCTCACAATAACAGTTATATCCCGCGGCACCTCTTTGTACATTTCGCCCATTGTGAGATTCGCAAAGAACTCAATCTGAGCTTACCCGAAGGCGTTCTTTGCAATTTCTATTTTCCTTAGTTTCTTTGATAAAACGAATGAATAGGGGAAATTAGCTAGCACTATTTTAACCGACTTTAAAGAGGCTAATTATTTATTTTAAAGTATTTTAGTTTTTATTTTAAGTACAGTCTGGAAAATAAACGATTATCTTTTGAATGACAAGCAAGTGACATCTCGGTCGTCCATGTAACAGTTAGGCCGTTAAACCTAGCGAAATAATATATATATATATGTATATATATTAATTATAATCAGCCTTTTAATGTTCCCACTGTTGGGACTTAGTCCTCCTATCTCTAGGAGAGGAAATGGGCCATAATCCACAACGCGGGCCCAGTGCGGATTGGTGTACGTCACATGTCTTCGAATTTTTGGTTCTAGGACATGCCGGTTTCCTCACGATGTTTTCCTTCACCGTTTAGAAAGCAGTAGTGATGAAATAAATTACACAAAGTAATGCGCCTGGCTGGGTTTGAACCTGCGACAACATGCCACCTCAGCCCTAAAGTCTATATTCGCGCCTGGTTGACAACCGACTACATGCCCTACATTTCATGGAAAAAAAATTGAGTGTTCCTGTACAGTCTATCTCTTTATTTATTATAGATTTGGTGTAATATCGTTTTATTGTATCTATCTAGTTACATACAGGGTGTAAGGGACAGGCCTCCGCAAACTTTAAGCGCTTGCTCAGTAGACGAAACTGAACAACCTTCGACAAGATGTTTTTTCAAGAAACGAAAAATAAACGCAGCCTCTCCATACAATCTGTCCAATCAAGTTTATAATTTCGTATTGAGAAGTCGTTTTTAGTACTTAAGTTTGCAGAAATCTGTCCCTTACACCCTGTATATATAAAAAAAGAAACTGTCTGACATAATAACAACGCATAAGCGAAACTATTGACCTAGGAAGATGAAATTTTACACAGGACTTCCTTTTGTGACGCAGGCAAGCACTAAGAAGGGATTTTGGAAATTCAACCTTTATGAAGGTGAAAAGGGGGAATTTTGTTTGCATGCAACATCTCATTCCGTGTACCAATATACTTGAAAATTAGCAGCAATAGTAACCTAAGTAAATAATAAATTGATGGTCATTCTTTGTTTTCAGAGCTAGGTTCTCCCAATAAAATAAAAGGGGTAAATATTTTATAGAGGATTCTTATTTCGTGGTTTAATAAACTAGGCACAAATTCTAATTAAAATTGATTATAAAGATTGTCATTATTTCCAAAACTACCCTCAAAATAGTAGTCGCTGACAAAGTACTAGTTTCTCTATATTCTAAGCCATATTCTGTAAAGATTATATATACATAAAAAAAAAAACAATAGCAACCCACCATTCTCGCTGAAAACAATTCTAGACACCAAACACACACATAGAACACAAAATATACGACTAATATCACACATTTTTATTAAACCAACGGATAATAAAATTAATTAATATTCCCTAAAACCAACATGACTTTAACGGTCAAAGGTAAGCACTAAAATAATGAAGGAAAAACATCTTGTTATAGCAGTGTGACTGATGGCTCCTTCACGGATTTTAAATATTAGGTACTTTCTTGATTGAAAACAGGTGATAAAACTGGACTAATGTGACGTCACAGAATGTAAATAACGATATTTACATTGTAAATATACTTCCATGAAAGAATCCACTCTTGTTTCGTCATCGTCTTGCTCAATTTACTTAAAATATATTTTGAACTAGGTTTTGCCCGCGGCTTCGCTCCCATGAACTGACTACTCTACCCTACTCTACTCTACCCTACTCCACCCTACTCTACCCTACTCCACCCTACTCCACCCTACTCCGCCCTACTCCACCCTACTCCACCCTACTCCACCCTACTCCACCCTACTCCACCCTACTCTACCCTACTCCACCCTACTCTACCCTATTCCACCCTACTCCACCCTACTCCGCCCTACTCCACCCTACTCCACCCTACTCCGCCCTACTCCACCCTACTCCACCCTACTCCACTCTACTCCACTCTACTCCACCCTACTCTACCTTATTCCACCCTACTCCACCCTACTCTACCCTACTCTACCCATCGTCTGTTGAACGAACTTCAAGAGACGGGAGAATATGTGCAAGCCTTCGCGGACGACGTTGTGCTGATTATCTCGGGGGACAGTGGGTCAGAAGTCCAGAGACATGCCAACGTGGCCCTCGAGCGTGTTCGGAGCCGGGGTGTCAAAAATAAGCCCAAATTTGCGCCTAGTAAGACACAAGCAATGGTTGTGACGCGAAAGCGTAAATATGACACCCCAGCTCTGACCATGGGTGGGGTGCGCGTTGGCATATCAAAAGAAATCAAAATTCTCGGCCTGACAATTGACGACGGACTGACATTAAATTTAATAAAATGTGTCAAATGTGTGCCAATAGGTACTGGGATGTGTGGACCTCTTTCGATTCCTTTGGTCTCTGGAAGCCTCTACCGGCTGTGCGAGACCTGTACGCCACAGCCCTGCGAGCCTCTGAGAGCCACATGGGGCCTTTTTACTCAGCTGCTGGGAGGACCTCGCCGACTTCGCCTATTTCTACGTTATGTTTGTGCTACATATGCTTCAGTGCTAATTGTTTCGCGTAAACGAATAAACTCCTCTAAAAGTTTTTTTTTGTGATTCTTTTCGATTTTTAATAGTTATTAGAAATTTTAAGTAGCCGTTCTTGAGTTATAAATAGTGTAACTTTGTTTTATTTATATATAAGGTAAGATCGGATATTCCGCATTTATTCTTTGTTGTCAATCGTGGAATGGTTGACTGAATGGTAGAATGAATGACCGAATGTTTAATCATTCCGTCCATCATTGATTGACCGAACGAAGGAATGATTGGGACGTGTATTTGACAGTTGCTGTCATTTGCCTGCGGGTTAGAAAATTATCTCAAGGGAACATAATCCAAGGATAAAAAGTATATATAGGACATGGTCTATTCGTGAAAGAGACAAACATCCATACATCCATACATCCATACACACATCCATACACACATCCATACATACATACAAACTTTCGCATTTATAATATTAGTAGGATGTTCGAATTCAATTGTATATTTTGATACAAGTGGAGAAAGTTAGTCATTGTTAGAGGCGAGTGCTGAAGGGACAAACCACATGTATCAAACGACGTTATTCAATAAACTTACGAAGAAATAAATAAACGGTGGTGACTCGTGGACCCCCACGAATCGCTTAGCACCCAGCCTGATACGATAAATATATTAAATTGTAGAAGGAATTTATTACAGAGTTCCAATTGATCGTTTGTTAAGGAGAAGAATAGCTTCTGCCAGCAGCGTTGCCTGCGTGAAAGTAGAAAATAATCCCAAGGAAACACACTCCTGGAATAAAAAAGTCCTATGATCGGTTCCAGGACATGCTCTACCCGTGTGCATATCATCTTAATTCATTTAAATATTTGAGCTTGAAGAAATAACAAACAATCAAGCTCACACATACTTATTTAAGTAGATACCCAATTTTGCCTTCATAATATTAATTTAAGACATAACTCTCCGGATCAACTTAGGATTAATGAAATAGATAGATAGATAAAAATGATGACAAGTCACAGAAACAACTTGCGATCCACAGATGCTCCCCTAAAGTTAAATGGTAAAATGTACAAGTCCATGATAAGACCTGTATGGATCAGAATGATGGACTGTAAAAAAAACAGATGAAAAAAGATTGCATGTAGCGGAGATGCATGTATGTGTCGTGTGTCGAGAATGGGTAAAGTGAGAAATGAGCATATTAGAGGAAGTTTGAAAGTGACGCCAGTGACTGACAAGTTGAAAGAGAATCGTTTGTCTTGATATGTAATGTGAAGAAGGGAAGAAACGCACGTTGTTGAAAGTTGAGGGTATACGTGTGAATGGATGGAAAGAGTCCTGGAGATCAAAGAAAAAATGGATGGATTGTGTGAGGAGTGATATAAAAGAAAAGGGAGTTGGTGATAGTGTGACGGGTGACAGAACAGAATGGAAGAATAAATCGTGTTGCATCGACCTTGGGGCAGGAAGATGATAATGATTAAGATATTTCTTTTTTTTTTTTTTTTTAGCTGGGAAAATCATCTTATTACAAATCGCGCTCTTGGAATTTTACTGACTAAAAACCCACTCCCGTTCCTTCTTTGCCTTCGTCCCAGGGCCCCGGGTTTCACTTTCACACTACCCGTGGCCCCAGTAGGCTTCGACTCTGTTGGGCCCCTACGATTTGCTGACATCTCCTTGAGGCGCGCGTGGAACAGTACGCGCCGTCGACGACTTGGGCTTGGTCCGGACTGTTACCGGACGATCGGACGGCGAGCCACCTATTGCTCGCCGTCCGCAAGCCCGCGCGTACGGTGGCTGGAAATCGGGATCGGAATCCCGGCGGCGGTTGGGGTGTGAGGACCGTTGACTCACGCGATCGGCCGCCACCTTTGCTAGCATTACTGCTTCGCAGAAGGAGGCGACCGCCTGCCACTCCTCGCTCCGGACCATGGCCTGTACCAAGGCCCGGCGCGAGAGATCGCCGCCGCCGATCGCCCCCACGAGGACACGGCGTTGCTCTGCCCAAGCGGGGCACACCTCCACCGTGTGCTCCACCGTGTTTTCCGGGTAGTCCACACAGTGGCAACACCTAGGCGTCGCTTCCGCACGAATCCGGTGCAGGAACTTCCCGAAATTACCGTGTTCGGTGAGAACCTGCGTCATGCGGAAGGTGAGGACGCCGTGAGGTTTTTCCAACCACGCCTCAAAGAGGGGACTTACCGCCATAAAGATATTTCTATTTGCGGATTTTTAGCTATCTCCTGTAACTACCGTTTTCGTACAATTCATTCATCGTATTATATTTTACAAGAGTGAGTGAGAACCTTGAGAGAGTTGACACGTCATTTATTGATAATTGTAATTACTTATTGTTCTTGTTTTTTTTTTTTTTTTATATAGCTTCTTTTTTTTAATGTGAATGTGAGAACACCGTGGACTTCGCCAATTCTTAGGTTACTTCCTATTACGACTCACTTTTTTTAATATTATTATTTTTATTGTGCTTTTGGGTACAATATCGACTGGTCTACACTGTTCTTACATAATGTCTATTAATACTGTAATATGAAAATATTGTAAACAATCATTTTTTTAAAAGAGTAACCATGGAGTTTCTTGCCGGTTCTTCTCCATAGGAAACGACCAATTTGGAACCGTGCACTAGCTTCTGACGTTTTATAAGTGCCCATGTAGGCCTATGTGAAATAAAAAATTTTTGACTTTGACTTTGAACCTGTAGCCATCCACATTCATACTGCACAGCTATTTATGAGTCAAATAGCTTAAGCCGAGGTAGAAATATGTACCCATTAACAACTCAGCAATATAGAAGTGGGAACAGAAAGTCTTACCTATCTTAAAAAGAAGTATATTAAATTACTGGATAATACAACCCAGTAACTTATTACCCAAGAATGTAATATCCAGTAACGTATTTATCAGTAATAAATTACCCAGTAATGTATTTCCTAGAAATATAATTATTACCCTGTAACATATTACCAAGAATTTTGTTATGCGGGTCTGAAGGGCAGTTGACTCACGAAAACTACTTTTATTCAGCTGAATTCAAGTACTTTACGCGAGGCAACTGCGCTTATTTGCAGTTCAAACTATGATTGCATTCAGCTGAATACAATCACACAACTTTCAAAATATATAGCAAAACATTTGAAGACAGGTTGTGACATCCACCAACCCTCACTGAGCCCGCGTAGTGGAATACGTCCCATTCCTTCTCCTAAAGACGAGGCCTGAGTTCCAGCCGTGGAGCAAACATTGTTAATATACACTTTACTCTACACCAAAAAAAAAAACATATATTTTCCAAAAAAAATAATAATATATATATATATGTTCCAGTCCCTCGATGTACGCGGTATAAACAACGAAGCAAATTATGACAATTTGACCTTTCAATTTAAAAACATACAATTGGCGGCCTTATCATATTCCGCAATCTCTTCCAGGCAACCTAGAATGGACAGAAATTGCCTGGACACAAAATGGAGTTGCACTGGAACTGGACATCCCATCTATAACGCACGAAACGTTTTGGGAACACCTTCATTGTGCGTACAGCTAAGGAATGGAATTCCTTGCCGGAATCTGTGTTTCCTGATGGCTACAACTCGGGTATCCGGGTATCGTAAGTCGAGAGTGAATAGGTTATTTCTAGGTAAGCGCACTCCATCGACAACCGCATCGTCGCTTTCCATCAGGTGACATAGTGGTCAAGGAACCTATTGAGAAAAAAAAAGTTATGGGCTGATAACGTAACGCGATAGAGTTGGTCAAAGATTAAGCAGTTCAAATTGCGATTAATTAGTTCATGCTCAATTTAATCTACCTACCTACTTTGAAATTAATCAGTCTGTTTTGCATATTAACACATTTTCCTTAATCTTATCGGGCATGGGTTAGTTTGTATGTTTTTTTTAAGATTTTATATCATTCGTATTGGGGTTTTGAATAAAACTTGATTGATAACTACTTTTATTTATTGTTATGTATTTATTTCAACTGACAGCGACTCATTTTAGTTACAAATCATTAACATACAGACAATACAAATCATAAATTATATAAATAGATTATAAATAATTATAACCTAAATAGAATACCTATACTATATATATATTATATAAATATACCCATCAGAAATTAAAATAAATGCATCAAAAATTAAAAATCAACTAAATGTCATAATTACAGTGAAATAAATTAGCTTTTAATCAGTCAGAATGAATAGTCGATAATTACAATTTTCTAACAGAAATTGGGGCTTATTTCATAACAATTTCAAGAACGTAAGATTCATACACATAGAGTTAGGACGTGTATTGTCTAAGATATTGTCGTTGTAGTGTACGTGGCGAAGTCGTGTCGCGGATGTCGTGGCAGATTTTTTATGAAACGCTTTAAGCGTGCAAGTGTAGGTAAAGTTTGTTTTTTGTTATTTTTTATTTTATTGTTTTTTTTTTGTTTGTAGGAGGTAATCTATGAAAGTCCTGGTCCGATTGCTAAAATTTTTCACCGATAGAAAGCTGCTATTTCTGAGTGACTTAAGCTATATGTTTTATGTACGCCGGCAAAACTGAGAGCAATAGCTAGTTATCAATATTTGAGGACTTAAGAAAAATTTACTTTAAACCTAGAATTATGCGTAACTAGCGACTTGCCCGAGCTAGGTTTATAAAACCATGAAATTCGATCAGGAAAACAATTACGTACTTTTTTAAAATTAACACTTACTATAAACACTTCTGCCACTTATTAAACAAATATATTAAACGTCTTAATAATAAGTAATTAAGCTTCAAGTTGATTACCTACAGACTCAACCCTGAAAAATCCATTTATTTTAATGAAAAATCAAGAGCATACCTAACGTATTGCATTTGATATTAACTTATTTCAATCATTTCTATATATTATAATGTCCGTAGCATCAATCGCCGCACGCGCACGTCTGCTATACGTCACTGTTTCGTCACGGCGTGCTTTCAAATTGGTCACCACCATCATCCAATCCGGTGATTTAATTAGGTAAATATTAGCGTCTCGCAAAATTATAAATGCAAACGAAAGAAGATAATATAGAAGATAAATAATAATTATCCTAAGGACATTTGATTTGACTAGTTTCTACACTTTTGAGGTTATAAAAAGTACTATAAATCATGAGATTTGGCACCCATGTAGAACGCAAGGTTGTCAACTTCACCAAGAAAGGAATTTCTTGGTGAAGTCGACAACCTCACCTTATCATAATTAAATAAACGGAACCCTTATAGGATCACTTTGTTATCCGTCTGTCTGTCGGTCTATCAAGACCCTTTATCTCGGGAACGCGTGAAGGTATCCAGTTGAAATTAAAACCATAAACTCAAGTCTGCAGACCCTTCAAGCTGTGAAAAAAACTTTTCATTTGACGAAAAAAAAAAGATACTTACGGCCATTTATGTCGCAAAAAACGTGTATTTCGACACTATCAAGGTAATCATAATTCATAGAATACTTAATATAATACATAATATATTCACACAACTATCACGCATCGCCGTCTAGTCCCAAGCTAAGCAGAGCTTGTGTTATGAGTACTAGACAACTGATAAACACTTAAATATTTCTAAATACATATATATTATAGATAAATTACACCCAGACACAGAACAAATGATTGTGCTCATCACACAAACATTTATTCTGGGTGGGAATCGAACCCACGACCTCCGGCACAGCAGTCAGGGCCACTAACCACTAGACCAACAGACCAGTCAAACTTCCCGTTGACCTAGAGTCCTGAAATTTGGTATGTAGCTAGGTGTCATAGCACAATTATAGGAAAAAATCTGAAAACTGTAAATTTGTAATTACGTCACAGAATTTTTGCGATTCGGAAAAATCTTTGTAACTCAATTCGGGAATTCAACTTATAGTAGTATTTTATCAGAGTATCAACGGGGTGAGGACATAATATAAAATACAAGCAAGCAACTTAAGTTGAAACAATAGCGGGAAAACAAATTATTCAAGAAATAATACACACCTTAAAATATTGCACCTGTTTAATTCTTTAGATAATCATACTGGTTCTTAATAATTATTAGTACAAAATATAGACAGCTAAGTAGGAAAATTTATCATAGTTGTCACTAGAATTTACATCCGAATTCTAACAGTGCTCTGTTCCAACTGACTATTCCCCGACCTAGGGCGTATAGTTTTAAAACCGATATTTAAACGACTTCCCGTCTTGAACTCAAATCAATTTAAATCCACGCGCGCCTAAGGGAGACGTCAGCAAATCGTAGGGGCCCAGTAGGGTCGAAGCCTACTGGGGCCACGGGTAGTGTGAAAGCGAAGCCCGGGTCCCGGGATGAAGGCAAAGAAGGAACAGGAGTGGGTTTTGAAGATTTTCCCACCTAAAAAATAAATAAAAAAATTGATAAATTAAATCAAATACTAGGTTTTTATTGAAACCTAATAAACTGTTTTCATAGGTAAGTTTGTACGGAACCCTCAGTGCGTGAGTCCGACTCTCACTTGTTTATTAAGGATAGGCTCACTATCTCACCTGATGGTAAGCGACGATTTATTTATTTTATTTAATCTTCATGCACCACAAAGTACAAAGGCGGACTTAATGCTGTATGGGTTTTTTTGGATGTGAGATGATGTGGTCGACGATGGAGCACTCTTGCCTAGAAGTAACCTATTTTCACTTTTTTTTTTTGGTGAGGTTTTTTCACACCTATCAACGACATAAGCACATGACTGAGCAGCTGTGGTGGTTTAGTGGTAACTGCGTCGACTACAAGTTGCAAGTTGCGGGTTCAAACCCAGCCAGGCGCATTACTTTGTGTAATTTATTTCATCACCACTGATCTCAAATGGTGACAGAAAATATAGTGATGAAACCGGCATGGTTAAGAACCAAAAATTCGAAGACATGTTATATCCACCAAAACTGGTCTCGCTTGGTGGATTACGGCCCATTCCCGCTTCAAGAGCGAATGCCTAAGACCCAGCGGTAGGTATATTACAAGGCTGATTATGCTTATGTTCATACAATGACATAATACATATATTAATAGGTAATATTATATATTAAAATGTATACAATCAAATTTATTAGTATAACATTATTTACGCTTGTATTTTCATCTTGTTAGGAATCGCTGTGACGAAAAGTAGAGCAAATTGAAACATATGTTTAGTACTTATTTAATAAATAGTTGATGCTCGATGTGGATGGACATTGAAGAAGACCCATGAGCAAAAAGTGCATATCAATGAAATGAAAATGCTGAGGTTGGCCGGAGGTGTGACCCTGGATAAGGTGCACAATAAATATATCAGAGGCAGCTTTAAAATTGAGCCAATCACCGAAAGAACCGGGCAAGTGCGAGTCGGACTCGCGCACTGAGGGTTCCGTACAAACTTACCGATGAAAACTGTTCAATTCCCGAATGGAGGCTCGAAGATTTTTCGATACCCATTTTTTTTTTTGTGACGTAGACAACTACAACTTTACAGTTTTCAGTTTTTATCTTATACTTGTGCTATGAGTCTTTGCTTCATGCCGAATTTCAGGATTCTATGTCAACGGGAAGTACACTATGAATTTTGAATTATTAATTTGAACTCGATACCTCTACGTGTTCCCGAGATTTCTGGTCTTGACAGATAGACTGACGGACGGACAACAAAGTGATTCCGTTTGTTTTCCTTTTGAGGTACAGAACCCTAAAAACGGTGAAATGTGAATCGGACTCACGCACAAATTATCTATACAACATTAAACACTATTCATAGGCAAAAAGATTACGTTTTTTGTATGAGTGCTCCTTTAAATATTTATTTTAATTTAGTTATTTATTTTTAAAGTAAATATGTAACTTAATATTCTATGAATATTTCAAGCGTCTACCTGTTCCCGTTATTAATATCGAGAAAAAAAATCACGTTTGTTGTATGGAAGTCCAACATGAATATTAATTTTATTTTGGTTTTAGTATTTGTTGTTAAACCGGGTATTCATTAGGCAACATTTGTTAATAAACACAGTATCTAAACAGTTTATAAACAGTGTTTCTTAATGTTTCTTCATCTCTGGAAACAGTTTATAAACAGAGGTGATGAAACATTGTTTAAGAAACATGTTGCCATGCTCCCCACTTCGAATGGAGAGCAAGACGAAACATCTAATAAACTTGGAAGTAGTGTGATCTAAAAACCAGGTTTCGATATGCATCATGTACTTTGGAATTCTTCAAATAAAGATTATAATGATAAGTAAAATAAAAAATTATGCTTGAGCCTACATTGCTGCAGAATTGAATATGTCATGTGTAACTTCTATTTACGAGATAGTTTCGAATACACCACCTTTTCTTGTTTGTCTTTTTTTTTTCTAGTAGCACTCTAATGAATTATTAAGTAAGCACAAAGTAAGCAACACAAAGCTTCACTACTTCCTCGGGCGACATCCTGGCAACAACTGACAAGTGTGGACGCCCAAGTTTCAGAAACAGTGTTCACGGTAAAGTTGGTAATAAACATGTCGTAAACAGTTTATCAACAAATGTTGCCTAATGAATACCTTGCTTTATATCGGCAAAACAAATACATCATCTGTGAAAATTTCAACTGTCTAGCTATCACAGTTCATGAGATACAGTCTGGTGACAGATAGACGGAAAATGGAGTCTTAATAAATGGGTTCCGTTTATACCCTTTGGGTAAGGAAACCAAAAAACTAAAAATAGAGAAAGAACCTCCTCTTGCTGATGGATTGTGTAAGATACAAAGACGAGAGAGAATCATTAATTAAGGAGTTTAAACTGAAGTTCCTAGATGTTGGATTAGTACAAACTATTTTGGCAAGTCCTAAATCGTTGTTGGCAAAAAGACTAAGTAGTTTAGCAAAGATAACTGATTGATGACTCTCTCTCACTCGAAGTATTTATTTAGTTGGTGTAACTAGAAGTAAGAGGTTACGATGGGGTTGGCGTATCCTTAAGGATAAAAATCCCGAATTCAATAAATTGAAATAAAACAGAAAGAACCGCTGTATATTTTTGCGTTATCAAAAGCGCGCCCTCTCACGGGTTGAAATAAGAATCCTCATATATCTTATTCCTTTTAGAAACAAAATACCAATGTACAAATGTAACCGAAAAGCACCCTAACTCCCTAAGCCCAAAATCTGACCACAAAACAAAGAAAAACAAGAAAATAACCATACAACACACATTCACGATATAGAAATGATATGAATTCAGCAAATAAGTCGCGAATCAATTTCCCTCGTGCATGAAGAGGCTGTAAATCGCGCCATCCCCTTAGAGGGTGGGCAGAGAGGGAGGCATGCTATCTTGTTACTGCAGATAAACCGTCGCTTGTTCGACAGCACTATAAAGAGCACAGGGAGGGACAAAATGTCTAAAAACTATGATAAAATGTAAATTTTTTGGCATTTCCATTGCTTGATCCGGTACGATTTCTGTTTTGGACTGGGTACTACAAATATGTTTATAATATGTTATTACCAGTGATCGGAGTAGGTAGATTGATTTTTGGTACTTGTATCATAAATTCACACAGAAAGAATAACATGGATAAGCCATTTTTCCGGATAATAATTCCGGTATTTCCGTTTTTTTATTATTATTATTGATAGGCTCGCCATTGACCGGATTCAATTAAAGATTTTTAATGTTGGTAGTGATATTAAATGGAAGGGTAATGTTCTGATTGGTCGTTGGGTTGTGTCAAATTGTAACTATGTGCCGTTAAGAAAAAATAATGAAGAATATAATATTACTCATTTTAATACAATTCCTACCTAAGTTCCAGTTTTTTTTTTAATAATTATCCAATTCCGGAGGAATGTCCACATTGATATATACGTTTCGGATCCATGACCCCAATTCAATCTAACTACTCCGATCACTGGTAATTACAAACATGTTACACCAGGAGCTTTTTTTTATTTGATATAAACTATTTATTTTTTTTAATTGTTAAGGTTCTTGCTTGACCTCCATCTCACTCACCTGATGGCAAGTGACGATGCGATCCCACCTGATGGTAAGAAGAAAGACAATCTTTAATGGTGAGGTGCACTAGTTTATTAAGAGCCTATTCACTCTGGCTTTGAAGACCCCTTAAATTATAATCGGACAGGAAGAATGCTGCAGGCAAATTGTTCCAGTCCTTCGATTAATACGGTTTATAAGCCAGGGTGAAACGTTTAGTCCGTAGAGGTGTCATCAATGTAAGGCTGGACCCCTGCGGTACATCGGGTAGTCTGACGGCAGAAATGTGATGGCGGAATCAAGTCATGCAATTAGCGCATACTCTCTCCAAAGAGCATCCTGTGAGATAAAATTTAGAGAGAGATAAAATTTCTCCCCTGAAAGTGATTAAAACAAATATAGATATCCCATTCATTAGCAGTTTTAAGTCCGTATACATAATTAATATTGCATACCGCTTGAGACACATTGTTTCCACGGTAGAACTCATATTACAAAATAATGCGAGTTTTCTTAGATTTTATACAGAAATGGTTATAAGTACTGGGATATTGCAAAAAATTCAAAACACAAAGAAACCAATAAATACCTAATTTCGAAAAAAAAAAAACGTTCCGTTAAAAAACTTTATTTGAACTTATAATTCCAAGTCAATCCACAGATATAACACTTCAAAGCAACCCTATTATATTTTTTATACAAAAAACCAACTTCAAAGTTAAGCCATCAAGCTTCCCGAGGTTGATCCGCGGACCATTCCAATTTCATACCAAGAATTCTCGGAAAATTACTTATTAGACACACATTTACGAAATAACACGGATTTACGAATAACGGCTGAGACAAAAGGCTTTCCATTTGTCCCAGCCGTTATTCGTAAATCTTCCACAGTTATTATAGACTGTTGTCAGATCTTTGGGCTTCTACAGGTAGTACAAGCCAGTCGTTCCAAGGAGTATCGTATTACTTAGTTAAAGGGTTATAGAGGCTTTTTTCCACACATATGTTCCTTCAGTTGCCTTTTCATGCGTTCTAAGACCACGAGTATCATTTTCAGAAGTTTTTCCTGCCCTAAGGCAAATTCCCGAGGGCCTCAGTGAACAATAGACTAGAGGAAAAATACTTTATGCATTAATGCATAAAAATTTTGCCATAAAAAATATATAGGTACCCATTTACTTACTTCGAAATGAGTGCTTAGCAAAGTTAGCATAATCAGCCTTTTAATGTTTCCACTGCTGGGACTCAGGCATCCTGTGTAGGAGAGGGATTGGTCCGTAATCCACCACGCGGGCCCAGTGCGGGTTGGTGGATGTCACATGTCTTTGAATTTTTTGTTCTAGGACATGCCGGTTTCCTGACGATGTTTTCCTTCACCGTTTTGAGAGTAGTGTTGATGAAATAAATAAATTACACAAAGTAATGCGCCTGGCTGAGATTGAACCCGTGACCTACAACTCTGAAGTCACGACCGTTAGTACTTGACCACCGCTGCTCACTGCTACAATCAACAAAAAAAACTTACTTTATTAAAAAAAAAAAACAAGTTGTATGATTTTAACGCTAGCAAATATTGCCAGCGTAAAAATTATATTTTAGATATTAAGATTTAACAATCGATTTCTAAACAAACAATCACTTCAACGGCATAGCCTCGGGACTATACTGATATTGTAACTACTTACTTTAATAAAACTAGGCATCTAAATGAAAACATTATGAACATAAAAACTTGTTTGTACTCGTAAAAAAAATTGTTAATTTAATCAGTCAACGGTTATTTTAAAAAAAGAAAATTATCAATTTACCTATATTTTTTTTTTTTTTTTTGGTGATAGTGACAACACTAAATTGAATCTAACACTTTGCAGGTTGCTTATTTAATAGAATATATATATTTAGGTTTAAAGAGATTTAATTCTCAAAAAACACACCGTCAGTAACTAGAGTTCCTAGTTTATTTAGACTTTTTATACAAAATAGAACAAGAAAAATAATAAAACTACTTAACTAATTAAAATTACATAATATATACACAATAACTCCTAGCTAAAATATGGCGTCAAAATATTCCTCCGCATCGTTATCGACTGGAAGTGTACCCAAAAGACTGGCGGCATTGCCACGTTGTGTGGAAATGCTAAATCTCTGACCGAGGTAAAAGCCAATCCTTGGGTCACGCGAAATGTCAACTAGGCGTTTGGATAATTCTTTAAAAAGTGCATGAGCACTCGGACCCCACGGCCCAAGAGTCTCAACCCCAAACGGCTTAAAAATATAACTGCCGACGACTGCCGAGTTTGTTATATTTCCGCCGCTTGAGATTCTCCGCAGCCGCAGCGGCAGCACCAGCACAGCGCGACGAGCTAGGAAGATGGAATGGCGCATGAGTGTCGACACAGGTAGCGTCCCACACTAAAGGCCTACTCAGTAACTTGAGAACAACATTTTCCCTATGCTAAACTAATAGATAACATGCGTTCGTTACGGCGAACCCCAAAACAATCATACTGTTTTACTCATCCAATACATTCAGTAATTAAGTGGATAATTTATTATTGAATATTAAATTGGACTAGTGGGTTTTTTTAATGCATTGAATCATTGAATTCGTTTTCTATACACAAGGGTATTTTGTTATAAAACTGTGCTCTTTCAAATATAAACATTGTAAATGTATTAAAAAAAATATATAATACAAATGTAATTTATTATGCCCTAATAATTCATTATCTTCCTGCCGTTGTCCAGTGTTATTTGGGATCGGCGCAACATGTGTTTTCTTCCATTCTATCATGTCACCCCTCATACTTTCATTAACTTCCTTTTCTTTCACATCACTGTTCACACACTCCATCCATCATTTCTTTGATCTTCCTTTCACTCTTCACCCATTCACATGTATAATCATAACTCTTTGCGCTTCATCCCTCTTCTTTATATGACCGTACCAAGACAAACGATTTCCCTTCTACTTTTCAGTCACTTTTAAAGTTCCTCTAATATACTTACACTTCCATCTCAACATTCTCATCTCCGCTACATGCAATCTTTTTTCATCCGTTTTTTTCACAGCCCAGCATTCTGATCCATACAGTATGACAGGTCTTATCACGGACTTGTAGATTTTACCCTTCAACTTATGACCCACGGATGCCCCACAATCCGTGGGTCACAAGTTGTTCAGTGACCTGTCGCCATTTCATCCATCCGTCCTTAATTGATCCGATGTCTTACGTATCGGTCTACCTCGCCATCTCCTTAGATAAGCGGCCCGAGGTACCGAAAGTCGGAGCAGCTTGGTATGGGCGTTCCAGCGACAGCTAAGGGCACAGGACCGGAAAGACCGCCGAATTCGCAGAACAAGTATTCGAACAAGTATGTCCTAATAGGCCAAGTCAAGTCAAAAGTTTTTATTTCACATAGGCCTACATGGGCACTTATAAAACGTCAGAAGCTAGTGCACTAGGTAGGATCCAAAACGTGGTCGCTTACAATGGGCCTCATCAGAAGACTTAAAGTCACCCAAAGGGCAATGGAAAGGGCTATGCTCGGAGTTTCCTTGCGTGATCGGATCAGGAATAAGGATATCCGCAGGAGAACCAAGGTTACCGACATAGCATGAAGAATCGCCAAACTAAAGTGGCAATGAGCAGGGCACATTGCTCGCAGAACGCCGAAAGGTTCTAGAATGGCGACCACGTACCGGAAGACGTAGCGTTGGAAGGCCTCCTACAAGGTGGACCGATGGCTTGGTAACGGTTGCGGGAATCCGATGGATGCGAGATGCACAGGACCGTTCATTGTGGCGACTCTTGGGGGAGGCCTATGTCCAGCAGTAGACGCCTTTCGGCTGAAATGATGATGATGAAAAAAACATTAAGAACATTGGATTACTAATTTTTGCCAGCGGCTTCGCCTTCATAAAACTAGAATATGCTAGTTGACTTAACGTTGAGATGATGTCATTCCCACACATTTGAAGTTTTCTACTTAGATTATCAACTTGGCTAAGCCCTCTGCTCATCATCATATCACCGTGATGCGGGAGTTTAGTTCCCATTGACGATATAGAGGTCGCTACCATGTTACTTTGCTAGATGTTGCTAGCTCTGTTAGTTTTATAAATCCTGTTTCACGCTTATTTTTTCTAATATTTCTGGTGCACCGCTTTCATTAATGTCCTATTAGGTTCCCAGATAAACTTTCAGCTAATATTAATAGATTTTATTGTAAATTAGATATAATTTGTTCATCAGTTGAGCTGAGCTCTGTGATTAACATCTTGATATGAGTTCTCCACAGATGGTTCGTCATAAATATTTGGTCCCAGCTGTTCGACTTCTGATTGGCTTTTTGATCGGAAGACAACATTTTCATAGAATCGATTCTGAAAACAACAAGAATGATGAATGACTTCAACGTAAATTGAAACGTAAAATTAACTGTAAACTATGTTAACCGACGCCTGGAGTTAGTGTTTGCTGGAAAGCAGTTCTGACCGACTTAAACATCAGAACATTATAAGATTTAGCTTGACTTAATTTTTAATAGCGTTTTTAATGGTACTTGTAGTTAAATGTAATGTCTAATTATTCACATTAGGTACCTTGTGTATATACATAGTGCAGCTATAGTGTAACACGCATAAAGTCAGTGCTAAGACTATTTTGTGCATAATAAAGAAAGTATTTTGTTCTAGAACTTGTGATGTTATACAATCAACTCTCAGTTTTTCAAGCGTATACGAGAAAAATTGTTTTCAAGAAGCATTTGCGGAATTTCATGGTCTTGTTAAATTATTTTTTGATTTGTGCTTTCCAATATACTTAAAAAAGAGGTCATCTTATAAAGGGAACCACAAATGGTTGACAAAAGGCATAAAAAAATCATGTGTAAAAAAAAGGCTTCTTTATCTTAGTCAACAACACAATAAAACTAAGAGAAAGAAACTAAACAAAAAATATAAAACATATAGTATAATTCTAAAAAAGTGTATATATAAATCTAGACAACTACAAAGTAAAAAGTATATTGCTAATAATAAAAATAAGTGTAAAGCCACCTGGGCGGTGATTAATGAAAATATTGATGATTTAAACGCTAAAACGCAAATTGACAAAATAACTAAAGATAACCGGACAATTCAAGACCCAAAGGAAATAAGTGACAATTTTAATCAATTTTATATAGAATCGACAAATAATAACAATTTTAAATACAATGTTGACGAAATAAATAGGACTATGGATGGTAATAATGAACACACAATATTTCTTAAACCTACTGATGCTTCGGAGGTATTCAGAATAATTCAAAATCTTAAAAATACAAGTGCAGTCGGATTTGATGACATTACAACTAAAGCAATCAAATTGTGCTCTTCATCTATTTGCCAACCGTTAAGTTATTTGATAAACTTTTCTTTTGAAGAAGGTGCATTCCCTGAGACTTTAAAAAAGTCAATAGTAAAGCCACTTTTTAAAAAAGGTAATGCGTCTGACATGAAGAACTATAGGCCAGTGACGTTAATACCAATCATGTCTAAAATCTTGGAGAAAATCATGCTGAGAAGGCTCCAAGAATTTACGATGAGGCACCACGTACTTAAAGATGAACAATTTGGGTTTAGAAAAAATAGTACCACGTCATTGGCATGTTTTAATTTGATGAAGACTGTCACCCAGGCGGTAAATGAAGGCTTACCAGTAGCGACTATCCTCTTGGACATGAGCAAGGCATTCGATTTTGTGGACCATGAATTGCTCTTACACAAGCTAGAAAAATACGGCATAAGAGGAAAAGCGAACGACTGGTTAAGAAGCTACCTGAAAAAGCGACAACAATGTGTGGAAATCTCCAGAATACATAATGGGGAAAAGGTTTCATATAGAAGCGACTATAAGGAAAATTATTTCGGAGTGCCGCAAGGCAGTGTATTGGGGCCTTTTTTGTTCCTCCTCTACATCAATGACCTCCCAAATATCACTCGCCACACAGTGATTCTATTTGCTGATGACACTACCCTTGTTGTGAAAGGTGAAAGAGTAGACACCTACGAGCATGAAATAAATGAAGCTGTCAAAAATATAATACACTGGTTGAACACCAATAACCTGCAAATTAATATGGAGAAAACGAAAATGATCCAATTCCAAACATATAGGAGAAACCCGTCAACGCTAAATATTAAATATAATGACACTACTATCGAACAAGTAGTAAGTACTGCATTTCTGGGCATACAACTAGATCAAAACTGCGATTGGAAAAAGCATGTCGACTATGTTTGTGACAAACTGGACAGATTTATCTATGCTCTAAGAAGATTAAGAGCAACAGTTTCAACTGAAGCGGCTCTTTGCGCATATCACGGATATGTTTCGTCCGTACTCTCATACGGTCTCTTATTGTGGGGTAACTCGGTGGATATCACTAAAGCATTTATTGTACAAAAAAAATGTGTGCGTGCAATCTGTGGAGCTGGTTATATGGATAGCTGTAAACCACTGTTTAAAAAATACAATATATTACCATTAGCATGCATGTATGTCAAAGAATTATGTCTATTTGTACGACAACATCCAGAATATTTTATTAAACATAGAGATATAACTAAAAGGAATGTTGCCTCTAGAGATAAACATAGGCTCTGCTTGCCACAATCCAAGCTTGGTTTATTTAAAAGAAATTCGTTTATAATGGCTATTAAGGTTTACAATAAATTACCAAATGCCTTAAAAGAACTACCTTTACCTATGTTCAAAAAAAAGTTGATTCAATGGCTGACGCAAAAATGTTTTTACAGTGTCAATGAATATATGTCATTTAACGAACGCAAAGTAGGAAAGTAATGGCAATTTTAGTTCTATTTACATTTTTATTCTATTTTTTAAACTGACATTTAATATTTAAGATTTTTTGTTTCTGACATTTTAAATTCATGTGAAGTTCAATAAATGCTTTCATTTTATTTTTAAGTTGACAATTACTATTATCATATTTTTGACATTTTATAATATTCATGGACATTAAAATTATTATATAGAATTTGACATTTGATAGTGATAGTAGATATTTTATAGACTTTGATTTTTATTACTTTGACATTTTATCAATGTGCATGGACCATTAAATTACTTTATAGTGATAGCAGGTATTGGTAACCTCTGATGTCACATTATTATGACATTTTAAATTAATGATTATATTTGCACTGTATTAATATTTGCACACCACAAGTTATGGTAGAATGTAAATGGGCCTAACTAAAATTAAGATCATACTACTTTGTACACCTACATTCTAGCAAATAAATAAATTATTATTATTATTATTATTATTATTATTAATCCTCAACCATAATATCACTGTAACGGTAAGTTAGCCTTAAAACTAGTTATATTTGAGATTGTAAACAATTGGAATAAAACTTCAATTGTATGCAATTTAAAATATTATGTCAAAAAACCCTTCTCTGGATGTCTTTAAGCGGAAAATTAAAGAGCACTTTCTTTCCCAACTAACATAATATTAGTATATATTGGTAATATATATCTCTATAGATATACATTAGACTTTTAGACATTAAAACACACTCGCCTACGGCTCGTGTGAATTCCGCCTCGGTCGCAATGACAAACTTTCTGCACTTGTATCAAAATGTACTATTGTAATCCTCCATATATTATACCGCTGGCGCATCACCATATATCAGGTGGTCTGAGAATGGAACGGGCTCGATGGCATTAAGTTTCCAATTCTGACGCACAGTCCTCAAAATACCATCGGTAAAATACCGACAGGTTCGGCGTTGATGCTAAAGACTTTGAAGCTTTGGCTCGACGAGTGCCCCATTGCCAATGTTTCTCTTTGCTCGTTACTCATTGACACTAGTGCATCAAGATGTTACTCAAAATAAACAAAACCACTCACTTCAGTATAAAGTAATATACTTATTTACCTTTGAATTTTCAAAAAGTCAGTCAGTCAGAAAAATTATACTGCGTAGATCTCTATGGAGGAGAATGTGCAAGAAAGACTATGGAGATTCTTTGAATTCATATGGAGATTATGTATTGCAATTTTTTTTTTTTTGTTCGGTATAAACCAGTGCTTGACTGCGATCCCACCTGATGGTAAGCAGTGATGCAATCATTGATGGTGAGGCGCACTACGCTTATTAAGAGCCTATTCACTCTAGCCTTAAAGACACCTAAATTATAGTTGGACGGTAAGACCGCAGCAGGCAAATTGTTCCAGTCCCTCGATGTACGCGGTATAAACGACGAAGCAAATCGCTTAGTTCGGACCGTTGGTGTTTCAACAACATAAGGGTGGATACTCACCGTACGTCGGGTTGTCCGATGGTAGAAAGGAGATGGCGGAAATAAGTCATGCAATTCCCGCGCACACTCTCCAAAATGCAACCAATCAAATCAATGCAATATCTCTATTATCTATTTAGAAATGAAAAGTAGTAAGTTCTGATTTTATATCAAAACTTAACATATTGAATGAAAAACTTACTTCATTCATCGGAGAAAATTGTGGCAAGCAAACGACTGGTGGATTGCAGTTGACCCAGCAGCGTTGTCTTATTATTATTATAAGTAGCAGGATCATCATAACTGCTGCTGCGACTAACGCGACTATCATGATTGTGAAGTAAGTATTATCGGCTTCTGAAAATAAGTACATAATACACTTTAATATCGGTGTTTAAAACTTTAAATCTTGTAACATAATTACATAGTCTTGTGCTCCTCTAGCTACGTAATATTATTGTTATGACTAGGCCAATATAAGTCAAGACCAAGTCTCTCCATAACACTTGACTCCACACAACACGAAATAAAGAGTAAAAGTGGGGCAACGTAAGACGCTTGATTCTTATTCTTCTTTATATAAGGTGACTGGTATTTAGTGACCGATACTTAAACACGTGATTGTACTCATGATCACAAACTAGGTAAGGTACAAAAAGTACATGAGACAACGGTGTTAAGCGGCTAACAGCTGAGTGGTCGCAGGCGCGAGCACGCGAATATCGTACAGCTGTTTTGTTATTGTTATAAAACTAATGAATATATAAAAAAGTTCTTTGAGAAAATTGTTTGTAATCATGTAGACAATCAAGTGTTTAAGTATCGGTCACTAATTACCAGTCTCCCTATATAAAAGAAGAACAAATTGCGAGTGTCTTGGATAAGTTATTTAAGTAAGCCCTGACTTGACTCTTGAATTGAGCCCGCCACAGGCAAGTCCGATTAAGCAGCCGACAACCTCCTTGGTTGACCTGCGAGAGGTCACACACACAAATAAAAAAAGTGTCTTGGACTGACTCCTGTATTGAAAGTGCGTTCACATGTGCACTCACATACACAAGATACCACCTTCCGTGTGGAAATCGTCCATTGGTCAACCACTGCGCCAACCGTGCGTATTTTAAGAGGACTACCGGAACTTATCGCAAATTTTATAATATATAAAAGTACATATATGATTGTATATATGATGAATGCTAGATAAAATAGTATTATATTTTGAAGGTATTTAGTACGAAAAAACAAATCATGAAGATGCCTCTAAAAATTACTTTTATCGATTAAAAACCGGACTAATATACAATACATGCAATCATTCCGACTGCTTGTCAGATTATTCTACAAGCAATGTTTTACTGCTATAGAGTTTTTGTTTTATAATCAAAACCGTAAATTTTCAGTAAATCGTTAAAATGCTTCATATTTGCAAGCATTGTCTTGTTGCGCGTCTCTTTCTTTTATATACAATCTGTGGGTGACCACGCTTTAGGTCCTCTAGTCCTCTTAAGCGCAGACTCATAAAAGATCAGCCTCCCTGGCCTCCCCCACGCCTCCGATTTCTATGTTCTAACGTCATCTCAGCGCTCAGTCACGTGGTCAGAACATAGAAATTGGAGGCGTCGAATGCCTCGAGTAGGCCCGAGGCATTCGACGCAGACGAAACGATCGTAACTTGGCTAGGGGGGCAGACATTTAATGTTATTTCCAAAAATAGTCCTATAATATCTCTTGATGAAAAATAACTTGCTCAAATTTTAAGCTAAACCGACCCTCTTTCAAGTTGCTTTTTGCGCTTGAAGTGCTTGAGTTCTTCTGTGTAACAAAATCCAAGAAATTCCTTGCTGCTATTAAAGTTTCCCTGACTTCTAAATCTTCATCTGCTGGTGCACTTGCCTGCGTATGCAAGTCAAGGTCAACATTGCACGGCTGGGGTTTGAGCTTTTCATCTGAGACTGGAAAAAAATAAATATAAATTGAAAAATATATTTTTATTTTTCAACCGGCATCAAAAAAGGAGCAGGTTTATTTACTTATTAAAACTCCGTGTACAGTAGTGGTACATAGGCGGTCCTAATGCAACAAGGCATTGGGTGGGATTTCCACCATTTACCGGTAGCGCATCAGACCACTAGAGGTACGAACCTCTAGCTGGTGACCTGATGATGGAACATTCTTGGCGAAATTAAGTTGTGCAATCAATTGGGGTTGTGCATTGTCACACTCCCCGAAATGTAAACGATAGAAAACCAAAAGGCTCGACGTCGATGCTCAAAACTTTGAAGCTTCGATTCGACGAGTGCAACATTGCTCATGAAATTCTTGATTCGAATCGACCTTAGTGCCTCAAGCTGGTATTTGGCGGATCCATCCTAAAGATGAGAGCAGTACTCCATACACGATCGTACTTGTGCTTGATAAATGTTGAGCAGCTGTTGCAGCGTGAAGTACTATATCACCTTAGCTAAGGTTCTTAATTTTTTGGCAGCCAGTTGAGCTTTTGTCTCGATGTATGAACCGTTTAGGGTACATGAAAACGTTACCCCAAAAACCTGGGCACACCAAAATCACGGTGGTAAATGCCCTGTTTGAGGAGTGGCTGGAGCGGCAACACGGCGTCCTCACCTTCCGCGTGATGCAGGTCCTAACCGGACGTGGCAAGTTTGGGAGGTTGCCGCATCGGATTCAGGCGGAAAAAACGCCCGGGTATCACGATTGTGTGGAACGCCCGGTGGACACGGTGGAGCATACGACGGAGGTGTGCCCCGCTTGGGCGGCAATCGGCGGCAGCGACCTCTCACGCCAGCCCTGGTTCGGGCTATGGTCCAGAGCGAGGAGGAATGGCAGTCGATCGCCTCCTTCTGCGAAGCAGTAATGCTAGCGGAGGAGGAAGCGGCATTCCAATCCCAACTACCAGTCACGGTAGATACGGGAATGCGGACGTTGAGCAATGGGTAGGTCACCGTCCGACCGTCCGGTAATTGACTGGACCGAGCCCAGTCGTCAACAGCCCAGGTCCTGGGCCGATGAAATCAGAAACATTTATTGCAAATAGACCAATTACAGGCACTTTCGAATTGTCAAAATGTCGGTCAGTCAAAAAAAAAACAAGTGAAGCTAAATTGCACTTTTCAAAGCGTAGACCTCTATGGAGAAAAATATGCAAGAAACTCCATGGACACTTTTTTAAATCATATTATGAGTTACATAAATCTTGGTTACATATTTCTTGTCGCTTCTAATCCCCGCTAGGACCGCGGGGAATTTCTGAAAAGGAAACCCGTAGTTCTAGAAAGCAAAGGGCAACTGAAGGACACAGGTGTGATTTTAGTCAGTAAAAGTCTGCCACGCCCTCTCGCTCCACTCAGAGCGCGAGAAGTCATTGGATGATACAGCTGAGGAGTGGAATTCCCTGCCGGAGTCTGTTTTTCTTGATATTTACAACCTAGGGGTTTTTAAGTCAAGAATGAATAGGTTACTTCTAGGCAAGCGTGCTCCATCGTCGGCCACATCATTGCTTACCATCAGGTGACATAGTGGTAGCACGGTCACATCCCGAAATGAGTCCGTTCAGCAGAAAAAAGACACGCCTATTTTTGACGACATTTGAGATATTTGAAGTTGAATCTTTCTCAAACTCAACTTCAGCCTGAAAACCTGTCAAATTTGGCATTGAAGTGTTCTTAGCTCAAAATATTCAATAATAACCCGCCCTTTTGATTTGATGTTACTGAATCTAGCTAAAGAGTGTTGGAATGCTTACCTGTACATAGTTCCGTCAGGTTCATAAAAAGCATACATCGCTCGCCATTCAAACATATACTGTTATCTGAGAAATAAAACAAGAAATAACTAGCAAGTTGTTCGTAAGTCGGACGGGTACAATGCGTTCCAAATAAGAATAGGATCGGTTTTTCGCCATGTTGTGACGTCATAGCTGTCAAATCGAAGAAATTGGGTGGGGTGAGCAAAACAAGAAAATTTTAACATTTAATTTATTAACGGAAACATAACGAAAAAAGTTTAATCAGAATCTAGTACTTTAATTTTGCTCATATCTGCGTCACTGTGTAACTCACACAGTGACTCAAGTGTCTAATTAGGGGCAAATAGAAGAAGAAAGCGAATATTGTTCCTAACAATGAAAATAAGAAAAGAAATAGTTTTTTTTTTTACTAATTATTACTTATGCAATATTTAGCTAACCTTAATTAAACAACGACGTTTTTACTTCACTTAGATTTAACTGAGATTCGGTAATACAAAACAAAAGAAACCCTATTGATACGCAAATAAGTTTTCTTTTTAAATCGTACTTTTCAATCAACATTTGAAAGATCGAGGTTATTGACTTTCCTATTCTAATTTGGAACGCATAGTATGACAGACTTTATATTTTTTTTTCTTACATTCAGGTATCATTACATTTTTGCCTCCTGTCAACGTTGACGCCTCCGTTCCCTCCAAAACTCTTACTGTTTTACATGAAAATTTTGTTGACAGCTGAACATCAATAGTTATTTTATCGTAATCTAAATTTAAATCGATCATTGAATCTAAAGTTGGTTTCGGAATCTGTTGACGGAACAGTATTGTACCTAGAAAGTGAAAAACTTTAAATGTTAATCGTTTCTCTAACCTAAACTCACAAACTAAACCTCATATTGTTGGTTGTTTGTTGAACGCGCCCACGAAATAGGAGATCCTAATTCCTAGTGTGAGGCAATGTTTAAAAAAATACAAAAACGAATAAGTAGGCCAGTTATTTAAAACATGTTAGGTCATAAAAAATTGCATTGAGGTGCACGTTCGGGATGTTGTTCGGATAGACACCAACAATAGTTCAAAATCGAAGTGCTGCAATCTTTTCGAAATATGATATAATATTCGATGCTAGGCCGTCTAGCCCCAAGCTAAGCAGAGTTTGTATTATGAGTACTAGACAGCTGATAAACATACTTATATATTTCTAAATACAAACGTATTATAGATAAATTACACCTAGACACAGAACAAATGATCGTGATCATCACACAAACATTTGTCCTGGGTGGGAATCGAACCCTTGACTTCCGGCATAGCAGTCAGGGCCACTAACCACTAGACCAAGAGGCCATTCAAATACCTGCATGATCGTCGACATTTTGGGTAATTTTTGTTTTATGACTTAGAGACATACTTGGCATACGGAACGCCTCCACACGTATTCCATGTAAAGTCGTCTGTTTTCAAGCAAATTCAAGAGTCTAGATGTTATAATGCGTTGCGTACGTGGCATACGTGGGCTCAGTTTGTCTTCTAATTGGTAAAATATTTTTTTTTTTTTTTTATTTTGGTTGGCCAAGTCTTTTTCTGCATTGTGGAGGGCAGTCGCTACATGTGTACAGGGCCTCGAGTCTGCTATTACAATAGTGTCAGAATGGTCTATCATTGATTTCATAATTGTTGATTTAAAAAAGTTTGGTTATCTACTAATATAATGGCGTCATTATGACTTTCCAATGGTCAACCACTGACACTCCTGCAGTGTGTAAGACTTATGTATGTGTACTCATCTGTATTCTAATATTAAGAATCAATACATAATAACGATTGTACGTACTCTATGGGCAGTATTATACGAGATTCCAATGAAGGCACTTGTTTTACTCATCTTCCCAAACTGACCACCTTACACTGCATTGAAAGAAATGATGGTAATCTCTTACATAATGACTAATGAAAGTCTGACGTATGCGGTAATCTGCTAAAATGTTGACAGTTCCTTTGATCAATGACCTACCATTAGATCGTCGTTGTACAGTCATTGCTTTTAATTTGTTACGAGACAACTCGATATTGTCATTCTACTACAACTCTATTAGGAGACCACTGTCCGATCAATGAATTTTTAGCAAAATTGCAATGGGATCGTGTTGGAATGACAAATTTATAAAAATAGCAGACTTGAGCCTCTGGTACTCAACTACACCCGGTTAGACCGAAAGCCAACCCTTTTTTTTGTTTTTGTTGATAGGACCGCGCTTGACCGCTATCTGACCCTTACATTGAGAAAAGACTTGGCGGATTGATACGGTGCTAAACTTCACAAACTTACCTGCTTGCTTCTTTACATATACTTCAATTTCAGTTATCTTTGAATATTTGCCCAAAATTTTTAAACATAAACTAAAGAAGGTACCTCTCTCGTATACAAACTCATAACGTCTACAGGCCAGTTCTGGTATAGGATCTAGAATATTACAATACTTTTATTAGGATTCGGGTTTATTAAACATAAGTATATTAGTAATCCTTGATGGCAACAAAGCTGGTACTAGTGACAGTGAGGTGGTGTAGCGACAGGGAACGAGGGAGATGGACTAACTAGACTGATTGAGCCGAAAAAAAAAAAAAGCTATGGCCCTGGCCATTGTAGATACCGTGGTCCCATACATACAGCTAACAAAGCATCTTTTTATTTTTAATAAAAATTAACAGCAAAGCCCACAACGCTGGTCGCATATTAGCTGTGGAATATTTAAAAAAAATCACTAGGATGACATAAGATAAAATTAACTCGACCAACTTTAAAATCCTTGATCTATTTTGCGTGACTATCGACAAATGTGACGTGAATACTGCAGTCATTGTGCCAATTACTGTGACGGCCGATAGTATAATAGCCAAGAGGAGAACCTGAGGAGGCTCGCGTTGGGCAGTTTATTTATTTATTTATTAGATGCTGTATGCACACAAAAGTACAGAGTCGGACTTAAGGCCTTAGGCATTTTCTATCAATCAACCTTGCAGTTGTGTGAGAGCTTGATCCAGAAAGTAGTACTCCTGGAAACGGCGCGTATTGTTAGGAGGACCCTGATTATCAATTCGATCCATGTTCCCGATGCCCTTGGATTTCCTATTATTTTTTATTTAACATTTAAAAAAATAATTATTATAATATATAATTTTACTTACTCCAAGTACCTTCAAAAATATGTGTTGTACCAAATAACACACTAAATCCCTGACTTGATGATATACAAAAAAATATACAAAACATTAAGGATTTCATCATAACGGTACGATTAAACTCAGTTTCAATTCTTAAATTTTATATTTAACAACTGCAATATTCGTAATGTTTATTCAAACACAAGCTTAAAACTATATTGTAACCGTACCTTGCGTACATAGCTATGTATATTGTTTCTCCTTCAATTTTCCTTTTACAAAATATGACTCATATTAATTTCAATTTATTTACCATTCTACAACATTTATAATAAATGGTTCTTTCCTCATCATAAAACTACTTGACTAAACAAAGATGACACAATAACTTAAGGTTGGTTTCGCACAGTACAAGATTCATAACAAAAACGAGGCCAGCTTATAATGGTTTAGTTAACAGTGACGTCGACGAAAGACGAAATTCACTGGCACCAATTATGTTAACTTAATAAACAAAGGATAGATATGACATGATCACGTTACTACATAAAGTTTACGTACACACATTAATTTATAGTTTACGACAATCATTAATAACAAGAAGTAATAAATACATGCAGGAAAATTAATAAAGACAGGAAAATTAAGAAACATAGTATAGTAACAGCAAAGTAATTAAACAACAGACTGTTACATATTATATAGAAAAAAAGAATACAAAATACACATCTATAGAAAAAATAAGGAGTAAAGAACTGAACGAAGATTCTCGAACAAAATTTTGCTTGCATATTTTATAGCGTCAAGTGATGAAAAATATACAAAAGTATATATATATTAAATTTCCAAACAATTTTGCCTTAGACATTACTATTAATAGAATCGGTTAATTAAAGGTATTCCAGTTTAAAGTTGACGAGATTACGTATATTATGTCCATAATATTTACGTACCTCCCTATAAATTTTAAAAACGCATTTTTGAACGAACAACAATTTGTCATGTCATAATGTCATGTTTTCTTTTTCTATAAGCCATTAGGCTGGATGGCAGTTGAAATAATAATAATAATATTCCACAACTATCACACAACGCCGTCTAGTCCCAAGCTAAGCAGAGCTTGTGTTATGGGTACTAGACAACTGTTAAACATACTTATATATTTATAAATACATACATATATAGATTAATTACACCCAGACATAGAACAAATGAACGTGCTCATCACACAAACATTTGTCCTGGGTGGGAATCGAACCCACGACCTCCGGCATAGCAGTCAGGGCCACTAACCACTAGACCAAAATGCCAGCAACAGGCCAGAGAAATGTCTTAATGCCATGCTTTTTTCTGATGATTCTCGTATTGCACTGCAATATCAAAATTGCGTCATTATAACCACTACATTCTAAACAAAAACAGATATTATTATGTTTATTATCTTTTTTTTTTTTAAGGTGGGAAATCATCCAAATGACTTCTCGCGCTCTGGGTGGAGCGCGAGGGCGTGTCAGACTTTTACTGACTAAAACCTGTATCCTTCAATTACCCTTTGCATACTAGGACTACAGGTTGCCCTTTCGGAAATTCTCCGCGGTCCTAGCTAGCGGGCATCGGCCCCACTGGGCCCCTACGGTTTGCTGACATCTCTTTGAGGAGCGCGAGGATCACTACGCGCTGTTAACGACTGGGCTCGGTGCGGTTAATTACCGAACAGCCGGACGGCGAGCTACCCAGTGCTCGACGTCCGCAAGCCCGCGTCTACCGTGGCTGGTAGTCGGGGTCGGAATTACGTCGGCTAGGGCGTGAGGACCTTCGTTCCCTCACGCGTGCAGCCTCCTCCTTCGCTAACATTACTGCTTCGCAGAAGGAGGCGACCGCCTGCCATTCCTCCTCGCTCCGGACCATAGCCTAAACCAAGGCCCGACGTGAAAGGTCGCTGCCGCCTATTGCCTCCACGAGGACACGGCGGTGCTCCGCCCAAGCGGGGCACACCTCCACTATATGCTCCACCGTGTTCTCTGGGTGGTCCGCACAATGATGGCACCCGGGCGTTGCTTCCGCCTAAATCCGATGCAGGAACCTCCCGAACTTGCCATGTCCGGTGAGGACCTGCGTCATGCGGAAGGTGAGGACGCCGTGTTGACGCTCCAGCCACTCCTCAAAGAGGGGACTTACCGCCATAATTGTAGCGTGCCCAATGTTTTT
Organism: Mythimna pallens; assembly: GCA_961205895.1. Classification (NCBI taxonomy): domain Eukaryota; kingdom Metazoa; phylum Arthropoda; class Insecta; order Lepidoptera; family Noctuidae; genus Mythimna; species Mythimna pallens. The sequence continues at coordinate 15,670,646 of OY540850.1, read as the reverse complement.
TTTTTTTTTTTTTTTAATAATAATAATAATAATAATATATTTATTTGTGAACATAGGGTATGGTTAAAGATGTTGTACAAAAAATATAATGTCCCAACAATGTCCCGCCAGAAGGCATACAAATATTATCAATATTGTAATGGTTCGAATTTGTAATATTTATAAATTGCAATATAAAAATTAGAATACAATAATAATTAAAAAATAAAATGAAATAAAATGAAATAAAATGTCAACAATTAAAATAAGGTCTAACTAGTCACAGTTTAATTAACAACTAATTGCATGTCACATTCAAATAAATAAAGTAATAGTCAGTCAAAAGAGTAAATAATGTCAATATATAAAATGATAAATTTAAATAAGTCAAATATCATTTGTCATTAAGAAATTCATTAATGGAATAATATACCTTGTCATTTAATAATTTAAAAAGATTTCTTTTGAACTCATTTACATTTTTGCTGCTTATCACTTGCTCAGGTAACTTATTATATAACTTAGGAGCCATTGCAAATATGCTTTTGTGATAAAATTTTGTTTTAGTCTGAAGCAGATGCAATTTATGTGAACGTCGTTGACTCTTTACAGATTTAAATAAATACATATTATTTTTAACAAAAATACAAGCTTCATAGACATAGAGTGATGGTACAGTCAATATCTTTAAATTTTGAAAATGTGATTTACACGAATCCGTTCGCTTTATTTTACATATTGCTCTAATGCATTTTTTCTGTGCTATTAATACCTCTTGAACTTTTGCCGCATTGCCCCAGAATAGAATACCATATCTTAAAGTCGATCCGACATAACCATGATACGCTGCTAGGAGTGCAGTTTTATTCGAAATTTTACCTAGCATATAGAGAGCATAAGAAAACTTACTGAGCTTTGCACACACATTTTCAATTTGAGTCCTCCATGACATATCGTTGTCAATGTGTAGTCCAAGAAACTTTGTTGTGCTTGTTTCAAATATTTGGTCTCCTTTATAGTTTATTTGCAAGTTTGATAGTATATTTTGTCTTATTTTAAAATTCATCACTTTAGTTTTGGCAAGATTAATTTGAAGGTTATTAATTTTTAGCCAGTCAATAATTGTTATAAGACTAGTATTTATGTCATCTACTATATCTTTATTACTACCACTGTTATATATTACTGTGCTGTCGTCGGCAAATAAGGACATTTGGTGGCTGATTATATTAGGGAACTCATTAATGTAACAAATAAAAAGCAAGGGTCCTAACACGGAGCCCTGCGGAACACCGTAATATAATACTCTTGAGCTAGACGAGTATATTATCTCAGTTTTGGACCTAATGTCTACTTGACTTATCTGAGTAATTTGTTGTCTGTCCTCTAAATAAGATTTAATGAGGTTAAGTACGTTGCCTCTTATACCATACCTGTACAGCTTAGTAAATAGAACTTTATGGTCGACATAATCGAAAGCTCTGGTCATATCCATATACATCGCCATTACTGGTTTTCGATTGTCCATGTTATGATATATTTTTTCTAGAAAATTATAAATAGCCATATTAATCGTTCTATTCTTTCTGAAACCCATCTGTTCCTTGCAAAAAATCTTTTGTTTTTCAAGAAAATTATATACACTATTATAAATTACTTTTTCAAATATTTTTGAGAATATTGGTATTAGTGCTACAGGTCTATAGTTATTGACTTTGGTTTTATCTTCTTTTTTATATATGGGTTTGATAATAGATACTTTTAACTTTTGGGGAAAAGTACCATTTACAATACATTTATTTATAATGTCACTTAATATAGGTGCTATAACAGGAGCCACTGATTTAACTACCTTTGTGTCAATTTCATCAAAGCCGGTACTGTTTGTATTTTTAAGATTGCTTATTATGTTACAAATATCCTTTGGTATGGTTGGTTCCATAAACAAAGAGTTAAGCGATCCTGATGTTTGAGGGTTTTGATTTATTTTATAATTATCAGAACTAGGTTGAACTGAGTCTATGAAATAGTTATTAAATGTTGTGCAACAAACATGTTTATTATCTAATGCGGAAATGTATTTCCTAAATATTTATTATCAATACAGTCTTATTACCAATATAGTCTTGGTCAAGTAACATGCTTTGCTTTATGCAAAGCATGTTACTTGACTGGCAACATTAAAAGTTCAATTTAGCCAAGTCATGAAGTCAAGCCAGCAAAAAAAACGAAGCCATTTTTTGATTATTTGATTATCAGATTTTGATGATTATCAACCAGATTATTTACCATCGTAAAAAATCTAGTCAATCCAGTTTCCAATTTATGACGTGTTTTTTGCGATCCTTAGACTGGCCATTAGTTTCATTTGATAAAACTATATAATTATTTCGCTGGTATATAGCATGTTAGACACTTAATAATTCCATCAACAATTTCCTCGCCATTGTTCTTTGATGGACTATATAACAGGAAATTTATAAAACCGTACACAAAAAAACCTCTACAGCAAAAAAAAATTGCCAATGCTTTCCCACTGTTGGGCAAAAGCCTCCCCAACTTCTTCCAGTGTATTCTTTTCTTGAGCCACCTCGAACCAGTACTTGCGTTAGGTGTCTAAGTCATCCCGCCACCTCTTCCCAGATAGACCTCGGCGACGTCGACCCACTTTAAGGACACTCTTGCCCAAAGGTCAGTATACATGCGCCTAATGTGACCCACTGAAACCCCTTATACCTGGCAGCCTTTTTTCTTACTTCTATGATCCCCGTCTTTAGGCACAGCGTGGTGTTCCTCACTCTGTCGGCTTTTTTGATACCCAGAATGCTGTGCGCCATAGCTCGTTGGCAAACCCCAAGGCGAAACTTTTGCGACTCTTTATTGTAAATTAGATGCTTATACCATGATTTCATCAATTGAGCTGAGCTCTGCGGATAATCTCTAGATATGAGTTCTCCACAGATGGTTCGTCATAAATATGAGGTTCCCGCTGTTCGACTTCTGGTTGACTTTTCGGTCGGAAGACAACATTTTCATAGTATGGATTCCGAAAACAACAAGAATGATGAATGACTACATGAATTGATAAGTAAAATTAACTTTAAACCATTAACCGACGGCTGGAGTTAGTGCTCGCTGGAAAGCAGTTCCGACTGACTTTAACACCAAAACATAACGTTTAGCTAAGGCCAACGCTGCGTTTAACGTGCGCCCGCGACGCCAACCGTCGCGTGACATCGCGCGTGTGTTGTGTGCGACGCCGACGGTCCCCGCACGGAAACTGGATTCAAAGTGAAACTAATAAATTCGGTCGGTCAGAGTCAGTGGTGTCCGAGTGGTAACGACCCCGACTTACGAGTTGTAAGTCGCGGGTTCAAACCCAGCCAGGCGCATTACTTTGTGTAATTTATTTTCATCACTGCTCTCAAAACGGTGAAGGAAAACATCGTGAGGAAAAGGAAGGAAAGCATGTCCTAAAACCAAAAATTCGAAGACATGTGACATTTACCAACCCGCACTGGGCCCGCGTTTTGGATTACGGCCCATTCCCTCTCCTAAAGAGGAGGCCTGATTCCCAGCAATGGGAACATTAAAAGGCTGATTATGCTATGTTATGTTATGCACCCTCTGGGGGCCTCGGGCACGCGCACTTGAATTTAACCCCGTGCCTCTGAAGGGGGTTATCCAGCTTGTAGCTGAGCAAGTTCAGGATGGTGTTGACGCTCCCATGCGTACGGAACATCAGCGACGAGATGCGACGCCGAAGCACAGTGTGAGGAAAGCCATCTGTGTGCGCGTGCGCAAACATCGCAGACGCTCTACAGTAACGTTGGGCACGCCATAATTATGGCGGTAAGTGCCCTCTTTGAGGAGTGGTTAGAAAGGCAACACGGCGTCCTTACCGGACATGGTAAGTTCAGGTGGTTCCTGCACCGGATTTGTGCGGAAGAAACGCCCGGGTGTGACCATTGTGAGGACCGACCGGAGGACTTGGTGGAGCATACGGTAGAGGTGTGCCCTACCTGGGCAGAGCACCGCCGCGTCCTCGAGGGCACGATCGGTAGCAGCGATCTCTCGCGCTGGGCGTTGGTACAGGCCATGGTCCGGAGCGAGGAGGAGTGGCAGGCGGTCGCCTCCTTCTGCGAAGCAGTAATGCTAGCAAAGGAGGAGGCTACATGTGCACGCGCGAGGCAATGGCCCTCGCGCCCCAGCCGGGATTCCGATCCCAATTTCCGGCCACCGTAGGCGCGGTTTTGCTGACGGCGAGCAATGGGTAGCTTACCGTCCAACCGTCTGGTAACCGTCCGGACAGAGCCTAAGTCGTCCAAGTCGTGCCTCAAAGAGGTATTAGCAACTGTAGGGGCCCAGCAGGGTTGAAGCCTACTGGGGCCATGGGTGATGCGAAAGAGAGCCCCGGCCCTGGAACAATGGCAAAGAAGGAACAGGAGTGGGTTTTTAGTCAGTAAAATCTCTCCCCTCGCGCTCCGCTCTTCTTCCACCTCCGCCGGGGGATGTCATTAGATGATTTTTCCACCAAAAAAAAACTACAGTAGCGTGAGAGCCCCATCAGTTCCCGAACGCGTTATTATATTGTACTCGGAGAGTGTTGATGGCCCGCTGCGTTTAGTTGACCCACAGATTGCAGGTGTAGAGAGTTTGGCAGAAAGCTTTAAACAAAGTAATTCTTGCTTCAAAACTACACCTCGCTTTGCGTGCCAACATCTTATAGCAAATATAATTGTCAACAATCATTTCGTTGAAAAATATTTATGTAGGCAAGTTAGCCTAAAAACTAGTTACATTTATGACATATATATGACAGTAAAGACCCATGCCGCCTCCTTTGCTAGCATTACTGCTTCGCAGAAGGAGGCGACCGCCTGCCACTCCTCCACGCTCCGGACCATGGCCTGTACCAAGGCCTGGCGCGAGAGATCGCTGCCGCCGATCGCTCTCACGAGGACTCGGCGGTGCTCTGCCCAAGCGGGGCACACCTCTACCGTGTGCTCCACCGTGTCCTCCGGGCGGTCCACACAATGGTGGCACCCGGGCGTCTCTTCTGCACGGATCCGGTACAGGAACCTCCCGAACTTACCATGCCCGGTGAGGACCTGCGTCATGCGGTAAGTAAGGACGCCGTGAGGGGAAAACCGAAGGTGAATGATATACTCGATATTGACATTAATGCCTAGCCCTCTCCATTCCAAAACCTTGAAGACATCCTCCATTCCTGCCGTGAACAGTTTCGGAGAAATATCGTCGTAAATCTTCACTTGTAGATGTTTAATAAATAAGTCATTCATTTAAACAATTTTTTTATAAGAAACTTTATCTTTATTTTTATAATAGTAGTCTAGCAAGTCTATAACAAAATAGATTTAATTTATTATCAAAAAAAAATTACATGCATATATTAGTTTTTCTGTTGTAGTAATACTTAGTTAAGTGGTTTTTCTTCACGAGTGTATTGAAAAACGTCGTATGATACACGTGAGTATTGATGATTACCATCCTCAGCTCTCTAAGTACCGCCTCAGTGGTAATCGCCAACATTACACATTTGTATCATAATGTACCATTAATTTATTGAATAAAATACTTACTTCATTAATTGGTGAACATTGTGGCAAGCAAACGGCTCGTGGATTGCAGTTGACCCAGCAGCGTTGTCTTATTATTATAAAGAGTAGCAGGATCATCATAACTGCTGCTGCGACTAACGCGACTATCATGATTGTGAAGTAAGTATTATCGGCTTCTGAAAATAAGTACATAATGCACTTTAATTTTGGCTATTTAAAACTGTATGTTTTGCATCATAATCATCATCTTACATGTAATATAATTGTGATGACTTAGGTCAGCTTATGTTACGACAATTTCTACATGACGCAGGTCCTCACCGGACATGGTATGTTCAGGAGGTTGCTGAACCAGATTCGTGCGGAAGAAACGCCTGGGTGTCTCCATTATGTGAACCGCCCGGAAGACACGGTGGAGGTGTTACTCGCTTGGGCTGCACGCTGCATTGCAGGTAAAGGCCATGGTTCGGAGCGAGGAGGAATGGCAGGCGGTCGTCTCCTTCTTCGAAGTAGTAATGCAGCTAAGGAGGTAGCCACAAGCGTGCGGCCCAAGCGGGATCCCGGCGGCTGGGGCATGAGGATGTCCGTAAATCCTCATGCCCCAGCGGCCGGGATCCCGACTCCGATTTCCAGCCATCAAAGGCGTGGGCTTGCGGACGACAAACTCGCCGTCAGGTCGTCCAGTAACCGTCCGGACCGAGCCTGAGTCGTCGGCGCGTAGTGTCCCAAGCGCGATCCTGATCCTGTAGATCCTGTTTGGGTCCTGTATCGACTGTACATCGATTGAATCACCTGCACATTCCCAGGCAAAGGTGTGCCTTAAGGTACAAGTTGTTAGCCGACTGCACGCAGCAGCAGCAGACGTGTCGCAGCGATACTACTGGCTTCTACGTATTTCTATGAAATTCCCTCCGTAGTTAGCGACATGAAGCTAGCGACGCGTCGTCGTGCGGCAGACGGTAGTGTCGTCCGACCGCAAATCAGTAGTGCCGCTGACGCCGGAGCAATGACACGTCGATTATTCTCGAACACGTCAGACATCTTGTTTCACGGAGCACTTGGAACCAACTGGATGCCATCTGCTGTTGCCGTCTGCAGTCGGTTTCGAAATCATGACTGCAGCGACATGACGCAACGACGTGTCGTGACGACATGAAGCGACGACATGTCGTCTGCTGGTGCTGCGTGCAGTCGGCTACCAATTTGTACCTTTAAGGGCCCCATCACAAATGCGGTCGTATGCCTTTTCGAGGTCAATAAATACCATGTGCAAGTTTTTTGCGTACCTGTGTATTTCTCGCACAGTTGGCTTATAGCGAAAATGGCACCCATGTACTGTACCCCGACTTGAACCGAATTCTCAATCTCGGTTCTCTGAAATTTCATTCTCGCGGCTGAGAGAACCGCCTTTCAATAACTTTCTCCTAGGCTGTCATATTAAGTGTTGTACTGAGAGACTGGTGATTGGAACACCAGAGAACTGTTGCTCCAATTATCAGGTAAGTACTCATTGATTTTATAAAGGAAATATATTAGAAAATCCTGGGGGTATGTTTCCTTGGGATAATTTACGTGCGAAACCCTTTTAGAAGTTACTACTCAATACATCCTATTTCGTATTTTTGTAAGTTGAGTAAATGCACCTAAAACCTACAAAACAAAAGGCGGTTGTTTACTAGACATAAAGAAAGGTAGGCACACAAGTACACCTAGATACAGCCAACAGCCATTTAGACGTACTTTTATTTCTGAAAATAGCCCAAATTAATCTGTACAGTTCTGTAACCCTTTTTAATTCGTTCTTCTGATTAATACCCGCCTTTTATATTCAATTACGTCAACCGTCCCTTTTTGACTGAAAAACTAAAATTTTCTTTCCATCAGCTATATCAACAAGTTACGCAGGCAAGTAAAACAATAGAGGACCCCCGGCTCTGCCCGCTCCCGTCAACACCAAATTTCTAAGCGAAAGGGAGGATTCTTGAGGATATTTGCACAAAAATAGCACTGAAAATAATTTCATTTATTGTTTCAGAGGAGGTACTTGACAACGAGTAGCTGGGAGTATGAGGGTTGATTCAGCAAGTTTTGTGCCTAACATTATATGAGCTCTGAAAGGCAGGGCACCTTTCTTTCATAAGTTTGATTTTTTCCTTTGAAAGTTTAACTGTAGAAGAAATGATCAGTATCTAATTGAAGCTCATTACTTTTTGATGACAAAACTGCAAACGACCGACAAAATGTTTTTTTAGGTGGTAAATCATCCAATGACTTCTCCCACTCCAGGGTAGAGCGCGAGGGCGTGTCAGACTTTTACTGACTAAAACCACACCTATGTTCCTTCTTTGCATTGCGTTCCATTACCAAAGGGAACCCCGGGTCCCTTTCAGACTACTCATGGCCCCAGTAGGTTTTGGCCCTGCTAAGCCTATGCAGTTTTGTTGATATCTCTTTGAGGCGCGCATGGAACACTCGATGTCGACGACCCGGGCTCGGTCCAGGCGGTTCCCGGACGGCCGGACGGTGAGCTACCCATTGCTCGTCCTCTGTAAGCCCACGCCTACGGTAGCTCGAAATTGGGTTCGGGATCCCGGCAGTTGGGGCGTGAGGAAGTCCGTTCCCTCACGCGTGCAACCGCCTCCTTCACTAGCATTACTGCTTCGCAGAAGGAGGCAACCGTCTGCCATTCCTCCTCGCTCCGGACCATAGCCTATAGTAGGGCCTGGTACAAATACTTTGTAAATCCTGTTCGTTTTAGTTGCAGGCCAAGGCACAGCCCTCTCAGTCGGAGATGTGCCTGCGAAAACTCGTTTTACTTAGTGTTGAAAAAATACTTAATCCTATTAGCTCGCTAATCCAATTTTCCCGCGCCTTCCCTCCGCTTGTCTATCTCATAAAAGACTTGCATTTTTCCGAGATCAGATGGCCTATGGCATTCAGTGATAATTATCACTCAATGCCATATTGGTCTTGACTTGACTGGCTTGTTGGTCTAGTAGTTAGTGACTGACTGCTATGCCGGAGGTCGTGGGTTCGATTCCCACCCAGGACAAATGTTTATGTGAAGAGCAGGATCATGTTCTGTGTCTGGGTCTAATTTATCTATAATATGTATGTATTTAGAAATGTATAAGTATGTTAAACAGATAAACAGATAAACAGATAAACATATTTATTGGTAAAAATTACATTTACAAGTCACAATATATTTTAATTAGCTTTTAATCAGCTGTCTAGTACTCATAACACAAGCTCTGCTTAGCTTGGGACTAGATGGCGTTGTGTGATAGTTATGGAATATTATTATAATTATATTAATCAGTAGGCCTTTTTTTTAAGGTGGGAAATCATTTAAATGACTTCTCGCGCTCTGGGTGGAGCGCGAGGGCGTGTCAGACTTTTACTGACTAAAACCACACCTGTATCCTTCAATTACCCTTTGCGTCCTAGGACTACGGGTTTCCTTAGTGGACAGATAGACAACGTAGGCAGTAGGCCTTAGTACCATATCTTAATAACTTTATTCATAAAATACATTGTAGGTACACAGTAACAGGTTCCCTGGCTTACAAACTACGCTTATTGACTGTTACTTGGGAGTCAGTTCCTCCAGAAATACATATTCACATAGAAAAATTACATATGAATTACAGATGACCACCACATGGTTGGTTGCAATCACAGCACCCAGGTTTAGATGAATTTACTTGTCATTGCTAACTTAATTGTCATAATAAGTAGTTACTACCACAGATTGCCTCCTACAAACAAATAATTCAGATTGATGATCACAGTCATTGTGTAATTGATCGAAAGAGTCCTGGAACGTAAAGAACAACTGAAGTAACATGGGGGTCAGTAAAAGTCTGATACTCCCTCTTTTTCCACGCGAAGCTGGAGGAGCTATTTGATATTTACAATATCATTTTTACTTATTTGACGGTTCGTTTGGCGCAGTGGTTGAGTGATTACTAGCTGTACTGCGTGTCGTGACTTTATTTTATGGAGTTTTTTTTTTATTGATATAAACTATTGCTTGACTGCGATCTCACTTGATGGTAAACAGTGATGGGATCGATGATGGTGAAGCGCCCTAGTTTATTAAGAGCCTATTCACTCTAGCCTTGAATACACCAAAATTATAATCGGACGGGAAGACCATAGCATAGCATAGTCGTGATTGTGGATCATGATTTGTGGAGATTAACAAATTTTTTTTTTTTGATAGTCGGCCTTATTTGTTTCCCACTGTTGGGACTCAGGCCTCCTCTCTAGGAGAGGGAATGAGCCGTAATCTACCAGGCAGGCCCAGTACGCATTGGTGGATGTCACATGTCTTAAAATTTTTGGTTCTAGGACATGCCGGTTTCCTCACGATGTTTTACTTCACCGTTTTGAGAGCAGTGGTGATGAAATAAATTACACAAAGTAATACGCCCGGCTGGGTTTGAACCTGCGACCTACAACTCGTAAGTCGGGGCCGTTACCACTCGGCCACCACTGCTCGCGGGAAGACCGCAGCAGCCAAATTATTCCAGTACCGATGCTGTTGTTAACGCACCCACGATACAGAAGTAATTGCTAGTGTGTAGCAACGTTGTAAATAGGGTGGTTTTAAAAGTCTCAGTGCCACATCTGCACACAATTCCAGACTTAATCTTTGCCGTCGGGATCTCTAACGAGGGGTCGGCGCAAGGGTTATTTGAACGAGATTTGCCTGATTCTACTCCAGCACACTGTTTCGTGTTTACTTGTAGACTTTTTTCCCTTTTTATACGGGCTATAGACACTAGAGATTTGTTTTAGATTAATTTGATGGGGGACATTGAGTGTTAATAGAATTCAAGTCGTAAGCGATTTTTTTGCGTTGTACGAGCCTAATAAGCGATATCTGGGGCAAGGGTTGTGGGAATTAAATTGGAAAAATTTAAATTAGCGTTATTAGCGCTTCTTTCTTTACGTAACGCTTAAGTACTCAGTGTCGTGGTATTGAAACAATTTTTGATTTTGAAAAATTATTTTACAATCGGATTTGGGTCATTTATTTAAAAAAATATTTAAAGAATAAAATTGCCAGACTTGGTCATGTCAAATGCGAACGGGACTGGTTTGTAACGCGTAGAACATCAGACTAGAACAATAGCACCACGATCGTGCCATGACCTTAATTTAACAGGAACCTTCCCCTCACATTATAATACCTTACCGATCCGTACATATCGTGGGATGTTGGCACTAATGCCAAAACTACCTCGTATTTGAATCAAAAAAGGCATAAAGAAAGCTTTTACCAACAGCTTCGCCCGCATGATAGTAGAAAATTATCCCAAGGGAATATACTCCTGGGATAAAAAGTCCTACGTGTTATCCCTGGACACAGTCTACCCGTGTGACAAATTTCATCTAAATCTGTTTAGTCGTTCGAGGTTGTTTTTTTTGGGTGTAAAAATCATCTAATGACATCCCCCGCCCTGGGCGGGGCGTGAGGGCGTGCCTCACACGTGCTCGTGCGGTTTCCTCCTTTGTTAGCATTACTGCTTTGCAGAAGGAGCGCCCACCTGCCACTCCTCCTCTGGACCAAGGCCCGGCGCGAGAGATCACCGCCGCCGATCACCCCCATGAGGACACGGTGGTGCTATGCTCCACCGTGTCCTCCGGGCGGTCCACACAATGGTGGCACTCGGGCGTTTCTTCCTCACGAATCCGGTGCAGAAACTTCCGGAACTTACCATGTCCGATGAGGACCTGCTTCATGCGGAAGGTAAGACGCCGTGTTGCCTTTCCAGCCACTCCTCAAAGAGGGGACTTACCGCCACAATTATGGCGTGTCCAGCCGTTCGAGGATGAAGAAATAAGAAACATACACACAATCTTCAGCCTTTATATTATTAGTGTTATAAAAAAAAGGGAAATTTCAACTCGGCCCTCGATGACAGGTACAGTGTGCCCATAATAACCTATCATATACTTTTACAATAGCCTCACCCAAACTAGCCCATATTTACAGCGTGACTCATTTGAAACATTGTGTTCTCCCAATTTGGACGCAGTAATTAAGTCGACGCGCTTGTCATTCATAATTATGAGGGGAATATTATGCTAATCGAATTAGAATAGAATGTAGCCTGCTGTAACACTTTGTTAAAGTTTGGGACACATGACAGTATTTTGGACAAAAACCTTACGCACCAAAACGTTTCGGCAACTCGGACGTATGTGTGATATATCTTTGTCATTCTGGATTTGGTCACAAGTACCTAATAACATTGCAAAAACAAACTGCACTGACCGAAATTTACGGCCGAATAAACGTACACCCGTATGTACAAAACGACAATTAAGCGTATTTTAAGGTCACTCAAGTTGTACAGAGGTATGTACAATTGGCCCTAGAGGGTCGATCACACGGTTGCAAACTAGCGTTCCAACCAAGGTCACCTTGGTTTGTGTTGCGGCTACATGGATGTAAACCATGCGCCAATACGTTTGGTGGTTTGGAAAACGCGCCTCCCAACCAAAGGCGTTGAAGGTCATGGATCACAACTGCTGTCTACACGAATTCAAACTAGCACGGTTACCATGGTTGAAACCATGGAACGCTAGTGTGCAAACGTCTGGTCACACCTTTAGTACGCAATAAACGTTTTGACGCCCACGCACAATGGTAGCTGTAATGTAACCAAGAAACGAATCAACTTAATACAGAATATTGTGTTTTGACGCTTATCGTCGAATGATATACTCGTATCAAGTGGTCAAAACAAACATAATATATTTCTTTTTATCATTTTTTTTTATGTTCACCTGCCATGTTATCTACACCATTGTTTGTTGTCTCGTAGAGAATGCCTTTGGCAATTTTTCGTTTGTGTCGCATGAGGTTTTAATAAATAGACCAGCAACCATAGCCGACTGTTAGGGTTACTGTGGGATTGTTGAAGGAACACGGAAGATATTAGTCAGTGAAAGTCTAACACGCCCTCTCACTCCACCCAGTGAGGAAGAAGTTATCTGATTATTTCCATCTCCAAACAAAATAATAGTTATAAGTAGTAAGTTGTCACCACTTTTCTTCATCTATAGTATCGGCCACTTACCTACACATAAGCCAGTTAATTATACCAACCAATCACCAATTAGAATCGTGTGCTAGCTTCTGACGTTTTATAAGTGCCCATGTAGCTTACACAAACTAAAAAATTTTTAATGTAATTGAATCGCTAGTCAGAAAGTCGGTAGACACCTAAAGTACAGCAGACTATGCAGGGTGTTCTAGACAATAATCTATATATATAAAAGGGGAAACTGACTGACGGACATATCAACGTACCTACAGCCGAAACTACTGGGATTAAGAGCGTGAAATTTTTCACAAGGTTTCCTCTTATGACGTAAGCGAGCACTAAGAAAGAATTTTCTAAAATTCACACCTTAAGGGGATGAAGCGGGGGTTCAAAGTTTGTATGGAGAAACCTACATTCACGTGAGCGAAGCCGCGGGCAGAAGTTAGTTCAAAATATAGCTGTGCATGGAGGCACCTGTCAAGACTGACACACCCCTATGTTAAAAAACATCCCACTATAATATCTTTTCAGAAACAACATCAACTAGAAGTGACAAGCCCATACGTGTGCGTCCCCCTTTACTTCCGTACCCATATGAAGACGGAGGTCCGCTGTCCCCAAAACGTCACGTTTTTGTCTGAAACGCCCCTAGGGTCACTGCTTGATAACACAGACGTGTTAATTTTCAACTTTGTGAAACTGTTTTCGGTACATTTTGCAAAGCGGGGAAGGTGGGGTGGCTGTGGGAGCGAGTTGGAGATTATTTTCAACTTTGTTTACCGCCCAATGTGGCATTAGAATATTTATTCAAAACTTGTAAGTAGGATCTTTAAATCGTCATGATTAGGTTATAATTAGGTAACACACCGTTCTACGTAGGCGTCATATACAGATAACCATGATTCTACTACGGTACGCCACCATCACATCACACAGTATCCATAGGGGTCCATTACACGATAGGTTTGCTGTCAGTTTTGCCACAGTCAAATATCTTGACTGATGAAAAACCTACCGTGTAATGCGATGACTGACGTTTGCATGACGAAAAATGTATGGCGATAAAATTCCGTCAGTCAAGCTTCATTCATGATTGATGGTTTTGATTGACGCTTGCCGTGCTTTGCCGTGTATTGGACCCCGTTGATTTGACTGTCCTCTGACAGACGTAAAACTTTCCTCTTATCTATCTAATCGATGTTATCGAAAACGGTCGCGCGTTAGAAGCGATATTGAATCGATTTTTTTTTAAGATGAGAAATCATCCAATGACTTCTCTCGCACTAGGGCGCAGGGTGAGGGCGTATCAGAATTTTACTGACTAAAACCACATCTATGTTTCTTCTTTACCTTGTGTTTCAGGACCACGGGTTGCTCTTTCGGAAGGCAACCCATCGCCCCAATAGGCGGGCTGGTCACCTACAGTTTTGCTGACATTTCTTTAAGGCGGGCCTGGAACACCATGCACCGTCGGTTCGGTCGGGACGGTTACCGGACGGCAAGCTAATCCATTATAGTTGAAGCCGCACCATAATACTAATTTCAAGTCAAGTTTGTGCTGAGGGTGCCGACTCACCATTTGGATACCTTCCTTCAGTTTTGGCCGAAAGGTGTCGTGTATCGAAGACTTCGTGGAAGGATATCGACCTCGCAGCGGAACACGACGCCGTCACTTTGTGAACAATTGTTTATAGTTTTAATAATTTGTTTCAGTTTCTTTTTTAAGTATTAGTTTCTTATTTTGTAATATTATTTGTGTATTTTATCTATGGGCCTTAGTTGCCTGATAATAATGGATTATTATTATTATTGCTCGTCGTCCGCAAATCGATAGATGCGATTGTATCGCCGCTAAAAAGCTTAGATAATGAAGACACGTTTTAACCTAACGTGCAACTGTATCTCTATAATATAATCCTAGTGTAGTTTCTAGTTCCCACTCATTCAGCTCGCTCACACTGACACTCAACCAACTTTACATAATGACCATTTTGAACCCAATAACGAGAACTTCTCGGATGACATTAGCTAACGACCCAGAAATGATTATAATCATCATAAATAGCGTCTCGGTTAGTCGGCGCTGTATGCAAATACTAGGCTCTGCTGGCTACTAATTTGCTAATACTGGGACAAGTGAGTTTAGGTAGCGAAATTTGTGTGATGGGTACGTGTGTTTCAATATCTGAAATGAATATGATATTTTTATACGTAAGTGGAGAAAGAAATAGTACATTTTTATACAAGTGAAGAAAATTTGTCATTGTGGTCGAGGCGGAATTCTATGTTACTTGTTATGAAGCCGAGTGTGCAGTGACTTATTTCAATTTCTATTTTTTAATTCGTTTTTTTTTCATTATTTATCTGCATTGTGCTCACATAATAGAAGCGACAAGAAATATGTAGGTAACCAAGATTTCTGTAACTGATAATATGATTTAAAAGACTATCCGTGAAGTTTCTTGCACGTTCTTCTCTATAGAGATCTACGCTCGATCTAAGTAGATTGGCGTACCTATTGACCGACATTTTGACAATTCAAAATTGCCTGTAATTGGTCTAGGTATTTGAAATAAACGTTTCTGATTTCTGCAGTAACTTTCCACGACTATCAAACGATGTTTCTTAATACACTTTCAAAGAATTACTTAAATAAGCGGGGGTGACGCACGACTCGTGGAGGTCGCTTAGCGCCTAGCCTGATACGACAAATGTAATAAATTGTGGCGGGGCGAGCTCGCGAACTATTCCGCACTAGTGCAACAAGAGCGGGTTTTCGACTAAGTGTTTTGAAAAATAGTTTTTATTCTGTCTTCCCATCCAATTATAATTTATATATACGTATATATATAATTTTTTTCCTTGCGTGATCGAATCAGGAATGAGGATATCCGCAAGAAAATCAAGATTACCGACATAGCACGAAGAATCGCCAAACTAAAGTGGCAATGGGCAGGGCACATTGCTCGCAGAACAGATGGCCGTTGGGGCCGAAAGGTTCTGGAATGGCGGCCACATACCGGAAGACGTAGCGTTGGAAGGCCTCCTACAAGGTGGACCGATGACTTGGTAACGGTTGCGGGAGTCCGATGGATGCGAGACGCACAGGACCGTTCATTGTGGCGACTCTTGGGGGAGGCCTATGTCCAGCAGTGGACGTCTTTCGGCTGAAATGATGATGATGATGATGATATATATAAAGCAAAAGAAAGGGGTTTTTGGGACGACTTCACTATTTAAATTGTAGATATATGGTTTTAATTTCAACTCGATACCTCAAACGAACAACAAAGTGATTCTATAAGAGTTCGGTTTTTTTCTTTTAAGGTACGGAACCTTAAAAAGACTTAAAGCACCCTGACATGGGTTCCGGACAGAAATAGAAGTCCTGTGCTGGGCTTTTTGACAGGCTTACGCTTGACCACTATCTCACTTGATGGGGAGCGGCGATGTGGTCGACGATAGAGTATCAGGAAAGACAGACTCCGGCAGGGAATTCTACTCCTTAGAGTTACGCACAATAAATGTGTTTCCAAAACGTTACGTGTGGTGGCGCATCACGCGACCCGGTGATGGAAATAAAGGTATTTCTTTATATTAGCTGTTCATTTCCTGCCATTCATTTTGTGTGACGTCGACACCGATGGCGATCATAAGCCGCCATGTACCTTTTTGCAAGGTGAACAAAGTTCCATAGTGTACCTACTATCTTAAAACGTGCGCGCTCCGTTGACTTGCGGCTCGCGTTGCATTACGGCAAAAAAAAAAAATAGTTTTTGACTGTGGTCCCACCTGATGGTAAGCAGTAATGCAATAGTTCATGGTAAGGCGCACTAGTTTATTAAGAGCTTATTAACTCTGGCCTTGAAGACACCTAAATTATAATCGGACGGGAATACCGTTGCAGGCAAATTGTTGCCATCCTTCCATGTACGCGGTTTTATACCGCGACGAAGAAAAACGCTTAGTCCGGACCATAAAGGTGTCAACAACGTAAGCGTGGACACTCGCAGTACGTCGTGTTGTCTGATGGTGGAATCATGTCATGTAATAAAAAAAAACGGCTCTAATTCATATAAAAGCGTATATTTCCAGAGTACAATAATGTTCTTAAAATATACAATCATAACGGTTGTGTAATACTATATCGTGACAAAGTATTCCTATGTTTCTGATACCAAACTTCAGTATCATGCCTGCGTTGTTGGATTTTCAACTCTCGGCCGTGAGCCTAGCGTTGAAAATGCAAATAAAGCGTGTTAACTTTAGCGGTATTCATTAGGATGTCATATGGGCATAACTGTTACAAATCTAAATATTTACAAAGATTTTTTTTGTGATTTTTCTTGATTATTTAGTTTGTTGGAAAGCTCTTTCTTTAAACTAGATTTTGTTGACGATTCTTGTGTACAGTGGATTAATAAGCGTGATTTTGTAGTAAAGTACAAAATTTTCAAAGAAAATTTAGGTTCAGATCATAACTGTGGCCAATTTATTGTGATAGTGTCTAGTACGCCAGATTATTCTAATATATTTTCTCCGAAGATTAAAATCGTTATTTTTATTGTTAATATATAATTTAAAAAAACTTGATGATTGGCAGAATCAACTCTGAATTCGATTAAAATTATTTATTTCTCTGATATACCTAAAGAGCATTTATTTCAAATCACGTGAATAATTAATTTATCAATATTTTATTTTTACTTTATTACAAAGCAGTTTACGTGTCGATAGAAAGAAAAAACGCCAAGACATAAATCTAACAACACAACACTTTGAATTTCATTCAATAATTTAACAAAAACAAAACCAATGGTTTCTTACATAACAAATTGTTGATCACAGACGAATATAGATCTTATTACTACAACTTACAGTTTAATATTATATGTCATAGTGTCGCACATAAGCCAAACTCTGATCTAGATTTATTTCAAATTGGTAGAAAAAATATGTGATTGATCAGGAATCTGTACAGACTCGCGTTTATTACCTTTTACAATGACTTCTTAAATTAACTCTTATGTGGTTGACATAAGGTATAAAAATCAATGACAAATTGTTTTAAAAGATGATATTTAGGTGGATTAATGACGAATTTAAACAAAATCTTCCGTGACTGCTCGGAAATACTAAAAAAAGAACTTTTTACAATTTCACGGACCAATAACGTATTTACTAACAATTTAAAACATATCTAAAAAAAACACATTCTGACTCGATTCTTACATCCCGTCGCTTTTAAAACACAATTTTTTTTTTTATAAAATAACTTAAATACTAACTAGACTATTATTAATTAGTATTATGTGACTGATCCGAATCTAGAGACCCGGGAATCGAACTCCGTACTTCAGTCTTACTTACCGACGACTTGATATTTTAAAAGGTTGACATAGAAAATAGTTTATAATATTTGTTTCACGCTTTTAAGAGATTTTGAATGAATTAGAAAAGAACAAAATATTGATATTAGGTATTACGATTCTGATTAGATCAAATGTAAGTATCTATATTCCATTCGCAAAAGATTAGACACTGAAACTGACCCTTTTACTGTCCGTTCAAACGATTTTGTCTTCTATTCCGTAGGCATAAGAATGACACTAAAGGCAAAAAATAAAGCAATATACCACAGTGTCTCAAGACGAAAGTCTATGACCAGTGTGTGTTGCAAGTGAACCATATGGCTTCGAAACGTGGTCGCTTACAATGGGCCTCATCAGAAGGCTTAAAGTCACTCAAAGGCCAATGGAAAGGGCTATGCTCGAAGTTTCCTTGCGTGATCGCGTCAGAAATGAAGATATCCGTAGGAGAACCAAGGTTACAGACATAGCCTGAATAATTGCCAAACTGATCGCCAATCGACGAACAGATGGTCGATGGGGATGAAAAGTTCTGGAATGGCGACTACGTACCGAAAGACGCAGCATTGGAAAGCCTCCCACAAAGTGGACCGATGACCTGGTGAGGATCGCGGGAATCAGATGGATGCGAGACTCACAGGACCGGTCATTGTGGCGACATTTGGGGGAGGCCTATGTCCATCAGTGGATGTTTTTCGGCTGAAATAATGATGACTTTTTTCCCGAGCGTTCTGATTTTTGTCGAATTTTTACTAGTGTTTAGAATAACCAGAAGTGTCTTCATGGCACTACTAAATGTTTCATCTCTTTCTGGTCCATAGATGAAGTATATCGTTATCTCACTCTGTAATCGTTTTTTTTTACGTTTTGTCTTGATCTAACTCACTTAATTTCAAAGAAATACAAGCCTAATGATGTATACTGTAATTAAGTTAGTATAACTTACATTTTATGTAGATTTATTCATTTTAAAGCAATCGATTTGCATTAAAAATACATGATATTTACTCATCAATAAGACTTAGTTCATACAAAAATCAGCTAATATACAAGGTTTATTACAAAATATAGATTCCATTATTTATTTATTTTTTGATAAACTACTTCAATTAGATGTTCCTATAGGTGATAACTTAAATAACACTGGTCTACATTTTTTAATTAAAATGCAACAGATGTGACCATAGGGTGTTTCGTTATAAATATTTGAAGGCTCCTTAGTTTGAACTTGATATTGGGAATATTCTATCACATCTAGATTTTCAATTGCAACTTAGTAAAGTTTCTTGATGAAAAGTCACAGAAAAAATACCTTTACATAGCACTAATAATATTATTTTTTTTTTAAATTGATCGTGTCTATCTTAATTTTTAAAGTATTTTCAAAGTAGTGATGTGTATTACTACAACTATTTTAACCGCATTGTAGTTTTTTTTAAACATTAACAGCCCAAAGTTCTGACCTTGATTCCCTTAGAATAGTATTTCGTTTATTTTAGGTAATTTTTAACATGTATTCCATAATAGTGTAGATGATTACTAGCTCATCATCATCTTCCTGCCCTTGTCCCGTGTTATTTGGGGTCGGCGCAACACGTTTTTTTCTTCCATTCTGCCCTGTCACTCGTCATACTATCACTAACTTCCTTTTCTTTCATATCACTCTTCACACAATCCATCCATCTTATCTTTGGTCTCCCTCTCCCTCTCCATCCATCCACATGTAAACTCATAACTCTTTTAGTAACATGCGTTTCATCCCTCCTCTTCACATGACCATACCAAGACAAACGATTCCCTTTCAACTTTTCAGTCACTGGCGCCACTTTCAAACTTCCCCTAATATACTCATTTCTCACTTTATCCATTCTCGTCACACCACACATCCATCTTAATATTCACATCTCCGCTACGTGAAATCTTTTTTCATCCGTCTTTTTCACAGCCCAACATTCTGATCCATATAGTATGACAGGCCTTATCACGGACTTATCCCCTTCCTTCCCCTTCCCCTTTTGATTACTAGCTAAAAACGTAAAATAAGTCCGCTAATGTATTTAAACAACGTAATAATAGTGTACTTCATGGATTTTTATGGTATTTTTAACCTCAACAGCTACTCTGTTGCATTTTGGCTGCAGACTAGTGTAATTTCAAATTGTGTTTCATCAATGTTTAAATCGTCTTGGCACTTGTTTGTTTAAGAAAGATATCGTGGGCTCCGTTTCAGCCCAACAACCTTCCAAGTATGATGTGTCAATACAACCATGTATCCCTTGTAGAAAAGGGATAGAGCTATCTGTGCTACATAGCTCCGTCTCTTTCCTACAATAGAATGACGTTAGCATTGATACGTTTAAAAGCAAAAAATTAACCACAAATCTTACAAAAAAAAAAATAAAAAAATTGGCTAACATTAGTTATCATAATTTATTGTTTTATATATTTTGCTACCCCGTAAACAAGCCGTTTTTGACATACCTACTATCAGAAGTTTACTAAGTCTGCACCCGGACACAGACAGGCGACGCACACAGCTCACTGTATAGCTTGTGGGACATCGACACGTGCAGTAATATGTACCAGGGATCCAGACATATATATTTCTAGAACCCCACTGTTGGAATTTTCCATATAATATCAATTTATAAAATCGTTATCCTAATCAGCCCCAATGACATTTTGGACACAATTTAAGCTAGTCATTTTTTTTAGTTCACTTTTGTTTGGTTTCGTGTTTACATAATATTGTTTTTGTGCCTTGCGTTGTGACAAAATAATCTTTCCAAAACTAGAATGAGTTATCTGCTCAGCTCTGATGCAGGTGGAAAAAGCGAATTAATGAGAGTTTTCAGGAAAACTCACTCCATCAGCCATTTAGCAGAGGTCTTCTACTTTTGAAAACGTATACATGACGTCAACATCTATTTAAATAATGTCATTAACATGTACGTTTTGGCAGGTGCCCGGACTTGACGACGTAGTGCTGCCACCTGGTGAACGTCAATTCTAAATCGAAAAAGAAAATATTCATTACTTATTAATTAAAATGTCATTAGGGTTGATTAGAATAAACAAATATATACTTAATAAGAAAGTAGTTTTTTTTTTGTATTAGTAAAATGCCAACGAAAAATTCTACCATCAGGGGGTCCAGAATCATGTACCACGTTCCATGGGACACGTTTATGCATCGATGTCTGAGACACAGTGTATAAACAGTTGCACACAACAGGTGCGCCACGCGCGGCCGCGCAGGAAGCGGGCGCGCACGTGGCCCCGCGCGCGCACCCGTCAACGAAATACGCATGCAAACCTTAGCGTCACCGAATTTCCTCATACATGCCTCAGTAAACTGGGAGTACTAATCTGACTCTGGAGGGAGATGGACTGAATGGAAAGAACCACAATGGTCCATCATGGACTGAGTGCGGAAACCAAACTCCATAGATAAGTGTCGATTTGATGAAAAAGGCGATATTTCCGAGAGATATCATCACTTAAGTTTTAAAGGCAATTGTCATGATTGGAAGTTCTTAGCCTGATATGCATTTTATTCATTCACGGATTCTACAAAACTTTGATCCACTTAACTGATTTGAGAAATGCACTATTTGATCTTCCAGGCTAAGATCCGACATAGAAGCGTACTGCACACATCTGCTGAAAAACCTTTAAGTAATATTTATTTTTTTGAAAATAATGAGCAGTAATTTTCTTATTTTTACATATTATGTTTAAAACTAGTTTTTGCTGGTGACTTCGCCTGCATGAATACAGAAAAACATCCCAAAGGAACTTATACGTAATAATAATACTTCCGGGACAAAAACGTATCCAAAATGCTATTCTAGGACACAGTTAACCCGTGTGCTAAATCTCATCCAAGACCGTTCAGGCGTGAAGCGTGAAGAAATAATAAACTTACAAAATTTTGCCTTTTCTGTCTATATAAAAAGCAAACTCCGGATGCAGTCATTGAGTCATCAAAGCTCAGCCCAAAGCCCAGCGTCTGCTTTTTTTTATAGGCTCACGCTTGACCACTAAGTCACCTTCTGATGGAAAGCGACGATGTGGTCGACGATGGAGCACGCTTGCCTAGAAGTAACCTATTCACTCTTGACTTAAAGTTTCCCAGGTTGTAGCTATAGGAAACACAGACTATTATATTTTACTCAGAGGTTCCTGTTATGATGCATATAAAGAATTGGAAAGAATTTTTCAAAATTCACTTCATAAGGGGATGAAACGTGGATCTTTAGATTGTGCGGAGAAACCCTCTTTCATGTGAGCGAAGTCACTGGCAGAAGCTAGTATGATATAAAGGTACAATTCCGAGACGGGCTCCAGGCTGCAGCCGCACGCGACGGCGGCTAGCGGGCGCGGCGTCTGCAAGAGCTGTTGCTTCTATTCCAAGCGCGGCGACAAGTCGCGGCTGCACAATGCATAGAACCATGCTTCAGTCACTCCAGTACCTTCGTGCGAGACAGAATATCCAACAATGCTATCGATGCTTTACTTTTGTTAGAAGAGGAAGATGATGGCGACTTGTGTGAATGACCAGCAACAAAGTTAATTAACTTCTCTTCATCATCTTCTGAAAAAGTAGACATTTTGTGCCTGTGAACCCTGCGGTTCACGACAGCACTCGTGCTGCGCGCCGCGCCTGCACGCTGCAGTGGCGCCGCACTCGGAATCATTTTCAAGAGATTCAAAAGAAACAAGTAGTATCGCTTGCAGTTTGCACTCTACAGTCCATCTCGGAAATTGTACCTTAAGTTTGATAGTGTAATGTGACACTTTTCATCTAGTAAGCAGATTTTAGCGGGTGTAGAACGCTTCTAAACCAGATCCTTCACTATTTCTGTCATATAGTAACTATAGCATTGTTTTATTTTATAAAAGAGTAACCGTTTCTTGCCGGTACATCTCTAGAGAAAACGAGTCGGAACCACGCTCTAGCTTCTGACGTATTACAAGTGCCCATGTAGGCCTATGTGAAATAAATGATTTTGAATTGAATTGCGTCACAGATTAACATAGTGAAAATATAATTTTACTGTATAAAATGTTATTACCATTTCTGTACTACATATCTCGGAGAATACCTTCTGTTATATCTAAAATAACAGGTAGAAACAAACTTAATGGCGGCAATAGTCCGCGAATCGCTGCATAGACGCAAGTTCATGTGAAAGTGAGGGAGAGCGGTGCGGAACTGCACAGCGACAAAGGACGAATTTTGAACGAGCCAGTAAATACACTGATCAGCCATCATAATTTATCAAGGCTGTCTTCATCAGACATTTCATAATCCTGGGTTCCTCCGTCTTCGTGTGGCGAGGTATCGCTGAGGGCGTGCTCGTGGATCCTCTCGAGCTTGGCCTGCACGTCACCGAGGAGCGCCCTCTGGGAGGGTTCGGAGGCCCAGCAAGACTCCATAACATCCCAACAGTCGTCTGAGAAGTGCGGAAGGCGTTCGGGTCGGAGGCCTGGAAAGGACCATAGTAATCAAAATGTGACTACGCATTTGTTACACTCTGTACAGAAGAATGGTTACGTTAAAACCTACCTCTTTTGACTTTACTCCATAGTTGTTCCTTGTTTTGGAATGTTTCAAACGCTGAGGGTAGTTTGATGTTGCCCGCACACACGTACCTGTTAACATTAGGCAGTGTATTAGCTCAAGTCTCAAAGGTACAAATACGTACAAAACACAATAGAGCTCATACACACGAGCGACATGATGCCAACGGCAGAGGTAACTGCAACCATCGACAAGGGGGCGGCAGCAGCCGTCGTATTGTTAGAATATCAAAGGCCGCCGTCGAGGCATCACCAGCTGCCGCCGACGTGTCGACGGCTGCAGTTATCTCTGCCGTTGTAACATGACGCTCGTGTGTTTGAGATGTTAATGAGCTAGCGAGACTTCGCCTCCGTAAACACACTAATATTATAAAGATGAAATTTTGTGTGTTCGTTATATCTCCACGCTTGAATGGCTAAACGAATTTTGTTGAAACTGCAGCACATAGGGTACCAGCAGCTCGGGCACCGGCGTGCCCACCACCGAGCCCGACATCAGTCAGAACCCGAGCTCTGACCAGTAGTACTCACCAGAACAGTATGCCAAACGCATACACATCGACCGCCGCGTCATAGTCGCCGCCCAGCAGCTCGGGCGCCATGTGCACCGGCGTGCCCACCACCGAGCCCGACATCAGCGCCTCGGCCGCGCAGAAGCCCAGGTCCGACAGGGCTGCCCGGTCGGAGCTGTCCAGCAACACGTTCTTCATCTTTATGTCGCGGTGCACCAGGCCCAAAGAGTGCAGGTAGCGGATACCTGGACAAAATAATAACATAAGGAACTTCTAGACCTGGGACCTAAAAAGAACAGAGGTTCCTTTTATAATGTAGATCAGGTCTAAAGCCACACACTAGGGCGGACGAATTCGTTGGGATTTTTCCAGCAATATTTAAAAAAAGACTTCCAGAGACTTGCCATATACGCAGGAAACATAATAGTAGTGCACAAGTATAAACATAACAACACATTTGGTAAAATCATACGGTAAATAACACAGTATTTTATTTATTGGGGAAAACAAACAATAACACATAGGAAATTACAGAAAAAAGGCTTAGAAGTAGTTTTATACATGTGATATCAACAACGTTCTCCACATATAAAAACGTGAGACACTTGGTTTGACAAGAGCTGTAATTTTTTTATTTTTTTTGTAAGAATGCGAAAAGTTTTTTTTTTTAATTACAATGTGGTTCACAAACAATAGAGCTGGCCTATTATTAATTATTACATTGATTTTTTAACAAGTTGAGTAAAGCTATTTTGAATTTCCTTTTACGTTCAGAAAACAAATCTAGATCGCTGAAATTTTTATTTAAATTGCTCGTAAGGCGATGAAGAGGGGCACGCAAACCAGCGTTTGTTCGACTGATAGTAGTGGCAAATACAGGCCGTGCGCGCACCTCGCGTTCCTGGCATGTTCTGGGCACTATATAGCACAACTTGTTAATAATATTTAAACAATCATACCAGTTATTACATAAGTCATACAGAAATGTAGTTTCAAGAAAAGTACGCCTTGCATTCAAAGAGAGCAGGTTAATTTTTTTAAGCAATTCACTGTAAGAGAGATAACAACTTTTAAAACAACGATAATGCACAGATTTCAAAAATTTACGTTGTATACATTCTATACACTCAATATATTTGCTGTAGAAGGGGTTCCACACGGGTACTGCATATTCTAGTTGAGATAGAGGTATAAATAGATAATAGGGTGCTTAAATTCTGTGGCTGATCTCAGCACAAAGCCGTACATACGAGAAGCAGTACTGACAATTTTATTAACATGCGCTTCCAAATGCAGTTTATCGTCGAGTAATATGCCCAAATCACGAATCAAACTCTCCCTCTTCAGAGTTTCACTGTGTATTGCATAGGGATATATGAATATATTTATATTTTTTGTGAAACTAATATGTACAACAACATTTCAGAATACTTAGTTGAAGTTTGTTTTTAGTGCAATAATCTGCAAGACGATTGAGGTCTTGTTGAAGTAGTTCACAGTCAAACATAGTTTTGATTGTTCTGAAGATTTTAAGGTCATCCGTATAAAGTAGGAAATTGGAATTAAGGAAGCACATGTCAATATCATTGATAAATATAATAGATAACAACGGGCCAAGTATTGAGCCTTGAGGCACTCCTGATGAAACCGTTATGGAGTTACAGTGGTAACCATTAACTATCACTTTTTGTGTTCTATTTGAAACATAAGATGAAAACCACCGAAACAAATTTCCACGAATGCCGTTAAATGCTATTTTCCCCAAAAGTAATTTATGATCGACCTTGTCAAAAGCTTTACGGAAATCAGTGTATATAGAGTCAACCTGTACACGCCTATCTAAATTATTGAATAAATAATCCATGTATTCAACCAAATTAGTAGTAGTTGATCTTTTCTTGATGAACCCATGTTGTTGCTTAATAATCTGGTTATGAATAATCGTATATAGCTGATTGTGAACAAACCTCTCAATCACGGCGTCCTCACCTTCCGCATGTCGCAGGTTCTCACCGAACGCGGGAAGTTCGGGAAGTTCCTGCACCGAATTCGTGCGGAAGCGACGCCCGGGTGTCGCCACTGTGTGGACCGCCCGGAGGACTCGGTGGAGCACACGGTGGAGGTGTGTCCCGCTTGGGAAGAGCAACGACGTGTCCTCGTGGGGGCGATCGGCGGCGGCGATCTCTCGCGCAGGGCCTTGGTACAGGCCATGGTCCGGAGCGAGGAGGAGTGGCAGGCGGACGCCTCCTTCTGCGAAGCAGTAATGCTAGCAAAGGAGGCGGCCAATCGCGTGAGGCAACGGCAACGGTCCTTACGCCCCAACCGCCGCCGAGATTCCGATCCCGATTTCCGGCCACCGTAGGCGCAGGCTTGCGGACGGCGAGCAATGGGTGGCTCGCCGTCCGACCATCCGGTAACTGTCCGGACCGAGCCCAAGTCGTCGACGGCGCGTATTGTTCCACGCGCGCCTCAGGGTGACGTCAGCAAATCGTAGGGGCCCAGCAGGGTCGAAGCCTACTGGGGCCATGGGTAGTGTGAAAACGAAACCCTGGGCCCTGGGACGAAGGCAACGAAGGAACAGGAGTGGGTTTTTAGTCAGTAAAAGTCTGACACTATCTCTCGCTCCGCCCAAGAGCGGGATTTGTCATTAGATGATTCTCCCACCTTAAAAAAAAAAATAAAAAAAAAACAAGCCTCTCAAAAAGTTTTGACAAGATCGATAAAATAGAAATAGGCGGGTAGTTCTCAACCTCGTGCTTTGGGCCAGATTTATGAACAGGGGTAATATTGGCTCGTTTCCATATTTCGGGGAAAGTTCCCTCGCTCAAACATCTATTATAAATAATATACAGAGGAGACTTAAAGTATCGGCGGTATTCTTAAGGGGTTCCTTCTATTTGGCAGAATCTTGATACTCCGATTTTTATTTGGCATAACTCACATGGTATAATCTTATTTAATCGAATATTTTTAAGGCATAAAAATTATTTAGCATAACTTTTGTTTGGCAGAATATTTACGTGTCCGAATTTACAATGGCATACTTTTATCTTGGCAGAATTTTGTTTCGCATAATTACCTTTGCCATAATTAATATTATGCATAATTTTGTTTAGCATAACATTTATTTAGAGATACGATTATTTGGTATGGGTGCATATTTGAACATCAAAAATTAAAATAGATGTATCTTCTTGTAAAAATTAGTGTTCAAAACATCAAAAACTTATAATATATGGAATAAAACTGATAATTTAAATAAAGTAAATTTATGCTGTCGAATGGTTAGATAACCTACGTGCAATGTATTTAAAATCGAATGGTCTGCAAAAGTGACATAGAATGTTCTAAATATAGCATGTATTGGTAGCATTTTCAATATTAAATTAAATTTGTGTCATAAAAAGTCAATACGTTGTGCTGCAAAATTTTGTGACAGAAACGAATCGCTGCGAAACCGACTTTACGCAGTCTTGTCTGCCCTACCCCTAGAGTGTAATTTAAACCCGCGTAGGCGCGGAGGGGTAGGGCGGCCCGCGAGCTGAGGAGCAGGTGGTTTGAAGGCCCGCCGTGGTGGGCGTTAAAACCATCTGTGACGATAAGCTCGCGTGGCGCCGCCCAAACCCCGCAGCGCCGGAGCCGTGACAGAAACAATGCTTGCTGCATGTTGCATGCCTGCTTGCATGCTGCATGCCTGCTGCATGTTGCATGCCTGCTTGCATGCTGCATGTTGCATGCCTGCTTGCATGCTACATGCATGCTGCACTATCGATATAAAATGTATGCTAAAAAACGATTCTGACTGTGAATTTTCTGCGATATGATGTTTCTGCTTTTTAATTATTATGGATATAAACATTATGCCTAAAGATGATTCTGACTAACAAAATTATGAGTTTTGAATGTATGACAACTGAGTGTATGCGAAATGATTTTCTGCGAAATGAAGTTTATGCTATCCGTTGTTATGCAAAACAATATTATGACGTAAAAAGTTCTGCTATAAAAGGTAGACCCGTTCTTAAGGAAGAGTGGCGGTATGCCATCAGGCCCAGGGCCTTTGGAACAATCTAAAGATTTCAAGGCACTGTGTACCTGATCAAGACTGAGCTTAAGATGGCTAACCAGACAACTATTCATAGCATCATTAAAGGTCTGGTGCTGCATATTGTTGCTGAGAAAGGAAGGCTCCTAAACCGAATGGAAGAAGTTTAAAAAGAGATTACAAACCTCTTCTGGATTGTTAGATGATTGTCCCTCATAATGCATAGTTGAGGGAATGGAGGCTGTGGATTTACGGTTGGATACAAAAGTCCAGAAATATTTAGTGTTTACTTTTATGCTATCTTCAACTGACTTTATGTATAGGGAATAACAAGTTTTGATCAAGTTTTGATAGTATGTTACACATGTACACCTGTCATCTTTCAAATGATTCCAAGTGCGATAACTTTCTTAAAAAGTACGAAAAAGCACGAAAACGAGAAAGCTGTTTATTGCTAATCTAACACTGTCACTGTGTCTACATTACTGCCCTCTTAACAACCACACCAACTTAATGCACAAGAACCATTTCATTTCATTCATGCTTTTTACAAAGCCAGGAATACTATTGCAAACAAGCTACCGAAAGCTACTGAGTAAGTACTCATTCGGGAGCTTGTTTCTGCACTATCAAATTTTACTCACACCTTTAATGATTTTATAGGGAAAATAAAGATAGCAGATAAGCCAGGTACAAAAGACAACACGTCGATTGCGAAAGCAACACATCAGTGTTCATCTTTTTTTTTTGTTGTTGAAAGTTAGAGCGAGATCAGAAATCGAGGAAGCTAAAATTTTTACGTAGAGCCGTGCAGAGTGGCAACGTTGCATAGTGGATATCATAGCGTGTCGTATTTTATGAATGAATCTTCAAAGTTTAAAGTTTACGTTTTTATTTTATTTTATTCGTTTGTTATGTTCTATGATTTATATGTTAAATGTCATATATTTTCACGTACAACTCAGGTTTATTTATTTCTATTGCTCGCATGTTCCTGTGACATATGTACGAGAGTCTGTATCTGATATGGACGTTTGTGACATAAACAATTGTCGCAACGTATCCCGAGCGGCCGATGAAAACCCTCTGCCTTGAATGAATCCAAAACATCAGATTTTTGTAGTCAGATATTTTATGATGTGTTATCTGTTCTACGGCGTCTAGAACCTAAATAATGAGATATTTATGACGTACCTTCGACGATGTCCCTGGCGATCCTCATCCTGGCCGCGAAGGAGAGTCCGGCGCGCACGGCGGCGTGCAGGTCGCGCACCTTGCGCTCCGACAGCAGCAGCACGCACGGGCCCGCGCCGCTGTGGCGCTGCACCACCGAGCCGTGCAGCCGCACGATGCGAGGGTGCGCCGGGATGCTCCTGCGGGGGGACTCTCTTATATGGCTGGCTAAAACTAACGTGGAGTTGGAACCTGTCCACGCGCGAACGAGTGTGTGGCCAAGGCAGACGACCATCAGGATAGCAAAGCGCCACCCGCCAATTTCCGTCAGAACTCGCCTAATAAAACCAATTTTTAAACAGTCCACTTTAGACCAACGAAGCGGCAACATCGTGCCGTCGTATCGTTGCCGCTTTGCCGACAGACTTTCATAAGTTTGTATGTAAGTTGTGAGCAGGTTTACACCAAGCGTATAATAACGAATACGCGTCTTATAAAGCTACGCGTCCGTGGACAATAAGCCTAAGTCTTATTTATCAAAAAGTCAAACACATCCTTAACAGAACCTGATACGCCTCGAAAATGGCAAATTCAGATCCAACCAATTAGTTTCGCCATGGCAATTTTCGAAAGAGATACCGTGTTCCTGGAACGCAAAGGGCAACTGAAGGAACAAAGGTGGGTTTCAATCAGTAAAAGTCTGACACTCCCTCTTGCTCCACTCATACATATTCAGCCTTTTAATTTTCCCACTGCTGGGACTCAGATCTCCTCTCTCTAGAAGGATTGCTCCACCCATAGCGTAAGAAATGAATTGATGATTTCCCACATAAAAAAAAACAGGAACAACTATCTGTAGGCCATGCGGAAATCGAATCTGCGATACGCAGAGCAGCAGTCAATCGCTCAACTATTGCGCCAACCCTGCAGTCTGCTGTCTCGTATGTGTGTGCGATAAGTTACCTTGTATAGAAGAACTCCATGGCGAGTTCCCTGTAGTGCCTCTCGTCGGCCGGCAGCACGGACTTGACGGCGACGGGCGAGCGTCCCGCCCAGGAGCCGCGCACCGCGTACACGACTCCGTATTGCCCGCGACCTAACCAACACATTCTCATTATTGCAAGTTTTTATTTAAATTGTGTATGTATGTAACTATGTTTGTTCGGATGGAAACTTGCAACACAATTTTGAAGCAGATATATTCAACCGATTGAGCTAAAATTTTGTATACACGTTTAGTTTGAATGACAATTCATGGGTTTGACGTCATTTTAAATCCCAAATGGGACGACACCCAAGATGGTTGACTAATTATTTTTAAAGCACTCCTACAATATGGGTATCAAATAAAAGGGTTTACTGAGAATAACATAGAAAATAAAGTGACGTCACTCTAAATCTAATATGGCGGACTTCTGAAGATGGTAGACCAATTTTTTTATGCTTCCTTATAATATGGGTATCTACGGAAAGGTTTTTCTGAGAATACGAATGCGAATTAAAAGAAATAACTAAAAAATTAATAAAAAACTTTTTTTTAAATAAGCTTTTAAGTAATTAAATACAAAGATTATAATAAACTTTTCCTTTAAAACTTTCACTATCAACTTATAACTTTATTACACAACTTACTACTCTGTCAAGAAAGTACCGAAAAAAGGTCGATAATACACAAAATATTTGTTATTCATCCAAATTTATTTTATCACCTTCAAAGTATGCTCCTTCAGAAACGATACACTTATGCCAACGAATAATCCAATCATAAAAACATTTTTTAAATGCTGTTTCCGGAATTGAGTTCAGTTCTCGCCGCGAATTCTCCTTTATGTCTTCTACCGATTGAAAACGGTTGCCACAAAGTGGTAAATTGAGTTTAGGAAAAAGA
Source organism: Mythimna pallens (assembly GCA_961205895.1). Lineage (NCBI taxonomy): Eukaryota > Metazoa > Arthropoda > Insecta > Lepidoptera > Noctuidae > Mythimna > Mythimna pallens. Next base: position 15,639,448 of record OY540850.1, on the reverse strand, counting down.
AAGAAGTCGTCTGCAGCCACATCTGGTGAATATGGTGGTTGCTAGATGGTATTTGTTGAGTGTTTGGTCAAAAATTCGTTCACAATGATAGCCTTGTGCGAAGTCACATTATCGTGGTGCAAAATCTAAAAATTTCCTTCCACAAATCTGGCCTTTTTCGTCGAATTTGCTTTCTTAAATGCCGAATAACGCTCAAATAATATTCTTTATTTACCGTTTGACCTTCCAGCAAGAATTTCGAGTGCACAACACAGCGATAATCATAGAAAACAGTCAACATGACATTGACTTTTGATCGACTTTGGCGAGTTTTTTTTTCGGTTTCGGTTCAGTTGGATGGCGCCACTCCGAAGCTTGTTGACTAGTTTGCAAGTCAAACTCGTAAACCCACGTCTCGTCACCAGTAACAATGCGTTTCATGAATGTTGGGTCGGAATTGACTCGTTCTAGCATGTCCTCAGCGACTCTCATGCGATTAGTTTTTGGAGAAAATTCAGGTCTTCTGGGACTAGCCGAGCGGTAACATGTTTCATACCCAAATGATTAGTTAAAATGGTACGGATCGACTCGTGAGATACAGAAAGTTAGGCGGCTATCTCTCCCAAAGTTGAATGAGGATTTTCAGTCACTATTTCCTTCACTTTTGCGATGTTAACTTCAGTTGAAGATGTTGATGGCCTACCAGAGCGAGGCAAATCTTCCTTCACATCTCGACCGCTTTTGAACGCTTTGTATCACTCATAAGCACGTGTTTTTGATAAAGTCGATCCACCGTAAGCCTTCTGTAACATTTTCAGTGACTCCAAACACGAAATTCTATTGGCGATGCAAAATTTAAGACAAACTCTTTGTTTGATGTTTTTGTCCATTAAGAAATTCACAATACACACTAGATATGATATAACAAAAAACAGCACTGCATTTAATATAAATAACAGCTGCATCTCAAACTCCGCGCCAAAACGAAAAACAGTTGTGCAATAGTACAATCTACCAACAACAAAAAAAACAAAAATTTGAATTTGGAACCATAAACAAATCATCCATTCCCGATACTTTTCGGACTGAATGTATATTATATAAAAGTAATAAAAACTGCCAAGCGTTGAAAATCCAATACTGCGATTATTTTGTTGTAACTTATATTAATGTTAGAAAACCGCGTATTACTATTTAAGTAAATTGTAGTAAATTTCCTTACCTATTTCTCGCCCTAGCTCCGGAGTGCCGTACATAAGTAGATCACACATGGATGTACTTTCGAGACACAGTCGGGCGAAAGTAGGTGCGTATCTAAAACCAAAAAAATAAATATATTTTTTCGTAACTTAACTTGATTGTAAAATTTATTCGATTGCAAAATACATTCGATTATGGAAAGTTATAATATTCTATGGATTTTCTTGCACATTTTTCTCAATGGGGAACTCGCTTTGAAATGTGCAATTAGCTTCATTTTTTCACTGACCGACTTCTTCACGGCCGTAGGACACGCTGAAGCATACGGTGGAGGTATGCCCCGCTAGGGCGAAGCATCGCCATGTCCTCGTAGGGGCGATTATTATAGTGAGCACTATGGACGCCTTAATTGTCATGTGGATTAGTCCTTTTGTTTTAAGATCATCCAACATTTCAAATCCACAGAGATTTGAAATGTATGTGATGTGGCTGTACTTATTTTAAATAAATAAAGACGGAAACCATGGTCCGAGAACACAAAGGGCGACTGAAGGATACAGGAGAATTGTAGTCAATAAAAGTATGACGCGCCCTTTCGCCCCACCTCAGAGCGAGGGATGTCATTGGATGATGTATCTCAAACTTTGATTTTGGGCACGGTGACCTGACACACAGGTTTTGTAAAAAACTTAGTTCAGGTACCAGTCTCCCACAAATTAATTTTAGTATATTGATTGTAGACTGTTCAATTAATTTCTCTGTAATTTGTGGAAAGAAATAAATAATTATTATTATGTACCACCTCAAAAAAAGCCCTGATCTTGCCAATTTCTAAGGGAGACAAGTCGTCCAGCCGTTAATAATAATAAAAAATTTTGACTCACTTTTTCCTTATAGCTAGTTTGATATCTTCCGTGTGGTGCAGCCGCCCCGCTAGCGCAGACTCTAGGGATGTCAGCGCAGATTGATACCTCTCGTGCGCCATACTCAGTCTTTCTAGGATCTGAACAAGTATTTTAATGTCAATTTGCATTTGAAAATATTTGCTAGCGATGTATGATGATGTTTTTGCTTTTAATGATGTTGTTACGGAATAAAAGTCGTTGAACGGATAATAAAAAAGGTTTTTTTTAATGTCTAATCTTAACACGAATAGAATATAGAATATTGTGGATATCCGGAACAAAAAACCAAAAGTTCAAGATAATAATAACTTATCGCCTATTCGCTTTAAGGAAATAGTGACGTCATCGTTATCACTCAGCTAAGCCACGCCCCTTGAACAATCGTAATGTAATAGAAATTTGTGTTCACATTGACCAGTTGAGGTAAAAATGAATACCACAGCTCGACTCGACAATTAAACTTAAAAATGTAGAAAGCAGTCGCAGTCGCAGATCACGTTGTTAGTGAAGAAAAAGAACATGTGTTATGGAACTCGCAGAAAAGAATTCTTTAATTATAAACTAAACTTTCTCTGAGATGTCAAAGGACTGTTTGCGTTTGCAAAGTTAATAATAAATGTCTTACATTTAACAAAGATGAGTTCATTGATCTCGAAGTATTTTAGTCAGGACTAAAAACATCAGAAAACCCAAATATACACCTCACGTGCGAAATAGTCTCTCTCATGATATCTGTGTTTCCGTAACATCTAGGAACAATGTAATCAGGTAAAAGCTTCAGTAAACGTCATAATCAGGTGAAAGCGGTTGTATGAAAATGCAATGCATGGGTTGGCCGCTCTTAAGGGTTAATTCTAACCTGTGCAGATATGAGCCTCGCTAATCTATGCGGGGACAGTTGGTGCAAGGCCGTGGAGGCAACACGTCGCCTCCACAAGGGGCTCAGTACACAACACGCTTCATTTTCTTCACCACCAACTAGTCGGAGTCTGAAACAACAGATTATTTATTAACACTTCTAGCATAGAAAATTCATTTTTCATCATCATCACCCTTCAGAAGTCCACTGCTGAACAAAAGCCTGATCAATTGCACGCTATTCATCTTGATTATTGGCAGTTCTTATCCACCTAACCTTAGGTAATCTAAGGCCGAAATATGTTGTTACGTAAATGCACTGTAACATCACGTATGCCACCGAGCGCACCTAAAGGAGGCGCCAGATAAATTTGGAATACAGTACATTGACCCCACTTTTATTGACATTCTTAGTTTAAAACCGGACAAAACATACATAAAGCTGTCTTGATTCGACATCTATCGTGATCCTTAACGTTTTGTAGTAATGAAAAACAGTTTACATTTTTATTTTACATAATTTAACAGAATTTATTTTTCGGGTACCTAAGCCGAGATATTAGGGAAAGGTTAACAAACTTTATTCCAAATTTATCCAGCGCCTGATGTAGTGCGGTTGCATCTTCACCGCTATCGCTCGTTCGTATCGGTTTCTACAGGCAAGTCCGTTTAAGCAGAGAGGTTGACTTGCGAGAGGGCATACATTAAAGAACATTACGCCAGGTAGTCCTGAATCAATACCGACGTCGCACGTACCACAAATTAGCTAACATTATTGATTACGTTTTGTGCAACAACTTGCTTTTAAATACTCTTTTAGTGCAGGTCTGTATCTTTTTAGTGTTTTTATAATTTTACTTTTTTAATTAAAGCTCTGCACTTTTATCAAAAAATCATACTTTAATTTCGGAAACTGTTAGTTATTTGTTCAGTTACCTTCAATGTGAGCAACCATAAAATATATGATCAGTTACGTAGTTTTTTTTTTTTCAACAATATTGAACTAGATACAGCAAAATACCAGCGGCCTGCCAGATATCTTACAGGGGTCAAGTCAAGGAACCTTGACCTATCACGTCCACGACCTACGTTCCTAACACTCCGAATAAAAAATATATAAAAGCCATCTATGGGCCTTTTCATGGCAACTTTTGCTCGCTCGCTACGGTCACAACATTCTAGCTGGCCACTCCTGATCCCATCCGAAATTAATCGTTTGTGTGCCATCTAGTAGAGTCTAACTATCGTAGTTAGACTCTACTAGATGGCACACTATTATTTAGCAAGTACTCACAATGTAAACAGTCATAGCTCTTCGTTCCTTGCTTCTTTACCACCAGAAAACAAAGCACACAGAAGGCATATTATTACTGGATAGGTTTACAAATACATATAAGTAATGACATACCTCCAGATGCTTTGATAGAAGCAGTTTGTTGTTAATTTGTTTGAGCAAAAAATCCTGATGTTTGATTTACTTTTGTGGGGTATGTATCTACATACCACAATAATATAGTTTATTTATGTATATTATTAAATCACACAACACAACAACAGCAACACAATTATTTAATCACATTTATTAATATTCATTATGATACACAAAACAATAGCATATTTCGGAACGCGTTGGTGGTGTCGAAGGACGATCTCGCATGTGTGCGTGCCATGGTCGCGCACACTGTTTTAACCTACGTCGACCTTGAGTCCGCTACCAACTGTCGTGCGCGCTTTCGTAGTTCGGATACCTCGCGTCGATAATCTTTGCTATTGTGCTATTGTGTGTTCTGGATTTTCTGACTGTTGTGTATTGTGACTGTATCGTCCACTCCTTCTGTTTATGTGTTCGTATATGTTTTTGTGATCGTGATTATTGTGACAATCGGAGTAAACCGTGAGTACTAGAACTTAGTGACTTTTATTTACGTCTACCCGCACTCACTCGTTATCACATTCCGACGAACTAAACTTTATATAGGTAAAAGAATTGAAAAAAAAAGAAACTTTTTGTATTCTAATTCAAAATGAATATATTTCCTTAAAAATTATTTAATTACATGAGCGTAAAAAGTTGCTGAACATTATAATTCTACCAACTAGGTTTAGGTGAAGTTATCAGATCATATTTATCTCTAAAACTAAAAAGTCTTGCCGAGTAAAATCGTTACCCACACTTTCCTTCACATGGAATAATTACGTGCGTTTCCGAATTCATTTCAAAGATAATAAACTTTTAATGCTTCAAAACAAGCAAGTTACAGCAATAACTAATTAAAAAACTTTAAATTACTGAAAACTAAAAAATTGTAAAATTTTCATTAGTTTTGCAACAGAACTCCGCTTCCGTTTCCGCTTCCGCATCCGCAAATATTTACTTTTGACATCTGTTTTCGCTTTCGCTTCCGTTAAAACACTTCCGTTGGGTCACTTATTTTAATACAAGTGTAGTAAGTTTGTCATTGCGACCGAGGCGGAATTCGCCCGAGCCGTAGGCAAGTGTGTTATGGAGCCGAGAGCGCCTCGTGGACCCCTGCGAGCGTAACCCCCGCCACGCGCACTCGTGGGGGTCGCACCACGCCCAACCTGATACGCTAAATGTAATAACATTGTGGTGGGGGAGAGCACGCGCATTGCACTGCACTAATGCAGAAAATAGTTTATTGCCTGCCTAAAAGCGGTGGGATAAGAACGGGTTTTCGAGTAGGTGTACTGAAAAAATATTAAAACAATTAAATACAATATAAGCCCTTAAAAGAAATTTGAACTGAAGCATGGCCTCGCTGCACGACGACTCCAGGGACTCTGGAAGGGATGACGACTTACTTGTGCAGCAGCCTCCTCAGCGACTCCAGCAGAGAGCTGAGCACCGGGAAGGTGGCGCAGGGCGACAGGTCGACCTGGCGCGCCACCGACAGCAGCTGGCGCATGGCCTCGCTGCACGACGACTCCAGGGACTCTGGAAGGGATGACGACTTACTTGTGCAGCAGCCTCCTCAGCGACTCCAGCAGAGAGCTGAGCACCGGGAAGGTGGCGCAGGGCGACAGGTCGACCTGGCGCGCCACCGACAGCAGCTGGCGCATGGCCTCGCTGCACGACGACTCCAGGGACTCTGGAAGGGATGACGACTTACTTGTGCAGCAGCCTCCTCAGCGACTCCAGCAGAGAGCTGAGCACCGGGAAGGTGGCGCAGGGCGACAGGTCGACCTGGCGCGCCACCGACAGCAGCTGGCGCATGGCCTCGCTGCACGACGACTCCAGGGACTCTGGAAGGGATGACGACTTACTTGTGCAGCAGCCTCCTCAGCGACTCCAGCAGAGAGCTGAGCACCGGGAAGGTGGCGCAGGGCGACAGGTCGACCTGGCGCGCCACCGACAGCAGCTGGCGCATGGCCTCGCTGCACGACGACTCCAGGGACTCTGGAAGGGATGACGACTTACTTGTGCAGCAGCCTCCTCAGCGACTCCAGCAGAGAGCTGAGCACCGGGAAGGTGGCGCAGGGCGACAGGTCGACCTGGCGCGCCACCGACAGCAGCTGGCGCATGGCCTCGCTGCACGACGACTCCAGGGACTCTGGAAGGGATGACGACTTACTTGTGCAGCAGCCTCCTCAGCGACTCCAGCAGAGAGCTGAGCACCGGGAAGGTGGCGCAGGGCGACAGGTCGACCTGGCGCGCCACCGACAGCAGCTGGCGCATGGCCTCGCTGCACGACGACTCCAGGGACTCTGGAAGGGATGACGACTTACTTGTGCAGCAGCCTCCTCAGCGACTCCAGCAGAGAGCTGAGCACCGGGAAGGTGGCGCAGGGCGACAGGTCGACCTGGCGCGCCACCGACAGCAGCTGGCGCATGGCCTCGCTGCACGACGACTCCAGGGACTCTGGAAGGGATGACGACTTACTTGTGCAGCAGCCTCCTCAGCGACTCCAGCAGAGAGCTGAGCACCGGGAAGGTGGCGCAGGGCGACAGGTCGACCTGGCGCGCCACCGACAGCAGCTGGCGCATGGCCTCGCTGCACGACGACTCCAGGGACTCTGGAAGGGATGACGACTTACTTGTGCAGCACCCTCCTCAGCGACTCCAGCAGAGAGCTGAGCACCGGGAAGGTGGCGCAGGGCGACAGGTCGACCTGGCGCGCCACCGACAGCAGCTGGCGCATGGCCTCGCTGCACGACGACTCCAGGGACTCTGGAAGGGATGACGACTTACTTGTGCAGCAGCCTCCTCAGCGACTCCAGCAGAGAGCTGAGCACCGGGAAGGTGGCGCAGGGCGACAGGTCGACCTGGCGCGCCACCGACAGCAGCTGGCGCATGGCCTCGCTGCACGACGACTCCAGGGACTCTGGAAGGGATGACGACTTACTTGTGCAGCACCCTCCTCAGCGACTCCAGCAGAGAGCTGAGCACCGGGAAGGTGGCGCAGGGCGACAGGTCGACCTGGCGCGCCACCGACAGCAGCTGGCGCATGGCCTCGCTGCACGACGACTCCAGGGACTCTGGAAGGGATGACGACTTACTTGTGCAGCAGCCTCCTCAGCGACTCCAGCAGAGAGCTGAGCACCGGGAAGGTGGCGCAGGGCGACAGGTCGACCTGGCGCGCCACCGACAGCAGCTGGCGCATGGCCTCGCTGCACGACGACTCCAGGGACTCTGGAAGGGATGACGACTTACTTGTGCAGCAGCCTCCTCAGCGACTCCAGCAGAGAGCTGAGCACCGGGAAGGTGGCGCAGGGCGACAGGTCGACCTGGCGCGCCACCGACAGCAGCTGGCGCATGGCCTCGCTGCACGACGACTCCAGGGACTCTGGAAGGGATGACGACTTACTTGTGCAGCAGCCTCCTCAGCGACTCCAGCAGAGAGCTGAGCACCGGGAAGGTGGCGCAGGGCGACAGGTCGACCTGGCGCGCCACCGACAGCAGCTGGCGCATGGCCTCGCTGGCCGGCCGCCCACCCAGCTCCTGGCGGCACGACGACTCCAGGGACTCTAGACATCTGGAAGGGACAGAACATCACACACATGTCAATGTTATGATAGCAAAGATAGGGCTGGATCACGTGTTTTTCCGTCGTTGATATTTGATCCGCAACCAAGTCAAGAGTGAATAGGTTGCTTCTAGGTAAGCGCGCTTCATCGTCAACCGCATCATCGCTTTCCATCAGATGAGATAGCGGTCAAGCGCAAACCTATCAAGAATATAAAAAAAAAAATCTTCAGGAGCGGTTTGTAATCTTAGGAAGCAGTCATGTGTGCGAAGCATTCAGCATACCGTGTTTCTAATAGGGTGAACGAGTAAAAATTCGACGTTCGGAGAGCACATCCCTTTTGTGAAGTCAATAGGAATAGGAAACAAACATTTTTTTTCTCACAGTTTAGCTTTAGCCTCGATGTAAGACCCAATCGGAGACCGAATTACCCACTAGTTCATGCGTCAGACACGTATCTCTCAGCAACAGTGCTGTTGTCTGCACACCCTAAGGTACCGGGCTTAAGTAGGTCATTTAGGTGCAGCAAAAACAGTGTTGCCAAGAGAATCGACCCCTGAAGGACCTGACATTAATATTCATTTGACCTGACGAGCAGCCATTAATAACCACTCGAATGGATCGATCCCTCAAGAAGTCTGCGATCCGATCACAAAACTTATACCAGTGGGTAGACCGAAGGAAGGAAGCAATAAGGCTTTCGTGCCAGTCCCTGTCGAAAGCCTTCGAGATATCAAGAGAGACAGCAAGCGCTTCCCCATGTTTCTCGATGGCCTCGTTCCAGATGTGAATGGCATAAGCTAGAAGGTCCCTAGTAGACCGATTTTGGCGAAAACCGTACTGCCGGCCACCAAGGATGTCGTTAGCTTCTAGGTATGCCAAAAACTTCCTGTTACCTCCCATTCCATACTCTTACAGAGGATGGACGTAACAGAGACGGATTAGTGGTTTGCCGGGTCAGCTTGTCTGCCCTTCTTGGGTACAGGCTGTATGTTAGCTTACTCCTAAGTAATCGACACTTTTCTAGTCTTATATGAGAGGCGAAATAGGTGAGTCAAGATCGGAGACAATTCAGGCGCACCAGTTTTAAGAACGACTGCTGGTATCCTGTCGGGGCTACTGTTTTTGTTCACGTCTAGGCTACGCAGGACTCTACGAAAGTCCTTCTGACGCATACGAATATACGACATACTCGTCACGCACCCATCAGGAGAAACATGAGGCCGTGCGCCACCTGAATTCAGACGCAAAGACTCCGCGAAAAGAGAGGCAAATAAGTTTGCTTAGCGGTGTGGGCCATTGACTTATAAGGTTTCAGCAGTAGCGGACGCGAGGGACGGCAGTAGTTCGATTGAACCGACTTAGTTAGGGACCAAAACTTGCTTCATACACCGCTGGTAGTAAAACCAAGCAAGTTTGTTCTCAATACGGCTAATGTGGTCAAACCGAGACCTCCGCAACACCTTGCAGAACTTAGCAGCCTCCACGACTAGTACGTCCATCTCAGCATGAGCCAGGTTGGTCTGCTTGCGTTGCACAGCCATTTCCACCCAATTCCTCTAAACTAGCTACACTGGCGACGTGGTGACGTCTTTGCTTAGTGGGTGGTCACAAGGCAAAGGTCTAAACCTACCACCAGTTAGTGTCGCCTGATTAGCACCACCCGGGGACCACGTGTAGTGACTTGCTTCGTATGTTCTCCTACAGACGCAAGCCATCTCTCTGTATGCTTGATTGCGACAGCCTGTACGAGGCTCCGCCCACTTACTCTACGAAACGCTTTTACCAATTTGCTTAAATAAGAATTTTAAAAGCTTACCCATTTTATTGTTGATTCGGGTCGTAAATCACTAACATACCTGCCTCCTGATTTTTTTTTACAGATTCAAAACTGCACCTTGTACATAATAAATATTTTTAATTATCTTATATTCTAAATGTAATTAAACTAACCTCTGCAACGTTCCGAAATAAGTGTCCTTGAGGCAATCAACAAATTTCGCTAACTTCAAACTGATCTTCTGACTCAGTTTGGCGAAAACTGAAACAATGAGACTTATGTCAGAATTAAATGAAAATATTATCTTATTTTATGTTTTTTGTTGTTTGAGGACTACCACACCAAACTGCGATACGACATCGTGCGACAAAGCGATGTTTAGGGGCCTTACCATGTGTGTGTTAAAATGTCGGGCGTGCGAATGAGAAAAGGGGATGGAGCTATATCTATATATATAAAAAGAGAAACTGACTGACTGACATATCAACGCACAGCCAAAACTACTGGGACTAGGAGCGTGACATTTTCCACAATGTTTCCTTTTATGATGTAGGCGAGCACTAAGAGAGGATTTTCCAAAATTCACCTCCAAAGTGGATGAAACGGGGGGTTCAACGTTTGTATGGAGAAACTTACTATCACGCGGGTGAAGCCGCTGGCAGAAGCTAGCATCTTATATAGTTATATATCCTATATAGCTCCATCCCTTTAACAGTTCAGATCCATTTGACGAGTCGTGGTAGGGCTTCAGGTGTCCATAGATTGTGCGATGCGAATCAATTCGCAAGTTTTTTCGATAAGAAGTGTGAATACGCAGATTTTTACAATGCGACGACGCATTGCATTTTTTTTAGGCCCATACCTAAGCTAACGGAACTATTTTAAAATTATTTTCTTATGCTACTTTTTTCAAGGGTTTTTATGGTAAACACCAAAATTATAAAAAAAAATCTCATCGCCTTCGCTGTCTATCTGACAGACCTGCTTATCACATCACCTACAAATTCAATAGAGTTTTGTCTTGCCCCCCAAAACGTTTGCTGGGTAAGTTTATTACTTTCTGTTAATTCTTATTGGTTATTTAATCAATCATACTTGCCTTTACCCTCTGAAGGTATGTGGAACAGAGTGTGAAATCCCACATACCTCCATTGAAAAGGTAGGATCCTCCGACCAGACGAATGTTTAGTCTGGTGTAGGCAACTGCCCAAGAGATGATTTCGGGCTGTTGTATATGTTCGAATCGCGTGGAGAACTTTAATTGCGCGATGCACGATTTCATAGTTCAGTTCATAAGTGGCGCCATACATGTCACTACATCACTCCCCTCCGGAGATTGGAGATCGACGATTCTTGATGCGTCATGATGACGCGATGCAGGATTTCGTAGTTTAGTTTATATGTGGCGCAATTGATGTCGCTACATCCAGCCCTATCCATGTGCCTAGTTTTGTTAGGGTCAGCTTTCAGTCTAACCGGATGCTTTTGTAGCGACATCTATGAAGCCAAATAGAAACTAAAATTCAAAATCGTACATCGCGGTATCAGAGTTCTACGCCCAATTAGAACATAAACACAACATCTTGAAATCAATTATCGGGCACTTGCCCGGACCACACAAAAACACCCGTCTGGTCGGAGGATCCTCTCTTTTCAACGGAGGTTTGTGGGACTTCACACTATGTTCCGTATACCCCCAAACTTGTCTGATCGTCACAACCCATTAGGGGCCGTTCAAGCATTGCGCAAGCAGATTTTTAACAAATAGTAGCCCCCCACTCTCCCTCGTCAGCAAAAATTAACAAAGCAAAGACCCACCCACCCCCCTAAACCCCAGTGCTTACTGTTCAGTGTTTACACCGAACACCCTATATAGCAATATCAGCGTGACACGCCGTCCTAATTGAATAAGTTTTACAACATATGAAGTGCACTTTCGTCTACCGCGACAGCTGGGCATTCATAACATTTAAAAATTTCATTGACATTTTTAGGTTAGTTTAGCCTTAAGAACATTTTGAGTGAGAAGTAATAAACAGTGATTAACGCAAACATTTCTTTCTCCTTATAAACACCAATCACCGACACCTCGCAACGTACCCCGAAATATTTTTTGGTCTTTCGAGCCGGATTTAAACCAGCGACCTCTGGATAAACGACGTAATACTTTTATAGCCCACCATACCACACACCACATACCTGTCTGCTGCACATCCAAGGACGCTTGCTTGATGGAAATGTTGACACTATTGGTGCAGGTGGTGGCACTGCCGCTGCTGTGCAGCTGACTGTGCCAGCTCCCTCTGGCAGTGGAGAGGGAGAACATCTCGGATTCATTCTCCACGCGAATGTTGTTGAATTGGGGGGAGTCTTCGTCTGGAGGTTGAGGGGACTGAAAATAGGAATTAATTTATATTTTGTCTTTTAAATTGTGTAGAGTGATTAATTTAATGATCCTAAAGAATTATCAATTTGAAATCTACTCATTAATGGTAATCCGGGAACAGCGCTGTGGGCTACATTATTATTTAAGATATTTATGTAATTATGTTTTTATATCGCATAATGTAGCTGTTTGTTGTTCCTAATCAATAAAATAAACTAAAAGGATTGATTTTCAGTACAGTCCTCGCAAGTGTCTATCACAAAGACGTTTATCAATCCTTCATAACAATAAACATGAGCAATAAAAAAAATGCTCACTTAACGAAATACAATGAAATTAAAGTGAAAGCTATGGGACTGAGCGTGGTCACATGTCCTCGTTGGATGGCGCTCTCTAACTATAGTTCTTATAGTTTATTTACTCATTACAGCTTTATTACAAGAACAGTCAGAATAAAGTGAATTTTGAGGCAATAATTTGACGAAGTTCAAATGAAGTAGAATGTTCAAATTTCGCAAATATCATTTCCTTGACTTAGAGCCATAACTGCTTAAAGCGAACACCCGCGACGGAAACTCGTCGCGTGATAAAGCGCGTGTTCAAGCGGACGGTCCCCGTCGCGAAAACCAGATTATTACCTACGCAGTGTGGCTAGTTCAAATGAACTGGTGTGCATGTAGTCGTATCGATGGAGAACTTAATATATTATTAAGTAGCGAAATGGGACGGAAGTTCGAATAAATGAAAAAAAAAACACATACTATAATGGGCGCTTATAAAACGTCAGAAGCTAGTGCACGGTTCCAAATTGGTCTTTTCCTATGGAGAAGAACCGGCAAGAAACTCCATGGTTATTCTTAAAAAAAATGGATAATCGTATTAATAGATGTCCGGGCAAACCCGTACAAATCAATTGTATTAATTTTGTGCTGACATCGACGCGCAGCGAATGAATAAAAACACACATTTAAGTAAGAGCTTTAGTAGTTGCACAGCATCGATAAAAGACTCATTCGCCGCGGGTCGATCATCTATCATTTTCGGGCAATACACAAATTGAACAAAATCAGTTTATCATTTAAATGTTTAAAAAAACCTTTATCCCGTACAAAAGACATTATGTAAGGACAGTGTTAACCAGTCAATATTGTACACAAAAGCACAAAAAAAATATTATGAAAAAGTGAGTCGTAATAGGAAGTAATCTGAGAATTCGCAAACTGTACAGTTAATTTTCGTCGACTTTTCTATAGCTTTTTACGAACTTTGATTCTAGAACTTTCATTTAGGAATGCGTTTTAATTATTCGACGCTACTGTTAATTTCGGAGGAGATAGGAGTCGTTAAACTTTCACGGCGTAACAATATACATAAATAATAGCAGCGCAAAACGGCTATCATAGTGTTCAGGCTGCTATACAATTCAATAAAAAAATTAAAACTCTCACCTTAACTTTTCCATAAGACTCGGCGAAGCTCTCATCATTGGTCCTGATGATCTCATAGTCATCGAAGTTGTAACTGTCATAGGACACCGCCTCCTCGCCGTCCGACGGCAGGTCGGCGCCGCGCACGCGCAGCGACAGCGCGTCGGGCGAGCTGCGCGAGCGTGACGACGAGTAGAAGATGGAGTTCGACACTATGAAGCGCGGGTCTTGGTGCCACGGGAGGTCTGCGGACCGAAACTGATTATACTACAAGTTGTAACTGTCATAGGACACGCGCAGCGACAGCGCGTCGGGCGAGCTGCGCGAGCGTGACGACGAGTAGAAGATGGAGTTCGACACTATGAAGCGCGGGTCTTGGTGCCACGGGAGGTCTGCGGACCGAAACTGATTATACTACAAGTTGTAACTGTCATAGGACACGCGCAGCGACAGCGCGTCGGGCGAGCTGCGCGAGCGTGACGACGAGTAGAAGATGGAGTTCGACACTATGAAGCGCGGGTCTTGGTGCCACGGGAGGTCTGCGGACCGAAACTGATTATACTACAAGTTGTAACTGTCATAGGACACGCGCAGCGACAGCGCGTCGGGCGAGCTGCGCGAGCGTGACGACGAGTAGAAGATGGAGTTCGACACTATGAAGCGCGGGTCTTGGTGCCACGGGAGGTCTGCGGACCGAAACTGATTATACTACAAGTTGTAACTGTCATAGGACACGCGCAGCGACAGCGCGTCGGGCGAGCTGCGCGAGCGTGACGACGAGTAGAAGATGGAGTTCGACACTATGAAGCGCGGGTCTTGGTGCCACGGGAGGTCTGCGGACCGAAACTGATTATACTACAAGTTGTAACTGTCATAGGACACGCGCAGCGACAGCGCGTCGGGCGAGCTGCGCGAGCGTGACGACGAGTAGAAGATGGAGTTCGACACTATGAAGCGCGGGTCTTGGTGCCACGGGAGGTCTGCGGACCGAAACTGATTATACTACAAGTTGTAACTGTCATAGGACACGCGCAGCGACAGCGCGTCGGGCGAGCTGCGCGAGCGTGACGACGAGTAGAAGATGGAGTTCGACACTATGAAGCGCGGGTCTTGGTGCCACGGGAGGTCTGCGGACCGAAACTGATTATACTACAAGTTGTAACTGTCATAGGACACGCGCAGCGACAGCGCGTCGGGCGAGCTGCGCGAGCGTGACGACGAGTAGAAGATGGAGTTCGACACTATGAAGCGCGGGTCTTGGTGCCACGGGAGGTCTGCGGACCGAAACTGATTATACTACAAGTTGTAACTGTCATAGGACACGCGCAGCGACAGCGCGTCGGGCGAGCTGCGCGAGCGTGACGACGAGTAGAAGATGGAGTTCGACACTATGAAGCGCGGGTCTTGGTGCCACGGGAGGTCTGCGGACCGAAACTGATTATACTACAAGTTGTAACTGTCATAGGACACGCGCAGCGACAGCGCGTCGGGCGAGCTGCGCGAGCGTGACGACGAGTAGAAGATGGAGTTCGACACTATGAAGCGCGGGTCTTGGTGCCACGGGAGGTCTGCGGACCGAAACTGATTATACTACAAGTTGTAACTGTCATAGGACACGCGCAGCGACAGCGCGTCGGGCGAGCTGCGCGAGCGTGACGACGAGTAGAAGATGGAGTTCGACACTATGAAGCGCGGGTCTTGGTGCCACGGGAGGTCTGCGGACCGAAACTGATTATACTACAAGTTGTAACTGTCATAGGACACGCGCAGCGACAGCGCGTCGGGCGAGCTGCGCGAGCGTGACGACGAGTAGAAGATGGAGTTCGACACTATGAAGCGCGGGTCTTGGTGCCACGGGAGGTCTGCGGACCGAAACTGATTATACTACAAGTTGTAACTGTCATAGGACACGCGCAGCGACAGCGCGTCGGGCGAGCTGCGCGAGCGTGACGACGAGTAGAAGATGGAGTTCGACACTATGAAGCGCGGGTCTTGGTGCCACGGGAGGTCTGCGGACCGAAACTGATTATACTACAAGTTGTAACTGTGAGATTGTTCATAATGCATAGGCTGTGTCCACATTATCTGTCGAATGCAACACAAATGCGTCGCTAACTCTCCGCTCGCGCGCTGCGTGCGCGCAGGTCCAGTTCACGCGTCTCTCCTGCGCCGCTAACTCTCCGCTCGCGCGCTGCGTGCGCGCAGGTCCAGTTCACGCGTCTCTCCTGCGCCGCTAACTCTCCGCTCGCGCGCTGCGTGCGCGCAGGTCCAGTTCACGCGTCTCTCCTGCGCCGCTAACTCTCCGCTCGCGCGCTGCGTGCGCGCAGGTCCAGTTCACGCGTCTCTCCTGCGCCGCTAACTCTCCGCTCGCGCGCTGCGTGCGCGCAGGTCCAGTTCACGCGTCTCTCCTGCGCCGCTAACTCTCCGCTCGCGCGCTGCGTGCGCGCAGGTCCAGTTCACGCGTCTCTCCTGCGCCGCTAACTCTCCGCTCGCGCGCTGCGTGCGCGCAGGTCCAGTTCACGCGTCTCTCCTGCGCCGCTAACTCTCCGCTCGCGCGCTGCGTGCGCGCAGGTCCAGTTCACGCGTCTCTCCTGCGCCGCTAACTCTCCGCTCGCGCGCTGCGTGCGCGCAGGTCCAGTTCACGCGTCTCTCCTGCGCCGCTAACTCTCCGCTCGCGCGCTGCGTGCGCGCAGGTCCAGTTCACGCGTCTCTCCTGCGCCGCTAACTCTCCGCTCGCGCGCTGCGTGCGCGCAGGTCCAGTTCACGCGTCTCTCCTGCGCCGCTAACTCTCCGCTCGCGCGCTGCGTGCGCGCAGGTCCAGTTCACGCGTCTCTCCTGCGCCGCTAACTCTCCGCTCGCGCGCTGCGTGCGCGCAGGTCCAGTTCACGCGTCTCTCCTGCGCCGCTAACTCTCCGCTCGCGCGCTGCGTGCGCGCAGGTCCAGTTCACGCGTCTCTCCTGCGCCGCTAACTCTCCGCTCGCGCGCTGCGTGCGCGCAGGTCCAGTTCACGCGTCTCTCCTGCGCCGCTAACTCTCCGCTCGCGCGCTGCGTGCGCGCAGGTCCAGTTCACGCGTCTCTCCTGCGCCGCTAACTCTCCGCTCGCGCGCTGCGTGCGCGCAGGTCCAGTTCACGCGTCTCTCCTGCGCCGCTAACTCTCCGCTCGCGCGCTGCGTGCGCGCAGGTCCAGTTCACGCGTCTCTCCTGCGCCGCTAACTCTCCGCTCGCGCGCTGCGTGCGCGCAGGTCCAGTTCACGCGTCTCTCCTGCGCCGCTAACTCTCCGCTCGCGCGCTGCGTGCGCGCAGGTCCAGTTCACGCGTCTCTCCTGCGCCGCTAACTCTCCGCTCGCGCGCTGCGTGCGCGCAGGTCCAGTTCACGCGTCTCTCCTGCGCCGCTAACTCTCCGCTCGCGCGCTGCGTGCGCGCAGGTCCAGTTCACGCGTCTCTCCTGCATCGTCAGGCGCGCGCCTCCCCCCCCCCCCCCCAGCTCCGCCCGCATCAATATTGACACAATATGAAAACAAACAGAAATAAGCGCGCGCGAGCTGCGCGCGAGGAGCGTGCGCTGCGCGCGGTCTCTGTGCTAAACTTGCCTGCATTTGCATTTCGCTAAAAAATTATGCTTGATTGCGTTGAGAATAAAACATTCGAAGTGAATTAATATTAATAGTTACATTGAGGACTAGTTAAGTTTTACTTTTTTATCATCATTTCAGCCGAAAATCGTCCACTGTTGGACATAAGCCTCCCCAAGGGTCACCATAATAACCGGTCCTGTGCGTGTCGCATCAACCTGATTCCCGCGACCCTCACCAGGTCATTGGTCCTCTTACTTTGTACAGAAAAATAATTACGTGATACTTGCTAAGAACCGTGAGATTTAACTGAAGCCCCCCCCCCCCCCTCAAACGCGTCACGTAATTAATGGACAATCCCTAATACAAACAATGACGCAGTCAAGCACTAGCTCATATTAATTAAATTAAATATTGTTGTCACATTCACGGTTCAAACTTGGCCAAAGATTATACAAGACAGGTTTGGAAAGAGAAAAAGCAGGCCTATTGCCCAGTAATGGGACACAAAATACTACACTAACTATGCTTACCATCCACACTCCAATCCATATGATTAACTTCGGCCCTCATCTCCTCCAGCACTTCCTGCATGATCTTCAACAACTCTCGCTTCTTGTCGCCTTCTGAGAACTTCTCATTTATCGTCTGTGGGAAGAAGTACGTAATATTTTATGTTTTATTTGTTTAAAGTTCTCTTATTTTTATGGTAGTTCTTAATCTTATTTTTTTATTTGAAATTCAAATCGCAACATCATCTTCAAATCACAGTAAAAATGTCGAAATTTAGGGAAATTAGAGGTATTTTTGACAGACGTGATGTAAATACGAACTGAAATTATGAACGCATGTTGGATTTCCAACTCAAAATCAAAATCCAATAGTTATTTACGGTACAAGGAGTTTTATCTTATATTTATTTTAAGTAAGTGTAGCCTCCGTTAATTGTTGTTAGGTTATGTTTGCTATGCTTAAGAGTGGGTAAAATTTAATATAAACATATTGTAGGATTTTATTTAATGTAATTTTGCAAAACTTTACAATATGGCAAGATGGAGACGTGTCCAGAGCACGTGCTTGAGCGTCCTTTATTTTTTCGCGGAAGAGAGCGGAGCGCATTTCGTTTAGGAACGGGCCATGCTACAATATTTATCTATCTCACCTCATATAGCTGTTGTTCCTGCCTGGCCACGTACTGTATCTTCTTGGGCACGACCTGCAGCTCGCGCGCCATGTCGAACGACGCCAGGATAAACTGCTGTAGCAGCTTCACGTGCACCTGCCACCATGACAATTACAATTATGTGTTCACCAGGGGGGCTAAAAAGGTCACTTTAGCAGAATCGTATAGGAAAATATTATGAATCACGGTAAAAATCACAAAATGGTCACGAATTGTCAGTTAATATTACTATACAAAAACAATATTCATAATATGAATCATATTCGGCAATTCATCTATTTGACTTTTTTTTTTTGACAGACGGGTCTATTTGACAGCAAATTCGTAAAATGGTTCACATAATATGAATTGCTTTAGAATTCATTAGCAGACTCATAAAAAGTTACTGAAGAGCAACATCTTACAATTCATTTTTCGGGGATTATATATTAAACTTAAAAAATGGCAAATTTAGGACTTTACGCGTATTTCCTAGGAGACACGCGCATTACTGAGAGCTTTTTAAGTCGCCAACGAAGTGTATTTCTTCGAAAAATGGAATTGCTGAAATTTATGAAGTGCCGAACCCCGAGTTTATCGGGCTATACAGACTTAAAAAAAAGTATGACTATATATAATTATTGAGCACTTGAGCACTAAAGCATTTATGCAGCTGGGGTATATCATCAAAAATGGGCAAGAACCTACTTCAGTCACTTTCCAATGACTTAAACTATCAATGTTCTTCATAATTACAACATTTTATTGGATTTACAATATGTACCTATAGATATTTATTAAAGCTTTAGAGATCTTAACATAAATTGCTTAATGTTTAGTTATCACTTTTCAAATGGTTAAATAGTACTAAGTATCCACCCTGAACACTAAAGTACACTGTTTTAAATAATTTGAAGTAGAGAGTTTAGAGTATTTTTAATCTTATCATATATAGAATATTATAAACAAGCTTAGGTAATTTATTACCAAAATAAAACCATTTAATACGTATAATAGAATGTAATTTTTTTTTTATTGACACAAATTTACATGTAATCCAAGATAGCAAAGATAATTTGAGCTGCATCTGCTAGGTATCTCAAATTTTGTATTAGGTGTATTTGAGCAGTATTGGTACAGAATGAGACATGTATGAGACAGAATCCTTCAAGCCTCATCATTAAAATAAAGGAGCCACAGTGCGGTCTGAAACAATAAAATTGGCATTTAATACCTAGTTGCGTAGATATAAAAACTTATTAATATTAGAATATTAGTGGGTAAGCACTTACTTTGTTGTAAACATTCGAACTCACTAGATTGAGAAATACTCAAGTAGATGCTGGATTGGTGTCATTTTCTTGAAACGCAGTCCTAAAGTTTTTACAAGTGGATGGTTTGCTTCAGAGTATTTAAAAAAAAAAACAAGCATTCTGCACTTGAAAAATTCACTTGAAATTACGATTTATTGTTCAACTTCAACTCTTCATTATGGCATTATTCATATGATTTATTGCTTTCAACCGATTTTTCACAAGCAAAGGGTAAACCACAGACGACAGAGGGTTATAAACAATAATGTAGGTATGTTGCCAGCCTAACAAGTTGATATTTATTATTTCCAAAGATTTAGGCATTTTCAACTTCGTTTTTAAAGGCTTAATTGCATTTTTTAATAAATTATTACCCTAAAATACTGAATTTATATTTGAATACAATAACTTAATACAAAATAATTATCCGTTAAATAAAAAGCTAAGAAAAAAAAACTTAAGATTTTAATTTTTTTCATCTGGCAATATTATGGAATATGATTCTGCTAAAAAATGAATTGAGTATGATTCGGCTAATTTGTGTAACCATTTTGCGACTTTTAGAAGAATTGCCTAATGTCATTTAGTAGGCAGCAATTCGGGAAATGATTTGCTTTTAGATGAATTGCCTATTGTGACCTTTTTAGGCCCCCTGACCTGGAGAAAAGGTAGGGGAGAAACGCGGTTGCTGTGAGGGCTCGGTTGCTGTGAGGGCCGCGGTTGCTGTGAGAGGCGCCGTTGCTTGAGGGACGCGGTTGCTGAGAGGGGCGCGGTTGCTGTGAGGGACGCGGTAGCTGTGAGTGACGCGGTTACTTCATTTATTTACTAGCTGCTGCCAGCGTTTCGCCTGCGTGAATGTAGAAAATTGTCCAAAGGAAACATATTCCCGCCAAAAAAAGTAGCAGCTGTCCAAGTGTGAAGAAGTTGCAAACATACACATACACTCAGAAACGTTCGTCTTTATAATAATTAGTGTGATTTCATCATCTTATCATAGTCAGACATAAAAGAATTTACCCCGCAACCCAAGGTACGATTCTTGAAGTGCAAGAATCGTTAAGTTTTGCCTTTATAAATAGAAAGACTGTTTCGTTTCATTGGTATAGAGGGGTTTGGATTTATGACCGGATGGTAGAAACTGGTAAATAGCAGTCTTCTCAAAAACTCCTTTACTTTATATAATTATAGGAAGATATATTAAAATAGACCAGGTTCTGCTCACTGCCGAGAGCTATGTTGGTAACCACGGTTCTCCTGCGGATATTATCATTTCTGATGTGATAACGCAAGGAAACTCCGAACATAGCCTTTTGGGTGTATTTAAGTAAATATTATAAACTTGTTTCAGGAAATTGCTAACTCAGTAAATCACACTTTTGAAAAAATATTATTTTCGACTCAAGACGATTCTTCGTATCAGTGTGATAGTACATTTTTTTATAATTGTTGAACTCTCATTTGACCACTATCTCACCTGATGGTAAGCGATAATATGATTGCCGATAGAGTACGTTTGGCTAGAAGTAATCTATTCACTCTAGACTTAAAGACCCCTAGGTTGTAGCTATTAGGAAATAAAGACTCCGGCAGGGAATTGTAGATCTACTACAAACATCGTCCTACTTTTTTCAGGGAAAAGAAGCGAGATATTATACACTTAAACCCAAAACTAACCTCGCTCAACTTCGTGCAGTACTCCAACAAGTAGGTCATGAGACAATCGGCCGCAAACTTGACGATAGAGCCCAACAGAGCGGCTCTCGTTTTGACGGTGGTGTCTCGCTTGGGCGGCGCGCCGCTGTCGGCCACCTGTAGTGCGGCGCTGCTGGCGAATGGGGCGGGAGGCTTGTGCTCAAGTGTTCGGACGAGATCAGAGTCGTCAAGAAGTAGGCATTGGCTTTTCACGTGGTGCTTCTGAGGGGGTGGCGCTGAAATAAAGATGAAGAGATACCTATTTCCATTACAGTTAGTTTTATATTTGTCGACACTAGCGGCGACTGCTTTTATGCGACGATGCAAAAGTGGAGCGCATCGCTAGTGCGCAGCGAGCGCGGCGCCTGACGCTGCGCTGCTGACGCCGGCAGGCGACGCTGGCGCGATATGAGGCGCCGCAGTATATAAGGCGCTGTTTGTTTGTTGGTGTTATGTTCTGTGTTATGTGTAATTATGTCAAGAATTTATTCTATATGCCGTTGTATTTGTCCTCTGAAGCCAAAAAACGGTAACTCAAAATGGAAGTGAGTTTTGAGAAAAAAAAAATTGTAAAGACCGATTGCCGTCACATTTATGACATATAGCCAAGAAAAGCTCCTGTTCTCAGTTTCAATCGTTTGTTAGGTTTATAAAAACCGGCCAAAAGCGAGGACTCGCGCACAAGGGGTTCCATGCCATAATCTATACAACATTAGACACTAAATTATAACCTTCTTTTAGGGTTCCGTACCCAAAGCGTAAAAAAGGGACGCGTATTACTAAAACTCCATAGTTCGTCTGTCTGTCACCAGGCTGTATCTCATGAACCATGATAGCTAAACAGTTGAAATTTTCACATAATTATGTTATATTTCTGTTGCTGTTATAACAACAAAAAATTGTTCTAGAACGAAAGTTTTGGTAGGGAATATTTGTACTACAGATCGAACAGAAGTTAGTTTGTTTAACGCTATATTTTTGACACTTCACAAGATTCTGGACCAAAAAACAATCTATATATATATATAAAAATGAATAGCTGTTCGTTAGTCTCGCTAAAACTAATTTTGATCTTGAAATATTCGTGACAGTCCAGGGAAGGTTAAAACAGTGAGAAAATATAGAAAAATTCACGAAAAAAAAAACCCGAATACAACGCCATCTCTAATTAAAATGTCATTATAAAATGAATTATGCTGTTATGGTAATACCAGTAGATGGCGTTATCCTTTGACAGTTTAGCAAAGACAACATTTATTGATCATTACCCGGTACGAAGTACGCCGGGTCAGATAGCCTAAAATATTTATTTATACTCACACATCATGTCCCACTGGTCCATCAACTCGTTCATGAAGGCGGTTTGCTCTTCAAGCAGTCTTTTGTCCTCTCCTTTGTGTTTCTGTGAATCTTGATTATGTCTCGAACTGAATAAAAAAGTTAATTAAATTGTATTGGCTTAGCCAAGACCAAGATGTGGCGGGGCTTGCTAGGGCCGATGCCAACAAAGGGATTGTTTTTCAGAGTTGTTAACGCAAATGGCAACTGAAGGAACTGGGGTGGGTGTTAGTCAGTAAAAGTCTGACAATTCCTCTCGCGTGAGGAGTTATTTGACGAGTTCCTACGTAAAACGCCCCGCGTTCATGCTGTATGAGCATAGGGTTTGTTTTTTTTATTAATGATTTAAATAAACCAGTGCCTGACTGCGATCCCAGCTGATGGTAAACAGTGATGTAATCATTGATTGTGAAGCGCAGTAGTTTATTAAGAGCCTATTTACTCTAGCCTAATCGGACTCTAATCGGACGGTAAAATCGCAGCAGGAAAATTGTTCCAGTTCCACGATGTACGCGGTTAAAACGACGAGGCGAAATGCTTAGTTCGGACCGTAGAGGTGTCATCAATGTGAGGGTGGACACTCGCCGTACGTCGGGTTGTTTGATGGTAGAAAAACATTGGCCGAATCAATTCATGTAATTTCCGCGCACACTCAAAAATTCATCCTAAAATACCGAAAGGCTGTATACCCTACGCCTGTGCTCCTGGCTTTGTAGATTGGTCCTAACCAAATTTGGATCATCAATTAACCATTTCGTACGCCTCTCCACTAAGTCCAAAGCTGCTAGATGGCATTTTGCAGCACCAGCCTATATGTGACTGCAGTACTGTGCTACCTGTGCGTTGTATGGGCTACAAAGCCAGTCAGTTTTATGTACACTTGTTTTTGTTTTTTTAGGACATAGGCCTCCCAAGTGTCCCCACTGCGACCGGTCTTGCACGTGCCACATGCAGCAGGTTCTCGTGACCTACAGCAGCTTCATACAAGGTAGATCGACGACCTGCAGGAGCGGTACCACTCCAGAAACATTCGGCAACATATTTTACTGACCTAAATATCCACTTCAAAGCTTCCACATTTATCCTCTTCTCGGGTCTTCTGTTCTCTTCTACGGTTTCCTCTGTTCGGTTCATATCTTCGCTGTTCGAGAAGAGAACGAACAGCACTTGTGAGTTGGGGTTGATCTCCTTTATTTGATGGAGGTCTAGGCAGTTCTGTGGAATAAAATGTGCAGAATGTTAGAGAATTATAGGGTACTAGCGGTCCCGGCAGACGTTGTTCTGCCCAAAAGCGGGATTTAGTAAAAAAAAAAATTACCCTACTCTACCCTACTCTACCCTACTCTTTTCATTGCTATAAACCACACGGAGCCCGAGACCTTTCCAACGAATGCAAAACCGTGGAAATCGGTTCGTGCGTTATGGAGTTATAGCGTCAGGAAGGAAAACCCGACTTATTTTTATATAGTAGATTTTACTCTATATGAGAAAAAATATAAAAATATGTTATTAAGATAGCGTAGGTAAAATGCAGTCGGTAAGTGTTAGTTCATAAAATAACAAAATAAACTTTAAAATTCAATTCAAAGGAAAGGTTTTTATTATCTGTTCTTTATCGCCTTGAAATAGTAGCCACCATGTTATTACGTCATTCGGCTGTGTAAACTAAAGTGACAGCTGTCAACTGTCAACTGATCGACCATACTGAGCACATTTGTTTACACAGCCAACTGACGCCACGACCAGAGTAAATATGGCGTCCACTGCTTTCTACATTTTCGTCAAATACCGAAAATTTGATAATGTAAATTTTAAATGCATTTTTAGGGTACTTTTTTGTGGTTTATTAGCACTGTAGAATATATTTGAAACACTTTTCAAAAATGAGTGTAATACCCTATTGTGAGTTCTTGATATATTCCAGTAATCGCACCTCTGACCTTATGTTGAGTAGTAGTAGTAGCGCTTGGGAAAATTTACAAAAAAAAATCTTTTAAGGTGAAGGTATGTGAACACATTCGCAGGAAGTTGCTGTAATCATCACATCATTGTTTTGTTGGATTTGCTTCTCATAATTACATTGTATCTGAGTATATATTTATTATTGTATTTCTTTTCTATTTCCTTACCATTAAGCAGCACCTACCATGTTATGTTTATGCACCACTCTAAGGTCGACTGGCGGAAAATGCCTAAGGCATTAAGTCCGCCTTTGTCCAGTGTTTATTACTATTGCATACAGTTTTAATAAATAAATATTTAAACACTAATTTCTGCGAGCGGATTCGGTTGCATGAAGGTAGAAAATTATCCCAAGAAAACGCACATTTGGTGCATTGGTTGAGTGCATTCGATGCGCGCCACGGGTTCAATTCCTGCATGGAACAAATATTCGTATGGTCTACAGATAGGGTCCGGGTCTGGGTGTATTGTATAGGTATGTGAGTTTACATGTCTGTGAATGCACCCACCCATGATGTAGCAGGAGTTATTCCTAATCTGGGGCGGCAAGGTTCATCATCATCATCATTTCAGCCGATAGATGTCCACTGCTGGACATAGGCCTCCCCCAAATGACGCCACAATGAACGTTCCTGTGCGTCTCGTATCCATCGGACTCCCGCACATGGGGCAAGGCTATTTGAAAAAGTAATCTACTCCATAATTTCATCCAAAACCGTTCAGCCGTTCGAACACGAAGAAGTAACAAACACACTTACAAACTATCACCTTTATAATATAAGTGTGATACTCACCTCACCAGAAAACACAGCAGGCTCTCTACTCCCGTTCCACACTCTCTTCACTTCACTTTTATCCCCATCACCACTTTCCCCACCATCCCCACTATTCCCTCCACTCGCCATGGAGTACAAATTGAACGTATTCCAAAAATCCTCCTCACTCCTAGACGTAGTCATAACAGTTCCTGATATATTTTCACTAAAAACATTCTTCCCAATTTTGTCCACAGCAAAAAGGTACACAGGGTTAAAAGTCTTCAATATGCTATCTCGTTTTGAGTAAAGGTCTGCATGGAGCTTCTTCAATGAGTGGAGGCTGGCCCCTCCTGGGTCTACGTCCAGGTCTGGAGGCAGTATGATTCGGAGTCCATCGCTTAGGAATTGGTTGTTGATTTCAACTTCTAATATTGTTGTGAGATCAGTCTTATCTTGTCTTATGAGGTCCTGAAAATTAAAAGAAAAAGTTTCGTTAGAAGTTTGATAAAGGCCGCGTTCCCACTATGTCTTCACGGTTATTTTATCGTCAGACAACTATCGTCTCTAGCTGTTCCCAATATAACATCAGTTTGTCGTGGTCATGATAGATAGCCGCAACAACGACACATGATTTACCGTCACGGTTTAAACTTGACAATTTTGTTTCGTTTTAAGACAGCTAGTCGTTCCCACTATCATAACAATCTGTCGTAACCGCTTAAAATGTCCTAAACGACTGCTAATCGTGTCGTCCTATATGTAAACACCTCCATTTAAATTTAGAAGCAACGCCACTACACGATTACCTGTCGTCAAGACAAAATGGGAAGGCGGCCATAACCGACAAAACATAAGTGAACGCGGTCCTGGAACTTTGCTGGACAGGCCAGCAACTCGGCGTCGATGCTCAAGGCTTTGGAGTTTTGATTCGAGAAGTGCATCATCACCTTAAAGGGCAATTGAAGGAACAGAGGTGGGTTTTAGTCCGTGAAAGTCTAACACATAGGGTGGAGAAACTTTTTCTGTCTAAAAGCAATTCATGTGCCTTCAGTTGTCAATTGCAATGGCCAGAATCTGATGCCTTGGATCATATTTTAAGGTTAGTATTACTTTAATTAGTCAAACAATAATTAACCTAATGTGGGGATAACGATTACTTTATGGAGTTCAGTAATTATCTAAAATGTTTTGTTTTAGTTCTGTACCTCAATAGAAAAAACGGAACTGTAATAGGATCACTTTGTTGTCCGTCTGTCTGTCAAGACTCGTTCTCTCGGGAAGGCATGGAGGTATCGAGTTGAAATTGAAACCATATAGTCAGCTCTGAGGTCCCTTGATGATGTGAAAAAATCAAACTTCTAAGTCAACGAAAATAAAGACACGGACGTTTATGTTGCAAAGAAAAACGTATATTTCGACACTTTCAAGAGAATCAAAATTCATTGGGTACTTCAAAGTGACAAAGAATCCTGTTTGACATAAAGCAAGGTCTTATAACACAGGTATAGGAATAAACCATGTGTAATTTTTTTTTTACATTGAAGTCGGTTATATTTTTTTTTAGTTTTTTTTTTCTGATTAATATAGTATTTTCTGTCAATGTCGAGAGCGGTGATGGTGTGACATTTACGGGGCACACTTGGCCAGGAACCGCGTAAGACAGAGAGGATTCAAAGGAGAAAATCCAGCAATGAGACACAAATGATGTCAGTGAAAGAAAATAAATGTCTTCTAAAATGTGTGACTGTTGTGACGAGTGATTGTTGTGATGTTTGATTTTTGTGATGTGTGTTCGTTGTGTTGTGTGTTCGTTGTGTTGTGTGTTTGTTGTGATGTGTGATTTTTGTGATGTGTGTTCGTTGTGTTGTGTGTTTGTTGTGATGTGTGATTTTTGTGATGTGTGTTCGTTGTGTTGTGTGTTTGTTGTAATGTGTGATTTAGTTATTTATGTTACCTCAACAGGCAGCGTCTCCCAAGGTCTCTTGTTGCACTCTAGCTCCTCCACCAGCTCGAACTCCGAGTTGCCAAGCGTCAGGTGCACCTGCCGCTGGTTACTGCTGCCGTATTGGATGCGAACCTGAGGAACAGATATAGAGATTAAAGAAAGAAAAATAGTATTTATAAGTAAATAATGCTACATGTCGTAAAAAAAAGTAAGTGAATAACGCTTTATTTATTTTTGTTAAAAGAAAGAAAAAAAAAAATAGAAAAACAAGGATGCAATAAGTGATTCTCGACCAGTAATTCTTTGGGTTTAAAAAGATTACACTAGTAGGTGTGCAATATTGTAGAATTTCTTTTTGAGTATGTTATATAAAAACAAAAAGAGACCGTAAAAAAAAAACAAAAAGAGGACTTAAAGCTACATAGTAAGATAAATACCCTCGCTTTTGCAGCATAAAACCAGTAACTATGCAACAACATGCCCCTAAAAAATTCATAACCATTTCATTCTCACTCAGTCGTCAATTAGAGGCGCAGGTAACCGACGTAGTCCAAAGAATTGGGAAACAAAAGAAGTTAAGTGACTGTGCACAGTTGCTCGCAGAACGGATAGTCGATGTGGCCGAAAGGTTCTAGAATGGTGACCACGTAACTAAAGATGTAGCGTTAAAACGACCTGGTGAAGGCTATGGAAATCCGCTGTATACGAAATGCATGGGAATTTGTGACGTGGCGACGTTTGAAAGAGGCATTTGTTTCGCATGGGACGCCCTTCTGCTGAAATGATGAATGATTATGATGACTCACCCATTGACATACTCTGGACAGAGAACATACACCTCTGTTTCTAAGCAGACAAAAAGCATCCCACGAGGTGGCCCGATAAAGATCGAGGGAACCTGCTGATTACGAGATGTACAGGACCGGTCATTCATGCGAAAGTAGCCTAGTGCTGGACAAATTCCGCCCCCTAACGTAGGGTACGTTAGGGAGAGGAATTTGTCCAGCACTAGAATGACTTTCCCACACAGATGATAATGACTTTCCCACACAGATGATAATGACTTTCCCGTCCCCTTGCAGAAGGATAAGGTAGCAGCTACTGCATCAAAAAGAAAATGCAACCGGAACACTCGGGCAGCACTCACCCGTCGATAAGAAATGCGCACAAGGGCCACCAAAGATAATGACAAAGTCTAAATAAATGATAAACTTAAGTGACAGTACACATGGCTTGAAGAACGGTTGGTCGATGGGTCCGCAAGGTCTAGGATTGGCGACCGCGTAACGGAAGAAACAGCGTTGAAAGGCTTCCCACAAGGTGGTCAGAAAATCTGGTGAAGACAGCGGGAAACTGCTGGACACGAGACGCACGAGACCCTTCAAGGAGATTTTTGTTCAGCACGGGATTGCCTAAAGTGATGAAGACTCACCCATCGACATCCCCTGGGCGGAGGATCAGGCAGCAGCTGATGCCCCAGCAGACAGTGCAACAAGCGAGCTCGGGCAGATGGAGACGTGCCCAGGATGACTAGCGCCGTGGAGCGGAGCGAATGTGCCCCTACCTCTTGAACTGCTGTGAATACTTCTGGATCTGGAAAAAGAGATGTTGTTTTTGATAAGATTTCAAGTTATGACACAAATCTGACTGGGCCTTACCATGACGTGTTAAATATGTCAGTCGTGCGAGTGAGAAAGAGGAATGGAACTATTCACACTATATAGCTCTATCCCTTTAACAGTTCAGTTTGAATCGTGAAATGGACAGCGTTGTAGGGCCTCTGAACGGAAACCTGGGGTGATAAAGTGTATGCTAGGGCTGCGAATTTTTTTAATCATTAAAAGTCTGATACTCTCTCTCGCTCCACTTAAAGCGGGAGGATTAGATGATTTCTGACCTCGAAAAAAGAGAGATAAAGTGTTTCAATGAGTGCTTTTCAATATCATTTCTACGCTTTGAATTTCACATAATGTCGTGCTTGTTTTTCTCATGCATTATACAGACGTGTTCTCGTACAACACATATTTTGCTGGTTTAAAACGGTGAGACATCATCAAACTGTATTAAGAAAACAGAAGAAAGCCTGTGAAAACCAAACAGGCAGACAAGCCGCTTAATATCAAATAACTGTGTTTCCCAACCTAGGGGTCTTTAAGTCAACGAGTGAATAGGTTACTTCTAGGCAAGCGTGCTCCATCGTCGGCCACATCATCGCTTACCATCAGGTGAGATAGTGGTCTATCGCGAACCTATCCATAATAAAAAATACTAGGCAAGTACGAGTCGAACTCGCACACTGAGGGTTCCGTACAAACTAACTTATGATATGCTTAGTTCAATTTCCGAATCGAGTCTCGGAAGATTTTTCCGAATAGAAAAAAGCATTTTTTTTGGCGAAGTATCTACAAATTTTCAGTTTTCAGATTTATTCCTATACTTGTGATATAAGACCTTGCTTCATGCCAAAGTTTAGGATTCTAGGTCAACGGGAAGTACCCTATGAATTTAGATTTCCTTAGGAGTGTCAAATTTGAGATTTTTGCGACATAAACGGCCGTATCTTTGTTTTCGTTAACTTAGAAATTTAATGCAGACCTGACTATATCGTTTTACTTTCAACTCGATACCTACTCGCGTTCTCGAGGTAAAGGGTCTTGACAAACAGACAGACGAACAACAAAGTGATCCCATAAAGGTTCAGTTTCTCCTTTTGTGGCACGGAACACTAAAAAAGGATGAAACAAACTATAGAAGTAGGTGGAGTAATCTCAAAACTTCTATTGAAAAGAGGGTTCCTCGACCCGACGGGTGTTGTGTCTGGTCCGGGCAACTGCCTGATTGTCGATTTCTGACTGTTGTATATGTTCTAATCGCGAGAACTCTGATACCGCGATGTAGGATTTGCATGACGTCAGGTCTTTAGTTCGTATGTGGTGACATAGATGGCGCTACAGGTTACTTTTGATAGATCATCATCATCCTTTTGTCCTAACCCCAATGTATGTATTAGAAGTTGACAGACTTTAAATCACGGACTACCATGAATCGCTCACGTTTGACATAAAATTCAAATAGAGTTTAAGATAACACGATTGCAATGTGGATTGTTTATTTTTTTGAGATGTTGTTCGAAAGCAGTTCAAGTGTCCTCTAGTACAGTTTTACTCTTCTCGCAAGGACTATTGCGCAATATGCAGTCACCAGTTTATTTCTATAATCTATTAATAAGCGCACGCGGTCCGGTGACCTCATGATGACGTCACGTCGTAGAACTATAGTAATCACACTAAAGCAAAAAGTTTTTATGCACATAACATAACAATATATAATCAGTATTACAATATTCCCACTGCTGGGACTCGGCCTACTATAGGAGAGGGAATAGGCCATAATTTTAATATTTTAATTTAATTAAAATTTAATTTTAATTTATTTTATTTTATTTATTTTATTTTGATTTGTTTGTTTGATTTTGATTTAATTTAATTTGATTTTAATTTTGCATTATTTTGATTTATATAATTTGATTTTAATTGATTGACTTTGTTTTTGATTGAATTTATATCGATAATTTGTTTATTTATTATTTTTGTATTATGTAATGTAATTATTGTGTTTTATTAATTAATTCAAAATTTGAGGCAATTTTATCTATTTATTATTAATCACTAGTCTTATTAGGTAATAAGTTAATGTAAATTGTGTCATGTATAGTGTTGTGTTATTTAATGGTGTAACTTACCTGAATAAAGATTATTATTATTATTATTATTATTATATAATCCAAAACGCAGCGGGTCCAGTGCGGGTTGGTGGATGTCACATCTTCAAATTTTTGGTTCTAGGACATGCAGATGTTCTCACGCTGTTTTCTTTCACCGTTTTGAGAGCAATGGTAATGAAATAAATTACACTAAGTACTGCGCCTGGCTGGGTTTGTTCGGTGTATATTTATTACTCCTTTTCGCTCTAATGGCTGAAAGGATTTGGACGAAAGATCGGGCTGACAGAAGTTGTTTTTTTTTTTATAATATGATAACTAGTGCTTAAAAGCAGTGATCCAATCGTTGATTTCTATTTTTGAGAGTTAGAAAGATTTGTATTTTTGTTCGTAATGAATAATCTCAAAAACTACTGAACCAATTTTAATTTTTTTTTTTCACTATAGGAAAGCTACTTTATCACAGAGCGACATAGGCTATGTTTTATTTTCAAAAACAATAGGGTTCTCTACTAAAACTCCAATAAGGTAAACCAAAGTGTAAATATTAATATAATTAACCTATAAATTTCCTTACATCGCGTGCGTTGCGAAAACTATTGATGATAGAACAAAATAATGTACTACGATTTTGCAGAACACATCATTATGATGTGTTCTACATAATACACATACACTACTAAAAGTGTCGCGACACCATATGTCTAACTGTTATAGATATGTCACAATATCTGTTTTTTTATTATAACCTAATTTAAGCACCGCCTCTAGAAAAGGCAGTTTCTTATACCTTTGTATTAATCCATATCAAAATAAATTTCATATTTAAGTGTGGTACAGTGCCTGTATATTACTTTTTGATAATTAAATTTGGACATTCCATTCGAGAGATATCATAATTTTAAAAATATATAAAAAAAAAAAATCGTTGAATGGTGTTTAATCGGTCTTAATATCAAAAAATTATTAATCCTTATAAAAATAAGCAGGTTTGTCGGCACAATTACTAATGAAAACAGTACAGTAAAAAGCAAAAATGAACATGTGTTTTTTTTGCTTTTTACTGCATATTAATTGTACGAATAGCTTAGGACATAATACGAAAATCACAAGCGCAGGCACGGGGATTTAGCGCTAAATGCTTCGTATCTAGGCTCTAGCGTAGCCGAATTAAATACGCGATTGTCAGTTGAGCCAATTCATTAAAAAAAATTGTCGTCAATCTGAACTAATTTTACTAAAGAACTGATCCCATAGACGTTTAAGGCTCTATTCGTCATACTTCCAAAATCTGTTCTTAACTGGGGAGTCTTACGTAAGGTTACTAAAACTTAAGCTTCTTCTGCATCACTAAAATAAAATAAAAAATTACAAAAAAAAAATACGTCGTCGAAGTCGGTTACTTCAAAGTAAAAAAAAACACTGAAAAGTGCAAAATAACTTTAATTTCGGAAGTCGGTGTTTCTATAATAATTTTGTCTCGTTTATCGTCGATTTCGTTATTAAACATGCCTATGGCTTACTGCGAACATTGTCCACACGTGTACCAAACATCCAAATCCATTCAACTGTTTGAGCGTGATGGAGTGACATAGTACATACAAATTTTCGCTATTACAACATTACAGTGTAATTCACGTAGCGCAGTACAAGGGGATTTTTTATTTTAATGTTATATATATGTGTGAATATTATAGGGCTCAAGAGAATTTCCTGTAAGTATTTTTAGAGATACATTTTCCTGCTACAGCAGCTGTAATATTAGTATTGTATTATACCTACAAGGTATAATAATTTAATATTATAAAGATGAAGGGTTTGTTTGGTTGACCGCGCTTATCTCAGAAACAAATTTAGGTGTCTAGAGTGAATAGGCTCATAATAAACTAGTGCGATTCACCATCAATCTGCTTACCATCACGTGAAATCGCCGCCAAGCACTATTTTAGACATGGATTGAAAAAATAATAAATCACTGATTCGAATTGAAACATTATTTTCTTGGTTTAGTTCCTCAAATGGCGGTGAAAGACAAATGACGATGAATACCAATGTCAGTATCCTATATAGGTTTGAAGGAACCAGAAAGCTCAATTATTATGTTTCAATAGATATTTTGGTGTAAAGTACTAGCATCATCACACAGAGCAATCAACACCGCGCTAGCAATGGGTAATAAAACTGTATGTGGTCATCAAAAGTACGTTTTTCGTCTGCCCATCTCGCCTCCACGACCAATACTTTTTTCTTTTTTCAGGGCAGCTTTTAATTATTGATAGACTAGCATTCATACTATAGCACCATAAGCGACGATGTGTTCAACAATGGAGAACGCTGGCCTACAAGTACCCTATTCACTCTTGACTTAAAGATCCCTAGGTTGTAGCGTAGCTAACGAGAAACAGTAGAAACACAGACTCCAGCAGGCAAATCTACTCCTTAGCTGTACGCACAATTAATGTGTTCCTAAAACGTTTTGTGCGTATGAGTGGGATGTCCGCCATGTACCAGTGGCGCAACGCCGTACGCCTGGTGGCCTAATGATTAAACGGGTTTGGCACTCCCCGAAATGCAACACGTAGAAAACCGACAGGCTAGCAACTCGGCGTCGTTTTGTGCATTTGGGTGGGATGTCCACCATGTACCGATGGCGCAACGTCGTCGTACGTCTCTGCTGTACGTGCTTCGTCCGTATGTGCTCTTACCAAAGTGCAGTATATCAGCCACGTCATGCAGAGCGCGTTGCGTATCGCGCACGAGTCCCCGCAGCGTGCGCGTGCGCACGGCCACGCGGCGCGACCACGCGCTGCCGCCCGCCATTACCAGCACCACCTAGCCGATTCGATGGTGAGGATTGCATGCGTTGGTACCTGGAAAGAGAGGAAGAAAGTCTTAAAATACACATCCAAATTCTATTATGCCTCATCGAGTCCATATCTAAGTGTGTTACGATAATTGGGCAAGCCTTGATTCCGCCATCACCTTTCTTCCATCGGACAAACCGAAGTAGCGTGTTTACATTCTATGCATGGCCTGAACGCAGCCATAGGAAACTGCTCGTGTATACTTTGTATTGCTATTTTAAAATCTGCTATTACAATGTATACATGAATTCTGGGTACTGGTCTTGTATAGTTTGTAACGTGTACGCGCGCGTCCTGGTTCCAAACTATACTACAGTTAACATCACTTACGCCTGACAAAAGCTGAGACATTATTTAATAAAAATCATTTATTCGTATAATGTTCAAATATAATTAATGTAGAATTAGATAAATAATTATGGCTTTTAACTTAAAAGCTAACCCACATGATCGTTACGTTCGCCCACCATTGTGTTCTAATGGTTACTATTCTACCCTGACCTCCGATTATTGCGATCTACGCACGATTAGTCCATATTCATTCAGACATTTTATTATTTATTTATTACTTTATTGCACACCTTAACTTATTACAGGACAGACATTTATAAAAAATGTGGGTGTTAAAAACAATAGGCGGTCATTCAGACATTTTCCATGGACGAAAACTTCTGTCAAACACCTTAAAGCTCAAAAAATAAATAAATGAACCGTACTTATTTTTACATGTCTGATTTTTAAATGTGTTACTAAAATAACTATTACAAAGGTATATTTCAGTAGTCAGACTAATTGTAGTGACCAAACATCGCCTAAAAACAAAAATTATTCAGCCGAGAGTATGAGCTCGAAAGCACGCATGCGTTTCGGAGCGTGTGAGACGATTTCATGCACTGACTGGATGTTTGGTCACTACAATTTGTCTGACTAATAAAATACAACTTTGTAATAGTTAACATAATAACAGACAAAAACTAAGTAAGTTTATTTACTTTTTATGACAGAAGTTTTGGTCCATGGAAAGTGTCTGACTACTTTAGAATAATATTCTACAAAACATCTATAAAAATCAGCCATAAAAAATTAAGTTAAGTTACTCTTATTTTTAGTTCCCTTTCTCACCTGGTACCTATCCAGGGGCTCCAAGAAGGAGCTCCACAAGCACACAGGTATTCAAAGCACATGAGATGCTACTGAGAACCTAAGGTGTCATCCATGTGAAAATAAGTTATGTCAAACAGCTCTGGGATGTTGGTCTATTATCATTATAGTTACACAAATTCAATGTCTGTAAATTCAGAAATCAGCGAGATGACGGTTAATTTTGACCTGAAACGTCACCACAACAATCTGAGTACAATCACAATGATTCTTATCTATATGGGCCAAACGAGATTAGGTCATGGCTTTAGTTAAGCATCTAGAGAAAGATTGGAAGCGACCAGTACGATTAATTGCCCTGGGTCTGCCACACGTATGTTGGAATTTATTTATTTATTTTATAATTTATGTACACACAAATACGAAGAAGAAGATAGGTATCTTAATATAAATTTTGTACAAAGGTACTGCTTATTTCAAAAAGAAATTTCTTCCAGCAGACCTGCGAAAGGAGAGATTAGAAGAGATGTAGACTGTAGTGTGTAGAAAATAAGCAAAGAAGAGTTTGTGAAATCTTAAATTAAACTAATAAATACTTATATAACTATAAATACCTTACACTAAAAATAAATACATAATATATATATAAATATAAATATATACATATACATATCATACAAGAGAGGAAAGATAGTGCTCTTTTACTTGAGTCTTAAAGAGTGAGATAGTTTTAAGATCACGAATGCTAGGCGGAAGAGAGTTCCACAACCTTACTGCATGGACAGAGAAAGAGTAGGAGTAGTAGCTGGTTTTATGAGGAGGGGATTTAAGAAGGGATCTTAGATGTGATCTGCACGGTGCATCGCTAGGGCGCGCGTAAGAAAAACGGTCGCGCAGGTAGGAGGGATAAGATGGGTTGTGTAGGATGTTGAAGAGGAGACATAAAATCCGAGTGTTCCTGCAAAGACGGATAGGGAGCCACTTGAGTTCCTTGCGAAGATGAGAGACATGGTCATACTTTCGTAGACCAAAAACAAACCGAATGCATAAGTTTTGCAGTCGCTCCAGCTTGTTTAACAGCTCCTCAGTAGCATCCAGGTAGCAGGCATCGGCATAATCTATAATCGGCTGAATAAGTGTTTGGGCCAAAGAGATTTTCGTTTTCAAAGGCAAGAGACCCTGGAGGCATTTGAGTGAATGAAAGGTGAAATTTACCTTTCGACTGACTTCATTGACCTGCGCACGCCACGAAAGATTGGAATCAATAATGACACCCAGATCTTTTGCAGAATTTAGTTATTTCAATAAGATTTTTTACTAGTCTGTCTTATGTGATTGCGGTAGCTTTAACTTTAGAAATTACTGTCGTCTTGTAGTACAAGTATCAAGATGGCGTTAGTATGTTTACGGTAATTAATTTCTTTATTTCATCTACCTAACAATGATTCCAATTTTTCAGAGGCTTATACTTTTACAAGAATTGTTTTAACGTACTATTTAGATATAGATTTAAATAAATAGTTTACTGTTTCTGTGGCATCCGGGAGCAAATCAGGGAAATAAACAAATAATAAGTTCTTTGTGTGAACAAAGTACAAACACGTATTTGATTATATAACATAATTTTAGTAAAGCGCGATATGAAATAAACCCGAACTGTGGCCGTGTGGTGGTTACAGGCTGTTAACCACCACACAGCCACAGTTCGGGTTGAATCTCAGCAGATGGAACATTAGGCTGATTGTATCTACCTATATAAATAATAGGTTTTTCACCGCCCTGAGAAGAAAAGTTATTCGTGAGAAAAAATTTCCCATGTGAAAGTGATTGAAACAAAAATAGACATCCCATCCACTAGCAGTTTTAAGTCCGTATACATCATTAATGTTGCATACTGCTTGAGACACTGCAGCTGCTGCACTGCACCATATTAGAAACTATTGCGCGTTTTTTTAGATTTCATACAAAAATACATTTTGCAAAAATTGCAAAATGAACATACATTTGAAAATGCAAAACACAAAGAAATATTATTAATTCATAGGTAAAGACCTATTATCA
The DNA here is from genome assembly GCA_961205895.1 of Mythimna pallens. Classification (NCBI taxonomy): domain Eukaryota; kingdom Metazoa; phylum Arthropoda; class Insecta; order Lepidoptera; family Noctuidae; genus Mythimna; species Mythimna pallens. The sequence goes on along the minus strand of OY540850.1, from coordinate 15,602,440 downwards.
ACTAACTAGTTTCTGAAAACGGCTTCACTTGCGTGAAAGTAGAATATTATTCCAAGGATACCTCCGCACTTCCGGGATAAAAAGTTCCTATATGATATTCTACATTGTCTTTCCGTGTCATAAATTTCATCCAAATTCGTTTTTCTGTTTGAGGAACGTGAAAGAGCATACCATAGCATAATCAGCCCTATAATGTTCCCACTGCTGAGACTCAGGCCTCTTTCTAGGAAAGGGAATGGGCCGTAATCCACCACGCGGGCCCAGTGCGGATTGATGGATGTCACATGTCTTCCGCATGAATCCGCGACCTACAAATCGCCGTCACCACTGGGCCACCACTGTTCACGTGAAAGAGTAACATACATAAATACACACACAAACTTTCACCTTTATAATATCATTAAGACTGCGTTTAAATCTCAATATTGCACCAGCCACCATTTGTCTCTTCATTACCCACTGACTGAATTGACTGGTAGAAAACGCCTGAGCCATTAAGAGCATTACTCCAGAGCGGCACGCTTCGATTTTAGGTAAATTTACTCACACTGCTTTACAGTTAGCGTGCACACAGCTGTCTGTATTGGAGTGCATTATAACCGCGTGTCATAATTTTGATACTTTGCCAACGTTTTTAGTAAGTATGAAATTGTCAGTATGAATCGTCTATTATATAGTAATTCTAAATAATTCATTGTAAATTAAATAAATAAGTTTTTAGAAAAAATATTATGCCATGTCTAAGAACGTAAATGTGTTCAATTACTAGGTCAAAAAAAAAACAAAAATGCCCTATATTTGATCCTAAACTAACTTGTTTAATATCTCGAAAAATTGCTAAATATGACAGTTTTGAGTTTACTTTTCTTGAATGAAAACTTACAGCAATCGTGTTTTTTTTTTCGGCCATGCATTAATCAATGTTATCTTATCTAGAAATTAAAGACATTATTGTTATATTGTCCATCGGAAATCATTGATTTAGACTTCCGCGTGGTTTTAACGGATGAATGCTCTTAAGTGCGTCTCTGTGCATTTGTGTGCGATAAGCATTAAATAAGTAAATAAATATGATGTCAATGATGTCAGTGCAATTTAAATATGTAGAATAGATGTTTGGGTTTCTGACTTTTCATACATAGAAATGTCTGATTGCCAATCAATTAACAGGAATGTTAAACAGTTTTAATTAAATAAAAACCATGGAGTTTTTAATGCTAGGCTATCCGAAAGAGACTTTGTAGTCATGGAACGCAACGGGCAACTAAACGCAATTGAAGGAAAATCCACCCGGGATTTAATCGGTAAAATCCAGACTCTCTCGCTCCAATTAGAGCGAAAGGAGATATTTAATGATTCCCCTCCTCAAAAAAAAAAGTTTTTATAACACAGGTTGAGAGAGAAATCTCTGGTTTAAAATGTGTAGCGACATCTATGGTGTCACATAAGAACTAATCCTGCATCGCACAATTAAAGTTCTCAGCGCGATTGGAACATAAAGAACAGCCCGAAATCATCCATTGGGGCAGTTGCCCACCAGACATAACACCCGTCTGGTCGGAGGATCCTCTCTGTTCCGCATACCTCCAAAAATGCTTAAGTATAGTAATTATGACGATAGGTTTCCGTGTAAAATGAATGGTAGACAGACAGGTACGCCCAAACCATGATTCACTCCATTATCAAATTACATAAACGCTTCTAAGTACATACAATAACCAAAATATAAAATAATGCCTAAACCAACACATTACGTACATTTTACAATTCAAAAAAGGGAAACCGCAATTTTGATATAATTGACAAAAAGTCACAAAAAACGCGTTCAGTTCACACTCAGTACGCCGAGTTCGTCGCAAGCGCAACTCATACATGTTCTTATCACAGAATAAGTACAGAAGTACCGGTAAAGTGGACTGATAATAAACTCACACAATACTTAAACGGTAAGTACATTACACCCGCGGTTAATGTAGAATATAAAAAATAGTATAGAATAGTATTTATTCGCAGGCAATAACAACACAAAAACAAATAAAAAAAGGTACATATTTACAAAATAGTTGCGCTGAGCGTGCCCGAACCGAAGGGGTCGCCAACTCAGCAATTGCTGGGCATCAGACACCCAGCACTGATTTTCAGCTGGCTGCGGGGTGCCAGACTGTAATAATGGCTGCCTTTTTTGTGCCATTTGAAACGACGGACAAGTTAGCGTTTCTCTTTTTCACCTAGGTAACTAGCAGACTACCTCCTATTTTATTTTAATTCCTTACAGTCCATCCAAAGGTTGTCTGGAAGATATCATTGTCAGCGGTGAGACCGCTATTGTATACATAGATTTAAGTTTCTATTTCTTCCTTTCTCTATTCTGTCTTCGTCGATCAGTTTAATGTTTGATGGTATTTCAATGAACCTTCGCAAGTTATTTTATATTGTGTCAATCAAAATAGTTACGCTAATGACTGATTTAATGATTCACATTTTAATCTAGATCTTGCACTCGTAATTCACACATGTTTAACTGCGTCGTTTGATCTCGTGTTCGTACAGATAGCTGCATCAATTGGGTATTACTCTTACAAATAGGTACTTAGAAAAGGGGGTCACCAGTTGATGATGCTATCTGTACCCACGAGAAAGTAAAGACCAAATTCAAATTCCAATATCATGTCAGCGACAATCAATGTGAAAAACTTGAGATAATTTGAATTTCGCAGTCTACCGTGGAGCATTTTAATAGCAACATTTAAGACCTTTTTACTTAACATGGATAGGGTGACAGTAGGACGAAAATATGAAACTTTAAGATGAGAAAAAGGATAGTAGGTACATTGTATAAATCCATTTATTTTATTTATTTATTTATTGAGTGCTGCCACATTACAATACATTTAAAATTAAAAAACAGAATCGATTTCATCATGGTGGTCTGCCCGCACCATCCCATAGCAATTGTAAAGCTTCGGCCTCAACCGTCTAGTAGTAAATAGGTCCAGTGCAGCATGAATGCCAGACAACTAGTGCCTGACGCTGGTTTTCGACTGAACCTGAGCCCATTGGCCATTGCCCTTTGGGTGACATAAGCCTTCTAATGAGGCCAAGACCTTGCAAGTGACCACGTTTCGGACCCATAATATGTTATCACTAGCAACACGCACCGGTCATAGACTTTCGTCTTGAGACACTGTGGTATATTTATAGAGTAGGTTCACGCAATCAGTAAAGATCACGCTTTTTAAAGCATTTTTTCAATCTTTTCCTGCAGCCTGTGTGTCGCATATTCGCAGCGGGCATACAGCGACCTGCGTGTCCAATATAACAATGCATTCAGGGTACTATTGGGGCTGCCGTGGCGTTGCAGTGCGTCAGGGATGTTTGCTGAGGCGCGGGTTGATGGCTTTGCCGCCATAATCAGTAAGAGATGTGCTTCCCTACTCTCTCGCATTCGTGGCAGCACCAATACTATACTGAGTGTTTTTGCAGATAGGTGGGAGTTCCACATGCTGCAAAGATGGGTGCGGCTTAATGTCGAAGTATAGATAGGTAATTTGTGTCGTTAATGCTTACTAATATTAGTTTTTAAGATAATTGTTACTAACAAAATATGGACCTCGTCCGAAATAAATGTTTTACTATTATTATAATTATATTTTATTGAACATAGAAGCTAATACTGACCTGCAAGTTGCAAAGAAAATTTAAATTTCGCAGGACATTTTGGAGCAATCACCTTAATTGTTCTTTAACAAAACAGTATTTACACAAGGTGTTTATGTATTCATAATTTCCATACAATTTGCAACTGTGAGTGTACCTGGCAGGTGTCAGCTTTCTCTTCTCACAAGTGGTGACTAGGACACGTTACTAAGTAGTTAGTGGTATTATCTAAGCAACTATTTACATTAACCTCTAGAAACCTATGTGATAAGCACTAATTGGCGTGTTTATACTGTTATCTTTCATTCTCTAATAAAGTTTTTTTTTGTATTTATCAACTCTTGAATTATTCAATCGCCGATGTTAAGAATAAGCTTGTTAGACTGAAGTGGGATGGCGCATAAGCCCGAAAAGATGAGCTGGTCTGTGGCCTTAGTACGAGCGACCTGAACTGAATTATTGTGCTTCCCCTTGACATCAAAAAATCTGAAAGTAAATTTTCCTTCAAGCGTAAGATTCGGAACTACTACTTGAAGTCCTCTCAACTTTAGTTTGGTCTTCGTCAGAATTATTATTGAGTTTTCTTAATGATTTGATATTTTTCATAGTATTTATTAGTTTATAATTTTAGCATATATATGTATTTTATTATTATAAATAACTTATTTTTTATTTTATTTGTTCTTTTTGACATATCTGTTATTTATTTATTGTGCAAACCTACCACATTATTTTCTTTTTAACCCAAAGGTTGACTGGTAGAGAATGCCTTGTTGCATTAAGTCCGCCTATGTACCACTACTGTACATGAAGTTTAAATAAATAAAGTATTTAAGGGGTGGGGCTATATGGGGTGTCTAGCTCCGATCCTCTTTCTTGCTCGCACGACTGACATTTTAATACATCATGGTAAGGCCCTAGGTCTAAGATAGGTCTAAATATAAGTTGGAGGATTATATTAAAGATAAAATGCTTGGCTCAATGCTGGTCCATCTCCACTACCACTAATTTTTTGTTTTTGTTATTTGAAAATATTATTGTACTTACTTATTGTATAATGTACTTAAAAACATTTTTTTTTTCAGTTTGTAAATGTGAGTTCCATGGAGCTATTTATGGTTTTTAGGTTATTATTGGACTTGTTTGACATAAATGATCACGGCAGTTGAGAGTTTGTCATGCTCACTCAAATGTCTCACTGATGGTGGCGCGTCAAAATGGTTGAGCTAAGTTGTGCTAATAGTCGCGTCATGTCCGTGAATGGGCGCTGTCAGTTGAGGCTGGTCATCTCTTAGCTGCCAGACTTTGCTATTTTAATATTTATATTTAGTTTTTATTTTTACTTTATTTACATTGTTCTCACATAATAGTAGCTACAAGAAACATGTAACCGAGATATTTGTAATACAAAACATGATTGAAAAGAGTGTCCATGGAGTTTCATGCACATTCTTCTCCATAGAGATCTACGCTTTGGAATGTGCAATTAGCATCATTTTTTTTTCTGACTGACTGACTTCTTGTCATTTCAAAAGTGCCTGTAAATGGTTTATTTTAAATAAAATGCTTTGAATCTTTGACACTAAATTTTTCCTTTTTTTTCAAAACGATAGGCGGTTTTGTTACACATCCAGCGGAAAGTCTTCATTCATCCTAAGAAACACTTAAGAATTAAATATTAAATTATAGGATTATTTAATGATATAAGTAGGTAGAAGTATTTCAACCATAACAGTAAACTATTCTTTCCTCCAAAAATGAGATCACTTTAGAGTCAAAATCTTTGGTAAGAATTTACAATTCTGCAACACTTTTCATTATAGAAAATGCTTCTCTGTCGGAACCACATTGTCGTCGGCAGGTAGATACTCGTACCCAATTGCATAATTAAAAATGACAAACAAAGTAACCATACAACGCAAAGCTAAAACAAAAATCATTCGTTTTTATCACACCTAAAGGTCGATGAAGTATTTCAACTTGCTTACATATACCTACTATAGTAGGTTTGTAATTAAGAAAGGCAGACCTTTGACCAACCGTGGAACAGAAGAGGCTAAAAATAAATACCTCAGGACAATCTAACCTAACTTATCACAAAACCACAGAAACTGGTCCTGTCTCCCTGGTCCTTCGAGACCCCAATAAACTTCACAAGGCGACGTAATAAATTTACGTGGAGTCATTACAAGGTCATCGCAGCCGGCGATAACCCACAGGACAACTACCTTGAGCGGGAACAAACAAACGTCACTCGGTATGAAGTAAACAAATCGCGTAGTAACCTATTTCTTAATCTTTGTTTGAAGAGCACTGATAGTTTTTTATCGATGTGCTGAGAAAAATTGTGTTATCACACAATTGACACACAGTGTCAAGAAGACAAGTAATGACGTCACCATATAGTAACCGCACACAGGCTTTTTTTAAGTTGACTGTCTGTCAACTTAAAAAAAGCCTGCGTGCGGTCTGTCCAATGACTTCTTCCACTCTATGGCGGCTGACTAAAACCACACCTTTGCCTTGCGTTCCAAGATCTCGGGGGTTCCCTTTCAAATCACCTATGGAACGAACGAACTGCACGAAGGCTGCGCTGTCTTTCATAGTCGAGGGTCACCAGTTTACAAGTATGCGAATCCGGGTATAAAGTTCCACATGCCTCCGTTGTAAAGGGAGGATCCTCCGACCAGACGGGTGATGTGTCTGGTCCGGGCAACTGCCCGATAGTTGATTTCAGACTGTTGTTTAGGTTCGCGCGGAGAACTCTAACAACGCGATGCAGGATTTCGTAGTTTAGTTCCTATCTGACGCCATAAATGAAGCTGCCTGACACTGATAAAAAAGGGAATAAAATACTTGATAGTGTAGGAACAAGATCCACACTTTTACTTCTAGTTCGCCAATGGCAAAGAAAATTAATATACTTAACATACTAAATTTTTTGTTAGCCAAGTAAAGAACCGAAGTCGATTTAGGGTCCAATAAAAACCATAGGTTTCAAGATTTTTCGAAAAAGTTATCACTGCCCTGAAACGCAAGGGGTAACTGAAGAAACACGGGTGGGTCTACCCACTGCGAAAGAAGTTATTAGATGATTTTCCATGTCAAAACGAAACGAAGTGGAAGTAGAAGAGTGGTGGTCCAGTGGTAACGACCCCGACTTACGAGTTGTGGGTCGCGGATTCAAACCCTGCTAGGTGCATTACTTTGTGTGGTTTATTTCATCACCACTGCTCTCAAAACGTTGACAGAAAACATCGTGAGAAAACTGGCATGTAACAGAACCAGAAATTCGAAAATATTCGACATCCACCAATCCGCATTGGGCTCGTGCGGTGGATTACGACCCATTCCCTCTCGTAGAGAAAAGACCCGAGTCCCAGCAGTGGAAACATTATAACAATATAAACCCATATCATAAATACCTTATTGGCTAACATATATAACTATATCAAATTATTTTGTTACTAATTATGATTTAAAACTATGTTAGTAACACTTCACTTCGCACTATATCGCCTTGGTGCTGTCCTGTGTATAATAGATTTTGGGCCCCAATATCACAAATTCACAATACTGGTTGACGAAGCAAAAAGGCGCAATTAAGACAATACAATTTTATGCAATGCCGACGTCATTAATATCACTAAATTGCGTCTGCAGACAGAAGTTAGATAGACCTTTATCAAAACCGGTCTAGTAATTTGGATTGTCATTGTTTTCTGCTAAAATAGCACAACCTTTTTCATTCTTATTATGACTAAATTAAATAATAATGTAACACAATATCTAAATTAAGTCTGCTCCTCTCGAACTACCTATTTTTGGGCTGGGAAACCATGACATACTGCCGTTTTGGGTGAAGCGCATGGGACTTACCATAACGTGTTAGAATGTCAGTCTTGCGAGCAAGAAAGAAGAATAGAACAATACACCCCATATAGCTCCACCCCTTAGGGCTATATTTCACCGGGACACCATGGCGGCGCGACCATTTTGATACTTTCTCTGTGTGGTGTAGCGACTCTGGTGTCTGTATGGTGTCTAGTTTGGTAGCTTACGGAAAACATGGCGGCGCAACTGGTCGCGCCGCCATGGTGTCCCGGTGAAATATAGCCCTTAAAGGGATGGAGCTATATAGTATAGGGTGTATAGTTCAGTACAGGCGGGACGTATGACGTTCAACCAATAAGCGCGCGAGTTGCGTTCCGTTCTATTCCATTTGACAATTTAACAGTCTAACTTCGATATATTACAATCTACCGAAAAATAATACGTTAAATCGTGAGCTGTTTGTAAAGATTCACAATATTTGGATAGTTTATAATCTCTCGAGATAGATTGTAATCCAACGGTAAGTATTTACAATTTTACGATGACAATAATATACAAACACTACACCTTGCATGTTATGTTACAGCAGTTGTACCCTGATAGAGCTGGCAGTAGTATCTACCTAAATACCTCACACCACACAGTCACACCTCGTACTACATACCTCTACTTAGTCATCATCACGTGTGATACTTAATTGATTTTTTACAGTTCGGAAGACTTAGAAGTACCTATTATCTTATTATCTTACGTAATAAAAACTATCGCGATTGTGTTGAAAAAGTCATGTAAGATAATCACGATAAACTGCTGTTTACTAAAATGGACACCTGAATGGACACACATTGCTGAGATAGTGAAAAAAAAGATACAGCCGTTTATGTCGCAAAAACGACACTCTCAAGGAAATCAAAATTCACAGGGTACTGTCCATTGACCTAGAATCCTGAAATTTGGCATAAAGCAAGGTCTCTTAAAATACTGAAAACTGTAAATTTGTAGTTACGTCACAAAAGAAAAAAACTGCGATTCGGAAAAATCTTCGTAACTCAATTCGGGAATTGAACTGTTTTCATAGGTAAGTTTGTAAGAACCCTCAGTGCACGGGTCCGACTCGCACTTGCCTAGATTTTTATATCGTACTAAATAAGCCGTAGCCGTATTTTTTATATCCTAGTAAATTTTTTGAATACATTTTAATCGATATGAACCAGTGCTTGACTGCGATCCCACCACAGGGATCGCAGTCAAACACTGGCAATCATTGATGGTAATTCTGATTCTGTTTACTGCAGTGGATCATTATACATTTGCGCATTATAAAACACGAGATTAGCTCCTGTGTAGTCCTCTTATAGAGTAGCGTGTGTATGGTGTGTATGTATTGTTGCACCGGCCGGCTTTGCGAGGACATACACCTGCAAAACCTTGATTTAAACTGAACACAAAAGTCCCACTGACTCAGACATCGTATGAGTTCTAAATTCATTTCACTATTGTTGAGAATAGAATTGAAATTAATAGATTATTCTAGGTCCTTTTGGTGAGTAATTGTGACAAGTGCTGCCAAGCATCAGACCTTGAATTCAAATCTCAGGTTTAGTAAACTGATATTCGTTGTGTGAATCAGTTGCGAAACATATAGCATAAAAATTGTTTTTATTTTACTAAACTCGCTACAAAAATTTTTTTTTTTTTGTAGCGTAGATCGGAGGGTCCTTTTCAACGGAGATTTGCGGAACTTTATACTCTGTCAATACATCTAAATATTGAACAGTCTAAAAATCAAATCAGGGGCTAAGGCCCCATGACGTGTTAAAATGTAAGATTCAAAGCATTTTATTTCAAATAAACCATTTACAGGCACTTTTGAAATGTCAAGAAGTCAGTCAGAAAAAATGATGCTAATTGCACATTCCAAAGCGTAGATCTCTATGGAGAAGAATGTGCAAGAAACTCCATGGACACTCTTTTCAATCATGTTATGTGATTACAAATATCTCTGTTACATGTTACTCGTCGCTATCATGTGAGAAGAATGTAAATAAAGTAAAAAAATAAAAACTAAATATATATATTAAAATAGCAACTGGCAGCTAAGAGATGACTAGTCTCAACTGACAGCGCCCGTTCACGGACATGACGCGAATATTAGCACCACTCAGCTCAACAAAGAGTAAAGCGTGCGAGTGAGATAGAGGTCATGGAGTTATACACCCTATATATTGCTTCGTCCCATATAGTTCAGTTTAGGTCGTCAAATCGATCGTGTTAAGAGCTCTTGGTAGGGCTTCTGGGAGCTCTTGGTAGGGCTTCTGGGAGCTCTTGGTAGGGCTTCTGGGAGCTCTCGGTAGGGCTTCTGGGAGCTCTCGGTAGGGCTTCTGGGAGCTCTCGGTAGGGCTTCTGGGAGCTCTCGGTAGGGCTTCTGGGAGCTCTTGGTAGGGCTTCTGGGAGCTCTTGGTAGGGCTTCTGGGAGCTCTTGGTAGGGCTTCTGGGAGCTCTTGGTAGGGCTTCTGGGAGCTCTCGGTAGGGCTTCTGGGAGCTCTCGGTAGGGCTTCTGGGAGCTCTTGGTAGGGCTTCTGGGAGCTCTTGGTAGGGCTTCTGGGAGCTCTTGGTAGGGCTTCTGGGAGCTCTCGGTAGGGCTTCTGGGAGCTCTCGGTAGGGCTTCTGGGAGCTCTTGGTAGGGCTTCTGGGAGCTCTTGGTAGGGCTTCTGGGAGCTCTTGGTAGGGCTTCTGGGAGCTCTCGGTAGGGCTTCTGGGAGCTCTCGGTAGGGCTTCTGGGAGCTCTTGGTAGGGCTTCTGGGAGCTCTTGGTAGGGCTTCTGGGAGCTCTTGGTAGGGCTTCTGGGAGCTCTCGGTAGGGCTTCTGGGAGCTCTCGGTAGGGCTTCTGGGAGCTCTTGGTAGGGCTTCTGGGAGCTCTTGGTAGGGCTTCTGGGAGCTCTTGGTAGGGCTTCTGGGAGCTCTTGGTAGGGCTTCTGGGAGCTCTTGGTAGGGCTTCTGGGAGCTCTCGGTAGGGCTTCTGGGAGCTCTCGGTAGGGCTTCTGGGAGCTCTCGGTAGGGCTTCTGGGAGCTCTTGGTAGGGCTTCTGGGAGCTCTTGGTAGGGCTTCTGGGAGCTCTTGGTAGGGCTTCTGGGAGCTCTCGGTAGGGCTTCTGGGAGCTCTCGGTAGGGCTTCTGGGAGCTCTTGGTAGGGCTTCTGGGAGCTCTTGGTAGGGCTTCTGGGAGCTCTTGGTAGGGCTTCTGGGAGCTCTCGGTAGGGCTTCTGGGAGCTCTCGGTAGGGCTTCTGGGAGCTCTTGGTAGGGCTTCTGGGAGCTCTCGGTAGGGCTTCTGGGAGCTCTTGGTAGGGCTTCTGGGAGCTCTTGGTAGGGCTTCTGGGAGCTCTTGGTAGGGCTTCTGGGAGCTCTCGGTAGGGCTTCTGGGAGCTCTCGGTAGGGCTTCTGGGAGCTCTCGGTAGGGCTTCTGGGAGCTCTTGGTAGGGCTTCTGGGAGCTCTTGGTAGGGCTTCTGGGAGCTCTTGGTAGGGCTTCTGGGAGCTCTCGGTAGGGCTTCTGGGAGCTCTCGGTAGGGCTTCTGGGAGCTCTTGGTAGGGCTTCTGGGAGCTCTCGGTAGGGCTTCTGGGAGCTCTCGGTAGGGCTTCTGGGAGCTCTCGGTAGGGCTTCTGGGAGCTCTTGGTAGGGCTTCTGGGAGCTCTTGGTAGGGCTTCTGGGAGCTCTTGGTAGGGCTTCTGGGAGCTCTTGGTAGGGCTTCTGGGAGCTCTTGGTAGGGCTTCTGGGAGCTCTTGGTAGGGCTTCTGGGAGCTTTTGGTAGGGCTTCTGGGAGCTCTTGGTAGGGCTTCTGGGAGCTTTTGGTATGGATTCTGGTTTGTAAATGCTATCAAAGTACTAGATGCATAAAATGAGTTCAAAAGTGACGCCAGTGACATTTTGAAAGGGAGTAGTTTGTCTTGGAATGGTCATATGAAGAGGAGGGGTGGAATACATGGAGCGTGGAACCTAAGATAGAAACAGGCTTGTACGATACGACTACCTAGCGACAAACAGCAACGCTCATAGAAATCTCTATTCCTAGACAGCACGTTTCGCCGTAAACGTTTGTTGATAGAAAACATTGTAGGTATGTAGATATCTCGGTCCATAGGAAGCACTGTTGACAGATGGAGATGCAACGTCGGGGCGAAACTCCGCTGCCGCGACAAGTCGCGGCATGGCGGGCAGGGCTCCGGCGGGGTCTCATGGCGGAATGGCGACAGCGACTATCGCAACCCAGTGCTGGGCACGTCATAATTATGGCGGTAAGTCCCCTCTTTGAGGAATGGCTGGAAAGGCAACACGGCGTCCTTACCTTCCGCATGACGCAGGTCCTCACCGGACATGGTAAGTTCGGGAGGTTCCTGCACCGGATTCATGCGGAAGAAACGCCCGGGTGCCACCATTGTGTGGACCGCCCGGAGGACACGGTGGAGCACACGGTGGAGGTGTGCCCTGCTTGGGCAGAGCAACGCCGTGTCCTCGTGGGGGCGATCGGCGGCGGCGATCTCTCGCGCCGGGCTTTGGTACAGGCCATGGTCCGGAGCGAGGAGGAGTGGCAGGCGGTCGCCTCCTTCTGCGAAGCAGTAATGCTAGCAAAGGAGGCGGCCGATCGCGTGAGGCAACGGCAACGGTCCTCACGCCCCAATCGCCGCCGGGATTCCGATCCCGATTTCCGGCCATCGTAGGCGCAGGCTTGCGGACGGCGAGCAATGGGTGGCTCGCCATCCGACCGTCCGGTAACCGCCCGGACCGAGCCCAAGTCGTCGACGGCGCGTGCTATTCCACGCGCGCCTCAAGATGTCAGCAACTGTAGGGGCCTAGCAGGGTCGAAGCCTACTGGGGCCAAGGGTCTGATTCTGAAAGGAAGACTCGGCCCTGGTACGAAAAGCAACGAAGGAACAGGAGTGGGTTTTTAGTCAGTAAAAGTCTGACACTATCTCCCGCCCCGCCCAAGGGCGGGGGATGTCATAAGATGATTTTCCCACCGAAAAAAAAAAAAAAAAAAAACTGTTGACAGAGCCATGTCAATGAATTATTATCAATTTACTTTTTTTTATATTATTAAGTACTTAATTGAATTTTTGTATGAAACAAAAGTGTTTTTATATGGACATTTGCCAGAAACAGAATAGTGAATACTCTTTAGGATACTTTATTGAATAAATAGTTCATTAAGCGATATAGGGCCCTAGGGAAAACCCCATAGTACGGGTGACTAAATGCTCACCAAATACCTATTGCACAACATCTATTGCTCTGACTCATGCTAAACTCTAAACTTTACGGAAGCATAAACTATCAAGTCATTAGTAAAAATACTGATCGTTTGAACAACTTCTCGTTACCAGAATAACCCACAAGGAGCAGAATGTTTTTCTAACATAGGTTCAGTGACAGTTATTTTTGTTCAATCCCAGATTTATTATTATCTAAATATACCGTCAATGACCTATGAAATTAAGTGACACAAAACGCAATACAAGGAACGTCTGACCTTGCATCCAAACCTTGCTGAACTGTTGATCCCAACAGTGTGTTAAAAAGTATGAAGAGAAACCACCTTCTATAAGTGGGACGAGCAGCACTGACCGCTCCACTACAACTCCATTTTTCCTTTTAAATGTATTAAGTATTTGTTCCGCTGATCTATATCGGATAAAATTATTCTGACAAATTGTACCCAAAACAATAAAAAATTATAACAATTACTCATTTGAAAGTACCTGCACGTAAATTGAGACAGATGCAAGGTTAACTCAGCATTTAAAATGTAAAGGAATATTAGCACAACTGTGCACATACAATGGCAATAAAATATGTTTCATAATTGAACTAACAGTCATTTGACAAAATTAGTTAATTATTGCACCATTGTTTAATAATTTGATTACCACATACTAAACTTAAAAATTCAGCAGAAGCCAACAAATTAAGTACTTTATATACATAGAAGGACTGGAGCAATTTGCCTGCTGCAGTTATCCTGTTGATTATAATTTACTTAGGTGTCTTCAAGGCTAGAGTGATTAGGCTCTTAATAAACAAGTGTGCCTCACCATCAACGATTGCATCACTGCTTACCATCAGGTGGGACCACAGTCAAGTACTGGTTTATATTATAAAAAAAAAAGAAAACAGATTCAGTTTTCAAGCTTTCTGGGAAACCGGTAAGTAGTATTGTTTAGGAGACTCAACCATAATTTCAATGCCTTTTCCCTCGCGCGTATAAAGGTATTATTATTACGTAATTGCGCGTTTTTACGTCAATCACCAAAAAAAAAAATTTTTTTTCTGGATTTTTCTACAAAAAAAAAACGAAGATATAGAGAGCAAAATTTTCGCCCATATAAATTTCATACACCCCTATGTACAAAAGGATAATTAAGTGTTTTTCAAAAACGCTCAAGTTGTACAGACGTACATATGTACAAACGGCCCTCGGCGGGTTAACCCCGAAATCTTCAATGAAGAAAGAACTCTAAATTTAGGAGACTTTCAATAGGTAAGTAGGTAGGCAGCATCACAAACATTAAAATATAAATTATTACATTTAAGATTATTGAAAAATGTTTTCAACATTTGATAACAATGCCCAGTTAACAAAAAGTCAATTCATCAGTTTTTATTGTTGTGATTAATCAGCAAATATGACTTTCATAACATGAGTAGCATTAGCCTAAGCAAGCAACAAGTGCAAGATCGAATATCACTTCATTGTATTTGACATCATAATAAAATTATATTATAGTTACTTGCAAGTTTTTCTCCACCAAGATCTACATTTTTGAATGTACAATTTAGCTTACACTTTTTTGACTGACCCACATACAAGATGCACAGGACATTTAATTGTGGTGACACTTGGAGTAGGCCTACGTCCAACAGTGGACGTCTTTTGGCTGATGTGATGATGATGATGACGATAATGATGATGATGACATTTTGACAACTCAAAAGTGCCTGTAAATGGTTTATTTAAAATAAATATTATTTGTTGATTGATTACCAACAGAAGAACTCTAACTTAATTATGGGCCCTTCTAATACAGGCTACAGCATTGTATGAATATGACCAATTTTACACACCAACCCAGGTAGATCTCTACCATGCGAGTTTGTTTGTGTTTTTTCTCAGGTAGTCAGTAGCTAGGAAATATCTGCTTTGTCTAGTTAAGTAAATTGGTGTGTAAAAAATGTTTTTTAAAAACCTATTTACAAAATAAATATCATTAATCATTTACCATAGATTGTAATTTGTATGGTAAGCATAATCTAAAAATGTAGACTTGTTTATTGACAAACATTTGATGACGAGCCATTATTACTCTATTTGTTTTCATTAGTGACAAATTATTTGGCATGTATCTATATTTTCTACAATATTTATTTTTTTATTACCTGCAAAAAGGTTAATAGCCATCCTTAATTCATTAAAACCCAAGCGAATACCGGCACTCTCTTATTGACTTTCTATTGTGTCTCCAATTACGGTATTTGAAAGGTTAAATGTGTTAACAGTTAAAAGGCACCTTGAGACAAAAATTTAAATAAAAAAAAATGTTTCTGCAACAACTCATATACCAGTTACCTATTGCATTAAGACCAAGTAAATATTATTAATGGAGGAAAATAAAAGTTGCATAAATGTGTCAACTAGCAATAGGTAAGTAATAAAAGAAATCTTATAAGAGATGTTATTTGTAAAACTTACTTTTGCAAAACATTTCAATGCTTTACATGCAAACATCAGTCTTATGTACAAAAACATTAGTGATATTATTGTGTGCATCTTAGCAAGACCATCATACTTTTCCAAAAACCAGTTTACCGCTTTATTTATACACAATACGTACATTACCGTCAACATGAACAATATCAACCGGCTTGGAACGAACAACGTAGTATTTTTTATTCGAAAAATTGGAGGTAAACACAAAATTGTTGCAAATTCGCGCCACCAACAAAAAAACAACGGATTTTGAAGCATTGTAAATTGCACGATGGTAGCTAGTGATCGTGTATATAATTGAGGATGTTACGGACTGTTGTTACAACATAAATACACTTACCACGGTAGTGTGTTCAGAAAACTATAATCCAATTACAAACAGTTGTTGGCACATAACTTGATTATCTCGTGTTCAGAACACCACAAATTAGTAACCGTTATCACTCCAGTCAGATGTTTCATCACAGATTTAATGATATAGCACTCGTTATGTTTTGAAACGAAATTAGCACAAGGAAAGGAAATCCAAACAACAAAAAAATAGCAAACAGCCTCATCCACTCGACGTAAGTGACATTGACGTTTATGTGTTGCCATGGTAAGCACGAAAATTACACGGTGTGGTACATGGAACTTTTTGTTTTGTTTGTAACTGTAATAAATACAACTTTGTGAATTTAAAAAGCTACAATTTTGGTGAAATTTAATGCTATCCAAATTGTTACGGAAATTAGACAGTGTCGCTAATTATTAGATATTCTTGATCAAACAAATTTAAAACCCTTTAACACGAATTATCCCAGATGAGTCATAGAAATACCATTTATTCAGGGAAAAATGTAAGTCTTGCAACATTAGTAAATGTCAAGGAACGTTTTGTTATAGCACTGGTGTACAACATAACTTCGAGTAATTAACTAAAATTATTCCAATTTTGCTTTATTTTATTTGAAAACACGGTTCTATTTTGTTTTCCGTATCAACAATAACATTAAGACAGATTAACGTTAAATTATATCATCAATCTTTACACGAAAGATCTCGTGTCTGAAAAATATAATCTTAACAATTTTATCATTTATCTTTAGACAAAAGAGCAGCTGATCCCTGATAACAAAGGCGCCACCTATACTTAACAAAGCGAAACTAAACTTAACTTAGATAAGAACCATTAGGAATATTCATCCGCTAGGTGTCAACTGGTGACCTAGTTCCCTCGCCTAGTAAAAATAGCGGTCGACAATAGCTCAAACACTATTTATAGTGCGTATCTAAAAAAATCTTAAATCACACATTGATAACTCGGTTGTTTTTTTTTTAAACATCACTCGAATACCGTCCGTGTGTCAGTCACGTCGTGGCCCGTAACGCGCAACTCACAAGACCTACCTATACAACACAAGTGGCAGTGCAATCGATAAAACCTTGCGTTACAGACAATCAGTTGTTTTTTCGTGAATATCAGTGCCCTTTTAGTTGCCGGTACTTAGAGATTTTAGTTTAGTAAACAAGGGAACATGTTATATTAGTGTTTTAAAGTGTTAGATACAATGGAAAGTGTTAAGAGGTACATAAGGAGTGAGTCTGCGAGTTGCGCTCATATGGTTGAAGAAAGCACGGCGAATAACAGGAAGACGGCAGACCCTCACGAGAAGCTGAAGGCTCTGCTGAACTCTCCTGACGATGATACGGATGATACGCTACCTCCGTCAGATGCTCCTAAATTCGGGACAGTTATACACAATAGAATCTTTGTGGGAGGGTTCTCTCTGACCACGACTGACGAGGACCTCTGGAAGTTCTTCTCAGGGTTCGCGACGGTGACGGCAGCCCGGGTGATCTACGACCGAGCTGGTGTCTCCAAGTGTTATGGTTTCGTCACGTTCGCGAGCCCCAGGGTCGCGAGGCTGATCGTCAAACAGGTTCGTCTCTCTCTAAGTATATTGGAAAGCTTTTCAGCAACAATGTTGGGTGTTTCCAAACCTTTAATTAAAAATCTGTAAATTTTAATTCATGGTTTTTGGGAGTTGTTCTTTTTGACTGGAAACTAGGTCGAAAATTGTTTGGTTCCATTGTTTCGAGTCATTGGACTGGGACAATGAAAACCCGAATTTGTGAGAGAATTTGATATTTTATTATCTGGTCTGCTTCTGACTCCTTGAATAATACTACCAGGTACATAAAATACTAAACGGAAATATTTTTGGCTTGGCGATGTTCTTTGTTTAGTCTTGTGTTACGGAACTTTTCGCTCGATTTTCCGAGGCGTTTTCTTTCTAACATGAACAAAAAAACATATTGTTTTTTGTCTGATAAAATATCTTTCGAAGTAGATCTTTACTGGGATCTTTTACCTTATTTTCAAAGCGTTTTTTTTTCTAAATCAGTTTTACTCATGACCACTTGAAATTGAAAAAATTTAGACACTGCACATTTCGGCATTGAACTTAACTGTATTACTGATAATTTATGCGATAATATTATAATATAGGTAAAGAAGCTGATATCGATAAGGCAATAGAATGTTTGAATGATAGGACAACATTTGGAGCACAATGGCTCAAGGAGGCTTCTTATCAGATAGCTTGAAATTACGATGATTATTTTAGCACTACGCTTGGTAGGTAATTAACATGTTGTCAGTGCACGCGTTTTTAGTGGTAGATAAGATATTATCGTTCGTCACTATGGAGTTTATGCCATGTGGTTTTTTATCATCTGTGATAACGAGAAATTTTTTGCCTCTAAAAATAAAAGAGACAAAGTTTATGACGAATTGAGAACCTTATCATTTTTTAAGTTAGTTAACAACAAACACACCTCTACAAAAATATACCTACCTACCTGGGTACTAATCTTTCAAATCAGACTTATATCCCCCACATAGATTGTAGAGTTTGGTCTCTTCCTACGTTCAGCCATTTCAGGGTTATGTTTAGCCATGTGCATTTAGAAACTTTTTGCCCAAAACCTAGGTAGAGGGGAATAACTGGCAGATTTTTCAGATTCGTTTATCAAAAAACCTTCGGACTTCTTTATTCAAATCTCTGAACGCGTTTCTAAAACGCGCGTCAACGGCGCGTTTAAAAAACGTAGCGTGCACACGCCTTTAAGAGGAAATAGGTTACTTCTAGGCAAGCGTACTCCAGCGGCGACCCCATCATCGCTTTCCATCGGGTGAAATCATCAATAATAATAACAAAAAAAAGGCTTGCTCTCGCTCCATCCAGAACGGGAGAAGTTATTTGATGATTTCCCACCAAAAAAAGAGCATGAACTATGGAACTATTAAAAGAAATTGTTTATTGGTACCAAAATAATCATTCACAATATTGTCGTATTGCTGTACATTGGCTATCTGTACATTATTTGTGATTATAGAAAGATGTTGCTCATCCTTCTGATAACTTTTGGGACTAAATGGCGCCGGTTTAGCTTCGGTCTCCAGCCTTATCAGGAATCCGGTTTGAAAATTTATTTAGCCGGTTAAAACCTTCGTATATGTGACCTTTTATGATACGTAGGTAGGGATAGGTGGCTGAAAACTGAAGAAGGGACCTAGGCACTTATTTATTTACCTTATCTTACCAACTAAACGTATTCTTTAAAAGTAAAGAATATGATTTGGTTAAAAAACTTGGTTTCATTTATTATTTACTTTATTGTTTGACAGACCTGTTGGTCTAGTGGTTAGTGGCCCTGACTGCTATGCCGGAGGTCGTGGGTTCGATTCCCACCCAGGACAAATGGTTATGTGATGAGCACGATCATTTGTTCTGTGTCTGGTTGTAATTTATCTATAATATGTATGTATTTAAAAATATATAAGTATGTTCATGAGTTGTCTAGTACCCATAACACAAGCTCTGCTTAGCTTGGGACTAGGCGGCGTTGTGTGTTAGTTGTGGAATATTATTATATTATTATTGTACACCATTAAACATACAAAATGGAAACTAAAACACATACATAAAATGGGCGGACTTATCGCATTTCGCGATTTCTTCCAGGCAACCTGGAATGGACAGTAATTACGAGAGGTAATGGCCTAATCAACCATGCAGGCCTAGTGCGATTTAGTGGATGTCACAAATCTTCGATTTTTTATTCATGACATGCTGGTTTTCTCACGATGTTTCCCTACACCGTTTTGAGAGCAGTGGTCATGAAATTAATTAAAAAACAAAGTAAAGCGCATTCCTGGGTTTGAACCCGCGACTGTACGACTCGCAACGCAAGTGCTATACTGTTAGTACTATAGGCTACCACTACTCAATATAAATTAGTACTTACCTAATGAAAAAAAAAGAAAGAAAGAAAAATATTTTAATTTGGCACGCATGGAATACACACACTGTAAAAACAAAATTTAAGAGAACTAAGAAGAAAAAAACTGATACAATGCGTGTCTCACATTGCGCCAAATAGGTCCAGTTCAGCAAAAATTCGAGACAACTACATGGTAGTCAGTGGTAGTTACCTGACGCTGGTTTTCAACAGACTTTTATTGAAAGTGAACAGCAGTTACCTATCGATTTTTATACTCATACTTATAATTAGCGTGTACAATTTCACTCTAACGTACTTAATTATAATCTAACACCGTGCGAAGCTGATGTGGGTGCCCAAGCTTCTTCAAATTGTCGGCTTTCATCTACTATAATATGTAATACGTACTAAACACCACACAGACCTCCCTCATGAATCACTCTGTCTATTGGTGAACACCGTATGAAAATCCGTTCAGAAGTTTTTAAGTTTATCGCAAACATACAGACAGACAGAGGTGGCGGAGGACTTAGTTTTAAAATATTTTAAAGGAAGAGATTTTTTGTTTGTTTAAACGCGATAGACTATAAAACTACCAGTAAAATTTAAAAAGTCTTTCTTTATGGGATAATCAGATTCATTGCGAATAGTATAAGCTATATATAACATCACGCTACAATGCACAGACGCTGAGCAGTAACTACAGACGCAGATGAAACGGAGGTGGACAGCTGTAAAACGCGACCTAGGAGAAGAATTACGACGTCAAAGCCTGTACTGTATTTCCAGCCCAAAACAAAAGCGGATCAATACGATCTAACTCACAGGTTTTTCTAGTTTAGTCACGGCCAATATTTGCATAGAACGTAGGCATTTCTGGCATATCTTGATTTAGATCAATCAAAACAGTTTTGGATCTGACGTCCTGATAAGTTCAACGCGTTGTTTGAGCGCGCAGCTCAAATGCAGATGTTTTTATAATAGGCTCGTAGTACTAATGTTTGAATCTACCTAGATATTTATGATCTAAGAAGTGTTCAGAAGCTAAAGACTACCATTTTGTTTGAGGACGGTATACAATTAAAGAGAAAGGTGAGAGTCACGGTAATGCGATGGATGCGATACGCACAGGACTATTCGTTGTGGCGACATTTAGAGGAGGCCTATGTCCAACAGTGGACGTTTTTTGGCTGAAATGATGATGAAGATGATGATATAATTAAAAACTTGTTCCGCTCTAGGGTACAATAAAAGGGGGTGTCAGACTTTTACTGACTAAAACACATCTATGTTCCTTCATTTACCCTTTGCGTTCTAAGGCCACGGTTACTCTTCCTCGCAGCTCTAGCAAGCTATTGGCCCTACTGGGCCCTTTCGGTTGCTAACAACTTTTTGAGGCGTGTGAAACACCACGGGCCGTAGACTTGAGATTGGTCCTAACCGGGTCACTGGACGTAGAGCTCCTTGCACATCGTCCGCAAGCCTGCTCCTACGATAGTCGGGAATTCTCCTGTGACTCGGACTTATGTTATGAAATGGTGTTATTAATAAACAGACACGCGATAACAGCAATCCCGGAAAATTTGTGATTATTTTAAGTTCTTCATCAAATCCTTTACCTTTAAATAGGATCCTCTGGTCAAAAATAATCATCAAAATCTGCCTACATTTGGCGAAGATATCGCAGAACAAGTCCCCTACCTTACTTTTCTGGTGTATAATAAAGTTTATTCTATTCTATTCTAACAAAATCAGACCAAAAAGCAACTTTGTTTTAATATATGTCGGTAGAGAAGATGTCGCCAAATTGAAGTGGCAATGAACAGGGCACATTATTCGCAGAACAGATGGTCGATCGGGAGGAAAGGTTCTGGAGTGGCGACACAGTACTGAAAGATGAAGCGTTCTATGACCTGGTGGGGGTTGCTAGAATCCAATGGATGTGAGACGCATAGGACACCTGGAGGAGGCCTAATCTAGCAGCTGACGTCTTTCGACTAAAATGACGATGACAATGTCTTCACAATGCAGACTCTAGCAGCGGCCAGTCACAGCAAGTCAACTTGCAGCCAACGTTTCGACGTTGCAAGTAAATTGCTGCAAGTTATGTAATTAAACTTGCTAGTGGACAAGCTCCGTTTAAGTTTTGAATATGTGACAATCGAGCAACGGGACCAACGCAGACTGAACACCTTTACTGTCATTGGCATGTCTCATGTAGTAAGGAGGGACTCGTGGTAAGACTCAAAATTTAAAGCATTTATTGCAAATAATTTGCAGGCACATTTGAATAGTCGAATCAATCAGTCAGAAAAATTATGCTAATTGCACATTCCAAAGCGTAGATCTCTATGGAAAAGAATGTTCAAGAAACTCCATGGACGTTCTTTTCAATCATGTTACGTACTAAAAATATCTCGGTTACATGTTTTTTGTCGCTACTATTATGTGAAAACAATGTAAATAATGTAAAAAAATACAAATTCTAAATATAGAGCGAGAGAAGTTGGGCATTATGCTAAACTGGACTGTTTGTCGCAGCCATAAGACACACAATCTTGTTGTTGTTTTTTTTTTTTATTTTGAGTATCTGCCGGCCTTATCTAGTTTGAATTGACGAAAAAATTAAGGTGTAAAAGCGTTTTTTAAATAAATATCATTTATCATTCATTTATCATTGTGCGTGTCTGTAAGTAGTAGTAGTCAGCCTATTATGTCTCAAAGTGAAGGCTTCCCACTCTCTTTTCCACACACAACTGTCCTCGGCCATTGCGGGAGTTAAATAAATATATTTTCGTTCTTTCTTTTGAAATCCACCTCCACAAAGAAGGATAGAAACGCCTGGGTGTCGCCATTGCATGGAACGCCCGGAGGAGACGGTGGAGCACACGGTGGAGGTGTGCCCCGCTTGGGAAGAGCAACGCCGTGTCTTCGTGGAGGCGATCGGCGGCGGTGATCTCTTGCGCCGGGCCTTGGTACAGGCCATGGTCCGGAGCGAGGAGGAGTGGCAGGCGGTCGCCTCCTTCTGCGAAGCAGTAATGCTAGCAAAGGAAGCGGCCGATCGCGTGAGGCAACGGCCCTCACGCACCAACCGCCGCCGGGATTCTGATCCCGATTTCCGGCCACCGTAGGCGCGGGCTTGCGGACGGTCAGCAATGGGTAGCTCGCCGTCTAACCGTCCGGTAACCGTCCGGACCGAGCCCAAGTCGTCGATGGCGTGTACTGTTTCACGCGCGCCTCAATGAGATGTCAGCAACTGTAGGGGCCCATTAGGGTCGAAGGTTTTTAGTTAGTAAAAGTCTAACACTATCTCCCGCTCCACCCAAGGGCGGGGGATATCATAAGATGATTTTACCAACGGAAAAAAAAACCTCCACAAAGAAATAATAAATGACTAATCAAAGATGTGAATGGTGAAGTTAACCAAAAGTAGGTTATGCAAAATTCACCTCACGCACCTCTCTACCCCTCTTCTGCATAATTCACGCTTGATGTTATGTTGTGTGGATATTTTTTACATTATAAAAGATGCACAGACAAACTAGATACTTAACTAGATATGCAAACCTGATAATAATAGACGTACGAGTTGTGTAAAAGATGCTCATTATGCAAGGAAGGAAGTGAACACTGTGATGCCGTCCGATAAAGAAAATAAACGAAGAAAAACGTTAAAAGAGATGTTACATACGAGAAAACGGAAAACTAATTGGGATTGCTGCATTATGATAACAAAATATTTAGTAAATTTTGATACAAGTGGGCATCTAGTTATTGCAGCAGAGGAGGAATACGAAGGACTGCAGTTACAAATACCCACATGTATTAAACGACGTTTTACAACAAACTTACTCGAAATAAAAAAAACGTAAGAATAATATTGTTAATCAACAGATTATTGTGAGATGATGACTATGTTTATTGGATTATTTGTGCACCTTGGCTGATTTTTGTGGGGCTGACCACTGGCCAATGGGTGCTCGCCGTCGCACTCTTTTGTAGGAGTGCGAATAAACTTCATAGGTATCATCATTTCATCATTTTCCTGCCCTTGTCCCGGTTTATTTGGGGTCGGCGCAACACGTTTTTTTCTTCCATTCTGTCTTGTCACTCGTCACGCTATCACTAACTCTATGCGAATAAACTTCATAGCAAACCAAAAATGGTTCGCTCTCTTTTGAATGTGATGAAAATTTCTAAAAACTTCTCTTTATTTCTGATTAGCTATAGAAACCCTGAATTATGATCTGCTTTTATGCAAAATACTTTAAATATTTTTTCAAAGATTCCAGACTTGATACAGAAGAAAAGGGAAGCCAAAGAAAAGATGGCTGGATTTTATAACAAGAGAAATGAAAAAAAAGAGTCAGTGACAGCGTGACGGTTGACAGGACAGAATGGAAGAATAAAACGTATAGCGCCGACCCCATATGATGCAAGATGATACATATGAGACAAGAGAAGGAAAACTATGAGCTGATAATAATCCATACATCGAACAATCTGCCTCGCCTTTCCTAACGATATTGAAGTCAGTTTCCAGTCAAACGCGGCACCAGTTCCATCCTCGGACCACCAGACGTTTGGTGACGCTTTACCAGTCCATGTTGAACATCCCACCCATACGCACAAAACGTTTTGGGAACACATTCATTGTGCGTACAGCTAAGGAGTGGAATTCTCTGCCGGAATTTGTGTTTCCTGATAGCTACAACCAGGGTTAATGACCCCCCAAGAGTGAGTCAAGAGTGAATAGGTTACTTCTAGGCAAACGTCGACCACATTATCGCTTACTTTCATTTGAGATAGTGGACAAGCGCGAACCTAACGCCGCCGGGATCCCAGCACCATCGATTTCCAGCCACTGTAGGCGTGGACGACGAGCACCGGACGGCGGGCTACAATGGGTAGCCCGCCGTCCGGTAAACGTCCGGACAGAGTCGTCGAAGGTGCGAAATGTTCCACGGAGATGTCGGTAAAACCGTAGGGGCCCAGCAGTGCCGAAACCTAGTCATTGGATGATTTCACACCTTTAAAGAAAAGGTCTTACCGTGCTTTCTGTGGCACGGAGGAATATCGATTTGTTGAGATGGTTAACCATCTACAGACAGACTTTGGCAAAGAGGCCGAGTCGACTGCTTTAATTTAATACTTTAATTAATTACTTAGCCACAGGGTCCCAAACCATACATCGACCATTCCAGCTTAATAACGTACAGAAACAAGTCCTTAATTAGTGTTTTTAGTTAGTCGTCGATTTTTAATCATACTTCTGTAATTAACAGCCAAGCATCAAGCTCACACGAGCTTATCAAAATGGAAATCGTCGGGACCCGAAATGTTCCGAACATTCGCGATGATTGACGAACCGAACGACGTGAAGGCTTTTGTGTGAAGGGGCCGCTGTTTCCATTACTGTTTCAAGAAATTTTGTGTTAGCTTTTGTTTGTTTTTTGAGGACCTAGATACACGTAGGTAAATTTTACGATGCGTATCGCGGGTTCGATTCCCGCACGAAACAAATATACCTAATGTATGTCCTACAGATTCCGTTGGCAAAGTTTTAACAAATCTGCTTCAAATTCAAAAATGGTGGATTAATATCATTAATAAAGATACCCATTTTTTTAATGTGTGGAATATATAATTACATAACTTCCCCCGCTCTGGATGAAGCGCGTCAGACTTTAGCTGACTAAAAAACTTTTATTACAAAAAATATATAAATTGATACTTGCAACCGACTTCAAAGGCAAACTAAAAAATGTGAAATTACTTCAGAAGTCGGTGTTTCTGTGTGGTTTTGTTATCGGTTTGTGTATGTAAATCGGTTTACATATGGCGAAGACATTGTTGAACAAGAAACAAAAAAATAATCAGACGAATTAAGAACCTCCTCCGGTTCTCATCATCATTACAGCCGATAGATGTCTACTGTTGGACACAGGCCTCCCCCCCCCTCCCCCAAGTGTCGCCACAATGAATGGTCATGTGCGTCACGCATCCATTGGATTCCCGTAACCTTTACCAGGTCATCGGTCCACCTTGTAGGCCTTCGTTCCTTAATTCGTCTTAATTTTTTTTTTGGAAGAAGGAAGAGAGGGAGTGTCAGACTTATTGACTCTAACCCACCTGTGTTCCATCAATTGCCCTTTAACTACCCTAGTAGTAGGTAGTTAACCTCTTAAACATCCCAGTGCCTACTCCAGTTTTACCTCAAAAATTGAACAAAGAGTGACCTATTATATGCCGGAAAATAATAAGGCTACTTCTACATCCATGACCTTTATGGAGCCTTGGCAATATTCCGAAAAGCTCAAGGGTGAAGCGAGATAGAATACTGTGTAAAATGACACAAACAATATGTTTCATTTTTTTCGTTGAAACTGGCGGTTGGGAGATATTTCCAAATATAGGTAGGTACTACCTAGGGTACTCAATAATTTTAATGAAGAATCCAAATTCATAGTAATCACACTAATATCATAAAGGCAAAAGTTTCTATGTATGTTTGTTACTCCTTCATGCTCAAACGGCTGAACGAATTTGAATAAAATTTGTCACAGGGGTAGACCATCTCCAGGAATAGTTTACAGGATTATACCGGGATTATATTCCTTTGGGATAATTATATACATTCACGTGGGTGAAGCCGCTGGCAGTAGCTAGTATGTTATACATGTGAAGTTAACTCCGCTGAGCGAATTCTGATGAATTTCGGCAAAGAGATGGATTTGAATTTGGAAAAAAGAGAATGGTAATAATCTTCACGTGGCCGTCGGTAAAGCCACTGCAGAAGTCAAGAACTTTTATAATTTTGATGAATATACACTTATTTAAAAAGGCCATTATTGTCATAACTGTAACATACGATCCGAGGCTATTATAGTAGACTTTACTACCACCCTATGGAAGGAATCAATTATTTCCAAAGTTATATTATATAGCAAATCTCAACGGGAAAAAAAATGAACCGCAACTAAACACAGAACAACTCAAGCTTCCTGGTGATTCACGTTCAGTATTTATATCTGAGTACTTGACGGATAAAGCAAGAAAATTATTTTACTTAGCTCGCCAAGGAAAAATAAAAAAACTCGTCGCAGCTTGGGCATCCTACGGGAAGATCTATGTGAGGAAAGAAGAGGGTTCTTCGCGTGTTCGTATTGAATCGGAGTCTGAATTAAACAAAATTACTATGTTTCAAACCCAGCCAGGTGCATTACTTTGTGTAATTTATTTCATCACCACTGCTCTCAAAACGGTGAAGGAAAACATCGTGAGGAAACCGGCATGTCCTAGAACCAAAAATTCAAAGACATGTGACATCCACCAACCCGCACTGGGCCCGCGTGGTGGATTACGGCCCATTCCCTCTCCTAGAGAGGAGGCCTGAGTCCCAACAGTGGGAACATGAAAAGGCCAACTATGCTATGCTACTATGTGACTAGATGTACTGAAACTTGATTGCACTTACGAAAATATTTTTATACACTTTTTACCCTGTTTATGTATTAAATTTAGCTTACCCTCAACTAGGGTTACTTGCATCTATTACGAAACTACTTTTAAGCACTTTTTACCTTATTTATGTAATAACCTTAGCTTACCCTCAACTAGGCTTAATTATATCTGCTACGAGAATACTTTTAAACACTTTTTACCTTATTTATGTAGTAGCTTTAGCTTACCCTCAACTAGAATAAATTACACCTATTCAAATTCCAGAATTACATACATCTTAACACAATCACATATCTCACACAGCATCCACAATACACAGTACACCTTATCAATGCGAGTTTTATCTATTAACATTTTTAATAATAACAGTGCACCCTCTCGAATAGTCAAGTATTGTCATAGGTCTATTCGCTTAGCTACATTTGTACCAAGTCCAGGTTTAATCACTATTTATTGTAACCTCAGTCGTCACGATCATTTCGTGACTCTGTCTAGCTTATTATTTTCATGATGGTATTCATGATGCAAGATATTGAGGTATTAAACTTGGATTTGGACTCTCTACAAGTAGCTAAATCGATCTCTTGTGACATAACAGATGTAAAAGAACATGTTTCTACTCACAGCACACTCAATCTTTTATCTCAGAATATTCGGAGCATCACTTGTAACATGCCTAATCTATTAACGCTTCTTCAGAGGTCGGGAATCTCTTCGGAT
Source organism: Mythimna pallens (assembly GCA_961205895.1). NCBI lineage: Eukaryota > Metazoa > Arthropoda > Insecta > Lepidoptera > Noctuidae > Mythimna > Mythimna pallens. The sequence goes on along the minus strand of OY540850.1, from coordinate 15,574,739 downwards.
ATTCTTGTCCTTCCTGAATGTTGGCTTCCCTCAGCTAGGAATGTACCGACACTTGATAACTACAACCGTTCATATACAACCATTCACAAAACACAAAATGAGGGAGTTGTCATTTATTATAATAAACACCTTCCAGTAAAAATCGAAGAACCTTTGATAGATGACGCCAACTGTCTTCTCCTGAAACTCGGATCAGATATTTGTGTTATTGGAATATATCGCCCTCCGAGTCAATCCAATACCACTAATTTTATAAATTCATTAGACACTTTACTATATAAATTAACCAGCTTTAAAAGCATAATCCTCTGTGGTGATATAAATATCGACATAGGGCCGAACACCGTGGATAGGCGTGCTAATGAATATCTTAATGTTCTGACAAGTCATGGCATGCTCCCTGGTCACAATTCACCCACACATGGACGCACGTGCCTAGACCATATTATAATTAAAACCAGCATGGATGCTACTTGCCTCACCTTTGAGTCATCAATAACTGATCACGAGAGTGTAGCTGTTAGTTTTAGTCGTGGTGCTCGCTTAGAATATCACAATGTAACATCGCAATCTATAGACTTTGATTCCCTCGATGCTTCCCTAAAAAATATCAATTTTCAGCCTATCCTAGAGTGTAATGATGCCAATTTAGCAACGGACATACTTGTTACTTTTTTATCCTTAGCTATTAAAAGAAACACTCGCTTAGTTAAAATTCCAAAAAGGAAACGCATTAGCAAACCCTGGATTACTAAAGGATTGTTAAATTGCATGAGAAATAGAGACAACTTATATAAGAAACTGAAAAGGGATAGAGATAATGAGATTCTTAAGATAACATATAAACGTTATCGAAATTTTTGCAACTATCTAATAAAAAAAGTCAAAAGAGCATACGAGAAGAAAGAAATTGAGAATGCTAGAAGAAATAAGAAACAACTTTGGGAGATTATTAAGAAAATAAATGGCACTAATACTGTTTCTGATCATTCACCCTGTCTCATAACTTCTGACAACCCTGAAACTAACATTAACGATGTCAACAATTTCTTTGCTGATGTCGGTAAAAAGCTTGCTGAACAATTTACCCTTTCAGAAACTATGAATGAGCAGTCTTCCACTCCCCCACTAAATTCATTAGCACTTTTCCCTACCTATGAAGACGAAATTGTACAGCTTATTCTGGGCCTAAGGGATAACTGTGCCGTGGGAATTGACCATATATCTAGCAAAATAATTAAAAGATACGTGAACCTCCTTGCCCCGTCTTTTACTCACATCTGTAACCTTGCTTTATCAACAGGAGTCTTTCCTAGAGCCTTTAAAATAGCTTTAATTAAGCCAATACACAAAGGTGGGGATAGAGACTGTGTTGATAACTACCGTCCTATATCCATTCTGCCATCTATGTCTAAGATCTTGGAGCGGCTGATCAATCGTCGCCTTACTAATTTCCTCGAAACCAACGGGCTCCTTTCATCAGCCCAGTTTGGCTTTCGAAGTAACAAATCTACCAATGATGCAGTACACGAACTATTGAATAACATCATTTCCAGCTTAGACGATAGAAAAAAATGCTTGGCGGTGTTCTTGGATCTGGCTAAAGCCTTCGACACAGTCTCTATTCCAAACTTACTGAAGAAGTTGGAGGCAATTGGCGTAAGAGGTGTACCCCTAAAACTACTGGAGGACTACCTAAGTAATCGAAAACAAAGGACTAAAATTGAAAACAGGCTAAGCGACGAGCGCTGTATAAAATTTGGTGTGCCACAGGACAGCATACTTGGGCCTACCCTGTTCCTTATTTATATAAATAATCTTTGTGAAATCAAACTACAAAAGGGTAAAATTATAACGTTTGCTGATGATACTGCTCTACTGTTTAGTGGTGATAGTTGGGAAGAGGTATTTGGTATTGCACAGAAGGTGTTTAATAGTGTCAACGCATGGCTCAACGGGAATATGTTAACCTTAAATGTTAGCAAAACAAAATATATAACTTGCTTTCCTACTGCCTCCTGAGTCATTGGGCATTAAAGCTCATGCTTGTGGATCCGAGATATCCTTTAATGGCTGCACCTGTCCCAAGCTATAAAGTACTGACAATCTTAAGTACCTCGGGGTTAATATTGATCAATATCTCACCTTCAAATTGCATATTAAGGCCTTAGTGTCTCGTCTGTGAAAGTTGATCTATATTTTTAGAACCTTAAGATACTCAGCAGACAGACAGACTATTAAAATGGTGTATTTTGCTTTAGGTCAATCATTGATTGACTATTGCATAATATCCTGGGGTGGTGCTGCGAAAACCCTTATCATCGAGGTCGAACGGGCCCAACGTGCAATTCTTAAGGTGGGCGCTGGTCTCCCATTCCGTTATCCGACTGTAGACCTCTACAAAAATTGGGATATTCTTACAATCAGGCAATCTTTTATCCTTCAAACAGTGCTAAAAAAACATAAAATGATACATTACAACCCGAAAATACAAAAAGACAAGCGCCGTAAAGGTAACGTATGTGCAACAAAACCCTTGCGTTCAGCTCTGTCACATAATTTCTTCTGTTTTCTTGGCCCATATCTCTATAATAAGTTAAATAATAAGCTACTAATTTACCCACAATTGAAATCTAAGTGTAAAGCTGCTGTCTCTAAATACCTCAAAACCCTTGACTACTGTCAAACGGAAAATCTCCTGGTCCCACTCAGATAGTTGTTAACCTTGTTTGCTGCATTCCAGAGTCAAAGCACGTTTTAACTAAGCTTCCACTTTTGCTCGCTGTGAAATGCATACTACTCTTTCTAGCATACTAGCCGCGGGAGGGTCCTGGTGACCTGTAATACAGGTTGTTGTACATACCTACATCAGGCACCAGTCCCTCACAAAGTTAGCTCTAAATTGTAAGCATTGTTAAAATCTAGCGTAAGAAAACTTTGTGAAGGGAAAATAAATAAATAAAAAATAAAAATACAAAAATCCCTTCAAATTTATAATTCGAAATAATTTCAATCTTATCGCCACAAACTTAAGTTCGTCTTTGTTGAGATTTTAAAATTTATTTAACCCAACTTCAAAAAAAGGAGGACGTTCTCAGTTAATCAGCCCTGTATGAGTACTTACGACTTACCCAGTAAAATGAAAGTTCCTAATAAAACATCTCGAATTCTGAATTTAAATATACTGCAGTTCTGTGGCAGTTGCCATATTGTTTTTCTTTTTTCAAAATCTTTACAGCCAACATCACTCAGGGTGGCAACCAAAATCTATTGATTTGATACGTCATTTGTTAATGTCGATCAAGCCATTTAGACTTCAAAGGCCCTACCATTATCCATTTGATGACCTGTACTGAACTGTTAAATGGATGTAGCTATATAGGGTATATAGCTTCATCTCTCTTTCTCTCATCCCTTTTTCCTCTGGTCTTACCGAAAAAAAAATATACACACAGCACAAACCTCCTTCTAGGCAAGTATGGAAAATGATATACATACAACATAATTCTCCTTCTAGGCAAGTCGGGTAAATAAAAACATACAACATAACCCTCCTTCTAGGCAAGTCGGAAAAATAGAAACATTCAACATAACCCTCCTTCTAGGCAAGGCGGGTAAATAAAAACATACAGCATAACCCTCCTTCTAGGCAAGTCGGGTAAATAAAAACATACAACATAACCCTCCTTCTAGGCAAGTCGGGTAAATAAAAACATACAGCATAACCCTCCTTCTAGGCAAGTCGGGTAAATAAAAACATACAGCATAACCCTCCTTCTAGGCAAGTCGGGTAAATAAAAACATACAACATAACCCTCCTTCTAGGCAAGTCGGGTAAATAAAAACATACAGCATAACCCTCCTTCTAGGCAAGTCGGGTAAATAAAAACATACAACATAACCCTCCTTCTAGGCAAGTCGGGTAAATAAAAACATACAGCATAACCCTCCTTCTAGGCAAGTCGGGTAAATAAAAACATACAGCATAACCCTCCTTCTAGGCAAGTCGGGTAAATAAAAACATACAACATAACCCTCCTTCTAGGCAAGTCGGGTAAATAAAAACATACAACATAACCCTCCTTCTAGGCAAGTCGGGTAAATAAAAACATACAGCATAACCCTCCTTCTAGGCAAGTCGGGTAAATAAAAACATACAGCATAACCCTCCTTCTAGGCAAGTCGGGTAAATAAAAACATACAACATAACCCTCCTTCTAGGCAAGTCGGGTAAACAGAAACATACAACATAACCCTCCTTCTAGGCAAGTCGGGTAAATAAAAACATACAGCATAACCCTCCTTCTAGGCAAGTCGGGTAAATAAAAACATACAGCATAACCCTCCTTCTAGGCAAGTCGGGTAAATAAAAACATACAACATAACCCTCCATCTAGGCAAGTCGGGTAAATAAAAAACAATCGGACTCCATCATTAAATTTAAAGGACCTCGTCCAGTTTCAAGCGGCCTTGTTCCCTTCCAATTTTCTAACGAACCCAACCACTTGACTGGACTTGTTTTCAAAATAATTGGTCTGAGTATTCTTTGAACCTTTTGTGGAAATTGCGACGAAAGTATTTAATTATTTAACACTATGCCTACAAAAGTAAAGAAGCGGACTTATGCCTTGTGCATTCTCTACCAGTCAAGTTTTGATTGATGAACCTTACCTCTCTTAGCTACTTTTAATTTTTCACAAAATCATCTACGTAAATAAATTGTCTGATTCCCGAATCGAGTTCGAATTGACATTTTTTTTTAACTTTACAACGCCATCTAGTCCCGAACTAAGCAGAGCTTGTGTTATGAATTAGACAACTGATAAACATACATATATATTTCTCAATACATACATATTTTATAGATAAAATTCATCGAGAGACACCTCCCGCCCGAGTGCAGCGAGAGGGTGTCAGAATTTTACTGACTAAAATCCACCCATATTTCTTCAGTGGCCGACGGAATCCTTCGAACCAACCCGTCAACCTGGCAGGAGACACCCACACCTAATTACCAAAATACCTATTGACCTTTTAGAAGACTAATAACTAGGCTCTTAATATTCCTGTTCGTAAGCTAAACAAACTGTATTATAATAGGTAGGCTTGTTCTCACAGTTACGCAGGGGTAACATTTGAACCCACGACCTTTCGATCGTCATGGGCGTCTGTAGGCAGTTTATTTCAGTGTTTAATGAGAACAGGCCATTTATATAATCGTTGTTTTTTTTAGTACTAAGTTAATTTGGCTGCAGGTCGAGATGGATGGATTGTGTGAGGAGTGTTATGAAAGAAAAGGGAGTTAGTGATAAATCTGGAAATCATTTAACCGACTGCGGACCCAAGTTGGCCGCTGCACAATCTGGCCAAATGGGGTTTCGAAAAATCTCAAACACAGTACCAGTGTGGAGCCGCTTCACAGGGCATGCATCACCTACTTATGCTGCCCGTCCTGCACAACCCGCACCTTCCAGGTTTTATATGTGGCCAAGAAAAGAGCTGCACAGGTTGCCAAATAGTGATCACAGAAGATTTTATTTAAATCCATAGACAGCACGGCCAAAGGCCGATTACATTAGTTAATAGGCTAGCGTTTGACCACCATTTCGCGTGATGGTAAGCGATGATGTGGTCTACGATATAAAATATGAACAAAATAATAATGAGAACTACACGGCAGTCATACACTCATTTCACAAAATTCTCACAAAAAGCAGATTGCGCGAGGGATAGGAGATTGGGCTCGGTCGAAGGTACGACTCCTAGAAACAGCAATTATTTGTGTCATATTGACACAAATAATAAACGACACGACTAACGCAATAAAGTGAATCTGTAAAAGCAAACGTGTAAATTACTAACTTGTGCTCAAAAGATTAAAAAAAACAATCTTTTAAATAAATAGGATCTATTTGTGTAATGCAGTATTCTTCGAATCCAAGACCATCCAGAAATCCCTGAAAGCCAAGACAATATTATCTGAAGGCACTTCTGTAAGTGAAAATACGTTGTTTTTCTAATAAATCTTATTTACCTTATTCAGTGTCAGGCATCGGTAGTGGGGGTGGCGGTGTTGCCAACCTTCTGAGCACGTTTCCGGTTGCCAGGATGTTCGAATAAAAAAAATATTTTGTGTGGAAAAAAAGGCGGTTTCTTTTTAATCTATTTAGAAGGGACAGGGAAGATGTTTTTTTTTATTATTTTGTTTATTAATGTGGCAAAGATGACATTTTTTTTTTTCATAATACTTGCCTTTCAACCTCAGGCGTCCAGTGAGTGGCAATTTTTGCTCATAAATATTCAGGTACATTCGTGCGACGTGGTCAGCCCATTCTTACTTCAGCCTGGCTGGTTTTTCCTTAAAATCTGCTGTATATTGAGTTACTAGCTTTTGTTCGCGGCTTCGCCCGTGTACATAAAATATAGCCTATGTCACTTAAAAATAAAGCAGCTTTCTATCGGTGAAAACATTTTAGCAATCGGACCAGTACTTTCAGATATCACCACTACAAACAAAAAAACAAACTTTTCCTCTTTATAATGTAAGTGTGGATGGACCGCAGGGCGTGTCTCTAATGAGATCTTTTTGCTTGTAAAACATCTATTATGCTGCGCTCCAGAGCCCGTGGACAAATGTTGAGTTTGCACTTTAGTTGTGTGTGTGTTGTTCTGATGATTTTCGCGGGCTTAATGTGGTGATAAATCACCCAAAAAGAGAGGTTTGCTGGGCAAAGTTGGGCAAAGGCATCCGCCTTTGCCCAGCTGCATGACGCGCTGAGGCGCGCAGCGTCGTCGATTAATTTTTGCGTAACACAAATTTGTACCATAAAAAAGGTAAAATAGAGATGAATATGCTATGGATGAAAAACATGACGTCGCGATTCATATCCTTGGTACTGCTTACCTACCTAACTCCTTGCACTGTGGATGGAGCGAATCCTCCCAAAACCCTGGGTTTTACTCAGATAAACTGTCATTTCCTCTTACCTACCTAATATATAATCAGTTTCAGTGTAGTCACTATGTTCACGCGATTAGATTAGTGAGATTTATTCTCGATTGCTGTCCTAATTATATTGTTGGCCAGTGGTTTGGGTCAATTTTATCAGCTAGTAAAATTTTAGTGCGGCCAGCTAACCGAAATATTGATTAGTGGTTTGTAGGTATTATCTTCCTGAAACACTAATTAGCTTTTGATACCTATTATGAAGTTTGTAGGTAGGGAACCATTTACCGAAGAGTGCAAATAAAAAGATTAAATGTCAAAATAATCATTTTTAACCGACTTCTAAAAAGGAGCAGGTTATCAATGCGTCGAAATCTTTTTTTTATTATACGATTACTTGAAAATGCCTGGATTGATTTGGAAATGTTTTTTTTTTTGTTTGAAAGGGTAAACTTTCCAGGTGGTCCTATGGTTATCAGGTTAGGGTTTGTTCAGAGGATCCTGGAGAAATCGAGGGAATTCTTCAATCTTCTCAAAATGTGTCTATCTATTGTGGTCTGGTTTCCGCATTTAGTCCTTAGTGGACCACTGAGCGTGGACCCGGCCTTCGCTCGAACTTACTGTTTTCTTTGAGAAATATTTCATTCAAAATGTGTATCTATAAGCAATCTAATGTTCCCACTGTTTCCACACAGACCTCCTTTCCAGGCAGGGGTTTGTGTCTACGTCTACTGCTTAAAATCTTCGTGTGTCTCACCCAAGTGAGTGTTAATTTACCTTAGGCAGAGGATTAGCATTGCCATATAGCGTGGCAATGCCACCAGTATTTCGGGCACACCATCCAGTCGACAGTGATGCGGAGGATTATTACGATGCCATTTTTTTTAATTTCATTTAGGGAGGTAGTTATGGGGTTTATTATATTATAGTTTTTAAATGTTTTAACAGTAACGTATATAATGTAGGTACTCTATGCTTCCCTAACACTTTTAAATAAAATATAGTTTGTGACACCAGATGATTGATGGTAAAGAATTAGAGTTGGTCTATAGAAAGAATGATTCATCACACATACTGAGAGTGTTACAATTTACTAGTTTTGGCACGGATCGAATGTGTCTATTATTGAGGCAGTCTAATTAACTAATAGCTAACCTAGAGACAATACATATCGTTTCTTAATACTTCGGTAGACATCATGGAGATGGAGGAATGGTTTAATATACTAACCGTCTCTTGGCGGTTTAAGTTGTAAAAAATTGGTTAAGAAAAAATACGTGCTTCGTTTCACCTAATCAAAGTGCAGAGTTCGAATCGTTTTTATGTTTTAGCCCGATCAGGTGCCATCTCTAGTGACAACTTATAACAATCATCACAGATTGTTGTGACAGGACTCCCATGGTTCTAAACCAACGTCACCCACTTAACCGAGAATTTCACCGATGAGATTTTTGGCGAGTTCGAATCATTAATTATGTTACAGAAATGAATAAAAAAGGAAGAAATCATAGGGGAGCTACTCGAACTCTGGGTCCGATGTCAATCCTACGTGATCGAAACGTTTACTGCGTTTGAGTTTATGATTGGTTAAGAGCTTGGAGCGGGCCAATTGGAACGCCGAACGTCTTATACGTGTTGATTGCGATAAGAGAACGTAAAACAAAGTCGACCTAGGCACTAAAAAAACAAAAAGCTAATCAATGCTGCTTCCAGAAATTGATGTTCTTAATGTTGGTTTTCATATATTTATTATTGTCATTTTGCTCTACTGCAAAATAGCCATTATTGACTTACACATTGTTAGTACTTTACTGACGTTACAGTTTTTGATTTTCAAATACGAACTGGAAAAAAAATTCCAAGATTTATTTTGAATTTGAATATGTAAAGAATATGCTGTCTATGGAATTTTGTGAAGATACAAAAAGCTTGTTGTTGAATACGATTTTCTGAAAGTGTGAAAAAAATACAATCGAGACGGTTAAACAAAGTCACGCCTAAAAAAAACCCGGTCAAAACAAGAATTTAAAAACACCTATGGTGCAAAATGTAACGAAATTTGCATCCTGATGGAAACTTTGCCAAGGCCGGTTCTTTAACATTTTTGAAAAAATCTGGAGCAAATATAATTACACCACACACTCCACACTCACAACGCAAAAAAGGTACCTACTTTTACTGCATGAATTAAAACCCTGTACTTTGAATGTAAAATAGGAAAATAAGATGTCCATTATCCAGAGGCCTTAATGCGGGTTGTTTTTACGTTAGGCCCTAGCGCCCGAGCAGTGCCAAAAAAAAGTGACTTTCCGAAGCCTGCTCCTCGGTAACCGCTGGTTTAATAGGTTTTTAAAAAATATACGTTACTATAAATTCGTGTACAACATTACCAACATAATATGATTTTTTCGTATGACTACTTAATACTTTATCAAAAAAAATTTCAACATGATATTTTTTCAGTTTTTTTTTCTACAACTAGAATATACGTCGCTCCCAGCTCACTTCTGTTGTTCTTTGGTAGTCGTTACAGATAGTAAGAAAACTGAAAATTGAACAATAATTCTTACCGAGGTGTATCATGCTACTTAAATTGCTAGGTCGTGGAGATCGAATAACTGTCGCTCCATGCAGTAAAACACCAGTATTAAGTCACATTTGGAAAAAATTAGCCGAATAATGTTAAGGTATGACAGTTTACTTGGACTTTTCGTTCAGTAAAGTGGTCTGGGCCAAAAGGCACCAGATCAAGAGGTCGACCAAGGGCCAGATGGGCAGACGAAATTGTAGCGTGCGCAGGTGAAAGTTGGCTTGAAAGAGCTAACGACAGAGAGGGATGGCATTCCTTGGGGGAGGCTTTTACCCGAACGGGGTCCATGCATTCAAACTAATATCAATTTATGAAAAATATGTAATTACAGAAATAGAATTTACAATTGAAATCAAATTTATTTAAGGTATTAAATTGTAATTGAATATTGTGATAATTGTCACCGTATATTATTTACTAGCGGTCCCGGCAGACGTTGTTCTGCCCAAAAGCGGGATTTAGTAAAAAAAAAAATTACCCTACTCTACTCCACTCTACCCTACTCAACCCTACTCTACCCTACTCAACCCTACTCTACCCTACTCTACCCTACTCTACCCTACTCTACCCTACTCTACCCTACTCTACCCTACTCTACCCTACTCTACCCTACTCTACCCTACTCTACCCTACTCTACCCTACTCTACCCTACTCTACCCTACTCTACCCTACTCTACCCTACTCTACCCTACTCTACCCTACTCTACCCTACTCTACCCTACTCTACCCTACTCTACCCTACTCTACCCTACTCTACCCTACTCTACCCTACTCTACCCTACTCTACCCTACTCTACCCTACTCTACCCTACTCTACCCTACTCTACCCTACTCTACCCTACTCTACCCTACTCTACCCTACTCTACCCTACTCTACCCTACTCTACCCTACTCTACCCTACTCTACCCTACTCTACCCTACTCTACCCTACTCTACCCTACTCTACCCTACTCTACCCTACTCTACCCTACTCTACCCTACTCTACCCTACTCTACCCTACTCTACCCTACTCTACCCTACTCTACCCTACTCTACCCTACTCTACCCTACTCTACCCTACTCTACCCTACTCTACCCTACTCTACCCTACTCTACCCTACTCTACCCTACTCTACCCTACTCTACCCTACTCTACCCTACTCTACCCTACTCTAACCCTACTCTACCCTACTCTACCCTACTCTACTCTACTCTACTCTACTCTACCCTACTCTACCCTACTCTACCCTATTCTACCCTACACTACACTAAAAAAAAAAAAAGTAAAAAAAAAAAGTACCCTATGTCCGTCTCCTGGTTCTAAGCTACCTCCCCACCAATTTTCAGCCAAATTGGTTCAGCCGTTCTTGAGTTATAAGTGGTGTAACTAACACGACTTTCTTTTATATATATAGATTATGCATGGAATAAATAAAGCTTTATTATTATTATTATTATGACAGTTTAAGTTACAGAAATTAAGCTGTTAGTTTTACCTGACGTCATGTATAAGAGTTTCTTAGTTTGTAAAACCGTGAAACCCAAACACACTTTTTTTAAAAATGTTATAACTTAGTGCTTGACTCCACCTGATGGTCCCACCTGATGGTAAGTATTGATGTAAAATTGCACTAATTAATTAAGAACCTATTCACTCTAGCCTTGAAGACACTAAAATTATAATCGGGCGGGAAGACCGCTGCAGGCAAATTGATCCAGTTCTTCGACTTTGACGAGATATCGGAGCCTTTTTCTAAAAAATCTGGAATAAATCCCTTTGCTCTTTTACCTCAACGATTCTATTCACCCCCGAAATAGGCGACAATATCTACCTACTTACATCTGTATAACGCAATGATGTCAAAGATATTTTTACCCCGAAAAAGGGGAGATTAGAACGTCAGACAGGTGGCAACTCGCTACCCACGTCATTGTCAACCGTGACGTTATATTAAAAAGTACAGAACTTTTTACGAAATGAGGTTGGACGTGTTTTTTTGGGTCTGCTTCGAAGCAGAAGTTTTAGGAGGGGTCGCAGACTACCGATTTATAGCTATGTAAACATAATGTACACTAGGGTTAGCAGAAAAATGAAACAGATTTTGTAGATGAGGTAAAACTTTACCTCTTTATAATATTAGTGTAGATGTTCAATACTGGTCTGTTCAGTGTGTGCCAAATAAACATATTTTCTTTCTTTCTTTCTTTCTATACATAGATATTAATTTTGAAATGTGACATCACGAAACTTATGACTTCTCCCGCCCCTATCCTACAACATCTTCTTCGACCCCCTTCTCACCCCTTGACCAGTGACTTAATTTATAGATAGTATCCCTATTTGCTTAGCTCACATAAACATAGGAAAACTTGTCATCTACAAAATCATCTAATGACATCTTATCTCCTATCTTATCCCCGCTCTTGAGTGGAGCGCGGGGGCGTGTCAGATTTTAACTGTCTAAAAACCCACTCCTTTTTTTTATTATTAATAGGCTCGCGTTTGACCACTATCTCACTTGATGGTAAATGATGATGTGGCCGACCATGGAGCACGCTTACCTAGAAGTAACCTATTTACTTTAACCTAAAGACCCCTAGGTTGTAGCTATCAGGAAACACAGACTCCGGCAGGGTATTCCACTCCTTAGCTTTACGCACTCCTGTTCCTTCTTTGCCTTTGTTCCAGGGCCCCGGGGATCTCTTTGGCATCACCCATGGCCCCAGTAGGCTTCGACCCTGCTAGGCCCCTACGGTTGCTTTAACCGATTAAGTTATGAAGTCAAAAAATCAAAAGCTTTTGCGGCGCCAACGGGCAACTCGATGATTTTATCCTTTAACAACATAAATAGTATTCCACAACTATCACACAACGCCGTCTAGTCCCAAACTAAGCAGAGCATGTGGTATGGGTACTAGACAACTGATAAACATAATTATAAACTAGCTTCTGCCAGCGGCTTCGCTCGCGTGAAAGCCGGTTTCTCCATACAAACTTCCAACTCCCGTTTTACCCCCTTAGGGGTGAGTTTCATAAAATTCGTTCTTAGCGGATGTCTACACCCTATAAGGAACCTACCTGCCAAATAAGTTTGTAGGTGTTATAGTTTCTGAGATTTCGTGATTAATCAGTGAGTGGTATTTCGATTTTATAAATATAGATTTCTAAATACATACATATAATAGATAAATTACACCCAGACACAGAACAAATGATCGTGTTCATCACACAAACATTTGTCTCGGGTGGGAAACGAACCCACGACCTCCAGCATAGCAGTCAGGGCCACAAACCACTAGACCAACAGGCTTGTCAAATAAGAAAAACAATACTTTCTAATAATCATCATCATCATCATTTCTGCCGAAAGACGTCCACCGTTTGACATGGGCTGTACGTCACTCATCCATTGGATTTCTCATATAAGATTTATTAAAAAGAAAAAAGAAAGAAAAAATCGTTTACAGGCGTTTAAATCGTTCATTGTAGTCATGAGCGTGGCGCGCTAAACACATTTAAATTTATCAAGATGACTGTGGTGTTCAAAAGGCATAAGAAATCAATTCAGATATACCCAAAATGACCTCAGAAACTTAGCCCCTTCAGGGATTTTCTTGAAAGAATTTTAAAAATAGCCTAGCCGTTCTACTAGAACATAACAATCCTAAGTTTGCCAAAAGATAGGACAAATTCTTAGCCAAGAACAGTTTGGGTGCAAAAACTTCCTCAGAATTTGGTCGCAATCCAGAAAAACAACATAATGTTCTCTGTGAAACGGGTGACTTTAATACCCTACTGAATTAATTACTAGTACTTATTTGCTGTACGTACAGCCGTTTATAACATCTTATACAGATGTGGGGCTGGAGGATACGAGCATACGAAGTCAGATAGATCTTTGGATGTATGCTGTGGGTAAACAGAGTGAAAAGTTCCGAAAACTTCCTTTGAAAAGGGAGTATCCTCCGGCCAGACTGATGTTGTGTCTAGTCTGGGCAACTGCTCGATTTCGGGATGTTGTATATGTTCTAATCGCGCGGTGAGCTCTAATACCGCGATGCAAGATTTTGAATTTTAGTTCCTGTGCGGTGTCCTAGATGTCGCTACAGATCTTACTATGTAGGTTACAATGAACACAAGTATTACTAAATTTATTTTTTGAGAATGGGAAATCGTCAAATAAACTCCGTGCTTTTGGCAATTTTTACAAACTATGCGAAGTATCTGACGCGTTTAGGGTGAGATGTTATTTATTGCTTTTGTGCGCAACACAATGTTCTTATTTAAGCATCTCCTAAACGGCTCGACCGATTTAGATCTGAATTGATGGTTCTTAGCTTAGACGTTAGAGTAGGTTTATAGTGTTCCAACATTTTAATTTGTAAAGGTATAAAATAAAAAAAACAAAATATATTTTTAAACCCACAACTGATGCTGGTATAATAAATCGTAATGGGGAAAAAGAATAAACAACTTTTAAAAAAACCCAAATGCCAATAATGTAAAAACCTATTAAAATTTAAAAGGCCACAAAAAGAAAATCCGTCGGTCTGCCATCCAAAGAAAATCAATTAGTCATAAGTACCTTAACATACAAAAACTACATAGGTATGGTATGCTATTCTTTATGAACCTGGCTATCTCATACACAAAGATTTTTTTTGAATCCGACTTGTATCTATTTCCAGATATTAGGGGCATTTAATTCGCTCTATTCGTCTTTTTATTATGTCCCTAATTACGGTATTCGAAAGGAGAAGCCAAAAAACTCTTCCGCTTTATTATTTGTTTATTTCAAGGCCCTAGAGTCCTGGTCTTTTGGAAGGCGTACGACGAGCCGGTAAAGGGGATACGCACTATATCAGTGCACCCCGGTTGGTGGGAAAGTATTGCTACACGTAGAAAACAAGGATATAAGGCTATGATTTTGGGAGGCTTAAGTGGATTGGTGACCAAGAACTACATATGTTAAAGACCATCGCTCCTGCCTGAACAAAGTTATTAATATACATCGACAAAAAAGGCTAAATAGCATAGACGCAGGTACATCCTTTGTGGATATCCTAAATGAATTATAATTAATGATAAAGTGAGTTAAATGTAACTTAAACATAGTAATGTTAGTAAACGAAACATGGCTGTCCCTTACAGTTTTGTCCATCCCTCCGGGGAATACAGGCATAATGTTACCTACATCTAACTCCCAATCAATCCTCCCAACACATCTACTAGCAAACGCGAAGATCAAACATCTTTTACCCCTCAAAGGGGGGATCAAGACAATCGGCTTCAAAAGCCGCGAGTGACACTTGATGTTGCGGCTTCCGAAGGGCCTGCTTCTCGAGGTGGAGAGAAATGTCTACGATTCTTGAGACAATGGCTTGTCTTATATGGATGTATTTATTTTGGAGAGGGTCGGAGTTATTAGAGGGTACGTAGTTATTATTTTAGTAAGGAAGTGTTGGAAATTGATTGTGGTTGGGTTTTTAGTAGGAATGTGACTTTTTTTTTGTTAGATCTTTTGTATGTCTTTAGAATGACATGTAGTAGTAACACGGAAACAAGGTGGCCGACATAGCACGAAGAATCGCCAAACTTAAGTGGCAATGGGCAGGGCACATTGCTCGCAGAACAGATGGCCGTTGGGGCCGAAAGATTCTGGAGTGCCGACCGCGTACCGGAAGACGCAGTGTTGGAAGGCCTCCTACAAGGTGGACCGATAACCTGGTGAAGGTTGCGGGAATCCGATGGATGCGAGAGGCCAATGCAGGCCAGTCCCTCCGGTAGTTGTCAAGCTCATCTCACCACCATAATTATATAATAATAAAATGACATACACAGATTTATTCATTAAATCTTCATGCATCACAAAAGTAGGTGCAAAGGCGGACTTAATGCACGGCAAGTGCATAAAATGTAAAAATATTATAGAAATTAATGATTTATTATTTTCATTAGATATGTTAGGTACTTCTAGGTCGCGATACCATTATTAAAATTATTAAAACTGTATTCTATTAAATATTCAAGTTTGGCTGAATGTCCATCATGGCAAATAAGCACAGACGAATATCAAATGAACTATTATAATAATCACTATATTTTTTCTTAGTGTCTTCATGAGAATTATTTAACCATCATCATCATCTTCCTGCCCTTGTCCCGTGTTATTTGGAGTCGGCGCAACACGTTTTTTTCTTCCATCATTCATTATTTTATTCTTACTAGAAAATAGGGCTATTAGTAATTTCTGTCTGTTTCAGGTATTTAAATTTCCTTTGTATACGAGTATATATCCGATTAGCTGTCCCCTGCGGTTTTACCCTCGTCTCTGGTTACTGCTCCGCTCCAGTGAGTCGTAGCGTGATGGTACCTATAGCCTTGCTCGATAAATGAGCTATCCAACACTGAAATAGTTTTCCAATTTGAACCAGTAGTTCCTAAGATTAGCGCGTTCAAACAATCTCTTCAGCCTTATAATATTGATAAAGAAGTATAGATTTGGCCAACCTGAAGTATCAACTACATTTACATAAGATTGAGTTATAAAAATACCGTAAAGAAATCACAATCCGTCATAATTACCACAGAATCACCACAACAAAATAAAATAAAAAACCTCTATAACCTCTATTTATAAACACTGCAGGTTGCATACCCTTACAAATCTCCATACCTTCGCATTAATCTTGATGAAAGGCCCATAACAGACCGCACCCCACCATATTTTATAATAAAAAAAAATAAAACCGAATAATTTTCGTGGCCGAACACTTAGATGTGGCTCCCGATATCGTCCGAAATGAAATCCATTTGTTACCGGTCGCGTGTTACGGGTAAATAATATAGGTGCGTTGGGATAGGTCTCGTTGTGAGCGACCAGCGATTTGAAAATAACGTTTTAGCAATTAAAATAGGTATTTTTTTGGCAAACTAACTAGTGGTTACTACTTTTTGATTTACCGCTGTGGGTATTAGTCTGCAATACAAAAAGCATTGTAAAAACTTTGTAACCAGAAAGACAATGTAGTTTTTTGGTACTTTATTATTAAAAACCCTCAATAATTAGTTGCAATCTAGCGTAAAAGTCAATAAAAGATTAATATTATCATCTTAACATCTTAAAAAAAAGAAAGAAAGAAGAAAAAGAAAGAAAAAAATGCAATATAAATTATGTTTAAACTAAGAATAACCGTTTTGTGTGCGCTTTTACATAAGTCCATAGCACTCTCTTAGAGACTGATATTAATGAAAACACTTTGATCATCCATTGTATGTATATGTCGTGGCCAAATCTTAGAATTGATCACTTTCTAATTCTAAAGAAAGTAGGCCAAACGTGGATTGGCATGTCATCAAACTTTAACGTTCAAAACGATCTGGCCAGTTTTACTTGGCCATATCATGTAGTGATCAATTTCTAGCATACACAGCATTGATGACTTATTATACACTATTTTTAAATAGTACACTAACTAAAAAAGGTTCAATTCTCTTTAGTCTACGCACTAATCCACACAAAGACGATTTCTTCCTTCGTCTTGCGTTTCCTTCGTTATTTCTGTGGGTAATTTGTTGTCTGAAGACATTTCGCCACCTGTACCTATTGTGAGCATAGTGAAATGTATCCTAATATTGTGTATTGTGTGAGTGAATATGTGGTACCGTTAGTCTAACGATACCACATATTATTATGTCTTCATCAGTATCTGAACTGAAGAGTTTAGAAGTTATAGTAAAATTAAGAAACTCACATACATACATGAACATTATTACCATAACAGTCCTTTTTTTGAGAAGTTTTGTTAAAATTACTTCGTTTATTTATAAACAAAACTGCGTTTATAAAGGTACAGAGGCGGACTTAATGCCTTAGGCATTTTTTAACAGTAAACCTGGTGATGCAGACAAAAATAACTTCGCTTGTAGTTATCCACTTGCTTATATAGTCTTTATTTATTGGCCCGACATATTGCTGTATTTTCTTGTGCGTCTATTTGGGCAGAATAAACATGTTTTCTTTCTTTCTTTCTCTTTTTCTTTCTATTTATTTTACAATTTATGTACACACATATATATTTATATATATATATTTATATATAGAAAAAGTTACAACATTATAAAAAAATGTACAAAGCTCCGCATGCTGTAATGTTGATCACTAAAGCTGTTGCTAGCTGTTGACTGGGCTTTTGAGGCCAAGCAACTAAAATGTCTCAAAAAACTGCATTGTGCGGCACTTTTCGAAATTTGATCGGATGAATAATAATGCTAGCTGACCCGGCAAGCGTCGTTTTGCCTTATAAATAATTTCGGGTCACCTTTATTACCTAGGGGAATAAAAAATAGTGTAAAAATAACTATTTTCAGACCTATCAAAAAAATTTGTAAAACCGATTCAGAGTAGTTCGATAACAAAGAAAAGAAAGAAAGAAAAAAAAATGAATTTCTTTTGTTACAACGAAAGGCACACAAACAATATTTGTAAACACGAAACCATACAAAAGAGAATAAAAAAAAACCACCAACCATTGGGACATGAGAATTTTATATATTAGGTTACTTAATAATGTGTAAAACCAAGTTTGCAGCTACGCTAGCTAAGCAACAGTACAGGTCTATAAAAGCTACAAATGGATGATCCCCCCTACTTTTTCAAACTGTAAAGCGAAGTTAAGAAGTGCGTGTGCGTAGCTTTTCGACGCTATCAATCGGACCAAATCCTTACGTAGCCCCAGATAGAAAGGTAGGTAGACCAGCTTAGTTAAATGAAATCTCAGATTTGTTTTATTGGCATTGTAAAATATGTCTTAGCAGGTACCGGGACCAAGATTTGTTTCTGTCTCATTTTTCAGCAGCCTTTCAGCTGCGTACGGAGAAACATCGGAAGAATTATAGCGTACCGATTTACCGAGACATTAATTCGAGCATTCGATTCATCTTTACCAATTCTCTGATTAAAGATTATTGCTATGAAATATATACCCGACATTTAAACCTCTACATGTATCATTTAGTTATTCTGAAGATTAACAGGATCCAGTAGTTTAGATTAACAGCGTTAATATTGTCTATTTGTCGATTTGGACCAGTTAATTGTTTTTTTAGTATTTACATATATGGTTTATTAATATATAGATAGATAGATATATTATTTATTGTACACCAAAAATACAAATTACATTAGGAACTTAAAATTAGTAGGGTGTCACAATGGGCGGTCTTATCGCTAAAAGCGATTTTTTACAGACAATCTTATATCTATTCTTGTATTCGCCTTTTCTTTGTCTATTATTGCAGCTACCACTATTCTTCTCTGCATCATCCAAAGTTGACTGATAGAAAATGCCTAAGGCACTAAGTTCGCTTCTGTAGTTTTGTGTGCATAAAGCATTTAATAAATAAATTGTGATTTTCACTAGACTCTGCAGGAAATTACACATAAATATTAAATAAATAAAAACCCGGCAAGTCCGAATCCGACTCGCGCACTGAGGGTTCCGTACAAACTTACCTATGAAAACATTTCAATTCTCGAATTGAGTTACTAAGATTCTTCCGAATCGCAAAATAAGATTATTTTATAGTTTTTGTTAATTGTAGATTTTTCCTATATTTGTGCTATGAGATCTTGCTTCATGCCAAATTTCAGGATCCTAGGTCAATAGGAAGTAGTCTATAAATTTTGATTCCCTTAAGAGTGCCTAAATATACGTTTTTGCGACATAAACTGCCGTATTTTTTTTTCCGTTAACTCAGAAGTCTGATTTTTTCACAGCTTCAAGCGACCGCAGACTTGAGTATATGGTTTTAATTTCAACTTATACCTCTACGCGTTCTCCAGATAAATGGTCTTGATAAACAGACATACAGACGGACAACAAAGTTTAAGGGATCCTATTAGGGTTCCGTTTTTTTCTTTTGAGGTACGGAACCCTAAAAATAAGATTGCATGTTGCAGTGGTAGAAGACAGACGTGTGTAGAAAAGAGAGAGAGAGGCGTTCACCCAGCAATGGTACAGAATGGGCTAATTAGATTAGACTAGATGTCATCCGATGAATGCAAGACGCACAGGACCAGTCGTTATGGCGACACTTGGAGGAGGCCTTTCTCTACCAGTGGACGTCTTACTACATTTTCGTATTCTTTACTTTCCAAATGGAAGACTTTTTTATAATGGCATGACACACCGGTCCGGTTGCTACGCCGTAGCAATAGTGGTGAGGTCACCGCTACGCTTGTTTCGCTTTCGTAGCAGTAAGCTGACACTGCTACGCGTCGAGTTCTTTACGCTGTGCTGTACGCTCATAATTTGCTCGTCTACTATTTATGCGAAGACACTGCCTCCTAAGATACAGGATCTTCCTAGTTTAGGAGTTAGGGTTCATCAATGTTTTAAATTGATAACTGTATTACAAGTTTTTTGGTACTTTACATTTTGCGTCAAATATGTTGATTATTATTTACTGCTTGAACTTTGAAACAAAAATTATTTAAAAAACGCGTGCGATATCTAATAAAGTTTGATGTATTTTTATGAGATTTTATTATTTTCAGTATAATTTTTATTATTTTTACAAGTTATTAAAAATTAAGGGCACCCGCCTCTTATGCATGTGGTTGCGGGTTGAAATCGGACAAGTACCAATAAGTTTATAAGTTTTTCTATGAAATTATTGGCACGCCATGCTTCGAAAAGCATGTAAAGACGTTGGTCCAGATTGTCATTCGCAGATCTTTGACAGTTGTTACAGACGGTAGAAAATGTGACCATCCGTCTATCCAAGGGCTATCGTGTTCTCAGTAACTGGGTTGTGGAGGTCTCATAAGCAGCCGCTCTGTGAACAAAACACGGGTATTCAGCCGCAATTGGTTAGAATGGAAGCCGACCCCTTGCTATTTGCGAAAAAGTTAGGGAGATGTTGGTTATTTTAATAAAATATCTTAATGTTAGTACTCAAATTCAATAGCTATAGATTTTATAAAGCGAAAGAGTTTTTTTGTTGTTGAACAACCAGAGTTGGATTGGAAATTAAGACTTTCTCTACGAAATAACCAGGTTCATAACGAATAGTAAAAGCTATATAATATCACGCTCCGCCCCAGGGAAGCTATGCAGTAACCAGTAAGTTAATTGATATAGTCAAGAAGAGAACTTTATTGTACACCAAAAAGTAACACAACTTATACATAAACTTAAATCTATGGGTACAATGGCGGTCTTATCGCTGACAGCGATATCTATCAGACAACCTTAGGATGGATCGTAAGAACGTAAAACAATACGGGGGGTAGTCTGCGGAGTACTGCTAACAAATTAATCAAACACTATAGATAAGCATAAGTTTAATAGTTATAAAATTAAAACCTTCACATAAAGCATAATCGGCCTTTTAATGTTCCCACTGCTGGAACTCAGGCCTCCTCTCTAGGAGAGGGAATGGGCCATAATCCACCACGCAAGCGCAGTGCGGGTTGGTAGATGTCACATGTCTTCGAATTTTTTGGTTCTAAGACATGCCGGTTTCCTCACGATATTTTCCTTCACCATTGTGAGAGCAGTGTTTAAGAAATAAATTACACAAGGTAATGCGCCTGGCTGGGTTTGAACCTGCGATCTACAACTCGTAAGTCGACCGTAAACCTTCACATAATGTGTTTAAATTGTTGACATTTTAAAACCTTATAGACTTTTAAAAAGCAAACATATGAGTCCAAACCAATACCTTTTATCTCTCTGCACAATAAATAGTTCCCTTCATACTTTACTGTTCGCCGCTCGATGAATTTTTACATTTTCGACTGTACGAGCAGAAACTATGCGATCCATTTGAAAAATAAAATAAAAAATGTTGTAAAACGTTTTAAAATACGTTGTGAAGTATCTAGGTTTTACGATGAATGAGAGAGAATCCATTAAAATGCTATAAAAAGTAATCATCTTCTTAAGG
This sequence comes from Mythimna pallens, assembly GCA_961205895.1. Classification (NCBI taxonomy): domain Eukaryota; kingdom Metazoa; phylum Arthropoda; class Insecta; order Lepidoptera; family Noctuidae; genus Mythimna; species Mythimna pallens. Next base: position 15,553,268 of record OY540850.1, on the reverse strand, counting down.
TTGCTTTAAAGTAGCCTGCACCGAATGGCGATGGTAAAATGTACGTCCGGATCCAACTTTATTTTTTTTTGAAGTGGGAAATATATTAAAGGAGAAACTGACTGATATAATGCACAGTCCAAACTACTGGAACTAAGAGCGTGCCGTTTTGTATATATTTTTATTTTATTTATATGTTTAGAAGAATAACATGCAAGTTTACAATGAGTGTGCCCTTAAACTAGAAGAGAAAAGGTATAGAATAATAATAAGATCTAACCTAAACTAGGATAAACCTGTACCTAGCCAAGTTACGACCGTTTCGTTTCGATTCTCTTGCGTCGAACGCCTCGAGTAGGCCACGCCTCCGATTCCTTTGTTCTGACCACGTGACTGCGCGTTGAGAGGATGTCAGAACAAAGGAATCGGAAGATTTCATTTATTTTGTATTGCTATAAATATGTTTTTTTTTTTCTGATGAACCAATGATTTTGAAATCATGCGACGTTGTTTTATCATACTCGTTCTAAAGACCAGATATTTGTACATACATAATTATACCATTTCTATGGGGCAGGTAGAAACTGAGAACGCCAGCTGTTACGACCCTTGCATACATAATATATTTACGGGAAGTAATTTGCTTTTCGGCCTTTAACCATTTTATGAGAAAATAAAACAAATGAATTAGATTCTTTAGACATGAATCGCAAGCTCAGAATTATTAGGTACTTAAATTTTTACGAATTTTACGCGGATCAAGTCGCGGGAAACACCTAGTTTTAGAAAAAAAGTAATGCCTGTTTTAAAAATAACTTTTTGGATGTTTTTTTTGGGTGGGAAATCATTATTTGCTGACATCTCCTTGAGGCGCGCATGGAACACTACGCGCCGTCGACGACTTGGGCTCGGACCGGACGGTTTACGGACAGTCGGACGGCGAGCTACCCATTGCTCGCCGTCCGCAAGCCCGCGCCTACGGTGGCCGGAAATCGGGATCGGAATCCCGGCGGCGGTTGGGGCGTGAGGACCGTTGCCTCACGCGATCGGCCGCCTCCTTTGCTAGCATTACTGCTTCGCAGAAGGATGCGACCGCTTGCCACTCCTCCTCGTTCAGGACCATGGCCTGTATTAAGGCCCGGCGCGAGAGATCGCCGCCACCGATCGCCCCCACGAGGACACGGTGTTTCTCTGCCCCAGCGAGGAACACCTCCACCGTGTGCTCCATAGTGTTCTCCGGGTGGTCCACACAGAGGGCGACACCTGGGCGTCGCTTCCGCACGAATCCGGTGCAGGAACTTCCCGAACTTACCGTGTTCGGTGAGAACTTGCTTCATGTGGAAGGTGAGGACGCCGTGAGGTATTTCCAACCATACCTCAAAGAGGGGACTTACCACCATAATTGTGTCGTGCCCAACTTTTAGGATGTGCGTTTATTATGTTACATGTTGAAATACGTGTTTTCTCATAAATTCGTTGCCGTAGTGTATCCAAATTATTTTTCCAATATAGAGGTGACTGGCGAGAGCTTTATAGCTTGGCAATATTATCGATCTAGTGGGCAGACTTGCCAAATCATGTCTGAGCTTATCTGGTCTGCTGCCTGGGCTGTGTGCTATTAGATGTTTCCTTTTTTAGATAGGTCTATTAGACTATGGCTAGGTAATGTGTTTCTACATGATGGGTTCCAAATATGTATGTTACATTTGTAGGACATATGATAAACTGATTTCAAGTTAAATTTGTGTATTGCCCGAAAATGATAGATGATCGACCCGCGGCGAATGAGCCTTTCATCAATGCTATGCAACTACTAAAGCGCTTACTTAAATGTGTGTTTTTATTCATTCGCTGCGCGTCGATGTTAGCACAAAATTAATACAATTAATTTGTACGGGTTTACTCGTACAGTAGTTTTCAAAGACATGTTGCACAGATCCCAAATGACGTAAGAAAATGACGATGATAGGTATTTACCTTGCGAAGTTTTAGACTATATGTAGGAATTGGTTATTTCTAGTAGTAGAAAAATTAATTAAAATATTTTTATGGTGTTGATTCTTGTTTCACATAAAGCTTTTAAAAGAAAAAAAAGATTAAAGTCTTTACTTCAAAGTAAAGAGTTTTACTTTGAAATCTCATTTTTTACTATTTTATATAGAATTAAGCAGGCAAACAGCAAAAATAAAATAGCTGAAAATGTAATACAGCCATTCGGTTGTCAGTTTTTTTTTTTAGTATTAACACAATTCAGTTCAAAATCTCAGATTCGCCATGTTAAATCTATGATTGATCTAGTCACTGACCTCTATATATTAGTAGAGGTCCAATGTATTCTCACGATGTTTTTATCAGATTTTAAACCCAAGCACCTTAAGAATAATATTTTATTTGTTTCTCTCAAAAAAGTACAAAGGTTAAACGTAAATAGTAATTACAATATCTATCCTTTGTTCAAGACTTGTGTGACAGAATTCCAGGCTCAGTACCTTTAAAATTTCAATTTTGATTGCACTAGACATTAAAGTAGTTCCATGTGTTGAGTGGAGAAGATATTTATACAAAAACTAGGCAAGTGCGAGTCGGACTCGCCGTCATCGATACACATTTTAACACTTTGGAAGTGTCTCTCGCGCAAACTATTCAGTTTAGAAAAAAAACATATTAGAAATCTCAATATCATTTGTAAAGATCTATCTATAGATACCCCACAAATAGGGGTTTGATGAAAAAAAAAATGAGTTTCATTTCTAAGTGTGACCCCCAAAATTCATTGTTTTTTTTTTCTATTTTAGTATGAAAATCTTAATGCAGTTCAAAGAATACATTTACTTACCAAGTTTTACCAGTATAGATCTTATAGTTTCGGAAAAAGTGGCTGTGACATAGGACAGACAGACTGACATGACGAATCCATAAGGGTTCCGTTTTTTGCCATTTTGCTACGGAACCCTAAAACATCATAGAGAGAAATTACGTAAAAAATAAAGTATCCTAAACATCAAATTAGGCGATACTTGCCGCGCCATTTAGCCAAATAAACAATATTCACTCCTCTCGAAACACAAGACAACCCCCAAATGAGTTATGAAACGCACAAAAGACAGCACTCCTCCTCCCTCTGCCGCAACAAATATTTGTCCTTCTCAAATTGTTTGCCGCAGCAATATTATATTCCTATATCTTCCGTGTTTTAGAAACTGGATATGTCGTTACTGAGTTTTTTTTTATCGTTAATTTTATGCTCAATTCAATTAGTGGTTTTAAAATTATTAGTTTTTTTTTTCCTTTAATTTTAACATTATGTCTGGCAGTTTTGAGTACTTTGTTTGTTCGTCAAGTCGTTGAGCTTCCTGAGTAGTTCTGAGTTGAGCTACACGAATACTGACAAATGCTTGCACTGACTGGGCCGGTCCGCTCAGAACTGTGTGGTTCTTTCTTCAAAAGGCCATCTCAGACTCTAACCTGCATGGTTCTCATATAATTTGACCATTACATGTTTGCTGTATGTACTTTAAAATAGACTTTTACCCCTGAGTTTGTTTGGGTGTTTCTTCTCCGATGATAGTCAGCTAGGAAACACCAGCTTCATCTAGCTTAAATTGACAAAAAAATTTACGTGTAAAGGTGTTTTTAAAAACCTATTTGCAAATAAACATCATTTATCAAAAGAGTTAAGTAGGGCTGCGGGATTTTTTGAAGAGTTATCGCGGGCCTAGAACGCAAAGGGCAACAGTAAATCATCCAAACACTTCTCCCGCTATAGGGTGGGGTGGAAGGGCGTGTCAGACTTTTAATGTCTAAATCTACACCTTTGTCCTTCATTTGCCCTTTGCATTCTAGGACAACCAGTTCCCTTTTTTTTTTAAAATCCTATGTCCCTAGTGGGCACCGGCCCTACTCGGCCGTACTGGGTACATCCTCTTGAAGCGCGTGTGGAACACTTCGCACCGTCGACGGGCGTTGCAACACCATGCGCAGGTCATGCATATGTGCCAGGAATGTTGCCTCCAAATCCCACGGTGGCAGACCAGCAAGGAGGCTTAAAGCTTCGAGGGAGACCGTGTGGCATCCCCGCACCATCCGGATGGCTATAACCCTCAGGGACGCGTTTTGCAAGGCACCCAATCGCTTCCGCATCTATGGCGCCCACACCAACCGTACGATTCCCGCGTAGAATCTCTGACCCCTAGATAGGACAGGAGCCACTTGAGGCCCACTCCAATTTTGGAGCCACACGTCGGAAGTACTCCTCGAGATTTCACTGGCTAGGGACAAGTCCTAGGTACTTCATCGTCGACCCGAAGCCGTTCATGTGAACCGCTCCTACCGTTATTTGGGAATCCAGTGCTTTCGTGGCCTCGGACTTGTGCATTGCCGGATCTTCTCCAGGACTACCGCAACCTCACGTGTCGCTAGGACGGTCGCCGCCTGTTGCGTCTCCCTCTTCATCAGGACCAGCGTGGTATCAGTGTAACATACCATGCTGACGCCGCTGGTCGAAGTTTCGGCTTCGAACAAATCGTGCACTTGTTATTATTGGGTCAATTTTGCTACTAGTAAAGCGTAGATACTACCGACTACCTACCCTCAATGGGACTCCGGCTTACTTTCCAAACAGGAAAAAAATCCTTTGAACAATCTACAAGCCTGCCGAAAATGAAAACTCAAAAACATGTCAAAGAAAAATTATCAAACGGGGCTTAATAAAAATGAAAGCCAGGACTCCGTCTCTAATTGCGTCTCTCCTCAAAGCTAAAAACAGACATAATCCTAAAAGCCAGCCCGAAACGGCCATCATTAGGCTATCATTCCGAATGGCCGTTGTACAAAAATAAGGCCTGTACTACCTTCCACTTTCAGACTTAACCTTTAGAGGCCGTTTGACATTTAAAAGGTGAGTCTAAATGCCATCAGGTTTGTTAAATACTGCTCTAATAGCGACTCGTTAGGTTTATTATTTGGGTGAATAAGAGAGTAATTTTCTTGGGGTGCGCTTACATCCCTGCTTATTAACCAACTTCAAAAAAAAGGAAGTTCACAATTCGTCGGAATCTTACGAGTATATTTTTATTTATGTCCACAGATTTGAATATTTATTTTTTTGTTTGAAGGGGTGTCATACTTTCAAACAAAAACAAGGCCGAGAATTAAAAAAAAAAAAATGCAATTTACGCCTTTAATATTGATTTGACTCATAAAGTACAATTTTAACATTATTATTAGTTATACTTTCCTACTTTATAACGACTGAAAACTTACTTAAAAAAGCACTCCATTTATTCAGAATTTTCCTCATTGTGCCCTTCATTATAGATTGTCAAATTTCTTCACCGACATTAAAATATCATTCCAGATAAAAACATGACAAAACAAAGAAATGACAAAGGACGATCAAAATTGGGTCAAAATTTATTTAGGTCCAATTTGGAATCTTTTATTCATAACATGGATTGTATAACAGACCTTTACAACCTCCCTCACTCGACCAATCAGCTTCAGCTACTAATTAACATGCACTAAGATACATAACCACTTTTTAATCCAGTTGCTAACCTGCCATTTTACAATGTACAGGCCGCTATGAGAAAACCCGCGTCATTATCGATGTGTACATACCCGTATGATGCGTTTATAATGAGAAAAGCTCCTGAACGTGCAGGCGGCCATTTTGATTATGACGTCATATTTCCCGCGCTTTTTATCGCGGTACATGCAAGGGTAATGAGGTTTTTGCGTGCATGGAAAAGACGCCGTGCCGCGTAAATGGGTGCGCAGCGTTTTTGCGTTTTTTTAAGCCAGCGTTATGTTAGGGGATAAGGTACGTCGTGTACTACTTAATTTATTGAACATTATTATGTTATGACCAGTATGAAATATGAAGGTTTTATTATTGTATACGTTTTTAATTACAGAACTAAAATGTTTAAGTGAGTTTAACAATAGTAATTTTAGTTATTTACAAGATTATTGAGATAAGAGAGCAGTGGTGGTTTAGAACCTAGTTAGCTCACTCCTGTTCCTTCGTTGCCTTCGTCCCAGTAGGCTTCGACCCTGCTGGGCCCCTACGCTTTGCTTACATCTCCCTGAGGCGCGCGTGGAACAATACGCGTCGTCGACGACTTGGGCTCGGTCCGGACGGTTACCGGACGGTCGGACGGCGGGCTACCCATTGCTCGCCGTCCGCAAAGCCCACGCCTACGGTGGCCGGAAATCGGGATCGAAAATCCGGCGGCGGCTGGGGCGTAAGGACCGTTGCCTCACTTGATCGGCCGTCTCCTTTGCTGGCATTACTGCATTGCAGAAGGAGGCGACCGCCTGCCACTCCTCCTCGCTCCGGACCATGGCCTGTACCAAGGCCCGGCGCGAGAGATCACCGCTGCCGATCGCCCCCACGAGGTCATGGCATTGCTCTGCCCAAGCGGGGCACACCTCCACCGTGTCCTCCGGGCGGTCCACACAGTGGGGACACCCGGGCGTCGCTTCAGCACAAATCCGGTGCAGGAACTTACCGAACTTACCATGTTCGGTGAGAACCTGGGTCATGCGGAAGGTGAGGACGCCGTGAGGTCTTTCTAACCACGTCTCAAAGAGCCCCCCCCCCTCTTTGAGGCTTGGTTGGAAAGACTACTTACCTCAAAGAGGGGATTAACCGTTTAGAACCTAGTAAGGGCCCCGCGGGTCACGGGTTCAAACCCAGTCTGGTGCATTGCTTTGTATAATTAATTTTATTACCATTACTCTCATAAAGGTCCTAGAACCTAGAATTCGAAGACATAGCTACATGTGACCTCCACCAAACCGCACAGGACCCGTGTGGTGGATTACGGCCCTTTCTCTCTCCTAGAGAGTTTGAGTCCCAGCAGTGGGAACATTACAAGGCTGATTATACTATGCTCTATACATCGTGGCCTTTACATCAGTCGAGTATTTCGCAAACATAAGCGCTCACAGGCATAGCATAGCATAGTCGGCCTTTTAATGTTCCCACTGTTGGGACTCAGGCCTGCTCTCTAGGAGAGGGAATGGGCCGTAATCCACCACGCGGGCCCAGTGCGGGTTGGTGGATGTCACATGTCTTCGAATTTTTGGCTCACGATGTTTTCCTTCACCGTTTTGAGAGCAGTGGTGATGAAATAAATTACACAAAGTAATGCGCCTGGCTGGGTTTGAACCCGCGACCTACAACTCGTAAGTCGGGGCCGTTACCACTCGAAGCGCTCACAGGAATACCTTAAAATTAGTTCAACACAAAAAGGCTTACCAAATATTTAAGTTCTGAAATTTAGTAAAAATCCCTTGGAAATAAGACGATCTAATACAGGGAGATTTATCACTGGCTCCTCGTGTAGAGCAGAGAGTTCAGGAGTATTAGTTTGACTTTGTGATTACTTTGGCCCAAAGTGACCGGCTTGTTATACAGTGGCGTAGTTAGATACTAACGACCCTGGGGCAAAAAAACTGGAGCCTCTTTTTTGCGTGGGAAATCAACAAATAACTTCTTTTACTTTGGATGGAGCGAGATTGAGTGTCATAATAGTGGCATAACTAGATGATTAACTATTCCGGGCAAAAAAAAAAAAAACTTTGGCACTTTTTTACGCGGGAAATGATCAAATAAGTTCTTTTGCTCTGGGTGGAGCGCAACAGAGACATTTGTAATACATAACATGATTGAAAAGAGTGTCCATGGAGTTTCTTGCACATTCTTCTCCATAGAGATCTACGCTTTGGAATGTGCAATTAGTATCATTTTTCTGACAGACTGACTTTTTAACATTTAAAAAGTGCCTGTAAATGGTTTATTTAGAATAAAATGCTTAAAAAAATCTTTTTTCACTGATAGAAAGCTGCTTTATTCCTGAGCGACATAGGCTATATTTTATACATTATATGTACGCAGGCGAAGCCGCGGGCAAAAGCTAGTGTTACATAAATATAAAAGCAACATTCCCATTTATATTGAGTACATAATGCTAGTAGAACAATAATAAAAATAAAACTATAATTCTACGACCGCCGCCATTTGACGCGAACACTAAAGTTTTCAGGAACAAAGCAAATACTTCAACTTCAGGGCTGGCTAATGTAGGCGGCTTTGTAAAATGGTGTTTTTATGTGGGAAAAATTGGAATACAGACTTTGTTTTAGCGAATTTCGTGTTTTTTTGGGAGCTTAGTTAATGTAGAGGTTATAATAAGTTGTACTATCTCTCCAAAGCTGGTTGGTATTGAATTTTTGGGTAGATATTCACGTACATAAATACGTAAGTGCTTGCGCAATCGTGTGCGTTCACGTGTAGTAGTCCTCACTTCATTATCATCATAATTTCAGCCGAAAGACGTCCACTGTTGGACATAGGTCTCCCCAAGTGTCGCCCCAACGAACGGTCCTGTACGTCTCGCATCCATCGGATTACCGCGAGCCTTACCAGGTCATCGATCTACCTTGTGGAAGGCCTTCCAACGCTGCGTTTTCCGGTACGAGGTTGCCACTCCAGAACCTTTCGGCCCCAACGACCATCCGTTCTGCGAGCAATATGCCCTGCCCACTGCCACTTTAGTTTGGCAAAATCTTTTTTTTTGTTAACCCAGAAGTTTAATTTTTTAACCGCTTCAAGGGACCGCAGACCTGATTAATTGGTTTTGATTTCAACTCTATACCTCCACGCGTTCTCGAGATAAAGGGTCTTGACAGACAGACATACAGACAGACGGACGGACAACAAAGTGATTCTATAAAGGTTCCGTTTTTTCCTTTTGAGGTACGGAACCCTGAAAATAAAAGAATTGAACTTAGAAACAAATGAACTTAATATTATTATCGTCTTTCTTTGGTCTTCTTTTTATTGTCGTTCTTTCTTTGGTTTCCAACCTTAAAAAAAAACCTGAGAGTATGTTCCCTTAAGATAATTGGCTACTATCATGCGGGTGAACACTAACATCAAGAAGGTGAAAATTTGTGACTGTGTGTATGTATGTTCGTTACTTTTATCACACTCAAAAACTGAACGGATTTCAATAAAACATGTCCATGTCCTGTGGTGAGCAATGGGTAGCCCGCCGTCCGATCGTCCGGTAACCGTCCGGATCGAGCCCAAGTCGTCGACGTCCCGTACTGTTCCACGCGCGCCTCATGGAGATGTCAGCAAATCGTAGAGGCCCAGCAGGGTCGAGGCCTACTGGGGCCATGGGTAGTGTGCCAATCCGCCCAAGAGCGAGACTGTCATTAGATGATTTTCCCAGCTAAAAAAAAATGTTCTGAAACACAGGATAATTTTTACCCCGACAGTGATATCCCTCCAGATAATTTCCAACTATGACGCGGGCGAAGCCGTTGGCAAAAATATTAGATGGCGTTACAATCACATTGGTAAAAAAATGCTGATATGATGACAAAAATGAGGAAGCCGGAGAATTCTTTTTACATTATTATTCTTTCATTTTCAGATATGACTCGACAAACATAACTGTGTGTATCGCTATGGGCTTGTTTATCCAAAAACTCACTTAACTTTATTCATATAATATTTATGCGCGATCACATAACCAATATATGCTCACATCACAAAACTTAGAGACTACCTCGAACTATCAAAAATGGGATAAGTTCGTTTATGTGTCTTTGTAACTTATTTTACTGAACCTATTTTGAAAGGCTTTGTGTTTCTAGGTTTTCGTTGATTTAGTGATGAATGGCATTAGGCTTAATCCTTTTCGGTAATGTGCACTTAGCACATTACCGAATAAATAAATTCATATAGTAGCTACCTTAAGTAAGTCACGCCCCAGCCGCCGGGATTCCGATCCCGATTTCCAGCCACCGTAGGCGCAGGTTTGAGGACGGCGAACAATGGGTAGCACGCGATCCGGTCGTCCGGTAACCGTCCGGACTGAGCCCAAGTCGTCAACGGAGCGTAGTGTTCGACGCGCGTCTCAAGGAGATGTCAGCACATTTTAGGGAAATGAACCCCGGGGCCCTGGAACGCAAGGCAAAGAAGGAACAAACGAGTGGGTTTTAATCAGTAAAAGTCTGACATGACCTCACGTTCCACCCAAGAGCGGGAGATGTCATTAAATGATATCCCAACTAAAAAAAAAGTACCTTCAGTATCCTTTTTTGAGGTCGACAAATGACTTCTTCGGGTGGAGCGAGAGTTTTCAAACGTTTCCTACTGGTCCTCAGACACTAGAGAGAAACCACACACCCTAGAAAGAGAACACACACGCTAGAGAGAGGCCACACATGCAAGAGAGAGACCACGCACACTAAAGATTTTTTTACAAATGCCTAGCAGCCCTGTTTCAGCCTGTTATTAAAATAAAACCGACAGTATGAGTACCTCTTGCTTTCATTTAGGTATTGTCATGCTCTTTTATTTTCTCTCTCAACACAGAACATAAATCAGTCCCAAGTATTTATTTTACACGTTTTTGTTTGAAAGGGTTTTTAATTTGGGAGTGTAATGGAAGCTAGGTAAGTAATCTTTATTTGGGTACTAAAGCTTTTACCAGGCAGTGGTTTCGCTCGTGTGAAAGTCAAAATGTAATCCACCATGATGAAGATACTTAATTATCTAGATCATAGTCTACCCGTGTTTAAAGTTTTACCCAAATCCATTCAGCTGTTTATTTATTTATTTAAACTTCATGTACAGTAGTGGTACATAGGCGGACTTAATGCAACAAGGCATTCTCTACCAGTCAACCTTTGGGTTAAAAAAGACAACACTGTTGTAGCTGTTGTAGTGGATATAGAAACATACAGACTATCACATTGGTAATAGGTATAGCAGGATATATGCTGTGTAAAGATATTTATTGCAAAGTTTGGGGCCTACTAATAAAGGTTAGAAACTATACTATTCGTTGTATAATCACCGTGCTAGTTTTTACTCTTGAAAATTCCTCGTAAAAATCTTTAAGTCGCTTAACAAGAGCATTATGATTTAGTGAACGAACTGATAGTTTGTTTGATGTACCGATAATAATAGTATTATCCATAGACATATAAAAAACAGCCATTCTTATATTTATGTTACTATCATTACACAAAATGCGGTGAAGGTCTGAAAACTTTTGTGTACGTATCTCTCGCTTTTTTTTCTTAAACAGAAATCTATCAACACAGTCTTTTCCCTCTCGATAATGTGGCTGTCAATAGACAAGTGTTGTCTATTCCCCGTAGCGTTCACTGGAACCACAAAACCGCACTTTCGCGCTGTACATTATTTAGTATGATATAACATTATTTCCAATACTATGTGAACAAGGAAATGTACGGAAAATAAGGTACAGAGATCCCAGTGACCTCAAATACTTATAGCTGCGATGCGTTGATCGATGTAAGTGGGTTGCAAGTAGGTGTTAGAACGGTCCCTACCATAGCACAGGTTAGTTCCTAGTATAGAATTGGGATTCGATCTCTCACTCGTTACGAGCTGCATATCTTTCAAATTCTGTCAGTAGTTATGTCTGTACTTGAAAGTTTAATCACATAAAGAATTAGTATTTATTTTTATTATTATTCCATTTATTTAATTTACATATTAATTGCATTTTTTAATATTTCTTAAAAAATAAAATAAAAAAACATTTAAAAATATAAAAAATAGTAGCCCACCGGCATCGGGAGCAGGGTCCAAGTTACCGGTGGTCAGGGCACCTGAGAGAGGAATCTCTTAACGATGCGCGCCGTGTCCAGGAGTACTGCTTTCTGGATCAGGCCCTTGATCCAGCTGCCTAACGAGAGCCTCCTTAGATGTTGTTCGAGGCTCTTGGCTATTAAGCCATTGGCCGTTACGACTATCGGCACAATGATTGCTCTATCCACTTCCCACATGTCGACAACCTATTAGTATTTATTTGTATTATTATTAGTTTATTTGCGTTTACGGATTGTTAGTTAAATATTGCGTCGAAAAATATGGGTCTGGGTGTCTTGTGTATATGACAACATGGTTGTGATCGCTCCCGTGATACAGGAGTAGTTCCTAGTATGGAGCAACGTTTGAGGCAAACGTCAAGACAAAACATGAATTCTCAAAATTCTGTCTCCATCCACTAAAGTGTCGCCGCGCGCCATGTCCTCGTGGAGGCGATCAGCGGCAGCGACCTTTTGCGCTGGGCCCTGGTTCAGGCCATGACCGGAGCAAGCAGGAGTGGTAGGCAGTCGCGTCCTTCTGTTTAGCTGTAATGCTAGCAAAGGAGACGGCCGCACGCACCAGCCGCCAAGACGGCTTCGGAAGCCGACTACCAGCTTCGGTAGACGCGAGCTTGCGGACGATGAGCAACGGGTTGCTCGCCGTCTGACTGTCTGGTAAGGGACCGAATCGAGCCCAAGTTGTAGACAGAGCTTAGTGTTTCATGCGCTCCTCAAAGAGATGTCAGCAAACCGTAGGGGCCCAGCACGGACTGTGCCCACTAGGCCGGCAAGCGCATTTTCTGAAAAGGAAACCCGTGGTCCTAGAACGCAATGGGCAACTAAAGGACACAGGTGTGGTTTAAATCAGTAAAAGTCTGACATATTTCTCCCGCTCCACCCAGAGCGGGTGAAGTCATTGATTCCCCACCTTTATATTTTACTTTTTAAATAAAAATCACGACACGAACAATAGAATAGGTAGAAAATTGGTACATATAACTAAAACATAAATTGGTGTACATAAGCCTCCTAACCGCCATAAGCTCCGTGTCTCAACGCTTGGTAAAGAAGATTAATATATTAATCAAAGTGTGACAGAAAGGTACATACCCTCTGCTTAATTAAGTGTTATGCTAGAACTACACTGCGCACAAGTGTGCCACACACACCGATCTGAGCGCGTCGGTCTCCATAAATTTTATAAGGAAACTAGACTTGTAGAGCTACACTTGATCCGCGCCACGCGCCGTCGTTCTACGTACAAATCAGGCGTGTTACACGTGTGCGTCGGTCGAATGTAGTTCTAGCTTTACTCTATAAAAACTATTTTATTTGTTTGTTTAACAACTTATGTATACTTTTTAGGTCCATCCAATGACTTCTCCCACCCTTGGGCCGAGAGAGAAGGTGTGTCAGACTTTTATTGACTAAAACCCACCTCACTATATGTTCCTTCTTTGCCTTGTAGTCCAGGTTTTCCTTTCAGAAGCAAACCCACGGCTCCAATCAGTTCAATTAAATTATTGAATCGTGAAATTTCAAGCAATCAGACTTTCATGTTTGTAATATTATCCTCAAAAGTCAAAAAGCGGTAAATCAATCAAAGTAAGTTTCTAGAAAACAGGGATTCTGAAGAAAAATTATTTCCGTCTTCCGAATCAATACTTATATTTAAAAATAACTTCTGCTTGTGGTTTCCGTCGCAAGGAATCTTGATAAAAAATATCTTAAGTATTTTTTCCAGATCCAATTTATGTTAAACATTTAATTGGATCGGTTTAGCCATTAAGGCATATTATGCGTAAGTACAGTTGAATGGTGGTGGTAATGGTAGGTACAGCTGATGGCTACAGCCTAGGGGTCTTTAAGTCAAGTCCTTGCACACATTCACGATCTGCGTATGGAGATGCAACGCCGGGGCGGAATTCCGCTGCCGCGACAAGTCGCAGCATGACGGACAGAGCTCCGGCGGGTTCTCATGGAGAAATGGCGACAGCAACTGTCGCTACCCAGTGATGGGCACGCCACAATTATGGCGGTAAGTCCCCTCTTTGAGGCGTGGTTGGAAAGACCTCACGGCGTCCTCACCTTCCGCATGACGCAGGTTCTCACCGAACACGGTAAGTTCGGGAAGTTCCTGCACTGGATTCGTGCGAAGCGACGCCCGGGTGTCGCCACTGTGTGGAACGCCCGGAGGACACGGTGGAGCACACGGTGGAGGTGTGCCCCGCTTGGGCAGAGCAACGCCGTATCCTTGTGGGGGCGATCGGCAGCGGCGATCTCTCGCGCCGGTCCTTGATACAGGCCATGGTCCGGAGCGAGGAGGAGTGGCAGGCGGTCGCCTCCTTCTGCGAAGCAGTAATGCTAGCAAAGGAGGCAGCCGATCGCGTGAGGCAACGGTCCTCACGCCCTAATCGCCGCCGGGATTCCGATCTCGATTTCCGGCCAACATAGGCGCGGGCTTGCGGACGGCGAGCAACGGGTGGTTCGCCGTCCGACCGTCCGGTAACCGTCCGGACCGAGCCCAAGTCGTCGACGGCGCGTATTGTTTTACGCGCGCCTCATGGAGATGTCAGCAAATCGTAGGGGCCCAGCAGGGTCGCTGTAACATGAACAGCTTTAATTTTAGTTCAACACTTTACAAGTCAATTAAAAAAAAAACTAGATAGCTAATGTCACTAATTTTAAATTTAAAAGTACTCTAATATAATACACGTCTAAATAAAATTAAAATTCAAAGTCTACGACTTATATATTTTCTTAAAATTGTATTTGAATGAAAAATTTGGGTCTTATTTTCATAAAACAATAAAAAGTCGATGAAAAAAAATCCACAGGGCATGAGAAGTTTTTAGGGGTCTGAAATGATAGCAGATGACCCCTCCCGTCGACCATTTCAATTTGGCACACGATGCACCAAACATCCTGTATATTATTCTACTGCATCCTTCGTGCGCGAATCCGACTTGGCCGATTTTTTAAATTGTTCTACTAAAACTAACGGTATTGAAAGCTTACCTGATGTGAAAAATTTTGAGCAGAGGGAGAAATCACACGATAATAAAATAATCGCCAGCCTCTCTGAGATCTTGCATCACAGAATGTCAATCACTATTCGTTTCAATTCAATACTTCAGCTAGCTTTGTTGACTACGTAATCTGTTAACAACTGCACGAGCTATTCTCATAGGCGTAGCTAGGCGTGGCGGAAGCGGCCCCTTGTCCACGGCCTCGCAGCCAAAAAGACCTCGCGTAAGCGAAGGATCTTTAATAACGAGGGTATTTTATTATTATGGACAGGCTCGCGTTTTACCACTATTTCACCTGATGGTAAGCGATGATGTAATCGAACACTGGGAATGAAAGAAAAAGGCTTCGCTGATGCGCTTTCGCCCACGTATAACGTATAACTATATATAAACCTACTTCCACACTACGCTCCTGCGTAGGTCAGCATAACTCAGGCCAACAATATATTGATTCTAACTTTTACAAAGCTATCTTTTGTAAAAACAACATAAACTTTGATGTTTCTTCCACTGAAAGTACTTCGCATCTAGTTTTATTGCGTTAAAATGTTAAATACGTACTACGTGTAGGAAGTTACGCTAAGTTTATTTAGAAAGAAAGAAAATTGCTTTTACGACAATATAAAAACGGAAACACCTTGGAATTAAACAAAAAGTACACTGAATAATACCAAAAGGGCCTCAGCTCAGCATAATGCCAAATGGTCACACAAGGCTGCCACCTGACGCTGAGCTTCAGCTGCAGCCCATGAGTGCCATATGCTCGAAAACAGAATGGATACTTATAAAGTCTAAAAAGTTTGAACTTTATCTACAGTAGTGGTGCTCGCCGTCCGGCCGTTCGGTAACCGTCCGGATCAAGCCCAAATCATCGACAGCGTGTAGTGTTCCACGCGCGCCTCAAGGAGATGCCAGCAAAACCCAGGCCCAGCAGGGTCAAAGCCTACTGGGGCCATGGGTGATGTGAAAAAAAAAATGACTACAGATTTATTATCTATATGTATAATAGGGTCGCGCTTGGCCACCTATCTCACCGTGCTTGATGATAAGCGATGACGGTCGACGATGGAGCACGCTGGCCTAGAACTAACGTATTCATTCTTGACTTAAAGACCCTTAGGTTGTAGCTATCAGGAAACACAGACTCCGGCAGAAAATTTGGGCTACAAATGCCATAAATTAAAGAAAGGTGAGGAATGTTGAGTAATAAATTAGCTAAGAGGCTATAATATACCGGCAATGCTTTTTGTTTAATGGGATGACTTGAGTGTTTTAAGGTAGAACATTCTGAATATATTTTTACTAATAATTTATTGCAAAGATTTCTGACTACCTTTAAAGTAGCCACGCACGCTAGCGTTTACCTGACAGGTTTACCTGTCCAGTTGAGTTATACAGGTAAACCGGAGCGTGTATGTTGCACAACTGTGCAGGTTTCCACACAAGCTTACCTGACAGGTAAAACCGTGCAGGTAAACCTGTCAGGTATATCCCTAACGTATATGGCTACTTTAACAATGTGCAAAGAACTTAGTGTTATGAAATGACGTAGACCGTAGAATAACCCTTTTTTTAGGTGGGAAATCATCCAATGACATCTCCTGCTGTAGGGCGGAGCAAGAGGGTGTGTCAGACTTTTACTGACTAAAATCCACTCCTATGTTCCTTCTTGGCCTTGCATTCCAGGATCCCGGGTTTTACTTTCAGAAGCGAACCCGTGGCCCCAGTAGGCTTGGACCCTGCTGGGCCCCTACGGTTTTGCTAACATCTCCTGACGACTCGGGCTCGGTCCGGATGGATACCGGACGGTGAGCTACCCATTTCTCGCCGTCCACAAGCCCACGTCTACGGTGACCTTTAAAAATTTGTACCTACATTCACGTGACTGAAGCCGCAGGCAGAAGCTAGTCTTCCTAAAGTAAAATCGTAATAAAACTGACGTATTTTAACGACAGCCACAACAAACAACAAAGTATTTATAATCCCTGGAAGAAATAAGTATTAAAATCCTTTCCGTAAAATTCTGCGAAAAACATCCCCGAAAGGTCCCTTAAAAATCCAAGTAACAATAAGACACGATGACCTTTTCGTAAGAACGCCTTTAGGGTTCCGCTTCTTAAATTTTTTAGCCAAAAATACTTTAGAAATTGCGTACAAATCAGGGATTTTATGGATTTGAAATTTCTTATCTGGATACGGATACAAATCATCATCATTTCAGCCGAAAGACGTCCACTGCTGGACATAGCCCAAACTGTCGCCAAACCAACGGTCCTGTGCGTCTCGCATCCATCGCATTGCCGCGACTCTCACCAGGTCATCGGTCCACCTTATGGGAGGCTTTCCAACGCTGCTTTTTACGGTGCGCGGACGCCACTCAGAACCTATCGGCCCCATCGACCATCTGTTCTACGAGCTATGTGCCCTGCCCACTGCTACTTACTTAAGTTTGGCGATGCTTCGGGCTATATCGGCGGCCTTGGTTCTCCTGCGGATATTCTCATTCCTGATGCGATCACGCAAGGAAACTCCGAGCATATCTGGCCTTTTCTATTGCGCTTTGGGTTTTTGGATTACGGTTACGAATATGTGAAATATTTTCGGATTATCCGCTATTTTCGTATTATCTGCTATTTTCGGAAAGATATTGATTAAGGATATTAGAAGTTTAAAAAGATTAAATTGTAAAAGTAAAATTCAACATTTGACTTGTATTTCTAGTAGATTATGTTTGGCCAGGCAAAACGTACAAAACCGGTCGTAACTTGTCATCTAGATTTAGATCTCGGCCACTATCCGGACTGGAAAATTTGCCTGCTACGGTCTTCCCGTCCGATTATAATTTAGGTGTCTTCAAGGCTACCATCAGGTGGGACCGCAGTCAAACACTGGTTTGTATCAATCAAATAAATAAAAAAAAATACCGTGCCGCGTAAACGCCCCTAAATATGAAACAGCCGTTCAAAGATCCAGTAACTTTTTATACACTTCTAACCCATTATAACTTTTTTCAAAAACGGTATTTAATAGTACTTTAAAATACCATCAACTGAAAACTCCCCGGACCGCTCTTGAAAGAATTCCATTACGCTTGACCGATTTTTTAATAACGAAATCACTGAATCAGCTCATTGTAAAGTTAAGAGAGAATATTGCAAAGAAGACATTGCTGCTAAAGTTTTTTTGTGAGATATTCAGGGTATATTATACGTCACACAATGTAGAATTTGAAGTACTATCGGCAAAGTTCACGGTTGACCACTTTCAACCTTATACAAACGATGTGTGGGTCAGAAGTGATTGTGCCAACTTTGTAGAATGTACTCTCGAATCCTAACGCCTTACTCGACATTCGTATGAATATTGTCAAAGTTCCTCCATGATGAATGGTTTTTGGAAAAGAATAAATCATGGGATTTCTTTTTTAGAAGTTGAAGTTGAACTCATATGGGTTGGTTAAATGAGGTAGTAAGTTTGATGTGTTTCTCGAGTCGTTATAGCTGAGCTGTCGTTTGTGATCAAAAAACGAGATTCAAAATTTTTCCTCGATACCTGCAAGGAAAGAAAGAAAGAAAAACTGTTTATTCGCGCGAAATGACGCAATCGTAAAACTAACAAACAAACATTGTCAACTGATAGGGAAGATATGCGTCACATCCGCGCAAAACGGCCGAAAGCTCAGCATGAAGCTGTGGCCTCACGCATTATGCGATGAGCTTGTGAGCAATGGTTTGGTGGTTGCTGTCTGCAAGGGATGCGGGATAGTTCAGAAGTCATCAGAGCTTTGGAACACAATGAGAAACTGTGGGAACACGGGTGGGAAATTATTTGATAATTACTGACCCAAAAAAAGGAGGTACATTATTTTATAATCACTATAGAAATTAAAAAAGGTAGATGACTAAGATTCACCGTATTTGGTCCTGGATTGCAATAAGCATAACCATAATCAGACGAGAATGTTCCCACCGCTGGGGGTCTTTTTTTTCGTGTCGGAAAATCATCTAATGACATCCATCGCTCTTGGACGGAGCGGGAAATAGTGTCAGACTTTTACTGACTAAAAACCCACTCCTGTTGCTTCTTTGCCATTTTTTCGAGGGCCTCGGGGATCTCTTTCGCATCACCCATGGCCCCAGTAGGCTTCGACCCTGCTGGGCCCCTACGGTTGCTGACATCTCCTTGAGACGCGCGTGGAACACTTTCGCGGGAAATCGTGCGGTATCCCCGCACCATCCGGATGGCCATGACCCTCTGGCTTGCGTTCAGCTTGGCTGCCGGTCGCTTTCGAAGCGACGGCGCCCATACCGGCGCCCCATAAAGGGCCATGGACCGAACGATTCCTGCATAGAGTCTCCGGCAGGAGGCGTCTGGACCCCCTAGGTTGGGCAGAAGCCGCTTGAGGGCAGCCCCAGTACGATCCAGTTTGGAAGCCAGACGTCGAAAATGCTCCTCGAAATTCCATCGGCTGTCGAGGTACTTCATCGTCGACTCGACGCCGATGTGAACTCTGACTCTGGATGATGGCCCGTTCCGAGGGCCGTGGAAGCACATGGCCCCGGACTTGTGCAATGTTATCTCGAGTCCCAACTCTTGGATCCTCTCTACGACTGTCGCAACCCCGCGTGTCACTAGTTCGACCGCCACCTGGTACGACTCTCCCCGCGCCAGGACCAGCGTATCATCTGCGTAGCAGACCACGCTGACCCCGTCAGGGGGATCGCCGCGCAGCACGTAGTCGTACCCGATGTTCCACAAGGGTGGTCACCCCACGAACCGCTGGGGGTCTGGAACACAGTCGGAGTTGCATGTGTCCACTCCTAGACCTCCATTTGTGGGATAAGAGTGGAGAAAGTACATGCGGTCTGGCTCTCGATGAAAGGAGTTTCAGTAAGAGGCAGAGCTCGTAATCCCCATGCGGATACAATGCTGGTCTATAGTACAAAGACTACAAATAATAAAAATTTAATACCTTTAAAAAATCTACTAAATAAAGCCCAAACATAAAGAGGAAACAAATGAAAATCGAAGCGAAGCTAACGATAATATTTTCGTACTTAACAACTCTGACGGCTCTAAAGATTTGTTACAATCTTTTGCGAAACAAATCAGAGAAATGAGGTCAGATATTGAGAAGAAATATCTTAATGAAAATCGATACCTACGGCTCTCTCAGCGTTATTTGTGTCCTTGTTGTTCTTCTGAATAAGTTATTGGCAAAAGCTGAGACTTCCAGATTCTAAAATAATGCCTATGAAGTCACCATTTGTAAACTGGCTTCTTCCATATGTTTTTTTTGTTGTTTATAGATTTTATAATAAACTAGGTTTTGCTTGCGGCTTCGCCCGCTTACATAAAATATAGCCTATATCACTCAGGAATAAATCAGCTTTCTATCGATGAAAAAAATTTAACAATCGGACCAGGCCTCCTACAAACAAAAAAGCAAAAAAACAAACTTTACCTCGTTACAATTATTAGTGTAGATTATCACCTGCATACAGAATGTTAACATTGATTTTAAATGTAAAATTTTTGCTTCTCTCATATACATGTGCTTTTAATCCGTTAATGAATTTTTGACACAGTCCTCCCCAGGTGTCGCCACAACGAATGGTCCTCACCAGGTCATCGGTCCACCTTGTGGGAGGCCTTCCAACGCTGCATCTACTGGTGCGCGGTCGCCACTCTAGAACCTTACGGCCCATCGACCATACGTTCTACGAGCAATGTGTTCTACCCACTGTTACTTTAGTTTGGTGATTCTTCGGGCTGTGTCGGTGACATTGGTTCTCCTGCGATATCTTTATTCCCGATGCGATCACGCAAGGAAACCCCGACCATAGCCCTTTTGCATTATCTTCGTCTATAAGATTGATATTCTCTTTGCGATTGTTTATTATCGTTTAAGTCTAATTACGAATGTCTTCAAAGGGAAGGTATGAATCAGTAGAGATGTTGTAGACATCCCAATTTTGCGCTCAATCTATTGGGTCAATTAATTAAGTAGGGGAGTTGTCTTAATCTTCGTTGCTTGGGGCCGACAACGACATTTTTATTCAGAAATGTTTTTGATGAAAATAATAATAATAATAAATGAAAATGAAATCACTTTTTTTTAAGATGGAAATATCATCTTATGACAAATCTCGTTCTTGGGCGGAGCGGGAGATAGTGTCAGACTTTTACTGACTAAAAACCCACTCATGTTCCTTCGTTTTTTTATCCCAGGGCCCCGGGTTTCGTTTTCACACTACCCATGGGTGTATACTCATAGTGAGGATTTAAATATTAACTATAAATAGCATTACTTATACTAAACCTAATTATGTACATATAATACAAAGACACAAAATAGAGTCAGGCGTCGAAGTACTCCTTCACATCGCTGTCATCCAGAAATGTATCCAGAAGGCTGGCAGCATTGCTACGTTGAATGGCATTACTAATTCTTTGGGCGAAGAACGAGCCAGCCCTCTGGTCATGCAGTGTCGATAAGATGGCGTGAAATTTCCTTCAAAAGGAGTCGCGCACTCGGACCCCATGACCCAAGCGTTTCGACCCCAAACGCGTAAGGTTTCCTTTTACGACGTGAACGAGCACTACGAGAGGATTTTCCTAAATTCGCCCCCTAAGGGGAGGATGAAACGGGTGTCCAAAGTTTGTATGGAGAAACCTGTTTTCACGCGGGCGAAGCCGCTGGGAGAAGCTAGTATGGTATATAGGTACTCTGACTTCTTTTTGTACGTCCAAGTGTGGCCCCCAATGGGCGGCGCCCGTAGCATTTGCTACACTAGCTATAAGGCTAAGGCCTACTGTCCTACCTTTCTTACAAAACTATGGTAGATGTAGCGGCAGCGTCGTGCCGTCCTGTCGCGTCTACGAAGCTACGCGACCGTGGACAGTAGGCCATAGATTCGTGTGTAAGCTTCACGCTAGTGTACACCAAGCATGTAATGACGAATACGCGTATATGAAGCTACGGGTCCGTAAACAGTAGGTCTTACTCGGCACTGAACACAACGCACCGTCGACCTTGGGTGGAGAGTCAACCTTACTTACAGCTGGGCTGTCGGCTCCATGAAAACATAAATATGTTCTTCAGCGTTATATTTCATTATGAAAATTATTCACATGTTTCCAACCCAACAATTTTCGATACAACATTCCCCAAACACATAATTTCATTGACATTTCAACAACCTTGAACTCAATCAAATAAAAATTCATAACGCCAGTACGAAGCCCATTTCCTCGGCCCACACACCTCTTTATTCTCCATTATTGCCTTTAAGCACATCATGCCTACACCGAAGTATACTGTTACCCTCAAATGGTACTATTTAAAGGTTGAATCTCGAATACCATTCGTGTATTTCCGGTCAGCGCCATTCATAACCCGAAATGGCAAATCATTTGACAGTAGAAGGCACTTTCAGCAGGTTCACCCCTTTGTCATAGAGCAAGGAATCGCCTCGGTGGCCGCTACTAAAAATTAGGCTATTAGGCTATGTCAAAACTTGTCATACATACTTCTCCCGCTATGGGTGAAGTAAGTGAGCAGACACTCTCTGAATTAGCTCTTCGTACAAAGGATCAAAAACCTTAGATCCTGAGTTATGTAAAGATGTAATAATAATAATCGTTTATTAGGAACATTAACAAAATACCGAAGAAAAGGCCGTTAGCTGCGAAAGCAGCTACCAACGCCGGAATTATAGTGCGAGGGATGTGTAACCAATATCCTAGAATAGCACATATGATACATACTTTTTATTGCAGGAGTATGTTCCCTTGGAACCATTTTCTACTTTTACGTGAGCAAAGCCGCTGACAGAACAATACACCATACTCATGGAAATTGATGACCGTGAATTGCACAATTTAATTCCGGCAAGCCCATTCTATCATCGGACAAGAGGTGCGGCGATGTGCTGTCTTTACGTGGCGTTCATCCCACCCTTGCGCACAATATTTTTTGTGAATACTTTCATTGTGTGTAGGTATAGCGAAAGAATGGAAGCCGTTGCTGGAGTCTGTATTTCCTGTTAGCTGTAAACTGTAGGTCTTTAGTGAATAGATTATTTCTAGCAAACGTGTTCCATCACCGAGCACATCATTGCTTACCATCAGATAAAATGGTGGGCAAACGCGACAGTCTCCAATTATACAAAATGTGGTTAGCTATGACATCTGAGACTTGTGTTTAGCGCACATCTGATAAAGTAAAATTAATAAAAATTAATGGCTAAAATATGTTGCTAAGCGCAAACTCACGACTGACTAGATCAATTTAGCTGAACGGTTTTTGTGAACCATTTATTGTAGAAAGTCTCAAGAAGGCTCATATGAAAAGAAAATTGGATAAAAAGCATGTAAAATCGTAAAATAACACAATTTTTGGTATTACATTAAAACTGGTTCTAGCTGTGTGTGTTTTGTAGTCCTAAGTCTAGCCTAGCTGCACGAATACTGACAGATACTTGCACTGACTGGACAGGTCCACTCAAATCCGTGTGGTTCTTTCTTCAAGACACAAATCTGCATGATGCGCATATGATTTGACCATACATGTTTGCTGCATGGAATTTAAAAGAGACTTAGACAGCTGAGGTTATTTTAATATTTCGTCTCTGAGTATGCAGCTAGGAATAACCGGCCTCATCTAGTTTAAACTAACGATAAAATTGACGTGTATAAATGTTTTTAAACTTATTTGCAAAACTAAATATCATATATCTTTATATTAAGGTACATATCTTCTTCTGTATATTTGTGTGTAGGTACATGTTTTTTTTATTATTGATAGGCTCGCGTTTGACCACTATCTTACCTGATGGTAAGCGATGATGTGACCGACGATGGAGCACGCTTGCCTAGAAGTAACCTATTCACTCTTGACTTAATTATAAAATAAATGAATACCATTTATTGTTTTTATTCCAATTTGATTTTTAAAAGGAGGTTCTTAAGTCGACTGTTTTTTTTTCTATTTTTTGACGTTTGACTTTGACAGCTAGTTTTGACAGAACATCGTTTGTCGGGTCAGCTACACTACAATTGCTATAGGATGGTGCGGGTGACAGCTGTCAAATTCATACAATGTAGCTACTAGCTTACCCATCCTTTTCTCTCATCTTGAAGATGCACATTTTCGTCCTGCTGTCATCCTACCTATGCTATGTTATGTTATGCTACCTATGCTCCTTCTGCGAAACAGTAATGCTAGCGAAGGAGGAGGCTGCACGTGTGAGGGGACGAAGGTCCTCACGCCCTAGCCACCGTAATTCCGACCCCGGCTACCACCCACGGCAGACGCGGACTTGAGACGTCGAGCACTAGGTAACTCGCCTTCCGGCTGTTCAATAATTAACCGGACCGAGCCCAGTCGTCAACAGCGCCTAGTGATCCTCGCGCTCTTTAAGAGATGTCAGCAAACCGTAGGGGCCCAGCAGGGCCGATGCCCGCTAGCTAGGACCGCGGAGAATTTCTGAAAGGGCAACCCGTAGTCCTAGAACAAAAAGGGTAATTGAAGGATACATTTATTCAGTAAAAGTCTAACACGCCCTCCACCCAGAGCGTGAGAAGTCATTTGGATGATTTCCCACCTTAAAAAAAAACCTATGCTATGTAAAAATACCTTAGTATTACTTTTACTACTTAATATAATGGTGTCTGCCGTTGTTAACAATTCCGTGTTCTATGGTGCGCCAAGGCCGCGCAGGTAGAATATGAAAGCGAGACAATAAATAGGGACAATGTCGATATTTTTTCGTTCCATTTTGGGGTGAAATGGGGAAAGGTTATCGTCAGGGGTCCCCGGAATTTAGGAGTGGCTTGTAACGGCCGTGATGGGCTGATATTGGGCGGAGAATTGTTTTTATTGTGAGCCGTGAGGATGGGAAACAATAATAATAATTTATTGGTAGTTTTTTGATACTTTGACTGACATACTCGTAAAGATACTTTGTTTTTACACACTCATCGTACACAACGGCTTTTCACATGGGAGTAGGCAGAAACTACAGATCGATACGCACTTGAATTTTCTGAAAAAAATACCAATTAGATCTGTGCATGATTTTACTTACCTTGTGCTTTTTTATTAACCTTTATAATATACTAGCTTTTGCCCGCGACTTCGTTCGCGTGGAATAGGGACTTTTGACCAATAGATGGCGCTGTATGTCCGGAATAAATTTTATTTTTTATTTTTATTTTTTGTAATAAAAACTATTCTATGTCCTTTCTCAAGTTCCAAACTATATCTGTACCAAATTTCACACAAATCGGTTCAGTAGTTTAGGCGTGAAGAAAAGACAGACAGACAGAAAGACAGACAGACAGACAGAGTTACTTTCGCATTTATAATATTAGTTTGGATGGCACGATTAGCGCAATAGTTGAGCGATTGGCTGCTGCGTTGCGTGTCGTGAGTTCGATTCCTGTACGGAACAAATATTATTATGGCCTATAGATATATTGTTGTTCCGGGTCTGGGTATCTTGTGTATGTGAGGAGTTAGTTGACCAAGGGTTTGAAAAAAAAAACTCGTAAAGATTACTTTATTTTTACACAGTCATCTCATCTGCCTAATCCCATGGGAAAAGCCGGTAGTTTGTGTATACAAACTACAAAAAATATACATTGCTGCTTTTTGCGTGTTTATCCTTACTCACATGGGACGTTCTTATTTTCTATCGACAATCGATCAATAGAAAAAAGTGTGACAGAGGTGTATTTTGTTCACTTTTGTTCGTTTGAAAAAAGAGTACAATCTTATTTATTTATTTACTAGCTTCTGCCCGCGGCTTCACTCGCGTAAACGTAGGTTTCTCCATATAAACTTTCGACCCCCACTTCATCTCCTTAGGGAGAGAATTTTGTAAAATAATTTCTTAGTGCTCGCCTACGTCATAAAAGGAAACCTTGTGCAAAATTTCACGCTCCTAATCCCAGTAGTTTCGGCTGTGCGTTGATATGTCAGTCAGTCAGTTTCTCCTTTTATATATATAGATTATACTTTATTGTACACCTCATAATGTGGACAGGATAAACATATACAAAAACAAAGTCTACACTGATCGCATTGACTAATTTAAAATATTATGTATTTTATCTATATATATAAAAGGAGAAACTGACTGACTGACATATTAACGCACAGCCGAAACTACTGGGACTAAGAGCGTGAAATTTTGCACAAAGCTTTCTTTTATGACGTAGGCAAGCACTAAGAGAGGATTTCTCAAAATTCGCCCCCTAAGGTGGTGAAACGGGGGTCCAAAGTTTGTATGGAGACAACAAATTCAAGCGGGCGAAGCCGCTGGCAGAAGCTAGTTTACTAATAAACTTAAAATAACCAAAAGAAAAAGTTGTTTAGTAGATATCGCTATCAGGGTTTTTTTTCGGCACGTAGTGTTCCGCACGCGATTCAAAGATATCTCAACAATCCGTAGAGACCCAGCAGGGCCGATGCCCATTAGGGCCGCGAGGAATTTCCAAAAAGGAGACCTGTAGTCCTAGAACGCATAGGGCAACTGAAGGACACAGGTATTGTTTTAGTCAGTAAAAGTCAAACACGCCTACGCGCTCCACCCTAAAGCGCGAAAAGTCATTAGATGATTTCCCACCTCAAAAAAACCTGATGGTAAGCGATGATGTCCTCGACGAGCACACCTGCCTAAAAGTAACCTATTCACTCTTGACTTTAAAACCCCCTTAGGAAGCACCCCGTCTGTTTTTGCAACTAGAATAAACCTATCAAGCTTCAACTAATGAGCCACAATTATTTATGCTGATTGTGTCTCTTGAGAGCCTACGGGCCTAAATACACTTCGTCCCTGGTGAATCTGCTCCGAAAACGTACCGTTTAAACATAAACACTTCAAAGCTTTAACACGCTAAATCGTATTTTAATTCTAACCTTTAAACGAGTTCAAATGACTCAGCATTGACCCATTACTTTAATTGATCAAGATAGCAAATTTCTTGCTAATCGGAAACGTTTTCATTCCGTATTTCCAAACTATATAAAAGCCAATTAACAACTGTTCCAAGAACGCGCTTGTAGACAATGTTTTTGCAACAATAAAGACTTGCAAATTGTCCGGATTTTGGGCCTCTCCAATAATTTTAGACGGAACCCTACTTATTTATGGATGATGCTTAACCCGGAAATGCAGGGTCGTCTAACCCAGAAGGGTAGATTTGTGTCATTCGTTTAGGGTAGTACGCCTTGGTCATCAATCTCATCAGGGTTTGGCTCAGCTTGTTATTTTTAAAAGAGGTCTTTATTTATAACATAATTTATTTGTTTATCTCCATACAACTATTTTTATAGGCCTTAACTCAATGCGTATTTATTTACTTAGGTACTTGAATATCTCATTAAAAACTAACCAAACAACTTAATGACTGACAAATATTAATATTACAAACAACAAAATTATCATCATCACCATTTAAACCGTAAGACAACTGTTGGACATAGGCCACCCTCAAGTGTCGCCACAACGAGCGTGTGTCATCCATCGGATTCCCGCGACTCTCACCAAGTCATCGTCAACCTTCCAACGGATATCACTACGCATATAATAATAATAATTTATTAAGAAAAATTAGGTTACAGAGAGTGGGTAGTTCTATGAAATTTTGTTTACATTAATTAATTATAAGAGCATGGTTTCCTAAGACTTCCTGCACTAGGCGAGGCCTGTCCCGCAGGAAGCTTACAAGTTTTTATGAGTTACAATTATAATGATAATAGGTACATGTGTCTCTTAACATTGCAGAAAATACTATCTAAATTATTAAAATACAAGCTTACGAGGTTTTATACGTTACTAAATACTATTACAGAATATAAGTGCCTATAGTTTATTTTAAAACTATGTGATCGTTTCTTATCATAGTAACTATCGTATAAAGTGTTCTGTGCTATGATGCGTATATTATTAAAGATACCGTATTTTTTGTTAGAGGAATTAAAAAAAAAGAGCTTTACGAAACACCGCCACGTCATAATTACACTCACTGTAATATGTCGCATCTAACACGACATATCTCATCTCCTAGCGAGTGACAAAGCCATTAATAACGTACCTTAAGAGATTATACTTATAATGACTGTTTCTCGTTTCTTGCAGAGTGGAGGGGTGATGTTCTCCCCCCTGGGGCGTCTGCGGGTGGCCCAAGCTGTTAGGAAACAGGTGAATATTAATCAGTTTCTGTCGGATTAATTACGGAAGATGGGCTGATAACAAAAGGAGAAATGACCCGTCATTGGGGAAAAGGTAATACCGTTGATGTGATCGTTAGGAAAATACAAGATAAAACCGTTTAAAAAAAAAAGTTGTATTTTAGTATTATATAGGGTGACTGGTAATTAGTGACCGATACTTAAATGCGTGATTGTACTCATGATTACAAACAACTTTCGCAAAGAAACTTTTTTTATATTCTCATTAGTCTCATCACAATAATAAAACAGCTGTTTAAATAAGCGCGCCCGCCTGTGACCAGCAACCGCTCAGTTGTTAGCCGCGTGACGCCGTCGTACCTACAATGGTGATAGAACACCCACGCAGCTTGCAAACCCATAGGTGTACGTACCTAATCAGTGAATTAAACAAACTACTGAGTATATAAAAAAAAGTTTATTTGGGAAAGTTGTTTGTAATCATGAGTACAATCACGTGTTTAAGTATCGGTCACTAATTACCAGTCACCCTATACATGCTCTGTATAGGGTGACTGGTAATTAGTGATGGCTCAGAGGTAACGGTCTCGACTTACGATTTGCAGGTCGTTCCCTCTCCTAGAGGCTAAACGGCAAAAAATCACGTTATGTGAGCCCCACTTAGATATATATTTTATTCTGCTTTTAGAATTTGTTGTCATAGCGGCAACAGAAATACACATCATCTGTGAAAATGTCATCTCTAACTATATCGTAGGGGCCCAGCAGGGTCGAAGCCTACTGGTCCCATTTTAGTCTTTAAAAAGGGTGATTGTATTATGCTATGATCATTCTTTGTGGATTAGTTTTGTCAATTTAAATTCGGCCCTGTTGGTCCAGTGGTAAATGGCCCTGACTGCTATGCTGTCTGGGTGTAATTTATCTATAATATGTATTTATTTAGAAATATATAAGTATGTTTATCAGTTGTCTAGTACTCATAACACAAGCTCTGCATAGCTTGGGGCTAGACGGCGTTGTGGTAATTGTGGGAAAAAAAGGGTTAGCCAGGTAAAGGCCCGATTGATTGAATTTTGAGGGTATATTTGTAAATCATGGTAAATTCTTTAACACGATGACTTTAAGCATAGTTCGTCTACTTCCAGATGAGTCAGCTGCCAGTCCTGGGCACGGAGGCTGCTCCTCTGCAGGCTCCACTGTGCTACCAGCTGCTTTGTGCCCCGCCTCTAGCCCCGCTGCAACCCTGCGCGCCTTGTGAGATGCCCCCGCCGCCATATGCTGTGTATCCGATGCCGTTTGACAGTAAGTACTTTGAATAAGACATACATTAAATGCTTACACTATCAAGATTCTAGTAAATAGATAGCAAATAGATTTTCAATTACTGCTTGCTCATCACGAATATGGGTTCGAGTTCTGATATAATTTGAGACAGATCGATACGAAAAAAACTGGGCAAGAGCGAGTTGGACTCGCGCACTGAGGGTTCCGTATCTACAAACATACTTAAGTAAATAATTAAACTCCCGAATTTCGAATCTCAAATCCCGGAGTCTCGAAGATTTTTCCGAATCGCAATAAAAGTTTTTTCTTTTATTACGTAACAACTCAATTACTGTTTTATTCCTTTATCTGTGCTATAAGGCCTTGCTTTATGACAAATTTCAGGATTCTGGGTCAACGGGAAGTACCCCATGAATTTTGATTCCCTTGAGAGTGTCGAAATATGCGTTTTTTGCTACGTAAACGGCTGTATCTTTTTTTTTCGTTAAAGAAGTTAGATTTTTTCACAGCTTCAGGGGACCACAGATATGAGTATATAGTTTTAATTTCAACTCGATACCTCTACGCGTTCCCAAGATAAAGGGTCTTGACAGACAGATACGGACAACAGTGATCCTATAAGGGTTCCGTTATTTCCTTTTGAGGTACGGAACCCTAAAAAGAAGAAGATCACGAATATGTCATTGGTAAATGGAACACCATACATGGATGCAGTGGTGGAAGACCTCCCACAAGGTAGACCGATAACTTGCTGAAGGTCGTGGAAAACCGATTGATGTGACACACACAGGACCCGTCGTTGTGGCGACATTTGGGGTTAGTCTAGGTCCAGCAGTGAAAGTCTTTCCCCTGAAATGATAATAATGATGAATGAGGAACAACAACGTTGCCACTCGATAATAAAACAAATGACTGGTCCTAAATTGCTTTATTGAATGTCTTTATCATTATTGTAGCAGAAGGACGATCACTGTTGAATATAAGCCTGCCCAAGCATCCCTACATCGACCAGTTCCGTGCTTATGTTAAAAGCACTTTATCGTGAACTAACTTCTGCCTTCTGCTAAAATTGGAAAATTATCCCAAAGGAACATACTCACGGGATTAAAATATCCTATCTATGTGCTACTCCAGTACATGATTTACCCATATGCTGATTTTCATCTAAATCGGATGAAGTTCGGCGCGTGAAAGAGTAATCAGTATATATACAAACTTTCGTCTTGATAATATTAGTGAGATGACATCATTGGCTTCTTTTTAATGATGTGACACGCGAAATAAACTTTAACAATATCGGTTTAAATCACACTAGTATTATATATGCGAGTATTTGTGAGTGTGTGTGTGTGTTTGTTTGTTACTTCTTCACGCACATGAGTAGCAACGTACATAGAATGCTTTTTATATCGGGAGAATGTTCCTTAGGGTAAATTATCTACTTTCACGCGAGCAAAGCCGCTGGTAGTAACCAGTATATTCAGATTTGTTATACCCTTTTACCGTCTGTTTACTAACTTTCATCTTTTACTTTCTCTGCAGCTACTCCTGCAATCTACGGGCCACCAGCACAGTACGCCCTGGTACCAGCTCCATACAGCACCCCATGTTGCGAGCCTTCCTGCTGCGCCCCCTTGGACAAGCAGCCTCGAGTGCCGCCTCCTCCGTTACACCCTGCATTCATCTACTAAACTCACCCCCCGAAGAAATATATTAAAGGCATTGAGTAACATCTGAAGATAAAGGTACTGATGTTGGTATAAAAGATACTATTGAATAGGTTGAAGTTGTCATTTAAAAGTATGACACAAATGCTGAAAATATCAAAAAATTATAATCGATAAACAAAATAATCAAGTTTACTTTAATGAAAATACAGCAAAAGCTGATATAATTGATAAAGATCCACTATTATGTGATTAAAGTAATTCGGTAACTGACTAAGATAATGTAGGTCAAAACAATATTGGCAATAATATAAACAACGAAACTATAATAACATAATTTATAATTGTACGGGATCTTAAAGATGTTAGAAATTCACGAAACACAAGATTGAATAGAAAAATAAGATCTAAAAATAGCGCAAGATATGAAATCTTTGCAAGATAAGTTAACAATGGTGATGCATCTTGTTTCAACGATAACCGTAGTGTATATTTATCAAAATAATATTACCCGTAGATACTATCTTTATAACCTCACTTTCCACTGTCAAATCTATGATCCAAAATTTCAACAATGATTCTTACTATAGTTCTGGTGTCAATGTCTTGAATATATTTCTCCGCTCTACATCACTCGCGAAGAAGATTTATTTACTTATTATATTCAGCTTCTTCGATGTATTCCATCTTGATTGCTCAAGTCTTCCAATCCAGTTCATGCTCATCTATCTTCAATACATTAATCCTTGACAAAGAAACTATTTGTGAGAGATTGTCTGTGACTAATCAGTGGACCTCAAACAGAGAGATGGTCAAGTGTTCAAGTTTACTCTCAGGTTTATTTATATTTCTCTGAATGTCGTGTCGCTTTTATTTATTAGATTTAAGATATTTAGCTTCAAACTGGTACATTTAAGAAACCGTGGATTCGTGCTATCGTTATTAATATAGTGAATTTTATTGGTGTATCAAATTGCTGTTAAAATAAAACTCATTTTTATTCGTGTCAAGACATGACGCAATATATCATCTACATGCAAATCCACTTTTGACATGTCATTTTGTATCCATCTCTGTAAAAAAACCTATGAAATATCTATTTTCTGGGACTCGATTTGTAATAACTGCAAATAAATGATACAATTTTAGAAGGAATTTAAAAGAAATCTTTTAATCGTTATTTTTTAGTAATCTGATGAAAAGCCGGGCCAAGGTCAATTTGATACATCTTTAGCTATTCTCATTATTCGTGTTCAAATATTAAAAAAAAACTGCTTAGGTGCGGATATTTTTTTTTTTCTCACTTATATCAACGTTAAAAGTAATTATATTGCTGGATCTCTAAATTTCTTAAAAATATGGTATAAACTCGTCAAATTGACAATCTTTTGAAACGAATAAAATTTAATAATAATTGAATTGTGTATCTAGTTTTTTCATATCCGCACCTATGTCGAGACTTTCACCACTTTGTGTAATAATAAAACAAATGTGCGATATGAGCACAACGAATTAAGCACAAATCGATTAGTTGTTAGTTTTAGATGACGTTACCTCTGATAAATAATAAAAGACAGATTTGTTATTGCTTGTTATCCTTGAAAAGGATTTTTGTTTATCCTTAGAGTAAGTTGTTTTTTGAAACCCCAATGTTGGTGTATAGGCGTCTTGGAATCGAAAATTGGAATAAAGATTTTGATAGAACAATTTGTAGAATAATCAGTACTTGTAATTGAATAAGTGGATATTGGTGTAAGAGAGATATATCGAAATATGTAATTGCTTGTATAAGCTATAGAAGAAGAGATAGTTAGCGAAGTATTTAGAGATCTTTGGCGATTGGCTGCTTGCCTACTTGAGGGACCTAGTTTGAAGATAATAATAGTACTTTTAGAGTCAGATTTTAGTTTCATTTCCAAGACGCCTGTGACCATCGTGATCTAGAACAGAGAAAACAAAAAATATTTTTTAATATTATTTAGTTTTTACATGTTGCTGTTGTAATAAACTGGGGTCCAAGATGTGATAAGGAAATGTGAAATTCAAAGTTGATTTTAAATTTTGAAAGTCACATTTCTATACCCGTTATTGTTGTGTTGAAAATAAGAGTTATCTCAGTTTGTATGCACACATTAAACTTGCTGTCTTATAGCATATTCAAGTAAGATAAACATACTGAAATAAATGAACTTAGAAAAGTAATAGGAGAGCTCCAAGATGTGGTTATACAAATGCTATAGAACATCATAGTTTATATCTTACTTGAACATGTTAATAAAGCAATCACTAATATAAATTGTTTTTTAAAATGTTATTAATCGAACAGCACTCTGTTCTACACAAAGTGATTAACAATAGAATTTACTAATGAACCCACAAAGAAATGATATCGTCAAGTATGTGATACGGAATAATTTGAGAAATGATAGCATTGTACTTGTTTAGTGTCGTAAGTAGATTCTTTTCAGCCACCATATTCTGCATCGTCGTTAATATTAACATAAATATTGAAGAATTTAATTACTTTAAAGGTAAGGTCTCTTGCACATGTGATAGATTCAGTGTCACGCGAGTTTTTAGTCCTGTCGTGAATGTGTTTGAGTGTGTAGCTTATCTAACTGAGCTAGAATTCTTTCTGATGCAATTGGGTTTTCATATAGTACCAGAATAATAATAGGACCAAACAATGATTCCCTTAAAATCAGAAATGTGTAATAATCTTCGCGTCTGTCTAGACTAGTATATCACAAATCTCTATACGTAAAAATTGTTGTACTAATATTAATCATTTTGATATTGTATCACTTTTTATGGCTGCTAGTTGTGTGAGGTTGTGGTGAATGAATTTGCAGCTATTTTTTTCTCTTGTTTTATCCTTCTTAAACTGTTAATTTGGTTTTTATAATAAGATCTTTCGATTTCACTGGTTAGGAAATATAATCAAGTTCTCTTAATCGCGTTCTTCAAATGATTTTTAATTTAAAGTAAATGTCATTTGCTAAACACTTTAAGAAAACGTTGCCATTTTAATTTTAACCCCTGTATTGGCAAGTTCATTCACCCGAGTACTGTCGATGTGGTCTTCTGCCTTTAGACTTAAGGCTTTCGTCTCAATTACTATTGTACATCATAATTATACGATTAGTGTTACTGGAAATGCTGTCAATTTATCGTCTTGGATTTTTACAATATATGTATATGTTAAGTATAGTACTTAATGCGATGCTTCGCTCAATATATCATTTGTATCTTCGTGTGCTTGTAACTTGAGTTCCTCAACTTTGTGTTACCTCAGAAATAAAGTTTATATCTAATCTATATTCATGTCGTAATCTATCTATCATGTTGGTTCATGTGGTGGAGTGTTTGCTTATGATCCTTAAAGAAAAAGGTATTTTTGTGTTGTCTAAAGATATATGGAGATGAAGAAGCAGGGACGGTTAGCGTCTTGAAAGGAATTGAAGAGGAGTATCCAAAGACCGGAATTACAATATTTGAGAGAACATCAAGGTTCTGTCGCTGTAATTCCCCATTTCTTTAAGGATGCGCAAGCTAATAACTTATAGTCATCGTGTGAACCTGAATAGCACTCATCGTATATATTTCGATGTTGCACTATCGATGTTTTGAGTACAAGGAATCTATATTCAAGCTAAACTTAAGATCTATCTTTATCACTTTCACTGCTTTTGGAGTTTTTGGCGTAAATACATATAAAATATATATAATTTGGTCCAAATTGGAATATTTGCTTTATCGTTAACTAAATACTTTTTCTTACAAATCTTATCTCCTATATCGTAATTAGGTCTTACTTATTTGTCTGTTTTTTTTTGTCACAGATCATTCTAAGATAAATTTAAGTAACATTTTTGTGCCCGTTAATATTTTGTGTGAACTTTAAAATAAAACTAACACAAATAAAAAATCTGTTCATGAAATACAATTTCTGGGAGTTACTTGACGTCCATATTGAAGTTTTTTTATATCTGTTTACGCCAAAAATGATCACTACGAACATAATATGTGGCCTAGATACATACTGCCTAACATATCGGATAACGAATCACTACGCTAAAGTTAGTTATTTTTGTTATAAATGTATATAATCTCTCGCTAGGTGGTTGTAGTTGTGTGGACGAACGTAATTTAGACAATATTAATGTAATTATAGGTTAGGAAGATTAATGTGTATTTATTGAGATTGTCACTTATCTTAGGGTCGGCTTAGTATTGTGAAATGTCTTGTAATAGGACTGGCTGTAGACTTTGATTGAATTTTAAAATTAAACGATTCTTGAGAATTCAAAGAAAGGTATAGGAAGAATATACACTTGAAAGACGGCTAGGTGACACAGGTGCAAGAATATTCTTGAGGAATATGGTTGAAAATCTGTAACATCTCTACATAATATTTTCGATTTTCCTGCTATGGAAGACTTTGATCCGTATTTTTAATTCTGGCTTATAAGCATACTTATCAAGATCATGGGTGTAATTTTTTTTTGTTTAAATTGGGAATTCAACAAATTACTCCGCTTGCTCTGAGTGAAGTGAGAGGTGTAAGACTTTTACTAAATAAAACTCGCCTGTATTCCTTCAGTCGCCTTTGCGTTTTAGGGTTGCAGTAACACTTTCGAGTAATCCCGCAGCCCAGCTAAAAATGAAACTTTCAGTGTTTTTGTTAAGAGCACTAAAGCCAGTTCTACTAAAGACTTATCTGTCGCCATTTGTGAACTGTAGTTGTAATTAAGTTTAGAGGGAAAGCTGTCAATAGCAGTAGTGACACTCACTGTATCACTGTCGGTATTCTTATCATCATTCTGATTATCTACTGGTTCGATTTCAACTATGATGGTCTTTTATTGTTTACTGAGGCTTACGATTTCAGAATTGTCTTTTATTTATGTCTCATTTTCGTTTATATCTCTTTCTTTTGTGAAATATTGGGAAGAAAGTCCTGTAAAGATTGGTTAAGCGTAAAATTCCATTCTTTAACCTTTCGGAAATTTTA
Organism: Mythimna pallens; assembly: GCA_961205895.1. Lineage (NCBI taxonomy): Eukaryota > Metazoa > Arthropoda > Insecta > Lepidoptera > Noctuidae > Mythimna > Mythimna pallens. The sequence goes on along the minus strand of OY540850.1, from coordinate 15,517,451 downwards.
AATTAATAACAGATAAGAAATTTATGAAGAATGCTTAGTTTGACAAAGGATTCGTACAAACCTACTTATTGTCACAATATTCTTGACATTTCGTTCGAGATTTCATAGTCGTTGCTCGTATGCAGCGACATAAAGAAATACGACTGTCAATTTTGAAAAAAGAATTTCTTTGAGCCAAGTTGTTTTTAAAGAAATTATTTTTCTCACGACAACGACACGACGTTGCCGCTCCGTCAAAGGAGTGTCATAGTTTTGTATGTAAGCTTCTCACAGGCGTACACCAAGCGCATAATACGCGTCTATGAAGCTACGGGTCCGTGGACAGTAGGCCTTAGGATTGCCAGTTGCAGCAATCTTTGCATCTATTATGATATTTAAATATCCTAAACAAAACTCATAGGATATTATCAGTCAGACACAAGATACAAAATTACTCCGTCAGCGCAATGCTCTTACGATCTGTTTGTTCTTATATATTATTATTCTCTAGATCCTTCCCAGCAGTGTCCACATCATTGACTCATGACTTACAGGGACAAAGACAATACAGTTGTTTTCTTAGTTCGTTTCGTAGAATGGTCATCAGGAGATGGTTCGTTACGTCCACTATTCATTTGCTTTAGCGGGTAGACAGGATTAGTGGTTATGCTAAAATAAGTCTTAAATTTTGCTCGATTGCGTGCATTTTGTAAAACTTACCAGTAAATAATTTTTGGTTCGATAATACGGACAAGTGACGTGAAATTTTCAGACGACATGTTTTTAAATATATTTATGATACTAATGTTTTTCTGCATAAGAAATTCTTTGCTATGTGATTGTAAAATCATTGCCATGTTTGCATCTGGAGTTACATATTTTTCTTTTAGATCTGTCAAAGCATTTCATACATCAATTTACATTTGCATATTACTGTCTCATCAAATTCTTGTTATTCAAAAATCTACGTAATCGAGCAAAAAGAAATCTACTTCTAATAGAAAACTCTCGATGTTATCAAAAACTGAAATATCCAAAAAAAAAGTATTTATAAAATAAAAATTATTACTTATAATAAAAAGGAATAATCGTAACTTTTCTCAACTCCAGTGTCCGCTACAAAATGCTTAATAACTTAAATAATAAGTTACTTCTAGCGATCGTTTAAGGATTGTCCAAAAACAAGGCATCTGTGAACGTTTTGTTGATTTTGTCCAATTTTCGAATTGTATAATTGCTGTTTGTTTTGTATAGTGGCGTTATGATGGGGAAGATTTGTAAAAAATCTTTAAAAAAATTAAGAAACCTTGAGAGAGACTTTAGAATAGAAAAAGTTGCTCTTAGCTCCAGAAGTTAATGAATAATAATATTTGTGAATAAAAACTATTCTGTTATGTTAATTTTACACAAATATAAGTCATAATTGGAAAGGGTATTAAAGAAACCCAATAATTTACAGAATGAATAATAATGATGGTTGACTGAAGACTAATGTGGCTACAATGCTAATGAGGAATTCTAACATGTTAAACTTATTGAAATAATAATTATCATTATTATTATTTGAATTTAATAGTAATAATATTTGGGACTGAAAATTAATAATGAAATCGTGGCGTCACTGTCCAAACGAACACATTTTTGATAAAACCTTTACAAATTTGTAGTCCAACGTTTTTTGTTACGATAGTTTTACCCTTTTTAGAGATACGTATAACGCGAAATAAAAGAATATTATTTGTTGAATATAGAAAATATTTCATAGCAATATTTTTATTGTTAACTACTTTTAAGGTACCCTCTTAAAAGCTATGCGACATAGTAAACGGCTTTTTATATATCGACCAGTGTTTAGTATGTATGGCACATAATAATTATTATATTATTATTAAATAGATAATTTAGAGAACTATTAAAGTCACTTATCAAGCTGTCTTTAAACTGTATGTAGCAGAAATATATATTTAACTATATCTATCCTACTCTATACATGTTAGTACGTGACTCTGTATATTTCCTAATAACTATTAAGCGTGGACAAATTTTAATGTCGTTATTAATTTCTATGTTTAATAATAATACTAGAATATCTTCAATAAATAATAATTATATTTAAAATGAGTTACGCGCGCTATCGTGATCATTATTCAATCATTACGCACATAAGTTAAAATAATAATATACGAATTAATTATAAGTAATAATAATAATTACAGCATTGTATCATCGAATGTAATTGTTGATTGTTATATTATAATTATTATAATACAATTATTGTCTAGTTATTATGTATGTGATATTGTTATTGGAATAATAGATATTTTAAATGCTAATAAAGTAATTTATCTATTACCCTTCTTGTTGACTTGTGTGTGTAATAGTGTTATTTATTAAGACACTAGATGTAAGTGAGGATTTTAATGGTAATTTCAGAAACTGGTCAAAGTATTCGTGGTATTATTAAATTAATCAACCCTAATAACTGCTTGATGTGTTCTCATAGGGATAAACGATAAATTTTTGGACATACAGCCTTTTGTCAATGAAAGATTTTATTACCTATTTCACTTTAATACTGTTGTTTTAAAACATGAATAATTTTATTCAAAAATCGACTATTACTATCATATTCGCATCTTATGTTATAAAATGCTTAACCCATTAATATAAACGAATTAAATTATTCTTCCAAATACTGTACACGTATCCATTAAATCTGCATTTTTAAAATTAATTCGTGTTTTGAAACAACTGTTTTACATTCATATAGAGTTGCAAATTTACGAAAAATTATCTGACAATAATAATCATTATTATTAAATACAAATACTATTATTATTATTGCCAGAGAGTGGTAGTTTCAAAGCTTGTATATGTAAATTTAGTATGATCTCACATGAAAATAATAAATTATAGACGATCTATTTTACAAAAATATCTTTCCTTGAAACTGTACTAGAATTTTTCTTTTTAAAAGTAATCTAGAAGCTCATATCACTTGCAATCTGCGAATCACTGTGAAAGGGTCGGTCATGAGCTCATATTTATAATATTGGAAATATAAAAATTGAGTTACTATGTGAAAAATCAGTGGACATTTTTAAAATCCAGATTAATTACTAATGTCAATCAAATCCAAATTAAATTCATAATATTTGCCGAAAATAAAATAGGATTATTTCTAAAATGCAAGCGACAGTAAACACACCGCGTGCTGAATATTTTCGTAGTCAGGGAAATTGATTGTTAGGTACCCTAATGACAACGATTCCCCACCAATTGAAAATTAATTAATGGAACCAACTAAAATGTCACATATACAAATAAACAATAAATTTCTCTGATTGTATCTACTGATTTTCTTACAAATTGGGGCTATATGTTGTATAAACCAAATTTTGCAAATATTCTATTTCATTAGAACTCTCAATAATAAATAAAGTTGGAAAACTTTGTAATAAAGGCAACATTTATAAAAATGGTGCAATAAGTTAATTATTATTATTAAAGTCAGATATTTTATTATAAATGAGTGCTCATGGCCACTTCTATAGAGCTAAGTACAATAATTAATATAATATTGAAGCAATAACGAATAAACTAATTTTAAGTCACGTGTAATAAATTTAATTAATGTACAATTTGTTGTTTTTTTTCATAACCCTATTTTTGAGAGCTAGAAATCATCAAATTATTTCTCCCGCTCAAGATGGAGTGAGCGGGAGTGTCAGACGATAATTGACTAAAACTCTTTAGTTGCCCTTTGCGTTTCAGGACCGCTATGACTTCATCAAACAATCCTTCAGTTTCGGCCCTTAGACCGAAACTGCGGTAAACGGACGCCCGCGACGGGCAGCCGCCGCGTGACGTCGCGCGTGTGTCGTGTGAGACACGGTCGCGTCACGGAAACCGGATTATTACCTGCACAGTGTCGCTAGTTCAACTTTAACGGTGTGCATGTAGTCGTATCAATGGAGAACTTAATATTTATTACGTAGCAAAAAGATGCCCACGCGGGTCCGGAGCACTTTTGTATGGGACCACGTGGGCGTCTGCTTAACGTAGCTTCGGCCCTTAAACTAATCTCTTTACAATATATAAGAGCCCGATTGCAGCGCCACCTACCGACTTCAATTTTATTTTCGAACCATCTAGGGACCCACTCAAATACACATACAAAGTTTCATCCAAATTGGTCAAGTCTACGATAGATCTATGTTAAGTAAAAATATGGTTACTTAACATAGATCTATCGTAGTACCGGAACTCCATAGTAAAATAATTAATCCTAGCCGTTTGGGCTAATCAAAAATTTTTATGTAATGCACTCTGTTTAGTCTCTGTCAATTTTATAGTAAGGGCCACAGCACACGATTTAGGTCTAACTATGGAGAGCCACAGCTAAATCGTGCGCAATAAAAAATATTTTACAAAAAAAAACCGGGCAAGTGCGCTGAAGGTTCCGTACAAACTCACCTATGAAAACAGTTCAATTCCCGAATTGAGTGACGAAAATTTTTCCAAAACGCAAAAAAAATATTTTTTGTGACGTACTTCAAATTTACAGTTTTCAAATTTTTCACTATACTTGTGCTATAAGACCTTGCTTCACGCCAAATTTCAGGATTCCAGATCAACGGGAATGAACCGTATGAATTTTGATTCCCTTGAGAGTGTCGAAATACACGTTTTTTGCGACATAAACGGCAGTATCTTTTTTTTTTCGTTAAGTCAGAAGTTTTATTTCACAGCTTCATGAGGCCGTAGACCTAACTATATGATTTTAATTTCAACTCGATACCTCTTCGCGTTCCTGAGATAAAGGAACAACAGGAAAACAGACATACAGACAGACCGACGAACGGACAACAAAGTGATCCTATGAGGGTTCCGTTTTTTCCTTTTATGGTACGGAACCCTAAAAAATGCAACCAACTATCATAAAGGACAATATCTGTCAATTTTGGTAGGTATTCGATTTTTCTGGTTTTGTTTTTAACACCGCCTTCTGAAATTTAAAATTATTTTGCACTTTTTAGTGTTTTTTCTAAAGAAGGTTGTATTCATTTTATTATAAAATGCTTATAAAAAATAAGCAATCAGACAAGAGATCGCTTCACTTTAATCTAGACATGAATAAATAACGGGAAAGGGAAACGTTTTTAAACTTCATAACCTAAATAATTCTTGCCATGAAATCACACAATATACACCTATAAAAGAACGTAAGAATCAAACTAGTTAAAAATATTTATGCCACAGTTAGTGTTTCCAAAAATCTTTTCCAAGCGTTACTTTCTCTTTATTTTCTACAACATAACCCCACACTAGCCTCCTCAATACATGTACAAACACCTATCGACGGGTGTAAAATCATCATCATCTTCCTGCCCTTGCCCTTTTTTTTGTTTTAGGACATACCGCCTTCCTCACGATGTTTTCCTTCACTGTTCTGAGAGCAGTGCTCATCATCATCTTCCTGCCCTTGTCCCGTTTTATTTGGGGTCGGCGCAACACGTATTTTTCTTCCATTCTGTTCTCGCCGTCGCGTCCGCAAGAATAAAAGCGATGGGTGCAAAGTAAAAAAGTTATTTGCAATTTTCTGATAATTACAATAACTTACTAAAACATTAAGTTATTATAATTTTTATATTTATAGTTATAGTAATTTTTTTACCAAGTGTTAAAAGTGCAAAAAAGGCGATATTTGTAAAAAAGAATTACTTAAGCAATATAATATAATATAATAATATAATATTCCACAACTATCACACAACGCCGTCCAGCCTCAAGCTAAGCAGAGCTTGTGTTATGACAACTGATAATCATACTTATATGTTTAGTAAATTACTGAAAGTATCAGAAAATCGCAAAATTGCAGATAACATTTTTTACTTTGCACCCATCGCTTTAATTCTTGTGGATGGCGAGCAAAGGGTAGCACGCTGGCCGGTAACCGTCCGGACGGAGCCAAAGTCGTCGACGGCGCGTAAATCGTAGGGGCCCAGCAGGGTCGCAGCCTACTGGGGCCAGGGGTTAAGTTAAAATAAACCCCCGGGGCCCTGGAACGCAAGGCAAAGAAAGAACAAACGAGTGGGTTTTAGTCAATAAAAGTCTGACATGCCCTCCCGTTCCGCCCATGAGCGAGAGAAGTCATTGGATGATTTCCCACCATAAAAAACCATCGCTTTAATCCTGCCCATATAAATAACCCATATGTCCCAACTTAAACAATCCACGTGGCATCGTGGCTGCCTCAGTTCCCCAAGTCCTACGCACGAGACAGGCCATTGACCCCGTGACGTCACACTTAGACCCAGACAGCTAAATTAACTGAGCTTAGGCCTAAAAGCGTCCTCTCATTTCCATCTGAGTCAGACGGCATAACTCACTATCATGACATCTAACAGACGAATCAATTTTTTTGATGGTTGAGTGTTTTTTACTTAGAAACAGAATATTCGTATTTTGCATATCATGCTTGTAAACGGACGGATTGTGCGAAAGAGTTAACACTGCCCTTTTTTCTTACGGTGATGAATATTTTTCAATATTCGAAAACCCGCTCTTACTCCACCGCTTTTAGGCACGCAATAGACTGTTTTCCACACTGGTGCAGAAAAATGCGCGTGCCCTCCCCCGCCTCAATGTTATTACATGTATCATATCAGGCTGGGCGCGCGTCGACCCCCATCGCCGGTCAACCCTCGTTTATTCATTTCTTCGTAAGTGTATTGAAACAAGTCGTTTGATACACGTGCAAAGGATAATGCCAGATACTCTATAGACCTTTGCCCCACTCAATAAAAGTCATTTACAAGCATGCAATATGCTGCATCTTATTGTATATTTATTACTGATTCAAAGATTCATAAGATTCAAAGATTCAAAAGCATTTATTTCAAATAAACCATTTACAGGCACTTTTGAAATGTCAAGAAGTCAGTTAGTCAGAAAAAAAAAGATGCTAATTGCACATTCCAAAGCGTAGATCTCTATGGAGAAGAATGTGCAAGAAACTCCATGGACACTCTTTTCAATCATGTTTTGTAATTACAAATATCACTGTTACATGTTTCTTGTCGTTATCATGTGAGAACAATGTAAATACAGTAAAAAATAAAAACTAAATATAGATATTAAAATAGCAACTGGCAGCTAAAAGATGACCAGTCTCAACTGACAGCGCCCGTTCACGAACATGACGCCAATATTAGCACCACTCAGCTCAACCATTTTGAAAGGAACCGAATGATCCAACACATGCGCCACCATCAGTGAGACATTTAAGTGAGCATGACAAACTCTCAACTGCCGTGCTCATTTATGTCAAACAAGTCCAATAGTAACATAAAAAACCATAAAATAGCTCCATGGTACTCACATTTACAAACTTTGAAAATAAATGCTTCTACATTATACAATACTTATAATATTTTACAATTCCCAAAAAAAGAAGCATTAAAAAATAATAATAATAATTTCCAAACTAATCAATTTGTATACCTCGGTGGTAGAGGAGCTGGACCAGCATTGAGCCAAGCATTTTTATCTTGAATATAATCCTCCAACTTATAATATGCTTGCCTGCATAGTGTGCGTTTAATACAAGATTTAAACTTCGTTTCATTGAGTTCTAATATTTGTGGAGGTATTTTATTATAACATTTCAAACAGTACCCCATGAAAGAAGAGGCCACTTTAGCCAGTCTAAAACCTGGTTGAACTAATTGGTCCCTATTTCTTGTAACATAATTATGTCTATCGCCTCTTTTGCTAAAAAGATGAAGATTTTTTCTAACGTACATGATGTTTTCATAAATATATTGACAAGGCACCGTCATGATGTTAATATCCTTAAACAGTTCCCTTAGAGAATCGCACCGGCGAAGATTGTAAATAGCTCTGATAGCTCTTTTCTGTAGTATAAAAATTGAGTCAATGTCTGCAGCTCGTCCCCATAGTAAGATACCGTATGACATGATGCTATGAAAATAACTAAAATAGACTAGTCTAGCGGTATCAACATCCGTAAATTGGCGGATTTTTCTAACAGCATATGCAGCTGAGCTAAGCCGTCCTGCAAGAGATGTTAAATGAGGACCCCATTGTAGCCTTGAGTCAAGCGTAATCCCCAGGAAAACCGTTTTATCGACAAATTCTAGCTTTTCATCGTTTAATACTACGTCACAATCACTACTTTTGACATTAGGTAAGGAAAATCTTATGCATTTAGTTTTTTTCCCGTTTAAAACTAAATTATTAGCAGTGAACCAGTTTTGGACCTGCAGTAGGGCGTAATTTTCGTCGTCAAGATTATTAGTCCTTCTATTTATCTTAAAAATCAAAGAAGTGTCGTCAGCAAACAACACCATATTAAGTTTATTTTCCAACAAATAAGGTAAATCATTAATATAAACTAAAAATAAAAAAGGACCTAAAATTGAACCTTGGGGTACCCCCATTTTCACATTTAATCCCGACGAATTGACACCGTTTATTTGAACTTGTTGCTGTCTGTCAATCAAATAAGATTTTAATAAGCTTAAAGCTGTTTTGCCTAGTCCGTAATGCTCAAGTTTCAAGAGTAATGTTTCATGAACTACGCAATCAAACGCCTTAGACAGGTCACAGAAGATGCCTATAGCATCCTGTGCCTCTTCCCACGCATTAAAAATGTGTTTTAGTAAGGAGACACCAGCGTCAGTTGTACAACGTCCTTTGGTGAAACCATACTGTTTATCGTGTAAGATGTTATTTGTGTTAAAATGATTAAGCATTTGATTTAACATCACCTTTTCAAATATCTTGCTAAAAACTGGCAACACGGACACCGGCCTATAATTATTAGTGTCTTTACTGTCCCCGGATTTAAAAAGTGGTATCACTTTACTATATTTCATTAGATCAGGAAAGACTCCTTGATCTATACACAAATTAAATATTAAGGCTAAGTACGGCGCTATAGTCTCAATAATTGAGGTACAAACTTTGATAGACATACCCCACAAATCTTCTGTCAATTTAACTTTGATTTGTTTAAACGCTTTTATTACTGTAAAGGGGTTTATATGCTTAAAGTTAAATTCAGTCGAACAGGCTGCAACGTTTGCCTGTAATAAACTAAAAGCATGCGATGGCGACGAATTTAGGGCTTCAGTGGTTTTAGTTGGTATACTAGCAAAGAAATTTACAAATTCTTCTGCAACTAGTTTGTTATCGCTAATAAGACCATGATGTGTCTCCAAAGTGTAATCATTATTATGTATTTTGTTCCTGTTGGTTTCATTATTTATAATTTTCCAAACCGTTTTTATTTTATTATCTGCTGATTTAACTTTATTGCTAATGTACAAGGCCTTAGCTGCCTTACAAGTGTTTTTAAACATTTTTGAATATGTAGCAACATACTTATTAAAAGTTTCAGTGTTAATAATAGGCTTAAGGCCATACAGCTCAAAAAGTCTTTCCCTACTTATTCTGATTCCTTTAGTTGCCCAGTCACTAAATCTAAACTTAGGGCAGATACTTTTAGTTTTCTTCTCAAAAGTCTTCTTGAACTCAGTTTGAACTATTGAAAAAAAATCGTTATACAAAAAATTAACATTGTTCACTTCAAGATTCCAATCACCTAACTTACTAATTAAAGTGCTGTTAAATTTATTTAGTTTACCAGATGTTATTGGTCTGGACTGAATCTGTACTTGTTGTATCGGTAAGTTGGATTCAAAAGTTACCAATAGGCCGCTATGATCAGAAGGCAGATAATTTACAATGGCCTTTTCTAAATAGTTGCAGCAACAAAAAACATTATCGATACATGTAGCAGTAGTTGTCGTAGTTCGAGTAGGTTCTATAAACACATTTGATAAATTAAATGATTTGAAGAGATTTAATAATCTGCTGCTATCTGAATTATTTTCTAAAATATTAACATTAAAGTCTCCACAGATAATTACTAGTTTGTTACCAATTGCAAGTTTTGCCATAACATCTTCCATGACAGACTCAAAAATAGAGTAGTTTTGATAATTAGGGGGCCTGTAAACGCACACTATGATATGCCTATCCAGCTCAATACAAGACAGTTCAATGCTATGTTCAACGGATAGTGCAACTATATCTTTACGAGTTTTAAATTTAATACTATTCCTAATTAGGATCAGTGAACCCCCACGTAACATTGTTTTTCGGTTAAAACAACTGCCCACATTATAATTCTCAAAATTGATTAGCATTTCAAAATCCTTTAACCAATGCTCAGTAAAACAAATGATGTCAAACATAGTTTTTTCTAAAAATAATTCAATTTCCAATTGTTTCGAAGAAAAACCCTGAATGTTTTGAAGAAACAAATTCAACGATTTTTGCCTAGCCCCTCTAGCTTGAATGCCAGAAGATACTTTATTGTTAAGTTGATCTGAATTGCCAAAAGTACCATCTGTTGTCTTATTAACTAGTTTAAAGTAACAGTAGTACTATTACTAATGGTGGGACTAATAATAATTGGGAACTTCGACATACTAGCTATGTCCGAGTTAATATTATATGCTAATAGCCTCGCTATTTGACGTCTAAATATAATAGGTAGGTACACAGTATACCTAGTCGAAAAAAGATTGTCAACAAAATTGTTGATGTCAAAAAATATGAACTTATCACTATGGTGACTAACTAAAAAATGAATATGCATATTTAGCATATGTATGTACTTATTTTCCCTATATGACAAGTGCTCAAAGTATGGAAAAGCACACAAAATAATTCTCTTACAATTTATCTTCAATAGCTCTGTGACATTATATGTGATGTCATCTTTATCAACATTTATGCTATTACCCACAAATACAGTTAAAATATCATTGGGATCATATACTTTTTCAGTAACTAATGACATTATGTGATGGTAGGACGCTTGTGGTATACAATGATTTTGAGAAGAAAAAGGGAGGTTCTTACTAACTAATTGACCTAAACCTCTTCCTATACTGTCTGAAAACATAATTGATTTATAATCACCGCTTTTATGAGAGGAAAAACTACATTTTACTGAATCTACCCCTTGAGTTAATTCTTGTTGAATGTGGGGTGCCTGGCTGGGAATACAGTCTTGAGTACTGATGGCCTGGGATGTGTCCTCTGGTCCAAGTTGGAGGCCAGCCAGGTTAGATTCTCTCTGACAAGTACATTTGCTGTTTCTAAGAGTAAGTGAGTCTACTTTGTCCACTAACTCGTTTGTAGCAAGAATATGTTCCTTTATTTGGTTCTTTGAACATACATATTTATTATAAATTGACTTTAGTGAGTCATCAAGAGTCTGTATTTCTGACTGTAAGCGCTGAGTGTCAATTTCATAAATATTTATACTGTCTTCTAACTTAATCTGATAGTTATTTAGTTGATTAATTAAGGTAACACGTTCTTTCCGCAGTTGAATATTTTTGGAAAGGTGTTTTTGTTGTTTCTTGTGGTTTTTACATTTTTTAATGATTTTATTGAGTCTCGCATATTTTTTAATTTTATTTTGACTAAGTATATAATCATTACTGTGTTTTAATAGAGAATCTTCAGTAAGATCAATTGTAACTAAGGAATGAGGGTTACAATTTGAATTTAGTAATTCATCATATAGACGGTTAGTTTTCTCAGTCTGAATACATTCCTTTTCCCTCTGCTGATAACTAAACATTTGTCCTGAAACCTGTAAAACTTGCGGTTTTCGTTTAAAACTAAAAACAATAATAATAACGTTACGCATAATTAATAATAACGTTAACGCAATAATAATAATAACGTTACGCATAATTATAATTTTGATATAATATTTTATGTAAAATGATATTTGTTTTACAGTTACCTACTTATTTTTTTTAGTTTTGCACATGCGTTTTATATAACGCTAGTTAAGAGAAAATAGGAAATGGCAAAAAATAATTTCCGGGATTAAATTCCTTTTTTTATAAAATTGTAAACCGCAACTTTTAAAGAAAAACGATTTATTATGAAAAGGTTCCTTATTCGTCACAATTATTTTCATAACTTTACTTTTTCTGTAAATGATAACTATGACAAGGTCAGGCTCTGGCATTGTCATTTATCACTGCAGCCTTAACGTTCGTCTCCATAACGGCTCGTGCGAATTCCGCCTCGGTCGCAATGACAAACTTTCTGCACTTGTATTAAAATGTACTATAAATAACTTATCCTGTAGAGCGAGAGGGAGTGTCAGACTTTAATGACTAGAACCCACACGGCGCACGTGTTCAAATGCACTCGTTCTACGCAGAGCGGGAGACGAAAAAAAGGTTCTCATCTGATGGTAAGCGATGATGTGGTCGACGATGGAGCAGGCTTTTCATATTTTACTGGTGATAAAGATAAACTTCGAAAGCGGGTTGAGTCAGATTTCCACATAGGTATTTATTGTGATACCCCATTACAATAAATACCTATGATGTAATTAAAAGGCTTCTTTGTAATTAGTAAATTATATTGTATGAAGCACTTCATAGTATGTATATCAATATATATATAAAATATGAATAGCTGTTCGTCAGTCTCGCTAAAACTAAAAAATGGCTGGAACGATTTAGCCAATTTTGGTCTTGGAATATTCGAGATAGTTCAGGGAAGGTTTAAACGGTAAGAAAACATATACAATGCCATCTCTAATTAAAATGTCATTATAAAATGAATTAAGCTGTTCTGGTAGTGCCAGTGATGGCGTTATCCTTACTATTAGGCAGTACGAAGTTCACCAAGGTCAGCTAGTTTTTATTATAACTTAACCCGTTCTGTGTGAATAAAATCGAATCAAAAGTTTGACACAAGTATTGTCAGACTTTTGATTTCATTTCATTTAAAAAAAAAGCAGTATACATTTCTGTATCGTGGGTGCGTTTACAAACATGTAAACTCGCATACACAAGATACCCGGAACCGGAACAGCTATCTATAGGCCATTCAAATATTTATTCAGTTCGGAACCCGTGTAATATGAAAATATTGTAAACAATCATTTTTTTAAAAAGTAACCATGGAGTTTCTTGCCGGTTCTTCTCCATAGGAAACGACCAATTTGGAACCGTGCACTAGCTTCTGACGTTTTATAAGTGCCCATGTAGGCCTATGTGAAATAAAAAATTTTTGACTTTTGACTTTTGACGTGACACGCAGTGCAGCAGTCATTTGCTCCACCCAAAGCTGGAAATGAAAACAAGGCTCGCGTTTCACCACTATTTCGTCGGATAGTGAACGATGATGTGGTGGACGTTGTGTGGAGCACGTTTGCCTAGAAGTTAGTTCTACTACTACCCACTCTTGACTTAAAGATCTGCAGGATATATCTAACAGGAAACACAGACTCCGGCAGGGAAAGCACAATGAAAGGAATTAGCATAGCATAATAGCATAATCAGCCTTTTAATGTTTCCACTGTTGGGACTCAGACCTCCTCATCTCTAGGAGAGGGAATGGGTCGTAATCCACGACGCGGGCCCAGTGCGGATTGCTGAATGTCACATGTCTTCGAATTTTTGGTTCTAGGACATGCCGGTTTCCTCACGATGTTTTCCTTCACCGTTTTGAGAGCAGTGGTGATGAAAAAAATTATACAAAGTAATGCGCCTGGCTAGATTTGAACCCGCGATCTACAACTCGTAAATCGGGGCTGTTACCACTCGGCCACCACTGCTCAAAATAAAAGGATTAGATTTTTTTATTTCATGCTGGAACAAACCTTAAAAAAAAAAGAATTGCCACGGCCTGTAATGCAACGGGCAACTTAAAGAACACAGGTCACTGTTAATCACTGAAAATCTGACAAGCAATATATTTGATGAATTCACCTGAAAAAAAAGGACGTAAAGCAGTAGGCATTGTAGAGACCGTCTAGCCACAGACATCATCAAATCGTGTCATTAATGTTGGCCAAAAGGTCGATGGACTAGATCATAATCTAACGAGCGTCCTGACCAGACTCCAGACAAACACAATGAGATAATGTTTATACAATTTTGCTTCTAGTTTCCACGCAGACACGCAGATTCTAAATGATTTATGTAACCTAATTTGGATTTACCTAACAGAGTGAGTGGTGGATATTATTTTAAATGAATATTCTTTTAGTATTATATTCTTATTCTTTATTGTACAATTTTATATAGACAATAAAAATAGGACAGTTGATGTACATAGGCGAGCTTAACCCACAACTGGATTTTCTTACAGCAAACCATATGACTGAGAAAGGAATTTTACATATTTTGAGGAACTGTAACTCATCATCATCATCATCATCTTCCTGCCCTTGTCCCGTGTTATTTGGGGTCGGCGCAACATGTTTTTTTCTTCCATTCTGCCCTGTCACTCGTCATGCTATCACTAACTTCCTTTTCTTTCATATTACTCACAGAAACTGGAAACAGGAACAGGAACTGTAACTGTACAACAAAAAATTAAACATAATATATACAATAAATAAATACCTATAAACATACATATTTATGGGTCATGTTGATAAAAAATGTTACTTAATTCGTCCCCTGAAAACCTCCAACGAAAGGCTAGTTCTCAATGTATGTGGAAGAGAATTCCAGAGGCGCACAGCACGAACTGTAAAAGATCCACCGTAGCGACTTGAAGAGTGGGGAGGAAAACGAAGGAGAAGAGAGGATGATGAGCGACTAGGTTTTCCTCTCGGATCATGATACTCAAAGCGTTCCCGAAGATACAAGGGGGAGTATATAATTTTAAAACTGGATATATATATTTTTGGAATAAATTTATTTGAATGATAGTGTTGCTAAACGGCTTGTCCTGCTTTCGCAAGGCACGCGGGTGGTCCTCATTAAGTATTTTGGATAATGTCTTCCCAACTCCTGTACTGAATCAAATTACAATTGATGACGAGGAAACTATACGGTTATATATAGGTATTTTTAGGGTTGCGAACCTCAAAAGTAAAAAAATTGGACAAGAGCGAGTCGGACTCGCGCACTTTTCATAGGTACTTATAGGCACTTTTCATAGGTACGTTTGTACGGAACTGAAGGTTCCGTAAAAACAGTTCAATTCCCGAATTGTGTTACGAAGATTTTTGAATCGTTTTTATTTTTTGTGACGTAAGTACAAATTAACAGTTTTCAGACTTTTCCCTATATTTGTGCTTTCATTTCTAGATTCTAGGTCAACGGAAATTACCCTATGAATTTTGATTCCCTTGAGAGTGTCGAAATATATCTACGTTTTTTGCGACATAAACGGCCGTACCTTTTTTTCGTTAACTTAGAAGTTGGATTTTTTCACACTTCGAAGGACCGCAGACTTGAGTATGTGGTTTTAATTTCAACTCGATACCTCTACGTGTTTCTGAGACAAATGGTCTTAACAGATAAACAGACAGACGAACAACAAAGTGATCCTATAAGGGTTCCATTTTTTCCATTTGAGTTACGTAACCTTAAAAAGGGCATGGAACTGATGCATGGAAATAAATTGTGTTCGTCACGTATAATTATGATCATGTTACCGTCTCGACACATTAAAGTATAAATATACCTACCTAAATACGAACCAACGTCGGTAACCCTTTAAGAACCATGATTATGAATGATCATCATCATCTTGCTGCCCATGACCATATGGTTCACGTGAGGTCTGGGCAACACATTTTTTCTTCCATTGCAGTCAGCAGTCACGCTGTCATTGACACCCTTTTCTTACATATCACTCCTCACACAATCCATCTATCTTTTCTTTGACCTCCCTCTCCTGTCCATCTATCAACATGTATATTCATAACTCTTTTTGTAACATTCGTTTCATCCCTCCTCGTCATTCTAGAGATAGATACAAGATAACTCCTTGTCTATGGCACGGAACTGCTCCGGCTCCCAATAAAAATGTCCATCTGTGGGAGGACCGTTGCGGTCCTTTAAGTCTTACGTCATTACGTCAAAATATAAGAGAGAGAGAGAGGGAGAGAGAGAAAAGTTCCTCCCACAGACCTCCCATAGACAGACATTGGTCGACGGACCTGGAGCGGGTACGGCTCTATAGTTGAGTTAATATACGATTCTCTTTTATCGTTTCCTTCCCTTAATTTACACTAGTGTGCTAATTTCTCACCTTTGTCATCTCGGCACTCCACACATCCATCTCAACATTCTCAATTCCTCTACACGCAATCTTTTTTCATTCGTCTTTTTCTCAGCCCAACATTCTGATCCATACAGCATCACATGCAGTGGCGTAGCTAAGTGACCAAGGGCCTTGGGGCAAAAAAAGTCAGGGGGCCCTAAATTATTTAGGATTTATCAATATATCGCAACTCCGCTCAAAAATCAAATGATCGAGAAATGGTGTTTACAATTTCTGAAAGGATTTGGGGTGGCAAACAATACGGCACAAACAACAGAAATAATATAGGGGAATTCCCTTCAAGCGAATAGAAGTTGAAACTTATCGGGAATATCTGTGTTTTTAAATGAGATGACATGATTAAAGTCGTCTTGCAATCTATTTTATTTAGATTTCAAAGGTGGGAGAAGTTCTGGCTAGTTCGGTTAGATGTTTACTTATCAGGCTTTGGGGCCCACCGAGTTTGGGGACCTTGGGTCACTGCCCTTCGGTAGCTACGTCAAGGATCATAGACGCTTTGTATACATAAATAGATATAGTAGACATCCATATAAAAGCTTCTCATCATCATCATCATTTCAGTCGAAAGACGTCCACTGCTGGACATAGGCCTCCCCCAAGAGTTGCCATAATGAACGGTCCTGTGCGCCTCGCATCCATCGGATTCCCGCGACCCTTACCAGGACATCGGTCTACCAAAAGCTTCTACCTAAATATAAATGTTTTGACAGTTAACTCTCTTTTTAAACAGAGTTGTTGTTATTCAAACTAGAACAATACAGTTTAGTGAACCACTTCGTTATTTAACTGGGCGTTAGGCTCGTTTAGGCTCCAATACATAGTTGGCCCGGTCGGTACGCTCGCGTCGTGTGTCGCTCCGAATTACCACCAGATACTACCGCCACTGTACCCCCATTTGACTATTCATTGGCCGCAATCCAGTTATGAGGGATGAAGGAAGATTGGATGTGGCAGTTTGTGAAGAACAAATTTGGTGTAGATTGAGGAGTCGATCTATCGATCTTAGTACATGGTTTATTGATATACTTAATAGTTTATTAAAATAAAGAGCGAAGAAAAAAGCAGGTCAAATGCAGCGTAATCCCCTTTAAAATGTTTTTTCAACCGTTTTATTTCTAAATGTTGTTTCATCATCATCGTTTCAGCCGAAAGACGTCCACTATTGGACATAGGCCTCCTCCAAGTGTCACCGCAATGTACGGTCCTGTGCGTCTCGCATCTATCGGATTCCCGTTACCCTTACCAGGTCATCGGCCCACCTTGTAGGAGGCCTTTCAACGCTACTTATTCCAGAACGTGTTCGCCATTTCAGAACCTTGAAACCTTGAACCTTGATTGAAATGTCGTCTATTTAATCAATACTTTCTTTCAAACATAGTCTCTAGCGCCATATATACTGCCACATTGGACCTAAATGACAACCTCTACAACGCGTATCAGATTGCTCCTCTAACAGTCTGCAAACAACTATCGGGCAGTTGTCCGGATCAGACACTACACCCATCTCGTCGGAAGATCGTCAGATACGAGGCCAATAAAAGAGCTGTACAGGTTGCACAAATAGTGGTCAAAAATAAAATTGTTTGAGTACATCGACACAAAAAGAAAAAAAAAGAAGAAGAATGATGAACACGTAGGTAATTTTTATACATGAAACATTTCATCCACATAAGTTTTAAAACTCTGATTTGAGCAATGCCATATCCACTTGAGCTACATTCCTTGGCAACTACATGCGGTCCTATGTAAAGGCTCTTCCTCATTGGCTGATGTCATGTTTTTTCTAGAATACTTACTCGTTATCAAACTTTTAACCGACTTCAAAAAAGAGGAGGTTCTATGTTCGGCTGAATGTATTTTTTTTGTGTATCACTGATTCCTCGGTCAATTTTGAACTAATTAAGAAAATTTTTTTTTATTAAAAGGTTTTGCTTCCAAGTTGGCTCCATAGAAATATTGTTATGATGTGATCATGAACTTCGAAGTTATGGAACAGAACTCCTCATAGGATCACAGCAGAACCGTCGTAATAAGTAAAATAGCTTTGTTTATACGTGTAGTCGATGACTGGCTGAACGAAGATGGGGAATATGTTGAACTGATCTGATGATGAAGCCTGAAGTAAGGCACCGGAACTATGTAATAAATTAATGTAATTACCCGTGTTTGGGATTACTAGAATTGACATGAGATGCACTCTGGCTATAAGGTATTTAAGTTTAGCAGAGGGGTACTTTTTAGTGGTGCGTAACTAAAAAGTAACACACTAATAAAAAAATATTTTACAAAAAAAAATACAACAGACTTCAATGTAAAAAAAATACTAAAAAGTGCAAAATAACTTTAATTTCGGAAGTCGGTGTTAAATAACGAAGATACAAAACTATTAAAGTAACTATAATAAATCGCTGTCATATATGTATTGTTTCATAAAAGTTGTGTGTTTAATAGAGAATATAGGTAATATGAGAGCCTAAAATTTGGTGTGGTTTCCGGATACTCCAAATATATCACACTAGTCATTGATAGCATCCAAACCCCAGTTCACATCAATTGCTTAGTATAGTGTTTTCCCAAACTATAAATATTTTCTGAAAACAGAGAGATTTAAAAAGACCTTTTTTGATATGTGTAATTATCAAATGACTTCTCCCGTTCTAGGAATGGAGCAAGAGAGCGTGTCAGGCTTTCAAACCCACCTGTGTACTTCAGTTACTCTTGTCGTTCTTGGGCCACGGTTACTCTTTCAAAAATTCCCGCAGTCTTAGCAGGTATCGGCCCTACTGGGCCCTTTTGGTTTCGATGACATCTCTTTGAGGCGGGCGTTTAGTTTAGTTTATTTGTTTTATTTATTTATTTATTTCAGGTACTCTCTGCACTTACAGTCGAAACCAACACGTGCAGAGAGTCATTATTATATTACAATACAATATTTAGAAAAAAAAACAGACATAAAAAACACAATTAATAAAAATCATCATCATTATCATCATTACCATCATTATCATCATTATCATCATTATCATCATTACCATCATTATCATCATTATCATCATTATCATCATTATCATCATTATTATCATCATTATCATCATTATCATCATTATCATCATTATCATCATTATCATAATCATAATCATTATCATTTACATTATAATATTTGCAATATAACATTGATGATAATCGAATCAACCGCCAAAACTCTCTGCACCTCTCCAAAAACAATCGCACACTAGAGTGAAAGTATACTATTGTAGTCTTTGAGTCCACATCTGGATGCTGAGCAGTCAGTGTTTTGAGCAATGACATCGCCTGATTGGTTGCCGCATACTTTGCGGTACGAGTCCGAACCCTGGGAGTCGCTAGCAGAGGGCGCGAGCGCAGTCGCGTGTATTGAGGCGGTGCGGATAGACCACAGCGCGACAGAGTCGTAGGGTTGTCAATTTTACCAATAAACAACAAAAAATAATGCACAAGGAGCGCACATTTGCGTCTCAGCTCGAGGGAGTGAGTAGAGTTTTACTTTAACGAAAAGGACTATCCGCCAATTACATTAGTTAAAAAATACCTGCATATACAGGGTGTCTTTGACATCGACGCACAAACGAATACTACATAATTCTCCAGTACATAATTCTGGAACACCCAGTGGTGGAAGTTTTCGTTGGGTTTTTCTAATTTTTTTTTTTAATTTTTACTTTTTTTAATTTAATCTGTATATAAAATCGGTATTCTAACATTTTTTGTGAAAAAAAATAAATGAATTACTTTTAAAATGAAAAATGTCATCGGGGTTGATTAGAATAACGATTTTATCTACCCCGATGAGTTTTTAATTAATAAATATTAAATTAAAACCTTTTTTTCTTTTTTTACTAAAACTATCATCGGGGTTGGTTAGAATAACGATTTTACACAGCTTAAATTAAAAAAAGTACAGTATTTTTTTTTAAATCAGAAAATGCCGACGAAAATTTCCACCACTGGGGGTTCCAGAATCATGTGCTGGATCCGTGGTATTCGTTTGTGCGTCGATGTCAAAGACGCCGTGTATGCAAAATTCACACACTCATCTCACAGACCTCCAGACATACTGACATGATCGTATTCCAAAAGAGTGTTGAGCGCAAAGATTTGGTCCATAAAGGTTGAAGGTTTGGTCCATACTTGATTGCCAGACGACAAGCTACTCTACTCATCAATCGTCGGCCGATACCCGCGCCTACGGTCACCAGAAATCGCCCTGCGACTCCCGTTGCTTGGATGTCTCCTTCGGTCACTCACTTGAGATACTGCTACGTAGAAGGAAGCAATCACTTCCCGTTCTCTCTTGCTGTGGACCAATATCTAAACCAAACTGACGCGAGAGGTCGCCGCCGCCGATTGCCTCCACGACGACCTGCGTCAGGCAGAGAATGAGGATCGAGGCGCTTCTCTAGCCAGTCTTCAAAGAGGGGATTTTCCACTGCGATTGTGGCGTGCCCAATCTAGAAAGACTTTGACGAGAGACTTTAAAATAAATGTTTTCACTCGTAAACGAAATCTTCGTCTTGAAACGAGTCTTCTCAGTGACTATAACCTCACCGTATACCCTTCAAGTCGTCAAAGTTCAAAGTACTGCATCCTAATGGCCCACTTCCAACCAGCTACATAGGAACACAGCTTTACAGGCTGCGGGACAAGCGCAAGCAATGATAATTCTCAAAAATATTATTTTTAATTTATTGTGGTCAAGTTGACTGTATTATCTGTCTGCTTTATGATGCAAGGGATCCTCGTTAAGGTTTATTTTTAACTGGCAATGTATGCAGTTACTGTGAAGATCTTTTATTGAGTTAAAATGGTGTCAAGAGTGTGTTGGTCGGGATTACGTTCGTTGTTATTTTTTTAATTAATGCGGATTTGTAAAACTTTAGTTTTTCGACGCCGTACTTTAGATTGCTTTTTTTAGTACTTTAGGGCTTTTATTTTTATTTTGTAAGTTAGTTTTAATTACGTTATTATTAGATTTAAATTTATATAAAATGAATAAAAGAATCTTGAAAACTTTATGCAACATAAAAGTACAAAAGCGGGCATAATGCCTTAACTCTTTTTTAAAATAAATTTCACAGCATATGCTGAGATACGAGCCTTTTAGCCTTTTTTTTTCTTCTTTTTTCTAGTTTAGTTGATGTGACTAGTTAACATTATATTTTTATTTTATTCTGGTGTTTGTCCTTTGCGGCGTTTCAAATAATAATTTTTTTTTCTTAGGCTTTTGCTACCAGTCAACCTTTGGATGATGCAGAGAGAAAAAAAGAAAATCATCACATTCGTCAATGCTTGAAATTTAAACTTGGTTAGGACCTAGTTTACTTTTTCTTTTTCTTCTGTGAGATTTAGGAATCTGAAAGGCTAGCAAAGATTAATATATTATATACCTACACAGCTTTTCCTCAACTATGTTAGATTTCAGCTAAAAATCTAACTAGATGCAACTGAGTTCCATTTCAAGGAACGACCGCCTGTTCAACCACCACAACCTACGTCACACATCGATACTGCATTTCTTCATCATTTCAGCCGAAAGACGTCCACTGTTGGACATAGGCCTCCCCAAGCGTCACTACAACGACAGTCATGCATGTTTTGCATCTATCGGATTGCTGTGAGTCAAAGTCATCGGTGCACCTTGTGGGAGGTCTTCCACCGCTGCATCTTCCGGTGCGTGGTCGCCACTCAAGAACCTTTCGGCCATATTGTCTCTCTCTGCCAGTTTGGCGATTCTTTGAGCTATGATGGCAACCTTGGTTCTCCTGCGGATATCTTTACTTAATTCTGACTTTAAGCCGAGTATTAGACCCATTGTAAGCGACCACGTTTCAGAGGATTATGCCTCTATCACTGTGGCAATCTGTCATAAACTGATCTGGCTTGAAAGTCAGATCCTTAATTTCCCACAAAAAATCTTAAACATTTTATTACCTACATTCTCTCTATCCAACTCCATATTACTCGATCCGTGACATACGCATTAGGCCATAAATACACTCATGTACGCGCAAGTAATATATGTAAAAGTGTGGCCAAAAGTGTCCAGTGTACAGAGGCCATTAAACTCGAGCGCGGGTAACGACCCTGGCTTAAGGGTTGCGACGCTGAGCATGTTTGGTGCACCCTTGTAATGGAACAGATAAATCGCACAGAAATTCTGAAGCGGGCTGACGTAGGAATCTCCACAGGTAATCCTGGAATTTTGAAGAAAGGTAGCTTTTAAGAAACAGCTGATAAATGTAATCCCATTCATTATAAAACGTCAAAAGCTAGTGCACGGTTCCAAAATGGTTTATCTTACAATATTTCCATAATACAGTATTAATAGATATTATGTAAGGACAGTGTAGACCAGTCACTGTTGTACCCAAAAGCACAATAAAAATAATCATAATAAGATACTTAGTCTTAATAGGAAGTAATCTAAGAATTCGTAGAGTCTACAGTGTTCTCACATTCACATTATAAAAAAGAGGTTTTTTTTTTTAAAAAAAAAAAGAAGAAAAAAAATCACAACGAATTTAAGTTATGGTCTCAAGAATATAAAAAATATTGCAAAAGCAATATGTTAGAAAAAAAACCAGACAATTGCAAGTCGGACTCGCACACCGAGGATTCCGTACAAACTTACCTATGAAAATAGTTCAATTCTCGAATTGAGTTACGAAGATTTTTCCGGACCTAATTTTTTTTTGTGACGTAACTACAAATTTACAGTTTTTAGATTTTTGCCTATACTTGTGCTATGAAATCTTGCTTCATGCCAAATTTCAGGAATCTAGGCCAATAGGAAGTACCCTATGAATTTTGTTTCCCTCGAGAGTGACGAAATATACGTTATTTGCGGTTTTATGTCGCCAAATTTTAGGATTCTGGGTCAACGGGAAGTACCCTATGAATTTTGATTCCTTTGACAGTGTCGAAATATATGTTTTTTGTAACATAAACGGTCGTATCTATTATTTCGGTAAACTCAGAAGTTTGATTTATCACAGCGTCAAGGAACCGCAGACCTGAGTATCTGGTTTTAATTTCAACTCGATAACTCCACGCGTTTATGAGATAAAGGGTCTTGACAGACAGACAGACGGATAACAAAGTGATCCTATAACGTTCCGTTTTGTTTCTTTTGAGGTACGGAACCCTAAAAAAGTATATATTAAAACTACACTATCACATGTTATATCACACTAAAAATCACAGTATTAAACATTCACATTCTCAAACGTTCGCCACGTTTGTGAATGTGTATGTTTGTTACTTCTTTTCGCTCGAACGGCTCAACGGACTTGGATGAAACTTGGTGCGCGGGTAGACCATGTCCTGGAATAACACATAGGATACTTTTACTCCCTTGTGGTATTGTATTACTTTCACGCGAGTGAAGCCGCTGTCAGAAGTTACTTGTAGTTAAGTTATAAATAACGCTTATAAACGTAAATTTTTTTTGTCAGTTTAAACTACAATTTTGACTGGCCTGTTGGTCTAGTGGTTAATGGCCCTGACTGCTATGTCAGAGGTCGTGGGTTCGATTCCCACTTAGTACAAATGCTGGTGTGATGAACACGATCATTTGTTCGGTGTCTGGATGGAATTTAATATAAAATTTATGTATTTAGAAATATATAAGTATGTTTATCAGTTGTCTAGTACTCATAACACAAGCTCTGCTTAGCTTGAGACTAGACGGCGTTGTGTGATAGTTGTGGAATATTATTATTATTCATGAGGCGAAAGAGTAACCAGGTACAGTAGGAAAATAATATAAAATCCTTTTCTTTTATGCAAGTGTAATAACTTTATTTATTTAGTTTTATATTTTAATGTAGCCCCACACTAGGAACTATTCCTATATCGTGGGTGCTTTTATAAACATGTATATTCACATATCACGACACCCAGTCTCGAAACACCTATCTGATAAGCCATACAAATACTTGTACCGTGCGGGAATCGAACCCGCGACACGCAGCATAGCAGACAACCGTCTATCCAAAGATATACATGCTTATACGTTAGCAGTACCAACATTTTTACTGTCAGATATGACGACACTAGACCGAGCCTGCCACAAAGCAACTTTTAACAATAATCTACAAATTAAACCTCACCCAACACTACACTCATAGACAAACATACAAAACCTACTTGGACCTCTGCCCGGCCCCCGAGTAAAAAGGGCGTGAAGTCACCATTTTAAAATAAGCATACGCAATGCGTATTTTATTGGACTTGCTCGCATTCTATTCCCACAGTTACAAAATAAAAGTACTAAATGATAGTAGCGACGGAGGCGACATCTACTGTAGCGATGCACTCAACACACCCCCTCCCACTCCCCCCTTCTCTCCTATCAATCAGTACTGTAGCGCAAATGTGAAAAATCGAAAAAAACCGTCGCGGATTCCGCCTGTAGACTGGTTTAGAGAGAGACGGAAGATGTGCTTGCGGAAGAAGGGAAAGAGATGGGAGAGGATAGTCTAAATTATTGTATTATACATAATAATATTCGGGTGGTTTAATGTATATGGTTGATTTGAAGAATCGAAATAGTTGGACTGGTTTAAATTTGGTTTATGCATTTGTTGTGACAGTATGATAGGCAGATCAAGAGGCCAGGACATAAACGAAGTTATTTATTTTGTTTCTACTCTAAATGAGGCACTTTGAATGAGATACTTGAAAATAAGTACCTTATCTTGCAGCGACATCTAAGACGTCACATAGGAATTAAACTTCAAAATCCTGTATCACGGTATCAAAGTTCTTCGCGCAATTAAGGCCATTAATTAACTATCGGGCAGCTACCTGGACCAGACAAAACACTCGTGTGGTCAAAAGATCCTCCCTTTTCAATGGAGGCACACTTTACACTCTGTTTCGCATACCTCTGAAAAACTAATTTAACATAAGTTCTAGTTTTTCATTGAGATGTAACTATGTTACTGGTTCGTCGACGGCGCGTACTGTTCCACGCATGCCTCAAGGAGATGTCAGCAAACCGTAGAGGCCCAGAAGGGTTGAAGCCTACAGCGGCCAAGGGTCTGCTTCTGAATGGAAGACTCGGTCCTGGTATGAAAGGCAACGAAGGAACAGGAGTGGGTTTTTAGTCAGTAAAAGTCTAACACACCTTCTCGCTCCGCCCAAGAGCGGCAGATGTCATTGAATGATTTTCCCACCGAAAAAAAAAAACTACAACATACCAACATACACGCAACATACAACATCGTCTTTTATTATAGTAACATAATATTTTGATGTCTGAACTAAAGTTCAGACATATCGTGTCGTGTGTGTGTGTGTTGTGTGTGTGATTCGTGTTCTAACATATGAAATTGGCTTTTTTTTAAAACAGGTACGTTATTCTTTTTCTCGTAATTAGTTATTTATTGGTTTCTTTGCGTTTCTTTCTGACAGTATTAGGAAGAGATTAAAATGTCCAAAAATTCTGTGATAAGACCTGTCATACTGTATGGCTCAGAATGTAGGGCTGTGAAAAAGACGGATGAAGAAAGATTGCACGGAGCGGAGACGGGAATGTTAAGATGAATGTGTGGTGTGACGAGAATGGATAAAGTGAGAAATGAGTATATTAGGGGAAGTTTGAAAGTGGCGCCAGTGACTGAAAAATTGAAAGAGAATCGTTTGTCTTGGTATGGTCATGTGAAGAGGAGGGATGAAGTGCATGTTACTAAAAGAGTTATGAGTTTACATGTGGATGGATGGAGAGGGAGAAGGAGACCAAAGAAAAGATGGATGGATTGTGTGAAGAGTGATATGAAAGAAAAGGAAGTTAGTGATAGCATGACGAGTGACAGGGCAGAATGGAAGAAAAAAACATGTTGCGCCGACTCCAAATAACACGGGCAAGGGCTGGAAGATGATGATTAAAATGTCCAAAAATTACGATTAACATTAAATTATATTAATACAAGTAATAATTTTTTATCGATATTTATTAGTAACATTGTTCAGGTATGACTGGTATGAGCCATAGTCTTAACATACTTCTTGGTAACAGTCCACTTAAACCTCCCAAAACTATAAGTCTTTGTTTGTTATATATTTTTTTTAGGTCATCTAATGACATCTCCCACCCTTGGGCGGAGCGCGAGAGCGTCTCAGACTTTTAGTGACTAAAACCCACCCACTCCTGTTCCTTCTTTACCTTCATTCCAAGGCCCCAGGCCAGGGCCTTCGCAACCCAGTCATTGTGGAGGCCTGATAGGCAGTCGCTCCAAGTAAAACAAAGGTATTCAGCCGCATCCAGTTAGACTGGAGACCGAACACAAGCTAGTTGGGAAAAGGTTAAGAAGATGATCAATAATTAACAAAAAAAAAAGTTTCAACCATCTGAAAGCCTAGCATATACTGTAATACTATAATCGTATTGTCTCCATTTTCTTAGAGGACGCTTCGAGCGAGCCCACTACACACCCCTGCAACCATCTAGACCTCAACACCAAACCCAACCTTACCCCTTTTGTAACAGAGTCGAAAATGGATCGTCAGATTTTGTCCCATAAGTCTTTTGGTGTTAATCCGTCGATTGCCGAGACCCGACGGCGCGGTCGCTCGAAGGAAACCTCACCACTTAATTTAGGGTTAAAATATACTTCACCCGATTCTGGATGGCGGAGCAGGGGGGGCTCAAGGTCACTTGGAGCTCGTCACGATATGTCATTGGACTGGGTTTCGTTAGTGATTAGTGAAGTATGGTGTTTGGGTTTTTAATTAGAGCTGATTGTATTGTGACCCACTTATGAAAATGGGTTTCACGTGTGGTGGTTTTTTATTGTGTTGTTTTTTGGGCAACCCCTTACTTCTTCACTATATAGGTATAGTATAGATATATGAAAATCTGAAATGTTTTTTTGTTTGTTCAATCGCGCTAATCTGTGAAACGGAAGTTGGATTGAAAATAAAAATCTGTATGAGATAGCTAGGTCCTTGACATATAATAAATAACATCACGATTCGACCTACGGAATTGAATTGCGGGGACAACTAGTTATTTTATACACCAGTGGTCCTGACTGACGTTGTCTTATTAGAAAGCTGGCTATTAGTCAGAACAAATATTAAAACTCGATTGCAGCGCCATTTACCGGGTCTAATTGTATTTTCAAACCTTTCAAGGACCTACTTAAATTTACTCACAAAAAATCCAAATCGATCAAGCCGTTCAGGGGGATTTAGTTGACAAACAGACGCACAGAATAATTATGTGTATGTCGTGGCCAGAACTTAGAATTGATCACTTCTTGATATGGCCAACTAAAACTGGCTAGTTAAACGTTAACATTTGATGATACGTCAATCCTCGTTTGGCCATATCATTGACTAGCTTTTGCCCGCGGCTTCACTCGCGTGATTGTAGGTTTCTCCATACAAACTTAGGACTCCCACTTCATCCCCTTAGGGAGTTAATTTTGGAAAATCCTTTCTTAGTGCTCGCCTACGTCATAAAAGGAAACTCTGTGCAAAATTTCATGCTCCTAATCCTAATAGTTTCGGCTGTGCGTTGATATGTCAGTCAGTTAGTTTCTCCTTTTATATATATAGATGTAGGATTTCAATGATAATAAAATATCTAAACAAAGTAGGCCAAATGAAGATTAAAATATCATCAAACTTTAACTTTTGAAACGATCTGACTAGTTATATATATATCTAAGATCTGGCCATGACATTATATAATATAAAGATATTATATTTCTTTTTGGTATGGGTTTGTACATACATCTCTAACTCCCATGAACCACATAAAATATGGTTTGATTTGGGAAATATCCCAAATCAACCCATATTTTATGTGGTGGAAGAACTACGGATGTGGTTAAAATCTCAATCTAGAGAGAAGAAGTATATCTGTCTGTTTGTTCTGGCTAATCTCCGAACGGCTGAACCGTTTTAATGGGACTTTCACTAGTAGATAGCTGATATCATAAGGAGTAACTTAAGCTACTTTTATTTTGGAAAAATAATTAGGGTTCTGCACAAAAAAAAAACTTCTTGAATCCATAGAGCATTCTTCTTGTTTTTTTCCCATAGATTTAAGTTTATATATAAGTTGTGTTACTTTTTTGATGTAGGTACAATAAAGTTTATTCTCTTCTTGAAATTGTGAAGAAATTGTTTTGTGCTGTTTTATGAGTCTAACGAGGACGAAATCGCGGGCACTAACTAGTATACATATATATTTAGTGCTCCGTACCTCAAAAGGAAAAACGGAACCATTTTCACTGTTGTCTGTCTGTCAAGACTCTTTATCTTGTGAACGCGTCACAGTTCGTTCGCGTTCCCGAGATACCGACACCGGACCGGTCCGGTGTCTTGACCGACAGATAGACAGAGAGACTAATAGACAGACAGACCGACAGATAAACAGACGGACAACAAAGTGATCCTATAAGGGTTCCGTTTTTTCCTTTTGAGGTACGGAACCCTAAAAATGGGTTCATGATCCTTTAAATGATCCCAAATCTTGAACAACAATAACAAATAATTCAAACAGCCATTACAAGCCCGCCAGAAGCCTACCGTTATTATAAGTGAAGCTGAAACAAATGCAGACGGGAATAAAAATGATAATATAAACATATGAATACAAAATGAACGAGCGACGCCCCGAAGATAATTCACAGCTCTCCATGTGTTCGGAGTCCGGGCAAGTACAAACATGTCAGTGCTGAGAGCGTCAGGGACATTGCGCTACTGCAGCACTAATGCTCTGAAAAAGTATTATATCATAAATAAAATCACCTTGAACCGACGGTCAAATGTTTTGGTGCAATCAGAATTTTTCAGTTTTCAAATAAGTCATGTACGGTAATACCGAGGCCCTAGTGAAAAGGGGTCATCAACATCATCCCTTCAGCCGAAAGACGTCCACAGCTGGACATAATCCTTTCCCAAGTCTCGCCACATCGAACGGTCCTGTGCGTATCGCATCCCTTGGATTGCCGCGACCCTCATCAGGTCATCGGTCCACCTTGTGGGAGTCCGAGTCCACTTTGCGTCTTCCGACGCGGTTGCCACTTCAGAACCTTTTGGATCCATCGACCATCTGTTCTGCGAGCAAATTACCCAGCCCACTGTCACTTTTGAGGAGGAGTGGCAGGCGGTCGCCTCCTTCTGCGAAGCAGTAATGCTAGCAAAGGAGGAGGCCGCACGTGCACGCGCGAGGGAACAGCCCTCAAGACTCAGCCGCGGGGATCCCGATCTTGATTTCCGGCCACTGTAGGCGCGGGCTTGGGGACGGCGAGCAATGGATAGCTCGCCGTCCAACCGTTTGGTAACTGTCCGGACCGAGACCAAGTCGTCGACGGCGCGGCGTAGTGTTCCATGCGCCCCTCTAGGAGATGTCACTTATTTAAACCAAGGAATTAATTTTGTGGTTAGTATAAGTCACTATTTAAAAACAAAAGTATTAAATTAGCTTTACATAAAAATAACTCAATAGTAATAAAGAGAACAAATCGTTTACCCATAAAAAAATCACATGTATTTCATTTGGTAGTGGTTTAAATGCCACACGAGGTTAAACTCGCAGTTTGAAGACGCGTGGAGTTTTTTTTGCGGCTCCAGTAAGTTGCATTTTTAACAGGCTCTGAGTAAGGGACAGTCATAATTAGGATCACACAAAAACTTTCTGCGATTTCGCTTCGCCCACATCCGTACGTGTTATCAATTTTAAACCGAAATTTAATCTTGATGACCAATTGTAGACCACCTCAAAAAATGCCCATCTTACACCGCAGTACCTTGGGCAGAGCAACGCCTCGCCTCGCTCTCGTGGGGGCGATCGGCGGCGACGATCTCTCGCGCCGGGCCTTGGTACAGGCCATGGTTCGGAGCGAGGAGGAGTGGCAGGCGGTCGCCTCCTAATACTAGCAAAGGAGGTGGCCGATTGCGTGAGGCAACGGTCCTCACGCCCTAACCGCCGCCGGAATTCCGATCCCGATTTCCGGCCACCATAGGCGCGGACTTGCGGACGGCGAGCAATGGGTGGCTCGCCGTCCGACCGTCCGGTAATCGTCCGGACCGAGCCCAAGTCGTCGACGGCCCGTATTATACCACGCGCGCCGAGTGGGTTTTTAGTCAGTAAAAGTCTGACACTATCTCGCGCCCCGCCCAAGAGCGGGATTTGTCATTAGATGATTTTCCCACCTAAAAAAAAAACGTCGCAGCACCGTTTGTATTTTCACAGAGAAAAATATCAATTTAAATAAACGTATTCCTGTAGCATGTATACTTATAGCGAGAAGTCAAGCTTTTCAACGTAAGATTCACCGTAGGCGTGGGCTTGATGGGATGGCGAACAAAAAGTAGCTCGCCGTTTAGCCGTTCAGTAACCGTCTGGACCGAGCCCGTGTCGTCGACGACGCGTAGTGTTCCACGCGCGCCTCATAGAGATGTGCTGGCCCAGCGGGGCTAAACCTACAAAAGCCATAGGTTGGCTTCCAAAAGGGAAACTTGGGGTTCTGGAACGCAAGGCAAAGAAGGAACATAGGTGTGTTTTAGTCAGTAAAAGTCTGACACGTCTGTCGTAGAGCAGAAGAAGTCATTATTTTATTAAAAAGAAGTCATCGCAACATAACTCATGTCAAAACATGCAAAAATCTGGTTAAAGAAATGTATTATGAAAATCAGAGAGAGCAGTGGTGGCCGAGTGGTAACGGCCCCGACTTACAAGTTGTAGGTTGCGGGCTCAAACTTAACCAAGCACATTATTTTGTGTAATTTATTTTATCACTACTGCTCTCAAAACGGTGAAGGAAAAGATCGTGAGGAAACCGGCATGTCATAGAACCAAAAATTTGAAGATATGTGACATTCACCAATCCGCACTGGGCCCGCGTGGTGGATTACGGCCCATCCCTCTCCTAGAGAGGAGGCCTAAATCCCAGCAGTGGCAGTGAGAACATTAAAAGGCTGATTATGATAGCATAGGCTATGCTATTATGAAAATCAGTTTATCTCAGCATCCACGAGTTTGATCCAACCTGCCATTATCCTTTTTTTATTTTGAAGTGTATATCATCAAATAACTTCTTCTGCTCTGGATGGAGCGAGAGGGAGTTTCAGACTTTTGCAAATTAATCTAGTATATACAGTATTTTTTTTTTACAAGAGACGTTTAAGGTAAAGTCTCTAGTGAGGTGACGGAGCATCCCCTAGTGTCCGTAACAGGTTAATTCTTAGCACAGAACTGGGTTTCGCTCCGTTATGTAGTGTACTATTCCTATCCGTCACTCATGATTTAGCATTTAAGTTAACTTGTACTAAACTTTTTTTTTTAAAATTAACATTACTATATTTTTTGTTACATAAAACCCACCTGTTTACCTTCAGTTGGTCCTGCATTCTGAGGCCACGTTAACTCATTTGAACATTACCACAGCCCACCTGCCATCTGTCCCCTAAATCAACTAACACAATAAGTAGAAACACAGCCAAATCTATTCAAAAGATACACAATGAGCCTCCATTTAAAATTTTCTAGAACTTTTTTTATTTGAGAAGCTTGAAATACATACAATATGACCGGAGCATCAACTATACAATCCCATGATAATATCCCCATGTAGTTTATTTTATTTATGGTACTAAAATAGTTGACAGACTTATATATGGGCGCTTTAGAAATTATTACGCGCACATTAAATTTGTAGCAGTTAGCTGGAAGACTCGTCGTTCGCAGAAGCTCCACGAAATGCAGCCTTAAGAGCATTGTAGGGATTTAATGGAACTGGATATATTGGTAATGATTTTGGAACCAGAGTTTTCCAATTTGGTTTATTGAATCAGAACAGTAATTGGAATTGGAACTGGAACCGGAACCAGTATCGGAACCGAAATCCGTCAAATGAAACACTACCTAAACTCAAAGAAGTTTTAAATGAAGAGCGAAAGACAGGGCTATGCTCTGGGTTTTCTTGCGTGATTACTTAAGAAATGAAGATATCTGCAGGAGAACCGACATAGCCCGAAGAATCCCCAACCTTAATTGGCAGTGGGCAAGGCACATTGCTTGCAGAACAGATGGTTGATGGGACGATGGAAAGGTTTCGGAGTGGCGACCACGTACCGAAAGTCGCAGCGTTGGAAGGCCTCCTACAAGGTGGACCAATGACCTGGTCGCGGGAATCAGCTGATGTATACGAGAGGCACAGAACCATTCGTTATAGTGACACTTGGGGAAGCCCTATACCCCACAGGGGAAGTCTTTCGGTTGAAATGATGATAATGATGATGATAAAGAGCGAATTCATAGCATTCCAAATACGAAACCAATTAACAACGCAACAAGTATAAACTTACCGATAAAACTTACGATAAAAATTTGTCGGAACCGAAATTGGAATCTGAGGTGCAAAATCACCGGAACCGGAACTGAACCTACGTAACATCTCTGGTGCATAACATTAAACTTTTGAACAGTTAAAAGACGTTTGCTGTTAGAATTAGTTTAATTCAGTTTTGAAATTTTAATTTACATATTCAATTGCATATTAACAGCATCTTGATTAGTTATTATGGTGAAAGAAAAAGTGACATGCTAAGGATACTGCCGTACGGGAAGAAGTTACAGCCCTGAAGAAGAAAGTTGTCATGAAATCTTAAGTTATGTTTTCAAAAGTCAGCTGATTATGTCTGTATCCTTCTGAGGTCTTGTTGAAGAGTAAGGTACATTTTTTTTTATTATATGAACTAGTGCTCAACTGCGATCCCACCTGATGGTAAGCACTGATGCAATCGTTGATGGTGAAGCGCACTAGATTATTAATAGCCTTTATTAAGATTCACTCTAGCCTTATTTTCAGTTAAAGTTAATCATAATCGGCATTGTAATGTTCCCACAGCTGGGACTCAAGCCATCCTCTTTAGGAGAGGTAATGGGACACGCGGGCCTTGTGCAGGTCGATGGATGTTACAGACATGTATACACCAAATTTTTTTTTCTAGGATATTCCGGTTTCCTCACGATGTTTTCCTTCACCGTTTTGAGAGCAGCGGCAATTACTTATTCTTTGGCAGTGGTGATGAAATAAATTACACAAAACAATGCACCTGGCTGGCATTGAGTAACAAGTTACAGATACAGAAATATTATATCCCTTTGTATCCTGAGTCTCTGTTAGTCTGGTCTAGTACTTCAGTCAAATCATTGTCTGGGCCTTCGTCGAGTTTGATTAAGTTAGCTGTTCTGGTGGTCGCGATAGTGTGGCTGGCTTACACCAAACACCTGCAGTTTAGGTGTTTTTAAGTTTTATTTTTCTGCACTTGGTCTTTTCTGCACACTACCAGTTAATGTTTGAGGAAAGTAAGGTTTGTAACAATTCATAAATAATATTTAAATTTGAATTAAGTAACATTAATATTACGTATTTAATTTTCTGATCAGGTAATAAAACAGATATCAGTTTAATAACATAATTTATAAGAGTGGCCATATAGTTTCTTGCAAATTCTTCTCCATAGAGAGCATCATAATTCTTATTGACTGACTTCTCGATAGTTCAAAACTGCCTCTATATGGTATTTTAAAAACAAATGATTTTGATTTTGTTATTTCTTTTCTAGTGAAGTCCGTCTATGTTCTTAGAAGCCTGCAGTATTTCCACATAACTAAACACATCTATTAAAGTACATCTATCCAGTTCATTCGTGGTTGAAATTAATTCAGAACTTAAGTCACAGTATACAGTTCCAAGTATTCTTCCCTCTTTTAAGACAATTATCAACATCATCCACATAGTCTTTTTGGTTTTATAAAACAGTAAACTATCGTCTTATCTATAATAACTGGCAGTAAACCCTTTTCTTAAGTTATTTTTATGAGTAGTACATGATAAGTGGCTCAAAGATCAGATGCATTTCTCGCCCAGTTTTTTGAGGAGCAAACGTCAAAAGTATATCTTTATATACTCCATAAGTGTGTGATTTAGGAGCCAAACTCTATTCTCCGGGATGAGGGGAAGCATTTTGACTTCATTAGCATATGCTGGGTAATGTGGTATCCGACTCCAATAATCTTGTGATATAAACGACTTAGTTCAAGATGTGAAGGTTAAATCTGATGAAAATGAAAAAGGTCTTGAAGGATCAAACTTAAATATGCGCATTCAAAATGTATGGTAACATATTTCATCAAAATTTCACATTAAATATTAAAAAAAGAATCGTCTTTTTTACGAAAACTCGAAGCAAATAAAACGACGTTGATTAAATTTATGATAAAATATCTAAAACCTAACTGTCTTAGGACATAGACAACTTAGTTTTTTTTCGCCATCTCGTCTAAACTAGTCATAATTTAACAAGAAAACGTGCCGTCTACGAAATGAAACATCTATATTCATACTCTATAGCCTTCTAAAATACGAGCGCGACTTAGACCGTCACGAGCGCCACGAAACATGAAAATATACAAAATGATCTGATTAAGTTCTTTTGAGCGGAAATCTTTTTGACTAAATTGCATTCGACGAGCGTCGAGTCAAGCTAGTAGCCAATGAGGGCTGATGCGATTACTGCCTGACTCATAGCCAAAAAAGAACACGATGCGGCATTCCAATTGCAACTGTGTGTAGTATTTTCTCCCGATTATCAGGGAGCATTTGAAGGATGCAACTGGGGGGAGGGAGGGCGGAGGCGGGGGAGCGCGCGCCGCCCAGTCGAGTCGTGGTCGCCGCGCACACCGCACGTAAATGGCGCGCTAGAAACAACCAAATGAGTACTCCGCGAGACCAAACGCGAACCCCGTTCACCACGAGACGACCGGCCAGATACTGTTGACTGTGATCATTTTGTAGTTTAAATTAATTAATCATCTAGAATAAGAGTGTTTCGGACTGTACCGGTTTGTGGCTAATGTGAGTTCAGATCTTGAGGCGAGTGGCTGCGGATCACGTGCCCTACATTTGGGTGTCGTCGCCGGACCGCTCAAATGCTGCATTTTTACGTTTATTTACAATCAGGCAATGCTTCTGTAGTAATAGTCGTGTAGCCTAGCTTAATACGTAGTTAAGTAGTCCTAGTGTTATTACTGTCATTAAAGTGTATCGTCTCGTAAAATGTTGATGTCATCTGTATCGAACGCATGCGATCTCGCAAAGCATTTGCGATTTTGACTATGTAGTAATCATGTATCAGCTTGATGCGATTAATTATGATCAATAAATCATTTAAACACCCTTTTCCATGTTTTTAGTATCACCCCCGTCCGTTTACCGAAGACCAGCCAGTCTTTTGCACTGAGTGTCTTTGCGTATATTTATGTGGCGTAGCCGGTAGCTTTGAAGTTTGAGCCCTACGACTAGTGTTTAGAGTCTAGATTTGAGTGTGGGGCTCTGAATAGAAACATTAAACCCGAATGTCTGTAAATTCACTATCTTATTTCTTCATTTTTAGTTAGCTCCTCCGCAATGCTTCGCTAGTGGCTATATACGTTTCACTATATGTAGTTTTGGAGTGTGTAGTTTGTGTAGCTCTGTTGGAGTGATGTTGTATCGGAGTCGGTGAGCGATGCACGTGGTTACCTAAAGGTAAATAATTGCTCCCACGTGGCTGTGAGCTCAATTAACCTCCCCGTGGGGTCGGCACGCACACTTTCACTGATGGAAAACCTGTACAACTAACTGTTGTTACAAATACAACCTTTTACTGACGTCACCCTCTATTGCGTGTCACTAATTACTGATTTTCGGGTCGATTACGTTTTCATTAACAGTTTTGGCATCGAATTCAGATCTTTTGAATTCGAATGCAGTTTTTGATTTTTATGGATGTGGTTAACGGATATCATCAGATCAAAATAATTTAAATTTTCTCTGAAAAATGTTATCTAACATTTTCTAAAAATAGAAACAAACAAAATACATTCGAACCGGACGAATCAGGTGACTTAGACCCAATAAAAATTCAACCAGATCCATGACCATCAGTTTTATAGATACGTAGATGAATTAATATTCTATTCGGATCATTTGCTAGAACACATTAGATACGTGGTGTGTGTGCGTCTGTGCGTGAGGGTGTTTGTGTCTGGCGGGGTGGATGGGTGCGCGGGGGGGGGGAGGGAAGTGGGGGTGTGTGCCCCCGGCTGCGCGGGGGGAGGGTTGCGGGCCGGCACATGGGCGATCGATGCGGGGCGCCTTGCCCGCGTATCATTTGCGTGCCACAGCTATGCCCCCCTCTCTCCTCTGATTCCTTCGATGACCTACAGAGTCCAGGATTCCGTCAGATCATTTGTATTAACACCGCACGTGATTCTCACATGGGTTTTATTGAGAGGTTATTTTCTTATATCTTGTTCGTTACCAATTATGTTTTATTTATTTAATTGTAACTGCACTGTTGATTCCTGTTTCTATTCGATATTGAGTCGTTTGGGGTTATTTTATTTTTAGTTTTGAGTCCTTTCATATAACACGAATAATGATTATGACAAAATATTTCGTGAGCTTACGAAATATGCTGTGAACTTAAGTTCACGTCTAACAATTCATTGCTTTTTGAAAGTTAGTAGTTTAGCAACATTTGACATTAGTCAAAAAATTTACGAATTAATTAACTTTGGAATTGGTACTGTTACTTTTTTGGGAATAACTTATAGTTTAACATAATTATAACAACACACGCGTATGTTATAGGCGAGGGGGAAAAGTTCAGAGAATTCGGTTGATCAGATGCAGCATCTTCATGCAAGGTTGCACGTAGACAGAATCTAAATGATATTTCGTATCGTTTCAGATATTTTCCGGTTTAAATGTTGCCAGTTAAATCTGGTATGCTTTTAGGAAATTATTTTCTTTGTAGCTATTTGTGGTAGCTATGAATACCCAGCTAATAATCTCTATACAATTTAAAATAAATTATATTATAATAGATAAATGTTCATCTTTTACTAGTACTTGATCATTCGGTTCCCTTCAAAAGGGTTCAGCTAAGTGGTGCTAATATATGCGTCATGTCTGTGAACAGGCGCTGTCAGTTGAGACTGGTCATCTCTTAGCTGCCTGTGACTTATTTTAATTATATTTTGTTATTTTTTACTTTATTTACACTGTTTTCACATAATAGAGGCAGCTAGAAATATGTAACCGAGATATTTAAAATACATAACATGACATAAAGAGTGTCCATGTAGTTTCTTGCACATTCTTCTCCATAGAGATCTACGCTATGGAATGTGCAATAAGCATAATTTTTTTGACTGTTTGCTTCTTGATAATTCAAAACTGCCTGTAAATGGTTTAATTGAAATAAATGCATTGAATTTATTTTTTTCGTGGTGGAAATTCTTGGAGAGGTCTGTTAGACTCTTACTGATCAAAACAACCCCGGCGTTCCCTCATACACTTGTGTCGAGGGTTGTGGGTGCAGTTTGACTTTTGCTGCAAATATTTGAATCCTTGATGCAACATTCATGTTTCGTCGATGTGGTTTCCTTAAACTATAATTTTTCCAGGGTAGGAAATCATCAAATAACTTCTCCCTCCCTAGATGGGGCGAGAGGGACTATTAGCCTAAAACCCAACCGCGTTCCTTCAGTTGCCTACGTTAACTCTTTCGAACAAACCCGTAGCCTAAGCATGAGGTCTTAGAGTTGATTTCTGAGTCGGACAAACGGATGATTAGTTTTTATATCTAGATTTTTAGTAGCAGCATGGAGTCTGAATTTTTACGTGGTTGATGTCATTAAGCTTATTGAACAGAACTGAATCGTAACTGATGAAGTGTGGATGTACTATTCGAGTACAACATCTACCCAATCCTTCGGTGTGATGTTTATGACGTTACTAATCTAGCTTCTGCCCGCGGCTTTACCCATGTGAATGCCAAAAATTATACCAAGGGAAACAAGCTTGCAGGGTAACAAGTATACTATATGCTATTCTAGGATATGATCTACACCTCCGTCCAACAGTTTTAGTGTGAAGTAACAAATACATCTAATTTTTTTTATTAGTACAAAAAATGGAGCTCTATCCGTACCCGTTACTGATCATACTTTTGTAGTCAAAAGTAAAAAAAAAACGAAATCCCAAAATTGTCGACCAAAATTTGACATAATTAGTAAATTCATAATGGAATCTATCATTATAACAATTGCTACTAGAAAATACTACGCGCAGTGTTTTTCTATTTTGATCGTCATTTATTCATTCATAATCAATAGCCTGTACAATATGTCCATAAATTGAGTGACATTTTGGGATATAAACAAACGCTAATAACTTTGCTGTTTATGAATATTATTTATTGAAACTTTACAAAAATAATAACAAGACCTTTTCTAATAAGCCATTTAAGTATATGTACTAATTAAAAATGAGTGGTGTATATACATAGTTTATAAGTTCAAATTGTTACTAACCATTATGGATCATTGTTATCTGAAATAAATAAATTATTATTATTATTATTATATACACTCACGAACTTTTGCCTATATAATTTGCCAGCGCGGCGGTTTCGCCCGCGTGGCACGACGTGGGTTTGTCTGAGTGTCATAGCTATATTTTATGTATGCGGGCGAAGCTACGGGCAATAGCTAGTAACTTGATATTTTTTCGCTTGTTTTCCCTACTTTTTTCAAACGGCTTTGATACATTGCATATGTAAATCAATCAATATTTCGCAAGGATAATGGTTTTAAAGGTCAGCGGGGCTCTATGCTGGGGCAGTAACGTTTAAGAAACAAAGTCTTTTTATGGTTAAATTACAAAAAAAAAGCTGATTATATAGTCATAGTAACCTGTTTATCGAAC
The DNA here is from genome assembly GCA_961205895.1 of Mythimna pallens. Lineage (NCBI taxonomy): Eukaryota > Metazoa > Arthropoda > Insecta > Lepidoptera > Noctuidae > Mythimna > Mythimna pallens. The sequence continues at coordinate 15,478,494 of OY540850.1, read as the reverse complement.
ATCCAAACATCTACAGTTACAATTCCACTCATCCATATCGCTAACGATCTCATTTACTTAATTTAAAGGGTCAGTCCCCATTGATGGGGTATTAATGGGCTCGTCAACAACCCCTGTTTCCTTCCCGGTATACTCCCGGGATCCAATGGTTCAACTAAATTATTTGGTTGAAAATTTTCACGGTGGATACTCTCTTCCGTTGTATCACGGATTTCGGTAAGCGGTGCAGCAGGAAAATGGGAGTTTTATAGGTTACATAGAAAAAAAAAAAACTACAAACCTACTAAAAGCTGTTCCGAGTCTGAGTGTCTTGTGCATATTTGTGAAAACACTCACGATACAAGAGTTGGGTGGGGCAATGTCATAAACCAAAACTGGGTAAGTGCGAGTCGGTCTCGCGCACTGAGGGTTCCTACAAACTTACCAAAAACATTTCAATACTAACGTCAAAAATAATAAATTAGAATTCATCATCATATCAGGCCTCCCCAAGTGTCGCCACAATTAACAATCTCGTACGTCTCGCATCCATCGGATTCCCGCAACCCTTACCAAGTCATCGGTCCACCTTGTAGGAGGCCTTCAAGGAGGAGGGAAATTAGAATTACCATTAAGACAAGTAATTAGATTAAATAAAAGATTACATTATAGCGACAAGAAACATGTAACAGAGATATTTGTAATTACATAACATGATTAAAAAGAGTATCCATGGAGTTTCATGCACATTCTTCTCCATAGAGATCTACGCTTTGGAATGTGCAATTAGCATATTTTTTTCTGGACTGACTGACTTTTTGACACTTCAAAAGTGCCTGTAAATGATTTATTTGAAATAAAATGCTTTGAATCTTAAATCTTTGATTACGATGAATAAAAAAAGTAAATGATAACAATGTTAATAAAAATAGAATAAATAGGTCAAGTAATGATTTCAATAATTTTAATCTTTTATCTTACAAATTGGTAGAAACATTTCATCAACAAGGAATGCCTAGAGCATTAACAGTTTCAAAACATCTTGTCCAAATAATTGTTTCGTGTCTCACCTAGTTCAGTCCAGCCGCCATATTTTTCTGACCAGACGTCATAAACCAAATGAAGTGAAACAAAATACATCATAACGACACTATGTTATATCAGAATATGTCGTCAGCAGAACAGATAGCTGTTATTCACGATCGATTAGTTTCGGACTTTGTTTATCGGTATGACATTAGAAATAAAATGAAAATATTTTTTTTTACTAATAATAAATAGACGTAGTTTTTGAAAAACGTTCCAACCAACAATCAGATCAAAATTGAGTTAATAATACCTAAAAAGTCACGTGGTTGCTATTTACTTACTGTCAAAATTTGGTGGTTCTACTGTCATTTTAATATTGAAATATTGATCTATTATATTATCTGTAGCATACAAAAGCAGCAGCACTTAAAATAAATGATTTCGTTAAGCAATACGAGATTAAACTTTAATCACAAATATCTCAAAATGTTACATTTGTGGGTTGGAACGTTTGTAGCGACATCTATGGCGTCACATAAGAACTAATCCTGAATCGCGCAATTAAAGTTCTCCGCTCGATTCGAACACAGAGAACAGCCCGAAATCATCTATCGGGCAGTTGCCCACCAGACATAACAACCCGTCTGGCTGGAGGATCCTTCATTTTCAACGGAGGTTTCAAAGTCAAAGTCAAAAAGTTTTTATTTCACATAGGCCTACATGGGCACTTATAAAACGTCAGAAGCTAGTTCACGGTTCCAAATTGGTCGTTTCCTATGGAGAAGAACCGGCACAAAATAGCATGGTTACTCTTTTAAAAAAGTGGTTGTTTACAATATTTTCATATTACAGTATTAATAGACAGTATGTAAGAACAGTGTAGACCGGCCGATATTGTACCCAAAAGCACAGGAAAGCACAGGAAGTAACCTAAGAATTCGCGGAGTCTACAGTGTTCTCACATTCACATTATAAAAAAGAGGCTATATAAAAAAAGCAGGAAAAATAAATAATTACAATTATCAATACATGACATGTCAATAAAATAAATTACTAATGAATTTATGGTGGTTGGCATCTAATAATGTAAAAAATATTGCAAAAGCAATGTGTTAGAAAAAAAAAAGTATATCGTCGTATCCTACGAATAGTGCCCTAACAAACATAGGGGCTTTCTTTTTTTATGCATAATCCAATTCTGCTCATCATACCACATATAACCAGTTCAACCAAACAATTAAAAACGGTACAGGTTATCAAATAATTAGGTTTTCTAAAAAGCCACAATTTTAAGCACTACGTTTTCATCAAAGAAAAAAGCTACAGTCGCCGTCGCGTCCTCTTTCTTCGCGAGTTGTGGGGGTGCGCGGGCGCGGAGAGCGCCGCTCAGCCACTATTCGGCGAAACGCATTTTGTTAAATTGTAGTATTGAATAAGTTCGAGTTTGTACTTAATTAAGTCATTCTAATTACATAATGCGAAGTAGTGCTGGACTTGAGCAATAAGTTACTTTATGCTTTTTATCTGCGGAAGAATAAAAGACAAAAACAATTTGAAACATAGAAGAAAGACACAAACGTAATTAGGGTTTCGTCTCGCTATATAGCCATTCCACAGAACATGGCCACAATCACCATTATTTTTTTTTTGTATGTATCCAATATTGAAAATTGATTAACACACCAGAGAATAAAGACTTAAGGGAACAAAATGCGCTTAAAATATAAAGATAATTTATTGAAAATAATCCTAGCCGAATCTTAAGATATCAATACACATTATATGAAATCACTAATACATATTTAATAATATTTAATTTAATTAAACACAAAAAAAGTATCTCCTGAGAAGTTGCTATATGCAGTTACGCCCCTAATTGTAGGATACGACGATATATTACAACAAATGTGGAGCAGTTAATATATACATTTACACAATATTATGAGTTACCAGGGGGCCACAGGTGCAGAAGCAGTCATTGCCAAACAAGCGTGTCTTCGACATAGTCTTCAACCAATGTGTAATGCAACGCTTTTTTAGTCAGGACACGCTTAATATGGGTTTTGAACTTTCCCTCGCTAATTTCAGTCACCTCCTTTGGCAGCTTGTTATAAAAGCGTATGCTGTTTACTAAAAATGACTTGCTGGTCTTAGCTAATCTCCATTTGGGTAATACAATTTCGTGCTTACTACACGTATTTATGTTATGAAAATCGCTTCTAATTTTGAAGAGTCCTAGATTTTTACGAACGTACAAAATACTGTCTAAAATATAAAGAGAAGGCAGAGTCAGTATATGTATTTCTTTGAATTTATTTCTGAGGGCCTCGCGAGGACCCAGTTTATAAATAGCCTGGATTGCTCTCTTTTGTAATATGAAGTTTGCGGGACTTTACACTCTGTTCAGCCTACCTTCAAACGTTTTTCAGGAACTACATCCAAATAATATACCTATTTGTTTTTTTATTTTATTATACTACATACAACATAATAAACGCAAGTCCTGTAGTAGTATGTTCAGAATCGGCTACTGAATCGATTTCAGCTGTTTTAATAATAGGACATAATATTAAGATTAAAAAAATATAAATAAATTCTTGATAAGTCTTGTTTGCGTCACTAGAATATTTGTGTTTGCGTGCGTAGATAGGTACCGATCCGCTACCTAACTCGGTATTCGCCTACAATTAAAATAATCGAGTTTCTAAAAAAACACTATAGTCCTGTCAAATTAGACCAAAAAATAGGGGTAAGGTTACAATAAGTCGAACACAGTTGGAAATTGGTAGGATTGTTCAAAACACCATGATAAATTAAATCTAAAAAGTCCTCATTCATCCAACACCTGGCAAAAAAAAACTCGGGTCAAAGGTCACAAAAACGAGTTTTTCGCGATTTTCAGACCAAAAATTGTAGATCAGATAATTATCTATAAAAATGTCTCAATACTTTTTTTCCTAAGAGCCACCGTTTTTGAGAAATAGTGATTCAAAAAGTTGAAAGAGGATGTTGTGTTTGTTATACACCTCATAAAAACATAGGATTCATATTTATAAAAACAAATATACATTATTTCTGTACTAGAATCTTAAGGATAAACCGAAAGAAAAATAGATGAGTAAAAGCTCGGGTGGCTAGACCACATGTGAAGGATTCAGGAAGCTGTAATATGTTGCTACGCAAGTGATACTCCTAGATTACCACATATTTAAGGCTCGCCTCTCTCTCGATAAGGTTGGCGCCTTGTTCCTATCATGAAAATCTACCATTTTCAACAACAGAGGGTTTAAAATTGGGTCGATCTTTTTTATACAATCATTTCCGTTTGATGTTTCTCATTTTTTATTTTATGTTTGATAGTAAAATATATAGGTACTATTATTGAATAATAATATAATTTGTTTTTTATCGATGGATATTAATAACATTTATCAGGCAGTTGTCATAGCTTGTTTTCGCATATTTATATGAAAGTATGTATTATTTATTCATATTTATTATATAATTTATTGTACACCTCATAATGTGGACAGGATTTTACAAAAACATTTACAAAAATTAAGTGTACAATGGGCGGTCTTATCGCACAACTTAAGACCGCCCATTCATTCGCTTAGTATGTGCATGTAGTAAAAAAAAATTATTTTGATATTACAAACAGGCACAAAAAACTATTTCTATGTATACCTAGATTATTCTAAATCACTAAATAGTATAAAACAAAGTCGCTTCCTGCTGTCTTCCCTATGTATATAGATTTTTAAAACTGCGCAACGGATTTTTTGCACTTACATTGCAAACGCTGGCTGAACCCTACGAGATAGATCAAAATAATGTAGTACAGTATTGTATACCTTTAAAAGGTCTACAAAGAAAATTGCGATGGTTTATGTCTACCTCTTAGAGATAACCCACAATAACCATTTTTTATCTTTTACTTTTTACGAGAAATAATGGCTTATTTACGAAGCAATTTTAATAATTATTAAATTGGCTATGTATAGTATATAGTACCTTAAATACATTGTGGCCCTTTACAGCATGTAATTTAAATGAATATTTTCGAAGATATTACCGATTTAAAATGCAGGGACATAGCGGTTGCGGTGGTATCAGATTACCTTGTATTGTATTGTATAACGGGCTGGTATCCGTAAATCCACGACTAAGCGCGTATTTTGCGTACGGCAGCATTACCTTATACTACTAATAATAAGGACGTTCGTCTGAAATAAAATTTAAATTATTATTATTATTGCACCTGTGCGAAGCCGGGGCGGGTCGCTAGTCATCATTAAAAATATCTAATATAATATTCAGTCTTGACTAACATCTGTAACAGATAATTTCTGCCAATTCTTATAGATAATATGAATATCTCAGGAATTAGTGGTCCGAAGAGAGCGCTTCGCTGAGCGCGACCTTATTATATCGTCTAGACAAGAAACATACCAATCGATAGAAAGAGCCTTCCTTATAGCTTAAATCATAATTTTCTCTAGACTTTTTTCTAAGATGATGAAGTAGAAATTTGTGTCTGAAAAGTTCCCAAAATAAGTGAATATGTGTGTTATTTCCTGCTTTTTAGTACCTGAAATACTTATTTACTCACAATAGTTAGACCAAAAGTCCACCTTTAGGTCACTAAATATATCGGTCAATCATCATCGGCATATACTCGTTGTAACTTTTGCAATAGATCATTAATCTATGGCATCGAAGGACTGGCACAATTGCGGTCTTCCTATTCAACTATAATTTAAGTGTCTTCAAGGCTAGAGTGAATAGGCTCTTAATAAACTAGTGCGCCTCACCATCAATGATTGCATCATTGCTTACCATCAGGGGGGATCGCAGTCAAGCACTGGTTTATATCAATTTAAAACATATATATAAATGTTATAAAGGCGAAAGTTGTGTAAGGTGTAAGTGTGTGTGTGTGTACGTTTGTTATTTCTTACGCCCGAACGGTTGAACGGATTTCGATGACATTTAGCACACGGGTAGATTATGTCCTGGAATAGCACATAGGATACTTTTTATTCCAGGACTAGGTTTCCTTGAGATAATTTTCTTATATCACGTGGGCCCGCTACTAGTTATACAAGTATATGTAGTACCATTTTTTTTTTTAGGTGGTAAAATCATCTTATGACAAATCCCGCTCTTGGGCGGAAATAGTGTCAGACTCTTACTGACTAAAAACCCACTCCCGTTCCTTCTTTGCCTTCATCCCAGGGCCCCGGGTTTCACTTTCACACTACCCGTGGATATGTAGTACCATGGAGTTTCTTGCACATTCTTCTCCATAGAGATCAACGCTTTGGAATGTGTAATTAGCATATTTTTTTCTGACTGACTGACTTCTTGACATTTCAAAAGTGCCTGTAAATGGTTTATTTGAAATAAAAATGCTTTAAATTTTTGAATCTTTAGCGATAATTTTAGGCTTTTACGCGGGCGAAGCCGCTGACAGATTGATTACTAGATTTTGGTAAGATATTGTGGTCGACTTAGCTCGTTTACAAAATTCACTCAATTCTTGTTAGAACTGATTAAAAATGATGTTCTGTCAAATCCAGAAAGGATTTTTAAATTACATTTAATATAAATAGTTGCTTCGTTATCTGTTGGTTTAACTAATCTTGCACTAGCTTCTGACGTTTTATAAGTGCTCATGTAGGCCTATGTGAAATAAAAATATTTTGTTTTTTTTTTTTAATTTCTTAAAATGCAAAATAACACAAAAAAAAATTACAGAGATATAAGCAGTTCCTTTGTACTCATAAAAATAACTAGCTTCTGTTAGCAGCTCCACCCGCATCCCTATATCATTCAGTATTAAAGTAACATTCACTTAATCGGTCAAGCTAGTGGGTTCAGTAGTTTTTAAGGTTATTTTTTTAGGGTTCCTTACCTCAAAAGGAAACAACGGAGCCCATGGAAGATCACAATGTTGTCCGTCAGTCTGTCTGTCTGTCAAGACTTTATCTCGGAAACGCGTGGAGGTATCGAGTTGAAATCAAAACAATATACTCAGGTCTACGGTCCTTTGAAGCTGTGAAAATTAACGAAAAACTTACAAGTTAACAAAAAAAATACGGCCGTTTATATTGCAAAAAACACACACTCTCAAGGGAATCAAAATTCACAGGGTACTTCCGGTTGTCCTAGAGTCCTGAAATTTGGCATAAAGCAAGGTCTTATAGCTTAAGTATAGGAAAAATCTGAAAACTGTAAATTTATAGTTACGTCACAAAAAAAAAACATTTCTTTGCGATTCGTAAAGTCTTTGAGACTAACCATTCGTTGCGCGATTCCGACTCGCACTTGCCCAGTTTTTTTAAATTATAAACTAATGTTTGTCTGCGATCCCGCCTGATAGTAAGAAGTGATGAAATTGTTGATAGTGAGGCGCACTTGTTTATTAAGAGCCTATTCACTTTAGCCTTGAAGACAGCTAAATTATATTAATTTTTCAATAGCACCGTCATCTCTACCTACCCCTATTTCTCATATGACGTCACACCTCCGCATACCTGAAGCGTGATCTCATTAAGAGAGTCGCGAGCTCGTCGCCCGCCAGTGGCTCCCAAAGTTTGCAACTTTTACGAAGTTTATGTAAAGTTCATTTCAATGTCAACAAACTGTAACTGTTCTGTATATGGGAATACATTTGTTTTCAGGTAAACAGGTGATAGTTTCAGTAATGTGAAGATAATGTTTAGCTGTTTATCTGTTTGAATTTGTATGAGTAATAGGGAATGTTCGCGTACTTTTCAGGGTTCCGTACCTTAAGAGGAAAAAATGGACCACTTATAGGAACACTTTGTTGACCGTCCGTCTGTCTGTCAAGACCCTTTAGCTTGTGAATGCGTTTCCGAGATAAAAAGGGTCTTGACAGACAGAGACAAACAGAAAGACGGACGAACAACAAAGTGATCCTATAAGGGTTCCGTTTTTTCCTTTTGAGGTACAAACCCTAAAAATACAATCATAATCGGATTATGAGTTTAAAACTAAAACCCAAATACAAAAACAAATCACGCTCTCAAAGAATGATCCTGAAACAACATAACATCACACCATTTACACGTGTTACAAAATGAACCTTACCTCCGAGGACATAGTGAACGTAACCTTGAAACAGCGTACTATCTCAAGTTCGAATCCTGGGCGTGGATCGGTACTGTAGACATCAGCTCGTTATTTATGACCCGATAATACTCAGACGCTGCAGAAAAACATCGGGGGATAGAGGATGATTAATTCAAAGGTGTTTCAATAGTAGGTACTCTGTTTTACTAAAAAGTGTGAGTAGGAAGGATTTTAATTTTGCCACACACATTCATAATACTAGCTGGCCCGTATCCGTTGTACCGCGCGTGAAATGTTTTTGGGGTATGTATAAGCATAGCATACTCAGCCTTATAATGTCCCTCTGCTGCGACTCAGGCCTCCTCTCTAAGAGAGGGAATGGGCTGTAATCCACCACGCGGGCTTAGTACGGGTTGGTGAGTGTCACATGTCTTCGATTTTTTGGTTCTAGGACATGCCGGTTTCCTCACGATGTTTTCCTTCACCGTTTTGTGAGCAGTGGTGATGAAATAAATTACACAAAGTAATGCGCATGGCTAGGTTTGAACCCCGACTCGTAAGTCGGGGCCGTTACCACTGCTCTCATTTTTGGGGTAAAAAATAATATTATTTACAATCAAATATAGCCTAAGTCACTCAGGAATAATGTAGCTTGATACTGGTGAAAGAATTTCCGAAATCGATTCAGTGGTTCCACAAACAAAATTAAAAACTTTACCTCTTTATAAAATTTGTGTCGACAACGTGGAGTTTCTTTTTTCAAAATAAAATGCATTATAAATATGTAAATTGCAATCACATTTTTCTTTTTTAAATGTTATAAACTGCGATCCAACTTGGTGGTAAGCAGTGATGCAATCGTTGATGGTGTAGCGCACTAGTCTATTAAGAACCTATTCACCATAGTTTTGCAGACACCTAAATTATAATCGGAAGACCACACTAATATGGAATTGCACAATTTAATTCCGCCAAGTCCGTTCCATTATCGGACCTTGTTTTTGTCCACCGTAGTTGTGGAATATTATTATTATTTAGTTAATCCCGATGCCTGCGAGGGTTGCAGAATTATCGAAAGAGTCGTTTAATGTCCAACACCAAAAGCTTATTTTCACCAAGCAGAACAATTTCGAAAACCAAATAATCCCTTTACTCGTTCCAAAACTATCTCAATCCGGCTTATCAAAGATAAGGAGACTGCAATCAATGGTATTCCCAATTTTTTCCAATTTCAGCAAAAAGCTAAACAAAGTAAATGTATTTCTTTAGACACAGCGTACCAAGGTGACTGCTTTGACATTGGTGCAGACCATCAAACGATTGAAACTTAATATATTATTTACTTGAATGTCCCACGATTCTTTCGCGACAAAAATTGGCTATTTATATGGTGATACTTGATTTACTTCAATACTATGAATAGAATACTAATGTTACTAGTAATATTCTAATAGTAAAATAAGAATCTATTCTGAACTCAGAAACTTTATTTCAAATAGACAGGCACTTTTGAATTGCCAAAATGTTGGTCAGTCAAAAAAAGTAAAGCTAAATTGCAGGTTCCAAAGCGTAGATCTCTATGGAGAAGAACGTGCAAGAAATCCCATTCTCCAGCTCCAATTATTAGCTCCAATTTTGTAACCGGCTATAGTCGATCTCACTTCACATTCTTCATCATCACAAAAAAAATATACTTTTTTTGCGATTCGGAAAAAAACTGAGATTCGGGAATTGAACTGGTAACTTTGTAAGGAACCCTCAGTGCACGAGTCCCGTTTTTTTTTAAAAGAATAACCATGGAGTTCCCTGACGGTTCTCTGGACACCTACCTATGTAAAATGAAATGTTGAGTTTGCTAAATTTTCAGGCACATAATAATTTCCTGCTCTTTTATTTTATTGCTACTACAACTAAATCTGAGTATATAAAATGAAAGACATACCGTCAAGGTGACCGCCCCGACATTGCTTGCCCCATCAGATAATTGACGAACAGTCCCAGAGGGGACAATTTTCTTTTTTGTTCTTTCATTTTTAGATATTTTGCTTCAGATCATTTTGATAGATGGAGAGTAATTGAATTTCTGATATGATGGTTCTTGTCACGCCAATTTTTTTTGCTGGCTAAACCAAAAGCTGATTTACTCGTACGTTTGATAAGGTTTGTGTGCAAATTGGCGTTCTTGGATAAATTTTTCTACTTGACTGTATATTTAGAGTTTCTGCATACTAGGACGTGAATAGGTATTCACAAAAGTCACATAATACCGGCTTTCCTTAGGCTAAACTTTTATGTTACGAACATTTAAAGAAAATGTATAAATAATATTTATCAATAAATTGTGCTATTACTCGTCAACTTTTCAGTCACTGGCACCTCTTTCGAACTTCCTCTAATATACTCATTTCTCACTTTATCCATTTCTGGCGTTCTTTTTATATTTATCACGCGCAGTGTATTTTTAACAGACTTCAAAAAAAAGGAAGAGGTTATCAATTCGGTTGTATGTTATCAACCAAAGCAATACGCTCTTGCCCTGTTATATGGAGCATTCATAATTGGCGAAATAGTATAAAGTAAAACACTCCCATACCCATTGAGTAATACAGGCGTGATGTCTTGTAACATTAAACAATTATGTGACCAGTCAATCTTAGATTTATAACTTAGTTTCTTCTTGACGTATTGGCTGACAACTTGTCACAACTTCTCAATTCAAGTCTTCCTTCTCAAAACAAGAAGGCACTACACACTGACATTGACTGATATTCATTGATTGATATAAAAATCTTATGTTTATTATCGAACTCCTCTTTTTTTTTTGGTATATTTGTTAGATATGAGAATAGGTCATAAAGTATTTTTCACCCTCTTACCCCATTTTTTAATCGAAATTTTAGTATTTTTGTTTCGATTTATACGCCCGCTCAATTTCTTTGATAATTAAATGCCAGGGCAGCTAATGATAAAATATATCAATATAATATTCCACAGTTATCACATAACACCATCTAGTCCCAAGCTAAGCAAAGCTTGTGTTATGAGTACTAGACAACTGATAAACATACTTATATATTTCTAAATACATACATATATAGATAAATTACACCCAGGCAGAACAAATGATCGTGCTCATCACACAAACATTTGTCCTGGGTGGGAATCGAACCCACGTCCTCCGGCATAGCAGTCAGGGCCACTAACCACTAGACCAACAGGCCAGTCAAAAATGATGAGTTGCTTCTATAATCAAAAATATTGTGAACCCATTTCAAAATCAATCTTCCACGAACACACCCCATCAGACCTGTTAATACAACCAAAAACCCTTAAAACCATGTTTACTCATCTGTTACGATCCCCGCATAACTTTGACAATACAGCCGGCACTATTGGGTACTATTCGGCACTATTCGGTAGCACGCAGACTGGCGGCACTAGCGGTACCAATAGTGACAACTGATGTATATACGTTTGTCCGAAAACCATTAAATTCGTAATAATGCGATGCAATTGCAGAGCTGAGTCGTTGTGATTCCACGGCGGTCAGGGCTGCCACGACACTGGAAAATGGGTATTTAGAGTTTTGTTAGTTGATTATATATATTTTTTTAAATACTAGAATATCTGTTTACATAGAATGTATGTTTCGTTGAATGTGTGGTACTAACTCTTTGTGAAAATGAATAATAGATATAATTCTAAAATGTATGCAAGAGGTAATTTTTTCCTTGATTTTGATTAGTTTTTAAATGTGGATATAGGGATATTGAGACCAAACAAAGGATCGACCAACATACCGTACCACCTTTTGGGGAATGTTACAAAGCAGTGGTGGCCTAGTAGTAATGGCCCAGACTTACGAGTTGTAGGTCCCGGGGTCAAACCCAGCCAGGCGCATTACTTTGTGTAATTTATTTCATCACTACTGTTCTCAAAACGGTGAAGAAAAACTTCGTGAGGAAACCGACATATCCTAGAACCAAAAAATTCAACATGTGACATTCACCAGTCCGCACTGGGCCCGCGTGGTGGATTACGGCCCATTCCCTATCAAAGAGAAGGCCTAAAACCCAGCAGTGGGAACATTAAAAGGCTGCTTATGCTGCATATGAGGGACTCTTCAAGAAAACTCTAAAAATGCTGATTACTAGTCGTCGTAAAGACGAGAAGTAGAAGTAGGTAGAGAAAACTGCGAAATCACATTCAATATTATAAAGGCGAAAGTTTCTTAGTGTGTGTAAATGTTCCTTACGTCTTCACGCTTGATACCTTTCTATCCCAGGAGTATGTTTCGTTGTGTTTATATTCTGCTGTCGCACGGGAGCCCCAGCCATCGGGATTCCAATCCCGATTTCCGGCCTCCACGCAGGCTTGCGGACGGCGAGCAATGGGTAGCTCGCCACCTGACCTTCCGGTGACCGTCCGGATCGACCTCAAGTCGTCGACGGCGCGTAGTGTACCACGCGCGCCTCAAGGAGATGTCAGCAACCATAAGGGCCCAGCAGGGTCTAGCCTACTGGGGCCAAGGGTCTGATTCTAATAATAATAATAATTTATTGACACACACACTTCTGAAAGGAAGACACGGCCCTGATATGAAAGGCCCGAAGGAACAGGAGTGGGCTTTTAGTGAGTAAAAGTTTGGCACTATTTTCCGCTCCGCCCAAGAGTGGGGAATGTCATTGGATGATTTTCTCACCGAAAAAAAAACTGTCACACAAGTTAAGCCTTTGGCAGCAGCTAGGAAAAGATTTTTCTGTGTGGGAATGTAATCTGACTTACAAAATACGTCAGTAAATAATATGAACCATTGCAACACCGATTTCCGCTTCCTAACTTCTACGCCGAGATTCCCCTCTTTAGAAAGTCTTCACTATGACGTAATCTGACATCCGCAATCCTTATGACATACACTCACAGGTGGTTGCTGTTACAACGTGACGTGTTTTAATAACTCTTACCTACTTTACACTTAAATTGTCCAGAAACTTATCATCATGGTGATTTTATTCGTAAAAATAATTAGCATCCCGATTTGTACCTACAGTTTATATATTTAATAACTAGTTGACCCGGCCGCCTAATAGTAAGGATAACGCCATCTAGTGGCATTAACAGAACAGCATAATTTATTTTATAATGACATTTTAATTAGAGATCGCGTTGTATACGGATTTTTGTTTTCGTGATTTTTTCCTTTTTTTCTCACTATTTAAACCTTCCCTGGACTATCTAAAATTATCCGTTTTTGAGTTTTAGCGAGAATAACGAACAGCTATTCATTTTTATATATATATAGATAGGATTTCCAACAGAGGTTACATAAATAACATAATTTGAAAAAACATATAGAAACTGATTAATGTGCTCCTTTAATTGTAACCACAACATTCACTTAACCCTTTAACTGCTTGCGTCGGATTCGTCCGACGAGGTTTTTCGCGTCCTATTCGCCAGAGCCGTGTGTTAGCGACTGAGTACTCCATCTCGTTTAGCTCTTCAATCCCCATAGGTGACAGAAGAGCTGACGAGATGGAGTATTTGGTCGTGGATGTGCGACCCTAGCGAAATAAACGCGAAAGTAAAAAGTTATATAGTACAAGACAAAAATAAAAACAAAATGAACATAATAACAATTCCATCAAATAAGCTCTTAATATTTTTGACAAAATAAGTCGCAGGTTAAATTGCCTATAATTAGATTGTTCGTATTTTTATCACAGCCTTGATCAGTCAAAAATAGTTATCTCCATCTGGCTTAGCTTTTTCTAACTATGATGGGGTCAGTGTAACCTAATTTAGCTGAATTCTCTGTCTGCCTTTCTTAAAAATATTTCAAAAAAACATTTTTGATAAGTTTTTTTGCATAGCTATTGTAAACTACATCTTGATTAACAGCAATCTTTTTTGCTATCCAAAATACTGACTTCAAAAAACCAAAATTAAAAAATCTATCCAACGCCTGTCAACCCTATACATTTGTGACTTAATATCTTGGGTGTGGTAGTGTGCGAACCCCCACTCCCCCCTCCTTGGCAAGCTCTGCAGTATACATACATACATACTATAGTTATATTCCGTCTATGTACAGTATACGCATTTTAACACCAGTTTATATATATATACATAAGTATGTTTGACCGATTTGGCTGCATGGCGTTGGTATAATGCATTTGAGTGCCTTAATGATTTATAGACAGTGGAGCTAAGGATTTATTGCTGGTTTTTGGTAGAAATTCGCTGGACTTAAGTGGTGGAAGCTTGTAAGACGGTGATGGTTGATGATACCATATTGCATTAAGTCTGCCTATGTAACACTACTGTACATGAAGTTTAAATAAATAAATCAGCAATCGAATTTGAAATTGGAAAAAAATACACACGCAAATTAAAATTATTTGTTAACACTTCTAGTATACTCACTTCTAATTTAAATACCGTTTAACCGAAGCGTTGCAGTGGCCCATCAATACAGTACTATCTATTCTAATTGCTTTTAGGAAAAACAACCTTGATACAGTTTTGGATTTACGTCCGAAACAGCACAGCGAGCAGTTGCGGCTCTGTGATAACTGCCCCGACTTACAAGCCGTAGGTCACGGGTTCAATCTCAGCCAGGCGCATTACTTTGTGTAATTTTTTTCATCACCACTGCTCTCAAAACTGTGAAGGAAAACATCGTGAGGAAACCGGCATGTCTAAGAACCAAACATTTCGAAGACTAGTTACATCCACCAATCCGCGTTTGGTCCACGAGCTGGGTTATGACCAAATCCCTCTCTTAGAGAAGAGGCTTGAGTCCCAGCAGTGGGAACATTACAAGGTCCATTATGGTTATATTATGCCCGAAACATTTCAATAAGCTGCTAAACTAGCCTGTTGGTCTAGTCGTCTAGTAGCCCTGACTGCTATGCCGGAGGTCGTGGTTTCGATTCCCACCCAGGACAAATGTTTGTGTGATGTGCACGATCATTGGTTCTGTATTTGGGTGCAATTTATCTATATATGTATGTATTTAGAAATATATAAGTATGTTTATCAGTTGTCTAGTACTCATAACACAAGCTCTGCTTATCTTTTTTTTTTTTATTTATTGTTAGGCTCGCGTTTGACCACTATCTCACCTGATGGTAAGCGTTGATGTGGCCGAAGATGGAGCACGCTTGCCTAGAAGTAACCTATTTACTCTTGACTTAAAGACCCCTAGGTTGTAGCTATCAGGGACTAGACGGCGTTTTGTGATAGTTGTGGAATATTATATTATTATAAAACACACCTCAATGCTACGTGATATTAAACCTTGTTTTGTAAGGTAATTGTTTGCATATCAGATCGATCTCTGACCTTACCTATTATGGATCTAATTTTATACCCGGTCATAAAGATAGTATTGTTCACAAAAAGCCTTATAATAATAATATCCATTTCCGTGTTACGCGTAGCAAGGCCTACGCCGTACGATAACTTTGCCTACGCCGTAGCACAACTAAGCCTACGCCGTAGCTTTGTGCTACGGCAAGATAGAGATTTGGTAATGTAAGTATTTTCTTTCTGTTTTCTTGGTGGAATGGTATAGGCACGTTATACAAAGAAATAAGGAATATATCTTAATATAGCATTAATATAGATTTCAAGTATTACAATATTACAAAAAGTAATGGGTTAAAAAGAAAACTACATGAAATAAAATATTGAAAATTGAAACAAAGCTAGAGCTAAATATATCTTGTTACTCTAAAGTGACAAATAATAAATAAGTAAGTAATAAAATAAACATAAACTGTAACTTTTAAACAATATAAGCCGCTTGGCTTGTGTGAGCATTTCTTCAATAAACCATTTACAACTACAATTTAACTTAACTAAAGTTATAATAAACCAGAATCAAACTTATAATAGTTAAGTCAAAGTTGAACTGTTCACGAGATTAACCCACTTTCTTATAAAAACGACATCGCCCCATTTTTTGCGATGTTTCGCGTTCTATAAAGAGATATTTTTTTACTATAATAACTGCAAGTTTTCAGTTTAATATGCAGTTCTCTAACAAATGATGTTTTAAGTTATTTTTTATTGCGGTTTCTCCGTGTCATTTGTTGAATAACTCTATAGATTGAGTTTTGATAGAAGTTTTATTTTAATTTTACAGTGATTGTGTATTGCACGCTTTTTATCAATGTCTTCATTACTATTTATTATTTCGTTTCGATACCTAGTTTTACTTAACCTCCGTGAGCGTGACCGTGGCATCACCGCGGACTCTAACAGAATACCAGCGCTGCGTTATATTTCGTTTTAAATATCGAAGCAAAAGGCGCCTAACTCAGCATATGCTGAGTTAGGCGCCTTTTTGTCCTTTTGGAGTCACGCGCCCTCGACGACTTGGGCTCGGTCCGGACGGTTACCGGACGGTCAGACGGTGAGCTACCCATTGATCGCTGTCCGCAAGCCAGCGCCTACGGTGGACCATCATCAGCCTTATAATGTTCCCACTGCTGGGACTCAGGCCTCCTCTTTAAGAGCAACCGTTTTGAGAGTAGTGGTCATGAAATAAATTACACAAACTATGTAATGTAGCTAGTTAGGTTTTGAACCCGTGATGTCACAACTCGTAAGTCGGGGCCATTACCACTAGGCAAGCTTTGCTCATTATTGTTGCATCAGTCATTTAAGCAAAATATCTTTACAGTTTTTGACCAAAAAACTTAGAGAAAAAAAAACAAAACAACCCCAATCAAAACAACCCCCAACCAGAAAACAAAACCGCCCCCAACCAGAAAATTCCCGCATAAAAGACTACTCACCTAATCACTTACATAATCTTGCACATATCGTAAGGACCGAGCCCCTGTCGTCGAAGACACGTGGTGTTCCACGCGCGCCTCAAAGAGATGTTAGCACAACCATAGCGGTCCAGCAGGGCCAAAGCCAACTGGGGCCATAGGTTGACTTCTGAATGGAAAACTCGTAGTCCTGGAACACGAAAGCTGAACATAGGTGTGGTTCTAGTCAGTATAAGTCCGTCACGCACTTTCACTCCACCTTAGAGCGAGAAGATTGATGATTTCCCAGCTCAAAAAATTTTGACTAACACAATAACATAGCAACTAAATTCAACACCATCCCCGTATTTAATATTTAAGTTCTCACTATAACTATACAAATAAATTGTCAGAGTTACTGTAACATTTAAAAAAAAACTCCACCCCCAATCAGAAAACGTCCTCAGAAAAACCTACTCACTTGATCAATTACATAACCTCGCACTTACCGTACATAACACATGATCAGCACGACATACGATGTGCCCCGGGTTCGGACACTTGCGTATTACTCATAAAGGCTGGATTTAAAATCTGGGTCAAACTTTCAAGTGTCCGCCACCCATTAGGGTCATATTTTTAATCTGTTCGCTAGGTACATCCATCTTCTTGTAGATAGTGTTGGGGTTTAGTTTTCGTGAGATTTTGTGGTTAAGATGTTTGGTAATTAAAATGAAGCCTTTGCTCTTTCCCAATAGGGCATTTTTTTGTGTGTGAGAAAAAAGCTTAAAGTATACAATTGCTTAGGCAATCATCATTTCAGCCGAAAGACGTCCACTGTTGGACATAGCCGTCCAGTAAGCGTCGCCTTAGGCAATATGTAGTCGATAAATATTAATTTTAGTTCATAAAATAACCAAATTCATTTCAAAGTTTTCACTTATTTAATCTGTTTTTTTAAACAAACGTAGCCGTCTTGATATTCCGTCATAGGGTCATGTAAACTAAAAAATGTCAACTGATGTTACTTTGACATTTTGACATGGCCTGTTGGTCTAGAGGTAGTGACCCTTACTGCTATGCCGGAAGTCATGGGTTCGATTCCTATGCCAGAAGTCATGGGTTCGATTCCCAACCAGGACAAATCTTTGTGTTATGAGAACAAATTATACCCAGACACAGATGTCTGGGTATAATTTATCTATAATATGTATTTAGAAATATATAAGTATGTTTATCAGTTGTCTAGTACTCATAACACAAGCTCTGCTTAGCATGGGAACTAGACAGCGTTGTGTTTTAGTTATGGAATATATTATATTATTATTATTACATTAATTTTTAATGACAGTTTTTTTTATGTTAGTGCCTTTGTTTAAATTACCAACTGACGTAATTTGGTTATGTGTGTGCATTTTGTCTAATTACGCAAAAAAATATAAAATGTATTTTTTTTTCAAGTTGCCCCACACTACTTCTGTATCGTGGGTGCATTAAAAAACTTGTAAAATCTTAAATACAAGACACCCAGACCCGGAACCACTTTCTGTAGGCCATACAAATATTTGTTCCGTGCAGGAATCAAACCCATGACAGGCAGTGCAGTGGCCAATCGTTCAACCACTGCGCCAATCGTGCCATTATAAACCTAATAGTGAAGCATTTTTAGACATTTCTTATAACTTAGCTAAGCGTTTTGCTTCCTAATTTATACTACGTACATCGAAGGACTGGAACAATTTGCCTACTACGGTTTTCCCGTTCGATTATAATTTAGGTGTCTTCAAGGTTAGAGTGAATAAATAGGCTCTTAATAAACTACTGCGCCTCACCATCAACGATTGCATCACTGCTTACTATCAGGTGGGAGCGCAGTCAAGCACTAGTTTATATGAATTCAAAAAAAAAAAATCCATATTCTCCAAAACACAACAAGTTCCTTCAATGTGGCATGACGGATATCTCTCTATACACTGAAACTGCACGCTTGATGTTTCCCTAACATTTCACTATAAAACTTTAGTTTTTCTCACGAGTTTCCTCAACCGTTTGCTTGATCGTAAACCCTGTGCATGTTCTCGACTATAAAAATCATAAACCGTGTTGTTTCTTGTATTTGTGCTTAGCCCAAATTGGTGACAACACGAATTCAGCCAACCTTTAATAGCCACCAGCTAAGTATTACGCTCGGTGCTTTACTTTGAGTAATTTATTTCTTTTCTATTCTCAAAATAGTGAAGGAAAACCTTGTGAGGAAACCGGCATGTCTGGTGGATTACGACCCATTAACTCTCCTGAAGAAGAGAGTTAAAAAAAAATAACAGAGTCTGGCTCGTTACTGCACTGTCTGGCGGATGTACTCTTTATGGTCATTCATCATCATCATTTCAGCCGAAAGACGTCTACTGTTGGACATAGGTCTCCCACAAGCGTGGCCACAACGACCAATCCTGTGCGTGTCGCATCCACTGCATTCCCGTGGATCTCATCAGGTCGTCGGTGCACCTTATGGGAGGCCTACCAACGCTGCATTTTCCGGTGCGCGGTTGCCACTCTAGAATCTTTCGGCCTCATCGACCATCCGTTTTACGAGCAATGTCCTGTCCCACCTGCCATTATGTTTGGCGATTCTTTGGGCTATGTCAGCGACCTTGATTTTTTATGGTACACAGTAACAAATTAGTATTGGAATTAATTATTATTGTTTGTCTTTTTGTTTTTTTTACTGTCGAGTTACTGGAAGATGCTTAGTTTTACTCTGTTCATAACAAAATTTCTTTATACTATTTACATTCCGGTAACCAGAACTAATCTGCTGGCGAAAACATCCCTCACCAGAACAATTCGCGTTGTGTTCACGAGTGACTGAATGTTTTTTCGTCTACTTTGAGTGAATTTGCCGGAGTTTTATATATAGTTAGTTATGTAAGACAATGGGCGAGAGAGAGAAATATTACTTATGTTTAAGTCAAGAGTGAATAGGTTACTTCTAGGTAAGCGTGCTCCATCGTCGGCCACATCATCGCTTACCATCAGGTTAGATAGTGGTCCAACGCGACCCTATAAAAAAAAATAGATTATAAATAGTTTTTTTTAGATTTATCAAAAACATTTTATAATTGACAGCTGCGTTGTATTAAGTATAAAGAAATAAATTAAAAAAAAACGCAATACGTAATAAATAATTCTTTTAAAATTTACTGTATGTGGTAGCAATTTTTTTGTTTGGAGCTGTATGTGGTGGTAGTTGATTATGAAACCTATTTCATAATCAACTATAAAATATAAAGCTACTACTTACAGTAAATAAATCCGTAATCACAATAAAATCCCCATGAAATACGTAGTAATGTTTATGACTTTGAAAATCTCGAAACAGTAATTCCTTATCCAACATCTAGTAATAACGACTTCATACGCAAAGTCGAAGTAAAAACTAGGCTAATGTTTAGTACCATTTAGCTCATAAAAAGACCCTCTAATTTTTCCAACAATCACCAGGTGGCGACACGATAAAAATTGTTTTTTTTTATCACCGATTACCCATTTCTACGATCTGCCCCCTTGTGAACTAAACTAAAATTATGCCCCTAAAAAAATGACAACAGTTATAAAAGAGGAATTTTTAGCGACTTTACCATATTAGAAATATATTTTTTCCCTACCACGGGTTTTACGATTCCAGTTTACGATCCAAGGTTTTACGATTTTTTTATATGTAGCCGGCGGAGTTATGGGAGGGGTAATGATAACGGTTATCAACGGGTACTGACAATCGGCAAATTATTATCGATTCATCGGGAGAACCCGGGCGAAGCCGGGGTGAAACGTGATGGGTCTCTGTAATCATTTTATTATTGACAACATACGGTACACGCTATGTGTTCGTGATGGCAGGGGAACATATTTTATGTGGTATTGAGATGTTTTTGACACGTTGGTTTCTTTGACTTAGATTTTTGTTTTGTATTTTCTGTTGGAGAGGCTTATAAAGATCTTATTTTCCTTTTTCTTGTATTCTGAAGTACGACCATACGATAAGGATGTTGAGTCTTTATATATAAGGATAATATTGTAAGTAAATGGAAGTCAATGAAATACTTTTATGGGTTAATATATTGGTTTATCCATAAAAGCTTTTACTTTAATATTTAATAAAAAAATACATTAAATCCATTTAGCGGCTTGTCTGCCGTCCTTCCGACTTAACAAAACAATCTTTTTACTTTTCAAATTCAAATAATATACCTACCTATACCTTATAAAGTGTTTTGTGTCTTAGCAGTCTGGAAGTTAATAAAATCAATGTAATTATTCGAAATCTTTTCGATATCACATTATTTACGAGGCAAGATTTTGTACTAAAAATGATAATATCTACACTAATATTATAAAGAGGTAAAGAGTGTTTTTTTTTGTTTGTAGGAGGTTGTAATCTCTGAAAGTACTGGTCCGAATGCTAAAATTTTTTCACCGATAGAAAGCTGCTTTATTCCTGAGAGACATAGCCTATATTTTATGTACGCGGGCGAAGCTGCGGATAAAAGCTGGTAGTCTATATTCAATATTATTATGCTGAAGAGTTTGCTTGAACACGCTAATGTCAGAAAGTTCAAATCTTAAAAAAACGTATTTTAGTATTGGGTAACCCATTTATCCAGCAGGGCCACAACAACAACATTACGGGGACAGGTGGTTGATATTGAATGTTGCCCCACACTAGTTATACCTAGTTATCGTCACAAACATGTGCACTCAGCAAAGCTAAAGCAGCCGAACGCTTAACCACCGTGCCGTGAGATTGCCATTTTTTTTTTTCGGTGGGAATATTATCCAATGACATCCCCCGTTCTTGGGCGGAACGTGAAGGTGTGTCAGACTTTTTCTGACTAAAAACCCACTCTTGTTCCTTCGTTGCCTTTCATACCAGGGCCATGGCTAGCTACCTGCTGGCTGGGGTCTGAGGGCCGCGCCATCGCGCGTGCACTTGCGACCTTCTTTTTTGCTAACATTACTGCTTTGCAGACGGAAGCGACGCCTGCCACTCCTCCACGCTTCGGACCATGACCTGTACCAAGGCCCGGCGCGAGAGATCGTTGCCGTCGATCCACGTGGACACGGCGATGCTGTGATGCGACACACCTCTACCGTATGCCCCACCGTGTCCTCCAGGCGGTCCACCCGGGCGTTACTTCCGCACGAATCCGGTGCAGGAACTTCCCGAACTGACCATGTTCGGTGAGAACCTGCGTGATGCAGAAGATGAGGACGCTGTGAGGTCTTTCCAGCCACTCCTCAAAGAGGGGACTTACCGAGATTGCCCTTTATAACCAAATTTTTTATATTATCGATTCCAACAATAACATAAAATTACTACGAATTAGCCAAGCGTTTAGCCAGGTGGACTGTCGTAATACGATAGCCCAGTTTCCACCCTCTTACAAATGTGCGTGGGAGTCACGCAGCTGACACAAACTACGTTTCATAATATTTTTATGGCAATAATGATATAACTATGTGTAGGGCATTTTGCTTTGTTATTATGTACTGGCAATGTTTTTTCAAATGCGGTATATATTATTTCTACTCAGTAAAAATTATGATGATGGCCTTCGAGTCGTAATGGTCCAGTGGTTAAGGCTTCCACCTCTCATGCATGCAGTTCCGGGTTTGAAACTGGACAAGTACCAATGTGATTTTTTCAATTCATAGGTATGTCATTTTCAAGCACGTAAAGCCGTTGGTCCCGGTTGTCATTCGTAGATCTTTGAAATTTATATTAAAATATACAAAGAGTATCATTTCGCTAAGAATCTGGGTTGTAAAGGTCTGATAGGCAGAATACAGTAGTATGCATTCTGTACTAATTGAATATGGGGTTACTTTGACCTCGTACCGCACTTAGTCAAAAAAAGCTTTTAGTTCCTTAAACATTATGGGGTCTAATAAGCCCCTTACCACCATAATTATAGTTATCAAACGAGGTTTTTGACGCCCCGTATCAGGAATGGAAATAAATACAAAAAATTAGTGCTGATATCAACGTGTCAATCAATAAAATAAAATTATATTAATACTATTAACATGTTTGGCCCAGTGCCGCTCTCGTGAGACGTTGCGCACATTGTGACGCAATACTTTCTCATACAAAATGGACATACTTTGATAAACGTTCTGCTCTACAAGCAGCTCTAGATATTTGACTTTTGCAAGTGTTGCGGCGGAAAAGTTTAACTAATAGAATTTACTATGGCTATTTGGCGTTATGAGACGTAGTGCAAATAATAACATATTTTTATTGGGCGTGATTAGACGTTGTGTTAACAACAAAATGTAAAAAGATATCATAGGACTTTGCTTGTCCGAACGTGTTAAATAATACAAAACTGGTTTTGGATATTGAATAGCTGCCCTTAAAGATATCATATATTCCACACACACACACACACACAACGCCATCTAGTCCCAAACTAAGCACAGCTTGTGCTTTGAATATTAGACCACTGATAAACATACTTATATATTTCTAAATACATACGAAAACGCAGCGTTGGAAGGCCTCCCAGCGTGGACGGATGACCTGGTGAGAGTCGCGTTAATGCGGTGGATGCGAGACACAAAGGATCGGTCGTTGTGGTGACGCTTGGGCGAGGCCTATGTCCAGCAGTGGACGTCTTTCGGCTGAAAAAATGATGATGATGAAATACATACACATTATAGCTTCTATCAGCGGCTTCGCCCGCGTTAAATTTGATTTCTCTATACAAACTTTGGACCCCCGTTTTACCTCCGTAGGGGTGGAATTTCATAAAATCCGTTCTTAGCGGATGTCTACACCCTATAAGGAACCTACTTGCCAAATTTAAGTTTGTAGATGTTATTGTTTCTGAGATTTCGTGATTAATTAGTAAGTGATATTTCGCTTTTACTTACAGAACAAATGATCGTGCTCATCACACAAACACTTGTATTGGATAGGAATCAAACCCACGACCCTCGACATAACAGTATGGGCCACATTTTTTTTATTAAAAAAAAATAACAGACTGTGTGCCTCGTGACTGCACTCTCTGGCGGATACCCTTTATGGTCATTCATCATCAGCATATCAGCCGAAAGACGTCCACTGTTGGACATAGGCCTCCCCCAACGTTGTGCATCACTTTTTTTTCATTATATATAGGCTCACGTTTGACCATTATCTCACCAGATAGTAAGCGATGATGTAGCTGACTAACCACTAGACCAACAGGCCAGTCCAGAGACCGAAAGAGTCTATGTAACGCATTACTGGTTTTAAAGTTAACTTTGCCAAACTAAGCTACGTACTCGTACCTAACTATGGTAGAAATGTGTCGCGTCAATAGTGCAACGGTCAGGGTTCGACTTTACGACCGCAGGCTCGCCAGCGCGACGCCTAGTCTCTGAGCTTCTCCTATTTATAATGACATTTTAACTGCAATGGAACGGAGGATGCATTCTAGTAATTCTATAAAATGCGTTGATAAGTCAAAGCATTTAATATGGAGAAATTACAGTTATTTGTTTAAGCAATTTTATTTGATTTAATATAATATAATATTCCACAACTATCACACAACGCCGTCTAGTCTCAAGCTAAGCAGAGCTTGTGTTATGAGTACTAGATAACTGATAAACATACTTATATATTTCTAAATAAATACATATCATAGATAAATTACACCCAGACACAGAACTAATGACCGAGCTCATCACACAATCATTTGTTCTGGGTGGGAATCGAACCTCGATCTCCGGAATAGTAGTCAGGGCCACTAACCACTAGACCAACAGTCCAGTCAAAAATATGAACGTTTTTGTGAAGTCAGATGTCACATCTTTGTTCAAAAGAGTCACGGGGTTGTTTAATTTTGTGTTGTTGCTGTTGTATTGTATGTACCTACTAAATAAAATATTATTCTACTCTCATCGTCATAATTTCAGCCGAAAGACGTCCACTGCTGGACATAGGCCTCCCCAAGTGTCGCCACAACGACAGGCCCTGTGAGACGTCACATTCATCAAATTCCTGCAACCTTCACCAGGTCATCGGTTAACCTCGTTGGAGGTCTTCCAGTACGCGGTCGCCATTCCGAAACCTTTCGTCCCAATCGACTATCTGTTCTGCCAGCAATGTGCCCTGCCCCCTGCCACTTTTTTTTTCTCTTTATTTATTATTAAGGACTTTTACACGGACGTGTATGCCAGTCCCATCATACCTTATATTAATACATTATCTAACTAAAACTTAACCTAGCGAACATAAATACTTTGGAGGCAGCCTCTGAATCAGGTGTCGATAAAAGATGATGAAATACACCTACATCATACATATTTAAATTTAAATCCTTAAATAATTCCACTGCCACTTATGTTTGGCAATTCTTCGGGCTATATCTATATTATTTTATAATTAGACCTCATTAATCATTTACCTTCAGACAAGATTAAGGTCTTGAATAAAATTACTAAAAACCGGCCAAATGCGAGTCGCATTCGCGCACGAAAGGTTCCGTACGTCCACCGTCAAAAACGGCGAAAAAAAAAACATGTTCGTTGTGTGAGAAACCCACTTAAATATTTATTTTATTCTGTTTTTAGTATTTGTTGTTATAGCGGAAACAGAATTACATCATCTGTGAAAATTTCAACTGTCTAGCTATTACGGTTCATGAGATACAGCCTGGTAACATACAGACGGACTGCGGACCTGTTACTAAATACCAAAAATGTTTTACTGTTTTACGTGGCACCAGCAACTATTCTATATTTAGAACATCTCTAAATCAACATAAGCCTTGTATTACATAATATTTGCCTAACTCGTAAATTAAATTCGCGACCCCCAGCTGTCTATTTCGGGCAGTTCGCTGACGTCACTTCGCAGTCGACCTACCTGCCTGAGGTTAATTGAGGTCAAACTTCACCTAGTCTGGCTTAAATGTTTAATTTAGGCAAAGCAGGTACTTAGCGGTGAAATAGTTTTCAAACTTATGGTATATTTTAGTTAGTAAATTATGGTTTTTCGTGGAAATGAAAAGATATTTTCTAAACGACCGTCACCGAAACGAAAGTTTTTATGAAATGAATGGGATAAATGGTCAAAGGATCGGTATCTCTTGTCTTGCATTTAATTTTGCGCGTTTAGTGCATAGTATAATATTTTTTCAATAATTTCTATTTTTAAGGTTCCATACCTCAAAAGGAAAAAGCGGAACCCTTATAGGATCCCTTTGTTGTCCGTCCGTCTGTGTGTCAGTCTGTCTATCAAGACTCTTTATCTCAGGAACGCATAGAGGTATCAAGTTGAAATTAAAACCATATACTTAGGTCTGCGGTCCCTTGAAGCTGTGAAAAAATCAAACTTCTAAGTTAACGAAAAAAAAGATATGGCCGTTTATATCGCAAAACACGTATATTTCGACACTCAAAGGATCCAAAATTCTAGAGTACTTCCCGTTGACCCAGAATCCTTCAATTTTGCACAAAGCAAGGTCTTATAACACAAGTATAGGAGGATAAATCTGAAAACAGAAAAAAAAATGTTATTTTTTTTTGCGATTTGGAAAAAACTTTGAGACTCCAATCAGGAATTGAACTCTTTACATAGGTAAATTTGTTTTTGAACCCTCTGTATCTGTCTTTTCTCGTGGTTACCCCTTATCAAATATTGCGTTGGGTTGCCTTGGAAAAAACAACAAGCTTTTAAACCACGCTCACGTTGACGATAGACGGATCAGGAAGAGACCTCTTAAGAGGGTCCTTTCCCACTCGCCTATCGTCAACGTGAGCATGATTTAAAAACTTGTTACTTCATCTAACGCAATCCAACGAGATGTTTGACGAAAAAGCAACGCGAAATAAGAGAGATAACGCCTGAAAACTCTGTTAGCATTCGCTAATTCCGTGATTTACTCGAATAATATCCAAAACTTGTTCCAGGAAATACGTGTTTTTTTTAAACTTAATTCTTTTTGAAAAAAATTGTCATCATTTAGAATCTTAATTAAATTTGCAAGGCTTCTATTGTTATACTTTTTTAGTTATTTAAAAAAAAAAATAGTAAATTATGAAGTGTCAAAGTTCATGCAAAATAGTAGGTTTTCAGAGGTTTTACTGAATTAGTTTTACATAAATTTATAAATTTAAATAGAAGCCTAGATAATATCCACAAGATACTGTATTTCCAAAATATCAATGAAAAATATATAATAACGTCTTAATCGCGTAAGAGCGGTGGTATGAAAAACAGTGAAAATATATGTCGAGTTGCATCCCCATAAAGCTTAAGCTCCATTACAAGAATAATAGAACTATTCCTCCTCACACCTTTACGAAACCGTTTCTAAAGACCAGCATAAACGCTCAAATTCGACTTCCACGATTATAGTAAAAGACATAAAAGGAAACATTATCGGTAGCTAAACACGGAACAGGATGTTTTCGACTTGTTACCAACTTACAGACTACAGGGTAGGGACAGGCTCTTAGACGAATCTGTGTGTTATCTATCGAGCGAGTTTAGACTCGGTGATCTACCTTTTATGTGTGAAAATGTAAAGATTAAAAAAAAAAAATTTTTTTTTTTTTGTGTGGCTAAATGACTATGACTCGAAAATGGAGTGAGAAGGCGTGTCAGGCTTTTACTAATTAAACACTCCTGTGTCCTTCACGGGAACTCTTGGACTTGAAGTGGTTGATGACTTCATCTATCTCGGCGCGAACATTAGCAACACAGGTTCTTGTGAAAAGGAAATCCGGAGGCGCATAGGAATGGCCAAAAGTGCAATGTCGCAGTTGCAAGGCATATGGAGGGATCGCAACAATTCAAGTACAAAAACCAAAACTAAACTGGTTAAATGTCTAGTCTTCTCCATATTCAGCTATGGGGCTGAGACTTGGACTTTGAAAAAGGTGGACCGCATGACGGCTTCGAGATGTGGTGCTGGAGGAAAATGCTTCGAACACCCTGGACTGCTTTTTTTTTTGAACTAAACATCAAGATCAGACCGTCGACTACCTGCATGCACAGAGTACTGGAGTTCTTTGGCCACATTGCCAGGAAAAATGGCCACA
Source organism: Mythimna pallens (assembly GCA_961205895.1). NCBI lineage: Eukaryota > Metazoa > Arthropoda > Insecta > Lepidoptera > Noctuidae > Mythimna > Mythimna pallens. The sequence continues at coordinate 15,450,526 of OY540850.1, read as the reverse complement.
ACCTTGAAAAGCTCATCGTAACTGGCATGGTTGAGGGCAAACGACCAAGAGGCCGCAGCCCAAAAAGATGGGCAGATCAGGTCCGCTCCACACTGGACACTCAATTGCACGTCTTACTTCATGACGCTAAGAACCGTCACAGATGGTGAAATATCATTAGCAAGAAGCTAATCCAGCGGGAACTTCAAGACCCTCAGCAATGAGGAATACGACTCGAAGAGGAGGAGGAGGAGGAGTGTCTTTCAGTTGCCCTTTGCGTTCTAGGACTACTGGTTTCTCTTTTTAGAAATTCTCCGGGGCTCTGGCACGAAGGCAAAGAAGGAACAGGAGTGGGTTTTAGTTAGTAAAAGTCTGACATGCCCTTGCACTCCATCCAAGAGCGAGAGAAGTCATTGGATAACTTTTCACTTAAAAATAAGCCTTGAAAAATACAAATCGTTTTTCGTGAAACGTTTAATTTTTTTTGTTTTAAACAAAATTATATGGCTTTAAGAAAATTCTTGGACACATACGTACATACACACACACAACACACACACATACACACACACACTACACACACATACACAACACACATACACAACACACACACACAACACACACATACTAATATTTTTGCATACGCAAAAATATTAGTTGACCAAATAAAACTGTTAAAAAAAAGACAGGGTCTTGCTGCAATCTCAACTCTACCTCTTTCGGAATACGATTACAGCCGACTCACAGACGACACACACAGACACATTACAGACAGACGGACCGACGGACAGTGCAGGGTTAGTTATAGTTAGCATCCTTTAAATATGAGACGGTAAAAATATGTATTTCTTGCAAGCGTGACTGAAGTAATTTCAGGTGGTTTATGATACACGTGGCGGCTGTTCAGTGACTACGCAGTAGTTACGTCCTTGTGTATTATGATTCGTTTTCTTACTATATTTCTGTTTAATACGTAATTCAGAAACATGTAAGTCATTCGCTTTTATGGTATTAAAAATCCCTACATTTGGGCGCTCACCCAAAAACAAGTATTGATAACCAGCATCATAAAAATGTATAAAAAAGGCTTTTTAGAGTTCCTCACCACAAAAGGAAAAACGGAACCCTTATAGGATCACTTTCTTGTCCGTCTCTCTGTCTGTCTGTCAAGACCCTTTATCTCGAGAACGCGTAGGGGTATCGAGTTGAAATTTAAAACATATACTCAAGTCTGAGGTCCCTTGAACAAAAAAGATACGGCCGTTTATGTAGAAAAAAAACGTAGATTTCGATACTTTCAAGGGAATCAAAATTCATAGGGTACTTGTCGTTGACCCAGAATCCTGAAATTAGGCATAAAGCAAAGTTACATAGCACAAGTATAGGAAACAAACTGAAAACTTTAAATTAGTAAGTAGTTTCGTCACAAAAAAAAAAAAAAAACTTTTTGGATTCAGAAAAATCTTCGTAATTTAACTCGGGAATTGAACTGTTTTTGTATGTAAGTTTATACGGACTCGCACTTGCCACGTACACGTCAATTTTTTCATCAGACTTAAAAACTAGATAAGGCGGGTGTTTCCTAGCTGATTACCCTGAGAAGAAACACTGAAACAAACCCATGGGTCGAAGTCTCTTTAAAAAAGTCCATACAGCAAAGTCAAAGTCAAAGTCAAAAGTTTTTATTTCACATAGGCCTACATGGGCACTTATAAAACGTCAGAAGCTAGTGCACGGTTCCAAATTGGTCGTTTCCTATGGAGAAGAACCGGCAAGAAACTCCATGGTTACTCTTTTAAAAAAGTGGCTGTTTACAATATTTTCACATTACAGTATTAATAGACATTATGTAAGAACAGTGTAGAACAGTCGATATTGTACCCAAAAGCACAATAAAAATAATCATATTAAAAAAAAGTGAGTCGTAATAGGAAGTAACCTAAGAATTCGCGAAGTCTACAGTGTTCTCACATTCACATTAAAAAAAGAAGCTATATATAAAAAAAAAAAAAAACAAGAAAAATAAATAATTACAATTATCAATAAATGACATGTCAACAAAAGAAAATTACTAACGAATTTATGGTGGTTGGCGTCTAATAATATAAAAAAATATTGCAAAAGCAATGTGTAAGAAAAAAAAGAAAAAAAAATTGTATATAATACAACAACAATAAACAACAGCAATTATGTACCTATGGTCCAATCAAATGAGGACCACGCAGATTAATTGTTAGTTTAGTGTTTAGTATTTTTGGGCGCGGAGCTCTGGAAAAGATAAATAAAATCTAGATAAAGTGAGGACTTTATTTAGCATAAAATAGACTTTATTGTACACCAAAATAGTGCCTAAGAATTTTATAGAAGCTTTATCTATCTAGATTTGTGATTTGAGGATATTACATTGACCTCAGTTTCTTTTTAACTCCAAAACTAAAAACCCAAAAGAATTGTAGAAAAAAAAAACCGTAGAGTGAACACATCATTAGGGCGGACACCCAAACATGCGTCCCATCGCGTCGGTTGGAGGCGCGCCGCCCCGCGCCGCCGCGCTCCCGTGCCGAGACTCGGCGGCGCCGGCCAAGGCTGTCTGTGTAAGGTTAAGGACTGGCCAGTGAGCCAGCAGATTGATTGGGTTTATAGGTCTTGTAGGGGTTTTTTAAGGTTCTGATGATTAAAATGCCTTATTTTGACTCCTCCCACTAAGGTCATATAGCAAAAATTGCGTTTTTTCAGGCGAAGTGTTGTTAATTCATCATCACCATTTTCCTGCCGTTGGTCCGTTTTCCTCGGTGTCAGCACAACATGTTTTTTTCTTCCACTCTGTCCTGTCACCCGTCAGGCTATCACTAAATCCATCCATCTTATGTAAGTCATTTGTAAAAATCCTTTAAATTATGTTTTTGCATTATGTAATAACCAATTAAGGCTGCTGGCAGATTCAATATACCCAGACTCACCAATTACTTTGGTGACAGAACCCTAATAAAACAAATACCATATCTATTGAACATTGCCGGCAGACAGATATATTTAGAAGTAAATTAAAAAGATATTATACATAAATGTGTTAAGTGTAAGTTATATAATTATAATATTTATCTTAAATACGAAGTATGAGTGTCTAAAGACTCACCCCTCAGTCAAACCATTGCACTGGGGCTTAGTTTAAAATTTTACTTAAATTACCATTTTGGAATAAAATAATTAATTTAAAGAATGAAAAGGGTGTTAGTGATTGTGTGACGGGTGACAGGACAGAATGGAAGAAAAAATACGTGTTGTACCGACCCCAAGTAATATGGAATAAGGGCAGGAAGAAGAAGAAAAGAAGTTCTAGAAGCTGAATATAATAAGAAATAATAATATTTATTTTACATTTTTATAGTACATATTGACCCAAAAAATATGTTATAACTTTATGCGTTGGAGGTATCGATTTATTTGTTTATTTAACTTTATAAACAGTTAAGTACTGGTACATAGATGGACTTAATGCAACAAGGCATTCTCTACCAGTTAACTTTCAATCGATGTCTTATTGTCTTCAGTTAATATCTTGTAGCATGTGCGTTGAATGTGTTATCAGTATCATGAAATTGATGTTGCAAATGCAGAGAGACTATATTTATTTATGGGTTTAAGACCTTAGAATCTCAAACTAGTTCAGTAATGCCTGTATTTTAGGAATCTATTGAATCTCCCTTAATAACAATGTCTTCATCATCTCCCTAGCTGTTTCTTAACTAGCTTGGATTCAGATTCCAGTCTGAACGGATGCGGGTTAATACCGTAAAACGGGATAAATAGAATCCCAGGGCTGAATTGAAACAAAACTTTGGGTTTTCACTTTGATACCATATTATCGGCTTCTAACAAAGCATCGACTTCATGGAATAACAATATATTAATAAAATAATATAGTTAAATGCTGAAAAAAATATTCAAATATCAGGAAAATACCCTTTGAAGTTTTTTTCTAGTCACCCCTGAGTTTCTATTTTTTTTTTTATTTGATATAAACCAGTGCTTGACTGCGATCCCACCTGATGGTAAGCAGTAATGCAATCATTGATGGTGAGGAGCACTAGTTTATTAAGAGCTTATTCACTCTATTTGACTGTATCCGTGTTTTACATGGAGCTACTGCCAATCAGCACTCCACAACCTTGTTATTGGCCAACGTGGTAGATTGATTGTTGGTCAGACTTTTTGTCATCTGACTACCTGTAACGCCTGTCAAAGATCTACGAATGACAACTGGGCCCAACGGCTTTACGTGACGTGCTTTCCGAGGCTCAATACTCAATATTTTATTGCATTCCACAATGTAGACTTAGGTGGTATATATTTGCCAAAAGAAACAATCATGGACCCTGTCGGGCACAGCAAAAGAAGGATACAATAAGCGGAGAAGAGGACTTATTTTCGGCATCTTATAATCTAACATATAAATACATTTTTATGAAATAATTAATTAATAATAATTTAAAATAATAATAATGTCAATATTTAAAATGTAATTTGAAATATTAATAATTAATTATGTCAATATTTAAAATCTAAATTATACGTAAAGAAGTCAAAGGAAATCATAATTTAACAGTTCTGCTTAATCCATTCTAATACGTTTCAACGTAGTATCAGTAATGTCTTAGATAAACTTAGAAAATTACATATGAACTGAAAAATTCGCATCATTATTTGCTCGGTTTCAACGCCTCAAATTTCAGCCTATCAATCATAAAAAATCCCGGTTATATTAAAATATTGATCAATATTATATTGAACGATTTTGATTGGGTGGCAAATTAATTACTTTAACTTTGGACGGGTTGGTTGGTTTTCGCATTATATAGAAAAATATGTAGTTTCTAGAATATTTTATTTTATAGATTTAACCTTTATTCATATAAGGATACATATATTTAAAATTCAAAAGGCTACCTCTCTAGGAGAGGAAATGGGCCGTTATCCACCATGCGGGTCAAGTTGCGGATTTTGTGGATGTCTCATGTCTTTCAATTTTTGATTCTAGAACATTCGTTACGATGTTTTCCTTTACCTTTTTGATTTTACGTAATTCTTTTTTTCTATATTCCATCATTAGTTTTATATCTTCCAAAAATATTTCCCAAATGCTAGGAACTCACCTCAGATTCCTACATCTAATCTAATAAGACAAAACCTATTCAGACTTCGTTTGTTGGCCCTACAAAGTTTTACAGACAGATGTATACAGATAGGTACATAACTAAAGGTAAATAGTGCTGTGATACAAGTGGGTCATATTGTAGACACGTGGAGTGATAAAAAAGTTTATTACAAGTGCTTATAACAAACAAGTTTACTCGTTCAACAGTAGGTACAAAATATCGAGCCTTTTCAGAAGGAACGTCGTAAGCGATAGTTTACCATTCTTGCAGGAATGGATTTTCTCTACAATACTTTGAAAGTATTTATGATAATGTGGTTCTAAAAAATCTAGTGCGCCTCACCATCAACGGTTGCATCACTGATTACCATCAGGTGGGATCTCAGTCAAGCACTAGTTTATATCAAATACAAAAAAAAATTGCTTATTTCTAATTTTTTTGGGTTTTGTACCTCAAAAGGGAAAAACGGATCACTCTGTTGTCTGTCTGTCTGTCTGTCAAGACCCTTTATCTCGGGAACGCGTGTAAGTATCGAGATAAAATTAAAAACTATATACTCAAGTCTGCGGCCCCTTGAAGCTGTGAAAAAATCTCTCAAAGGAATCAAAATACATAGGGTACTTTCCGTTGACCTAGAATCCTGAAATTTGACCTGAATACGGCCGTTTATCTCCCACTCTGAGCGAGAGGAAGCGTCAGACTTTTAGTCACTAATACCCACGAGGGATTCTTCAGTTGCATAACATTCGCGCATCCGAAAAGTAGTATGTTCAGAATTGGCTACTGATTCGATTTCAGCTGTTTGTATTTAATATATATATAATAGGCAATTTTGTATTCTCAAATAATCAAGTATTATTTTATGTAAAAAAAAACTGGTAAGTGCGAGCCTGATTCGCACTCTGAGGGTTCAGTACAAACTAACTTATGTAAATAGTTCAATTCCCGAATCGAGTATCGAAAGTTTTTTCGAATAGAAAAAAAAATTAAAAAAATAGTGACGTAACTACAAATTTTCAGTTTTCGTATTTATTCCCATATTTGTGCTATAACACCTTGCTTCATGCCAAATTTTAGGGATCTAGGTCAACGGGAAGTACCCTATGAATTTCGATTTCCTTAGAAGTGTCAAATTTACGATTTTCCGACATAAATGGTCGTATCTTTTTTTTCGTTAACTTAGAAATATTTTTTTTTCAAAACTTCAAGGGATCGCAGACTTGAGTATATGGTTTTAATTTCAACTCGATACCTCCACGCGTTCTCGAGATAAAAGGTTTTCACAGACAGACAGACAGACCGACGGACAAAAAAGTGATCCTGTAAGGGTTCCGTTTTTTCCTTTTGAAGTAGAAAATAAAAATCTTCTATTTCGATGAATTCTCAACAATGGAGTGTGTCACTAGCATATTTGTGTGTGTGCGTGCGTTGTTACCAAGAGCCCTGCAACGACGCGCTATACCAACAAAATGAGTCGATTCCCATATTATTATTTGTCTACAATTGAACGTAGTTCCTGAAAAACGTTCCAACCCACAAATGTAACATATTAAAGTATTTGTAATTGAAGTTTAATCTCGTATTGCGTTATGAAATCATTTATTTTAATTACTGCTGCTTTTGTATGTTACAGATGACATAATAAATCATGATTTAATTATTAAAATGACAGTAGAACCACCAAATTTTGATAGTTAGTAAATAGCAATCACGTGATTTTTTAGGTATTATTAACTGGATTTTGATCTGATTGTGGGGTGGAACGTTTTTCAGAAACTACGTCCAATTAGTATATAATTATTTTCTTATAAAAACACTACCCAAGTGAATTTAAGTAAAATTTTAGTGCTTGAATTATAATTGTAACTTAATTTTCCAATCAGGGTTGTTATTAAGACGTACACGAAACAAGAAAGGATTTTTAGAAATTCAATAATGAAGAAGGTGAAAGGGGGAATATGCGACCGAAGTCGAGGACATAACCCTAACTAATTTTGAGGAATTGCAGGGTTTTTAAGTCTAGGAGAGTCCATTTTAAAACCGCGAAAACGTTTGTAGCCCTTATATAGAATAGACCGATCGATCAGCACCGTTAACCCCAGTAGTACCCTAGAGTACTCTAAAACATAAAAGTCTTGAGATCTATATCATAATTATGTGTTTTAGGCGACCGAGGCGACCTTCGGAGGATTTGTAGTAAACAAATTGTGGTGGAACGTGACTCACTGTCTGTAGAATAGTAAATACTAGAGAATAGTGGAATTAGGATGTTCACACGTAAATAATATGGTACTGTTGTTGTCACACTGAAGGGCAAAGGCCTCTGGATGTATTGAGAATTCTATCTCTTCGAGCATTGATTATGTTTGCTCAGCCATCATCATCATTTCAATCGAAAGACGTCTTCGGCTAGAGATAAGCATCGCCACAGTGACCGGTCATATACGTCTTGTATCCATCGGATTCCCGCGACCCTCGCCAGGTCATCGGTTTACCTGTTGGGAAGCCTACCGACTCAGCGTTTTTCAGTCCGCACAGCATCTTTCAATCCAGTCGACCATCTATTTTGCGATTCTTTGTGCTATATCGGTGACTTTGGTTTGCTCAGTGAGTGTTGGCAAATAACATTTTAGATTTTTTAGCTTCTCAAGGTATATAATTATAATTAAAACCGGTTTGAGGTCTGGTCAATACCTTAATTAATAGCTTTTGCAATTTTAACACCTAGCAAGGGCTGATAGTCGTGGCCACGACAATTTATTCAATTAAAAGATCGTTGTATATATTTGTCCCCGAATTTATTACAGCATCACACAAAGAAATGTTTCTACTCCAGCCACTAATTACCTAAAATATAATTTATTCCTGGCCGCTAACTTTTTTTTATCCCAAATCATCAAATGGAAATGGGCGATCTCCTTTTAAAATATAGTTAACTAATACCAGTGGTACTAAAATGAACGCACATTTCAAATTTCCGCGCCCTTCAGCACTGAATTCAGTAGGTCAATACTTCACTGTATGTGCAATCAAGCCTGAACTGATATTAACAAACTTATGCACGCAGCCCTCATCCATTCCCCTTCAAATTATGATGCAGGAAGACTTTCAACCTCCTGTAATATCCACCCTTACCTAACCATTGAAAAATCACTCTTATCAAAAGAGTTTACGGTTGATATTCCATTGGTAAAAAAAAAGCTTGAAGTTCATAAGATTTCCTTGAAGTTATTCATTTATAAACCATTTTTCTTTCTTTCTTTTCTTCTTGTGTATTGATATATTCGGTTAATGTAATGGTTGACGATGGGTTTTATCATCAAATGTCCATATATTTTCCTAGTTTATGAAGATTGCAGTAGATTTTTGTCTGTTGAAGTAAAGAAGCATATTGCGGAAGTTTCCCAATAGGAACATAAGTTTGAAGGAGGGTCCAAGATTGGATGCATGGGTTTTTGTGAAATATGACAGTTAGTTTACGGGTATCAAGAGAAAATGCACAGATTGTGTCCTCCAGAAATTGTTAAAACCTATATATTTTGCCTGCGATATTATAAGTTGTATACTATTGAATACTACTTTAAACGTTTAAATTCGCTTTACTAAAAGATAAAGACAAAAGATATTTTGCTTGTAATACATGCACAGTGACCCATAAATATGTATGTTTATTGGTATTTATTTATTGTATATTTATGTTTATGTTTAATTATTATTTTTTTGTTGTACAGTTATAGTTCCTCAAAATATATAAAATTTATTTCTTACCAACATGGTTTCATGGCAACAGAAAACCCAGTTGTGGGTTAAGCTCGCCTATGTACATCAACTGTCATATTTTATTGTTTATATAAAATTATGTGTACAATAAAGAATACAGTAGGTCAAAATTAGAGTTAGTACTCAATACGCAATAGCATAGCATATTCAGCCTTTAAATGTTCCCACTGCTGGGACTCAGGCCTCCTCTCTTGAGGAGAGGGAATGGGACGTAATCCACCACGCGGGCCCAGTGCGGGTTAGTAGATGTCACATGTTCTAGGACATGCCGGTTTCCTTTCGATGTTTTCCTTCACCGTTTTGAGAGCAGTGGTGATGAAATAAATTGCACAAAGTAATGCGCCTGGCTGGGTTTGAACCCGCGACCTACAATTCGTAAGTCGGGGCCGAGTGAGCCGAGCTGTGGCAATACTCAATACTTTATTGCAATCCATATGTATACATAGATGTTGTTGAAAATTGTCATAGATCAATATGGACCATGTCGGGTACAGCAAAGTTAGGAAGAGGTCTAAGTAGTAATTCACGGAATTCAATAGAATTGTAGAACTAATGTGATGCGTTTGTCTGTCAAGTTAGAGGAGTAATTCATAGAGTCGGGGATAGTAAATCAAAATAAATAAATAAGCAAATAAACAAAATATCGAGAAATAAAATAATAATGTAGAGTGAAATCATCTTCAAGCATCTTCGCTTTCCATCAGGTGAGATAGCGGTCAAGCGCGAACCTATCAAGAAAAAATAAAAAATAAGCAATTTATTAATTATACCCCTTACGGCCTGGTCACGACTGCAGTGCGGCGAGCGGCGCGGCATCGATAAGCGGGTTGCTATGAGCGGCGTCTTGAGGCGTGCTTCAAACATTTTCATTCTATTGATCTTCGCTCGCCGCCCCGTGCTTAGCTCCCGCTCACAGCGGCAAGGTCGTGAACGGGCCGTTAAACCTTCACCTACCTAATAGTATTCTAATAGTGACTGTTGCCAGGCCTGTGAGATTGTTTTAAAAGAGTCACTGCGGCTCTGAAATGCAAAAAACACGACTGGGTTTTAGTCCGTAAAAGTCTGACAGGAAGCAGAACTTACTACATGATTTCCCACCCTCACAAAAACAGTGACAGTTATTAAATAACTCTGTGTTATTATGTAATCGCAAGTTTTCACAAACATTCTCCGACTACGTCTAGACAAGTAGATTCAAGTCGGAACTATATTTTTTCCATGAAATGTGAACTTCCTTCAAGGCTTTTTTTTTGGTGGGAAAATCATCCAATGACATCCCCCGCTCTTGGGCGGAGCGCATGATAATTTCAGACTTTTACTGACTAAAAACTCACTCCTGTTCCTTCGTTGCCTTTCATACCAGGGCCGAGTCTTCCTTTCAGAATCAGACCCTTGGCCCCAGTAGGTTTCGACCATGCTGGGCTCCCACGGTTGCTGACATCTCCTTGAGGTCCTTTTAGGATACTTAATAAAATACTTCACTAAGGGCATATAACTATTATTCTATCGCGATGAGAAATCACACTTGCTAAATGCGCAAACTCTCCTGTCACAAGTCTGCTGAAAAAAAAAGCGTTTTGGGAACACATTTACATATTGTACTTATAGCTAAGGAATGGAATACCTAGCACAATACTCAGGGGTCTGAGTGAATAGGTTACTTCTAGGCAAGCGTGAGCCATCGTCGGCCACATCATCACTAACCATCAGGTGAGATGGTGGTCAAACGCGAGCTTATCAATTTACACACACACACACATGTTTATATTGACCTATTATGGTGTATTAGTACTGTCATTACAACCTGTAGCGACTTGCCTGAGCTAGGTTAACAAAAACCTGTGTTTCAGGCCATCACTAGACTAAGCGATCAGTATATTTTGGTCTACATTTAATTAATTTTTAAAGAATAATATGCTAATAAAACAAAATCTACAAATTTAATATCTTAAAAATTATTGAAGTATTTCAAGAAGTTTTTCAATAATAATATAAATAAATACTATTTCCAATTGTTAAGGAAGACAGATATCCAGGTCGATCCGCCATCTCCTTTGTGGTCTGTCGCGATCCTAAATTTTGATCAGTTTACCAATTCTGTTGTTTACTGGCCCACAGCTCGTAAACTCGTCACATAGTACAGAATATTTTAAGATGGATTGATATTGATATTACGAAAATACAATATTTTACGGGTGCTGATTAAAAAGACTTCTATTTTTGGAGGTAGGCGGAACAGAGTGTGAAGTCCCGGAACCCTCCATTAAAAAGGGAGGATCCTCCGACCAGACGGGTGTTATGTCTGGTGCCCGATAGATGATTTCGGGCTGTTCTACATGTTCAAATCGCGTGAGAATTTTAATTGCGCGATGCAGGATTAGTTCTTATGTGACGCCATAGATGTCGCTACATGTCTAATAGCATCATTAGCCTCTAGAACTCTATATTGCGTTCTAATTTACTCGTCCTCGAGTCGTCTTTATTGCTGAGGTCGTGAAGTTCCTGCTGGATTAGCTTCTTACTGATGGTGTCGCGCCAACTGTGGTGGTTCTTGGCGCCATGAAGTGCGACGTGCAATTGGGTGTCCAGTGTGGAGCTGACCTGATTTGTCCATATTTTCGTCCTGCTGTCATTCTACCCATACTAGGTAAAAAGGCTTTAGGGTCACCGCACACGCGCCACCGACCACAACCACAAAACGCCGCCACGGGCATATTTCCTGTACGACATTGTAGTGGCCGCCACATGCTACAAATCACCGCTGTTCGCTTCTTGTGGCCCGCCCTGGCTACAATACGCCGATACAGAACGCCGTCACACGCCACTCGCGCATTTAAACCTTCGTCAGGGTCCATTATGATACTGCACGTATGGGTTAAAAAAAAGAAGCATCCACCGGCCTCATGTGGCTGTCGCACGCTTCAGCTTCCTTTGTGCCCACTTCCAGCTTCTCATAGCGGCGTTTGTGGCTGTGGCATTTGGCCCATTACATACACTTAGTTTTAAAATGAGAAATTTTGATCACATGGCCAATAAAGAAATGTGTGGCTTGACTTATAGACGTAACAAAAGTGGCTTGAAACCAAAAATTCTTCAGACACGACCCAGATGCCATAAATAATTCAGAAAAATCCCTTAATTCCATTTTAATACTAAACCGGGCAATTAACATGACAAAGGAGGTCTGTAGCTCGAATACCCCCAAATAGCCCGGATATTGTATGGCAGGCTATTTATATACAGACATTGGACTGAACTCGTCTGTTTCCTAGTAAAATACTGCTTTTATCCAGTAAAAGTAATGTATTAAGTTTAGTATGTAAAAGTTTTGTGTAGTGTGATCGTGGAATAGTGGTCGGCATAATTATTTGGTGCCTAGAAAGGAATTTGGTTGGAATTATTCATGTTGCTAACCGTAATACTTAGTAAAGGAAATAGATTGTGTGACCACTTATAGTGATACGACTAAAATGTCTGGCGAAATGTGTGTGTACTGCTGATTTTTATTATTCATTATTCTTACTTATTTACTACATTTTTTAATATGCCTTAAAATCATTTATACCTACCGCTTACTTCGCAGGACAGGGACAATTTCTCTGCTGCTGTCTTTTCGTCCGATTATAATTTAGGTGCTTTCAAGACTAGAGTGAATAGGCTCTTAATATACTAGTGTGATTCACCATCAATGATTGCATCACTGCTTACCATCAGGCGGGATCTCAGCCGAGCACTAGTTTATAAAATAAACTAATTACTAGTTTATACCATTTAAAAAAAAAAAAAAAGTAGTTTATACCATTTAAAAGTAGTAGCCCACCGGCAGGCCACCGGCTGCGGGTGCAGCTTGCACCCTGTTCCCGATGCCGGTGGCCTACTTACTACGTTTCTGAGAGAGGATTACGAGCCGAGTTCGGAAGTACAGCTTTCTGATTCAAACTTTTGGTTTAGCTACCTAACGAGAGTCTCCTAAACTGTTGGTTGAGGCTCGAGGCTATTAAGCCATTGGCTATTTATTTATGTATTATCCTTATGTAGAATAAAAAAAACTGCTCGATCACCCCTATCTGTCTGTGAAAAAAGAAACTCAGAAATTACTGTATGGGTTTTTATGCAATTTTCACTAATAGACAGAGTGATATAATTAAATTGTCACATTTATTTAGCTTTGAAACTGTGACTGAAAATTACTTATCAATTGCTTATATTTGCTTACCATGGTGAGACCTTGCTTCATGCCAAATTACAGGATTCTAGATCAAGAGTGTCGAAATACACGTTTTTTGCGACATAAACGGTCGTATCTTTTTTTCCGTTATTTCAGAAGTTTTATTTTTTCACAGCTTCAAGGGACCGCAGACTTGAGTATATGGCTTTAATATCAACTCGATACCTTCACGCGTTCTCGAGATAAAGGGTCTTGACAGACAGACAGACAGACAGGCGGATAACAAAGTGATCCTATAAGGGTTACGTTTTTTTCCTTTTTGAGGTATATAACCCTAAAAATGACGGCACGGATAGCACAGTAGTTGAGCGATTGACTGCTGCGTTGCGTGTCCTCTACGGGACAAAAATACCTAGATCCGGAACACTTCTGGATCTGGGTGTCTTATGTATATGAATTTACATGTTACCTACGATACAGGAGTTTTTTTTTTACAATGTTCCTCTAACTATCACACAACGCCGTCTAGTCCCTAGCTAAGCAGAGCTTGTGTTATGGGTACTAGACAACTGATAAACATACTTATATATTTCTAAATACACACATATATAGATAAATTACACCCAGACACAAAACACATGATCGTGCTCACCACACAAACATTTGTCCTGGGTGGGAATAGAACCCACGACCTCCGGCATAGCAGGCAGGTTCAGTAATCACTAGACCAACAGGCCAATCAAAGTTATTCCTAGTTTGGGGATATGTTTTATAAAAATACGACCTCACCACCCCCCTTTAAATCTGTGTCTAGCAATAAGTCTAAGTAGCCATGTTCTCCCAGCCTATAAGTCTACTGGCAACACTATATCATTTTAATAGTATACTAAAGAATAGCCAACATTCCTCCGAACGCAGTAAAAACATTAATCTAGAAATGTTGGCATCAACGTTGTAAATTTTAATAGGGTATCTCTTAACAATGGGGTCTGTCCGTAGTTTATTTCGTGGTAGATTAAAGTATGTTTTGCGAGGTTTGTTTTGACGTGTCCTGCCCCCTTAGCCAAGTTACAACCGTTTCGTTCCGATTCTCTTTTTATTGATCGCCTCGAATCGGCCACGCCTCCGATTCCTTTGTTCTGACGTCATCTCAACACTCTTTCACGTGGTCAAAACAAAGGAAAAGGAGGCGTGGCCGACTCGAGGCAATCAACGAAAAGAGAACCGAAATTAAACGGTTGTAACTTGGCTAGGTGGGCTAGTTAGAAAAATATGGCCTGTCTACGATAGATTCGTCATCTTCGGCCTACGGAAGTTTGTCGCTGGTCATTGGCCTCTCCAATTGTCACCAGACTTGATCTCGATCTACTTTGAAAACTTTTTGTTTATCAGAAAGAAACAGAGACATATGTACAGGGTTATAATATTAGGTGAATTAGTTATTGGTCTGTGAGATTACATATTATTTTAATGACATTCAATTACATACCTGGATCGCGCGGTCCGATCGAGTGTCCACAAATTGCTTAAAGACCTTTCCAAACGCCTTGTTGACACTTCGTGTGACTCAAGGCTGGATTTTACCTTGGGCAGAGGATAAGCATTGCCAATATTGCCATACAGCGTGGCAATGCCGGCAGTTTTTTGGATACTTTACGAGTCGACAGCGCATCAGCGCGCGACAGCGTACTTTAGATTACATACTTTTATTTATTTCGGGTTTTTTTTATTTAGTGTATAAGTTACCGCTAATGTGCGTAAATTAATTAAAGTTCAGATTATAATTAATAATAATAATAATAATAATAATTTTTAATAATAATTTTTTTTATTGGAACAATAAACTTGTTTACAAAATTTAAAGTGTTCGTTAACAACTACATTAGTTTAGAACTGTGTTGTAGCCATTAGCGCCCACCTCCAAGAGGGAGACGTCGGCGTTCCAAAATTTATGATAATAAATTTACAATTAATTTATATTCGCAGTTAATCTAGAATTTGAATAGGTTAAGCTACTATCTATTAATTTGAATTTTAATTACAATTTATTTATATTATTACGCTTTATTTATATTATTACAGTTTATTTATATTATAATATAACAATTAATTAATTATTTAAATTATTAATAAATGTGTCAAATTACCAAAATCATTTAATAATTTAAAACAGAAGTGAGATCCAGGTGCTCAAATGGTCAATCTGCAAATTATCTTATTGAGTCTATTAAAGTGTTTTTTTTTTTAATTCATGTATTAACTAGATAATCTGCATTCTTCCTAGGTAATCTGCAGATTAACGGCCAAGCATAAGGTACGGTTCTTAGCTTGAATAAAACATTCGAATTCTATGTAATTATTTAATTTTAATTTCTAATAATAATCCAAAGTTTGATAACATTTTACGTATGAAGAATTTACATATTTTAGGGCACCGTGAAACGTACAGGATAGGTTAGAAGGCTAAGGCGGGAGCAAAGCGGAGCGGAGCTCTCGACTTAGCCTTCAAGGTTATTTTTTTTATAACCACCCAGAAGTAGCTAAGTTAATTTACCTAAGCTAGGACCATAACTAAGGTAAAAGAACAATATCTTTGACTTGTTGGAATATAATGATTTCCTAATCAAATTTATTAGTTCTTCGACGGCTTGGTGTTGCAACATAAAAATGTTGACTAGGGTGGCCAAGACCTGTCATAAATCTGAGATAAATAACATGAATGAATCAAAACTCATCTTTGCTTACCGAGTACAGATTATAAGCATGATAAACCTCGCAATTTAGGCAACGAAGTCTAGACCTGAAGCCCAGACAGAAGTTAAATACTAGCTATGACGTCATCGCCGGTACGTCCGACAACCTCGAAGAAATTACCTTCCTTTAGTTGGGTTGGTTCAATAAGTTAATTGCTCTTTAATTTATAAAAAAAAGCATTTTTCCACTAATCACTGTACATATACTCCTAATTATAGGTATTGCATCTTATGAATGAATTTTAATTTCGCAATGAACACGAAATGGTAACTTAGCGTAGCCGTAGGCGCGTGAAATTTAAAATTAGAGTTTTATTTAATTTAATTCATTTGTTGTGTTCTATGATATAGATAGATGTGAGGTATTATTTTCACATCAAGCCGGGCTTATTTACTTGTATTTCTCGCACGTTCCTGCTCCTTTTTTTTATTCTTGATAGGTTCGCGCTTGACCGCTATCTCGCCTGATGGAAAGCGACGATGCGGTCGACGATGGAGCGCGCTTACCTAGAAGTAACCTTTTCACTCTTGACTTAAAGCTTCCTGGGTTGTAGAAACACAGATTCCTGCCAGGGATTCCACTCTTTAGCTGTACGCACCATGAATGTGTTCCCAAAACGTTTCGTGCGTATGGGCGGGATGTCCACCATGTACCGGTGGCACATTGCCGTACGTCTGGTGATCCGATGATGGAACGGGCTAGGCGGAATTATGTTATGCAATTTTCGACGCACACTCTCCGAAATGCAACCAGTAGAAAACCAACAGGCTAGCAACTCGGCGTCGATGCTTAAGACTTTGAAGCCTCGACTCCTAAAACAAAAGTAGCATACACAAAAAAGTGATTTTGATGTAAGGGTGGACACTCACCGTACGTCGAGTTGTCCGATTGTAAAGGTGATGGTGGAATCAAGTCATGTAATTCCTATTTACACTATCCAAAATGCGTCTTGTAAAATACCGAAAGGCTGGCTACCCTATGCTAGTGCTGCAGGTTATGTAGATTGGTGTTAACCAAGTCTGAATAACCAATTAACCTCTTCGCACGCCTTTCCACTGAGTCCAAAGACCTGACGTTATTTTGTTGTACGTCTTTGCATATATTTTTCGTAGAACTCAACACACTAAATCTATTTCTGTACTTGTTTCACTTGAAACTCTCCAATAAAATACCTACCTCCAACTAGCTATGATAACTCAATGGTGTTATCACACACTCACATTCACACCAATATCATTAAAATTGACCTGATTCCTCACCTTCACAGAACACCTACGTGTATATATTCACCCCATCTCCAAGAAATGTCTAAATATAATGCATGTATCGATCAGGCTGTTGTCTGTGCGAGGTGTCGTAGGGGGACAGATTTTAATATGTCATAGTTGATTTCATTATTTAGTAGTATGGAAATATATTAGTAGTATGGAAATATATAGAAAGTAATAGATTATTGTGGGAGCAGTGGTGGCCGAGTGGTAACGGCCCTGACAAACCCAGCCAGGCGCATTACTTTGAGTAATTTATTTCATCACCACTGCTCTCAAAACGGAGAAGGAAAACATCGTGACGAAACCGGCATGTCCTAGAACCAAACATTCGAAGACATGTGACATCCACTAACCCCCACTGGGCCCGCGTGGTCGATTACGGCCCATTCCCTCTCCTAGAGAGAGGAGGCCTAAGTCCGAGCAGTGGGAACATTAAAACAAGCTGAATATGTATGTAATAGATTATTCTGCCACATTTTGGTTTGAAAAGTAAATTAGCATATCAACA
This sequence comes from Mythimna pallens, assembly GCA_961205895.1. Taxonomy (NCBI): domain Eukaryota; kingdom Metazoa; phylum Arthropoda; class Insecta; order Lepidoptera; family Noctuidae; genus Mythimna; species Mythimna pallens. Next base: position 15,432,910 of record OY540850.1, on the reverse strand, counting down.
GTAAATTAATTTTTCAATACGCTTACTTACAAGGTATTTAAAAACTGAAAATTATAATATGTACAAACGGGTAGAAAAAAAACTCATTGGGCATCAAAAAATCCGTTCACATCGATGTCAATGGGAAAAGTGCCCAGAACGCTGGCAGCATTGCCACGTTGGATGGTAATGCTGATTCGTTGACCGAAGAAAAGCCCAGCCCTCTGATCACGCGATGAGTCGACCAGCTGTTTGCTGATATCCCGAACAACTTGATGAGCGCTCGGACCCCATGGCCCCAGTGTTTCAACCTTAAACGGCTCAAATGTATAACCTCCGATGAGTTTAGTATACTTACGCCGTTTGTAGTTTTCTGCACCTGCAGCAGCCGCCCCAGCACCACTCAGAAGATGGGACGGCACAAGGATATCGACACATGTTGCATCCCAAACCAAAGGCCTACCCAATTTCCAAGGCATTATAGTCATCCCGTCTAGGCCATCGTCACGTGCCAAGCCATTGGGTTCTAAAACAGCTGGCACCCCGGCGGTGACAAGAGCTCGGCGGATGATGTCAAGAATATTAGCATGTCGTGCTATACGCTTTTAGGCATGCAACTTACTTTTCCGCACTAGTGCGAAAAAGTGCGCAAGCTCTGTCCCGCCACCATTTAATGTATTTATCGTATCAGGCTGGGCGCTAAGCGACCCCCACGAGTCGCTGATTAAACCCCGTTTATATACTCGTATCTTCGTAAGTATATTGAAAAATAACGTTCTACAACACCGATTCCGCCTGGCCGTCATGACAGATTTCCTCCACTTACATTAAAATATACTATTTCAATTGGAACCAATAGTTTCTAAAATAAGCGCTTTCAAAACAAATAAAAAAACTCTTCAGCTTAATAATCTCTTAAAATCAATTAAACAAAAAAGTAATTAACGGTTAGATATTATTGTTGTAATATAGACCCCTATATACCCTAAATAGCTCCGTCCCTTTAACAATTCAGTTTAGGTCGTCAAATGGATCGCGTTACGAGCTGGTGGTAGGTCCAATGGAGGCTGTTGCTACCTCCACGCAATTGGCGAGAAGAGCAATCATCATCATCTTCCTGCCCTTATCCCGTGTTATTTGGGGTCGGCGCAACATGTTTTTTTCTTCCATTCTGCCCTGTCATTCGTCATGCTATCACTAACTTCCTTTTCTTTCATATCACTCTTCACACAATCCATCCATCTTTTCTTTGGTCTCCCTCTCCCTCTCCATCCATCCACATGTAAACTCATAACTCTTTTAGTAACATGCGCTTCATCCCTCCTCTTCACATGACCATACCAAGACAAACAATTCCGTTTCAATTTTTCAGTCACTGGCGCCAATTTCAAACTTCTCCTAATATACTCAAGAAGAAGAATCAGAAGAGCAATGAAGATGAAATAAATAAACAAAGTAAAATGACTACAAGTAAAAGCCTGCTCCTCGTCCTTGCGTCGTATTCCTCAATGCTGAGGGTCGTGACCTCCCTGCTTCAACACTTTAACTTTTACGATATTCCTCCATCTTTTTCTGTCTCTGTCGGTGTAAAGGGCATTGTATATCTGCGGATCTGGTCGGACCAAAGTATTGGACTGCCCCCACGAGGCCTTTTCCCATCCACTTTACCGGTCACAAATGAGCCTTTCGAGGTTGCCACCGTCTTTCAAGGCGATTGTTCACAAGTAAAAGCAATCCATTAGAATTCGTAATGCGTTTTGTACCCCTTAAAATGACGTCAAGTCTATAGTTTTTCAGACAGTCTTATCTACACGCCTCGTTTGTAAAACATGTTGTTTGCACGATTAAATTCACTAAAAACGATTATACTAACACGATACAATTATCTGTACACGCTCTAACCAGGGGTGCCTAACCCGTTTATTAGGTGGCATTACTCACTACCCTGCCATTAAATGTAATTAGGCCGCGTCAACCGAACCTTTAGGTTTTGAATTCGGCCACCTTTGGCTAATTTCGGCAACCATGTAAAAATCGGGTTTTCCTTTAAGTAAACTTTTAAAAGTTTTTTTGCAACTTGCAGCTCAGTATCGCATAGTATGTTAACAAAAAATATATTTGCGGTAACCACACGTCGTAACAAGTAAAATTGCTTTGTTTATATGTGTAGTCGATGACTGACTAAAAGTAGAGGGGGAATATATCGAACTGATCTGATGATGAAACCTGAAGTTAGGCACTGGAACGCTGTAATAAATTAATGTAATCTAACTGTGTTTCGGATTATTAGAATTGTCATGAGATGCACTCTGGCTATAAGGTATTTAAGTTTGACTGAGGGGTACTTTTAGTGATGGTACCGTAACTAAAAAGTGTAAAATAAAAAAAACTTTTTACAACCTAACCAAAAATACAACCGACTTCAAAGTAAAAACAAAACACTGAAAAGTACAAAAAACTTTAATTTCGGAAGTCGGTGTTAAATAACGACGAGACAAAACTATTATAGAAACACTGACTTCCGAAATTAAAGTAAAAAAAATATTTTTTTACTTTGAAGTCGGTTGTATTTTTTTTTTGTAAAAAGTTTTTTTTTTTAATTGATATAAACTAGTGCTTGACTGCGATTCCATCTGATAGTAAGCAGTGGTGCAATATGATGGTGAGAGCGGAGTAGAATCACAAAGATTCATATCCCGGGATCATCACCCAGAGGCGCACTAGTTTATTAAGAGCTTATTAGTTCTAGCCTTGAATACACCAAAATTATAATCGGATGGGAATACCGCAGCAGGAAAATTGTTCCAGTCCTTCGATGTACCTGGGCGGTATAAACAATAAGGCCAAACACTTAGTCCAGGCCGGCAGAGGCTTTACCAACGTAAGGGTGTCTATACCTTACTATCCGATACTGAAATATAAATTGCAAAAAATAGGCGAGTCGGCGGACTGATGGTTCCGTACAAACTTACCTACGAAAACAGTTTTTTTTTTGTGACGTTACAACAAATTTACAGTTTTCAGATTTATTCCTATACCTGTGCTATAAGACCTTGATTAGTGCAAAATTTCAGGATTCTGGGTCAACGGGAAGTCCCTATGAATTTTGGATTTTCCCGAGAGTGTCGAAATATACGTTTTTTGCGACATTTACGGCCGTATCTTTTCTTTCCTTATCTTAGAAGTTTGATTTTTTCACAACTTTATGGGTCTGCAGATCTAAGTATATGGTTTTAATTTCAACTCGATACCTCCACGCGTTCCCAAGATAAAGGGTCTTGACAGACAGACAGACAGACAGACAGAGGGACAGATAGACGGACTGACAAATAAGTGATCCTATAAAGATTCCGTTTTTTTTTCTTTTGAGGTACGGAACCCTAAAAACGAACAAGAATTTGAATTTCGACTACCCTGGTGCATTCACTTTGAAGAAAAGGTAATTTTTACGAAGGTGGCCGATATTAGCCGAATCCAAAATCGAAGAGAGTGTTCCAGCATTATCCTTCAAATCAGGGTTAAAACCACCAGTAACATAATACTCAGAACCCAAAAAGTGTATAAAGTACACTAACCCGCGTTATCAATTAGTAGCCCATCCATCATCCATCCTCATCTAGATTGAAAAGGTTTAGTCGTTGATCTTTATGTGTGATGTTCTTGTTGTGTTTTTGTGTCCAGAAATGTTACGCAGGTTCGATTGCGATTACGAAAATTTATAGTAAGTAGTATCTTTATTCATTACAATATAATTGTGTCGAACAATGGCAATGCAAATTCACTCGCATGTGTTAGAATTTTGGGGGGAATTTTAGAGGATAACTATATTGATTTTATATTTTTGTAAGTACCTACATATCTTATGGATAATGGTTATTTATTGTGTATCAAATGACTGGTGTGTAGGGTAAGGGTTTTATGAACCCCACCAACTGTGTTCCCACGTTGTCGTTGTGGTGGGGCTTGCGTGTCTCTGTGATCTTGAGGGCTATGCCGGTAGAGCTACTCGTGCCAGAAGGCCTCAAGTGAGAGACCAGACCAAGAGGAACACACACAGGCGGAGTCTAGACGGACCGCCACGGAGGTTGCGCTGTCCAGAAGCATCGGCACCAACAGCTGTTGGTATTTTTGGACAGCGGTTTTGGGACAGTGGGTTCGCCTCGGGTACGCGTCTGCTCATCAGACGTGACCATGACGGCGAACGTGTTATTGGGGACCCCACCCTATTGACAAAAAGGCAAAGCTAGTTTAGCACCAACTATGAGCGCGAGTAGAAAAGAAATAACTACCCCAGGAGGGTACCTGCATGCAGGAGAATCCCTCCCCGAGCAGAGCTCGGGCTGCCCCTCGTATTCTGGGGGGGGCAACTACCGCCTCGGGTCTTCGGACCCTGTACCGTCCTCTGTGGACGCACTGAGCCAGGGTGGCTCACCCGCCGATGGCGCGGAGTCCCTGGGACCCGTTCCCAGCACGTCTGCGGCACCAGCGGGTACCGAACAGGCCAGCAGGAGCTTCGGCCTTAGAGAGGTGAGCGGAGATGCGGTGTCGGATTCCGATACAGGATCTTCGCTCACTCCGGAGATAATGGAGGTTGCAGGCACCTCTCCCAGGAGGAACCAGTTCCTCCGGAAACGCCCCATGTCGGGGGTCGGTCAGGGGTCGTCCTCTGACGAAGCTTCGGCCCGTAAGATCTCCACCGCTGGGCGGGGGGCGGGCCGCAAGACAGGAAGGGGGAGGGGGCTCGCTGCCCAGGATGCAGCCAGGCGATCCCTGGAAATCGCCAGGGAGGGGCGCCTCTCCGGGGCAATCAGTGGTCAGGCCAGCCCCTCGGAGCCTTCTGCAAGCGACCCAGATGGCATGGAGGAGGCAATGGCCAAATTCACCGAGGTCGTGGTCGCCGCCTTAACAAGCGTCTCCAAAAAAAGAGAGAAGTCGAAAAAGAAGGAAGCTATATCCCAAGGTACGGCCTCCATCTCGGAGGCACTAGGTACCGTCTTGGAGCCCCTCAATAAGAGGATTGGACGGCTCGAGGCGGACCTGGCCAGTCTCCGAGGAGCTGGTCCCGAGACGGCGCCAAAAGGAGGACGCAAACGGCCACAGCCCCAGTCACAGACCCAGCCAGAGAGCAAGGTGCTGACCCTGCTGCGGCAGGAGCTGGCTGCCTTCCGGCAGCAGCAGCAGCAGCAGCAGCAGCAGTTCCAACAGCGGGTGCAGCAGCAGTTCACCGTTCTGGAAGGCATCGTGCTGCGCCCACCGCTGACGGCCCCCGGCCAACGGAAGGTGGCGTCATACGCTGCCGCCGCCGCGGTCTCAGCTGCTGCGCCTAAGCCGGGCCTGTTGGGGCAAAACAAACGCGGGTCCACGGTGGTATCGGAACCCGCGAGGCCAGCCCCGGCTGCTAAGCAACGGAAAGCGGCAAAAGCTCCTGCTGTGGCGGCGAGCCGGCCTCCTTCGCTACCCCAGCCTATGGATTCTCCGGCCGACGCCGAATGGCAAGTGGTCGGAGAGAAGAAAAGGGCGGTCAAGGCGGCTAGGGCGGCCAAGAAGCGAGAAAGGCGGCAGCAGCGCAAGAAGAGGGCCCTCGCGGCTAGGCTTCGTGCCCCGACATCCGCAGCAGTAGTGATTACACTACGGCCAGGTGCGGAAAAGAAGGGCGCGACCTACAGCGAGGTGATGACCAAGGCGAAGCGGGCGGTGGACCTCACCGAACTTGGTATCGCCAGAGGATTGCGAATGAGGACCACCGCGACCGGAGGCCGTATGCTGGAAGTCCCTGGTGCGGACAGCGGCCCCACCGCGGACGCTCTGGCTGAAAAAATACGAGCGTCCCTAGACGCGGAGGTGGCCCGAGTATCCAGGCCCACGAAATGCATCGATATGCGCATTATGGGCCTGGACGACTCCGTGACGGAGGACGAGGTGGTGGCCGCCGTCGTCAGGACAGGAAAGTGTCCTGGCGACCAGGTGCGGGCAGGTACTATCCGTGCCGACAACACGGGCATGCGAACCGTCACAGTGAGCTGCCCCGTGTCGGCGGCCAAGGCCATAACTGGGGAGGGTCGAAGGCTCCTGGTGGGCTGGGTTTCAGCGCAGGTGAAGCTGCTGGAGCCCAAACCTCTGAGGTGCTTCCGTTGCCAAGTGGGCCACCATGCGGGGGTTCACTGCACCTCGGAGGTAGATAGAAGCGATCACTGCTTCCAGTGCGGTCGGCCTGGCCACAAGGCCGTAACCTGTAACGCTGCACCTCACTGTTATGTCTGTGCAGCGGCTGGCAAGCCAGCCGACCATCGGGCTGGGAGCAGGAACTGCGTTCCCCCCGCCAAAGCCAGGGGTAAGGGCAAGAGGCCCTCCCCCACCACCGCCGTCACCGCCGCAGCCGCCGCTGCCACCACCACAGCCACCGCCGTAACTGCCGCGGCAGAGCCCTCACAGGGGGCTCGGGAGGAGACTGTAATGGACTGCCAATAATTGCTCCATTACGTCTCCTCCAGGCGAATATCAACCACTGCGCCCCCGCTCAGGATCTGTTGCTCCAGAGTATGGCGCAGTGGTCGATCAACATCGCCGTGGTCACTGAGCCGTACTACGTCCCACCCAGGGCTGGCTGGGTGCAGGATCTGAACGGCTCGGTGACATTGATTTCGTCGGCCGCCGCCGGTACCCCGTCCCTAGAGGGTGTCAAGAGGGGACGAGGTTGGGTGGCAGCACGGTTCGGGGACATCGCAGTGGTAGGTGTATACCTCTCCCCGAACCGAACTCTCGCCGATCTCCACAACTCCCTTATGGAGCTGAACATCGTCGTCGCCGGGTTTCAATCCCTCCCTGTGGTTGTTTGTGGGGACTTCAACGCCAAGAACTTGGCTTGGGGTTCCCGGTACACAGATACACGGGGCCGGATGGTGGAGGACTGGGCCCTGGAGTCAGGCCTGGTCGTCCTAAACCGGGGTTCTGTCCCCACGTGCGTGCGGATGCAGGGCGAGTCCGTGGTGGACATATCGTTCGCGAGCCCCGCTCTGTCTCCGCGCGTCATTGACTGGCGCGTCATGGAGGGGGTGGAGACGTACTCAGACCACCGGTACATCCGGTTCGACGTCTCCGCCCAGACCTTTACCGCGCCGGTCCGACAGAACCCATGTGGCCCGCGGTGGGCACTAAAACAGCTGGACCGGGAGCTCCTCCTGGAAGCCGCTATCGTACAGGCCTGGGCGTCAGCACCGGACAGGCCTGTCGACATAGATGCCGAGGCGGAGTGGTTCCGGGAGGCCATGTCGGAAATATGCGACGTGGCAATGCCCCGAGTCCGGCCAGGACGTGCCCGGCGTCAGGTGTACTGGTGGTCACCGGAGATTGCGGGACTGCGCAAGGCATGCGTTGCCGCACGGCGCCAGTACACAAGACACCGCAGGCGCCGCATTCGCCCTCCGGATGCGGAGGCCATAGAGGCGGAGCTGTACGAGGGATACAGGGTAGCGAAGCGCACCCTCCGAGCGGAGATACGGCGAGCCAAACTAGAGGCCCGCGACGTATGGTTGGGGACTCTGAACGGAGACCCATGGGGACGCCCCTACAAAATGGTGCGGGATAAGCTCCGCGCCTGGGCTCCCCCGCTGACACAGAGTCTCCGGCCTCAGCTCGTAGAGGGTGTAGTGAACGCTCTGTTCCCTTTGAGGGAGGAGCATTCCTCCTCGCCAACGGCTCCGCCTCTCGCGGTGTCCGACGCGGACCACGACGGCGATGACGACGAAACTCCGGAGGTGACCGAGGTAGAGATGAGTGTGGCGGTACGAAGGCTAAACGCTAAAAATACCGCCCCAGGACCCGATGGCTTGCCTGGGAAAGCATGGGTCCTGGCCATGGAGGAACTCGGGCCTCGACTAAGAGGGCTGTTGAGCGCATGTTTGGAGAGGGGCCAGTTCCCACTTCGTTGGAAGACTGGGAAACTGGTCCTTATCGCGAAGCCGGGGCGCCCTGCAGACTCTCCGTCCGCATACCGGCCCATAGTGCTGCTCGACGAGGTGGGCAAGCTCTTTGAAAGAGTAATTGCAGACCGCCTCGTCGCGCATTTAGCGCGGGTGGGGCCGGATCTTTCGGACAGCCAGTTCGGCTTCCGCAGAGGGCGCTCCACGGTGGACGCCATCATGCGCGTGTGAGCCCTCACGACGGGGAATGCGGTGTCCCGGGGCAAGGTCGTAGTGGTGGTGTCCTTGGACATCACCAACGCCTTTAACTCCCTGCCCTGGAGTAGCATTAGGAGGGCACTCCGGTATCACCGGGTGCCCGAATACCTCCGTCGTTTGATCGAGGCCTACCTGAAGGACAGGTTTATCATCTACCCTGGTCACGAGGGAGAGTGGAGACGGCGAGAGATGTCGTGCGGTGTTCCGCAGGGATCGGTACTAGGACCGCCCTTGTGGAACATCGGGTACGATTACGTGTTGCGCGGCGACCTCCCCGACGGGGTTAGCGTTGTCTGTTACGCAGACGACACGCTGGTCCTTGCGCAGGGGGAGTCGCACCAGGCGGCGGCCGAACTAGCGACACGCGGGGTTGCGACAGTCGTGGACAGGATCCAAGAGTTGGGACTCGAAGTGGCACTGCACAAATCCGAGGCCATGTGTTTTCATGGCCCTCGGAACGCGCCACCACCGGGTTCCCAAATAACGGTAGGAGGGGTTCGCATCGACGTCGGGTCGACGATGAAGTACCTGGGACTTGTCCTCGACAGTCGGTGGAACTTTGTGGAGCACTTTCGACGTCTGACTCCCAAACTGGAACGGACCGCGGCTGCCCTAAAGCGGCTCCTGCCCAACCTTGGGGGTCCAGACGCCTCCTGCCGGAGGCTCTACGCGGGAATTGTTCGGTCCATGGCCCTTTACGGGCCACCTGTGTGGGCGCCGTCACTGAAAAAGCGACCGGCGGCCATGCTGAACGCTTGCCAGAGGGTCATGGCCATCCGGATGATACGGGGATACCGCACGATTTCCCGCGAAGCGGCGAGCCTCCTTGCTGGCCTGCCACCATGGGATTTGGAAGCAACAGTCCTTGCATTCATGCACGATTTGCGCGTGGAGATGCAACGCCGGGGCGAAACTCCGCTGCCGCGCCAAGTCGCGGCATGGCGGACAGAGTTCCGGCGGGATCTCATGGTGGAATGGCAACGACGACTGTCGCAACCCAGTGCTGGGCACGCTACAATTATGGCGGTAAGTCCCCTCTTTGAGGAGTGGCTGGAGCGACAACACGGCGTCCTCACCTTCCGCATGACGCAGGTCCTCACCGGGCATGGCCAGTTCGGGAAGTTCCTGCATCGGATTCTGGCGGAAGCAACGCCCGGGTGTCATCATTGTGCGGACCACCCAGAGGACACGGTGGAGCATACGGTGGAGGTGTGCCCCGCTTGGGCGGAGCACCGCCGTGTCCTCGTGGAGGCAATTGGTGGCAGCGACCTTTCGCGTCGGGCCCTGGTTCAGGCTATGGTCCGGAGCGAAGAGGAATGGCAGGCAGTCGCCTCCTTCTGCGAAGCAGTAATGCTAGCGAAGGAGGAGGCTGCACGCGTGAGGGAACGAAGGTCCTCACGCCCTAGCCGCCGTAATTCCGACCCCGACTACCAGCCACGGTAGACGCGGGCTTGCGGACGTTGAGCACTGGGTAGCTCGCCGTCCGGCTGTTCGGTAACTAACCGGACCGAGCCCAGTCGTCGACAGCGCGTAGTGATCCTCGCGCTCCTCAAAGAGATGTCAGCAAACCGTAGGGGCCCAACAGGGCCGAAGCTCGCTAGCTAGGACCGCGGAGAATTTCTGAAAGGGAAACCCGTAGTCCTAGAACGCAAAGGGTAATTGAAGGACACAGGTGTGGTTTTAGTCAGTAAAAGTCTGACACGCCCTCGCGCTCCACCCAGAGCGCGAGAAGTCATTTGGATGATTTCCCACCTTAAAAAAAAAAAAAAAAAGGGTTTTATGAAGAAAAGCACAGAAAGAATCAGAATCAGAATAATTTATTTGTAAACATAGGTCAGATTATAACAGAGTGTGAGGTGTTAAAATAGGTAGATCCTCTATGTTTTACCCAGAGGCGTACAAATATATAAATTAACATTGTCAGACAAGACTTAATATTTATTTCAAATAGGCTTATCAATTAATCGAATAACTAGTTGCTTGTTCCAAAACTAGGTCGTCATGGGAAAGAACAAGCAAGCAAGCAGGAAATTAGGGACCTGAGATAAATAAATGTACAATAATTATAATAATATAGCCTATTATTCAGATCTAAGTATGGTACAACTGTTTGAAAAACTAATAATACAAAGAAAACTTAAATAATGTAAATTTAGTATTTTATTTGAATTTTTCTTATTTCTTCTGTAAATCTATTTGCGAATCGGCAAAGGAGTTTTATCACGTAGTAATAAGGTCACTCCTTAATCGAAACTTGTTCATACAAGTTTGTAGTTTCTAGTTTGTCGGTTTTCTATCGTTTACGTTTCGGGGAGTGTGCATTACAATTGTACAATTTAATTCCGTCAAGTCCGTTCCATCATCAGACCACTAGACGTACGGCGTTGCGCCATCGGGTACATGGTGGACGTCGCACGTACAGTGTTTTGGGGCACATTCATTATTCGTACAGCTAAGGAGTGGAATTCCCTGCCAGAGTGTGTGTTTTCTGATAGTAGGTTATACCTAGAGACCTAGAAGTCTTTAAGTCAAGAGTGAATAGGTTACTTCTAGTGGCAAGCGTTCTCCATCGTCCATCCACATTAACGCTTACCGTCAGGTGAGATAGTGGTCAAATGCAAGCTTAACCTTAATATAATAAAAAAGCATTAATCACGCGTGCAACCTCCTCCTCCGCCGTCACCTCCCCCCGCACCTCCTGTCGATTACTCTTTGACGTTTTGTTGTTTTGTTTCGTATTTGGAATGTTTTGAATTAGTAGCAGTAGCGATCCTATCGCGCGTACGCTTTAAAAAAGTCACGTTGCAGTCGTTAGCTGTTTGCCCTCGCTGTAACACCATGATTCTCAGTCGCGATGTAAACGCAATACTGTTGCGCTTCTGTCGCGATGCAAACGCGATTCAGTAACGGCACAAAAATGAAGTTTTTGTATATAGAATGTTTCCTTCAACCTCTTTCCGATTTCCCCCTAATATCATCCGACACGGTCGCACGTTTGCATCGCTACAGTCACAATGCTGTAACGCGTTAGTGGCGTATTGGCATCGCTTCTGTAGCGCGTTGCAAATGTGACTAACGCACGTTAGTAGCGATGCTGCAGTAGTATGTTTCACTTGACGCTTCAGCCTCCGCCCCCGCCACCAATTTCGGTTCCGATTCTGACAAACAAAATTGACAAACTCCGATTCCGAATTCGGTTCCGATATAACCGTTTTACTCGATATAATTACTTTAAGAATCTACTTATGTTATCACTCGTCGATGGGGCCGAAAGGTTCTGGAATGGCGACCGCGCACCGTAAAACGCAGCGTTGAAATGGCTCCCACAAGGTAAACCGATGACCTGGTGAGAGTTGCGGGAATGCGATGAATACAAGACGCACAGGTCCGTTAGTAAGGTCCAGTTGAAAACTAGCGTCAGCGTAGTTGTCTGGCATTTTCGCTGAACTGGACCTTTTTTGGCGCAAATGTGAGACACGCGATGTTAGTTTTTTTCTGTTATCTTAAGTTTTAACATATTTTTTATACACTTTGTATATATGCATGAGCGCCAAATATTTACTTTTTTTCTTTCTTTCTTTCGCTGTGGCGACACTTGGCCTATGTCCAACTATGGACGTTTTTTGGTTGAAATGTTGATGATGATGATGGCCATTACAGTTACATCCTTAGTATAGGCACACGTCTGTCTTTCCCTCAGGGAATATACGGGCGTGATGTTATACTATCTAATGCGTTACCTACTAGGTTATGTTCAGGTTCAGGTATGTTCAGGTGAGGAACTGCGAGGGCGGTAACTCTGGCTTGAGGTAAAGGCTCTTGGGATCTAGTGTTATGAAGAAAAATTTGAGGCATAATATTTTATATTTGAGGCACTTCTGTTATTATCATCTATCTAAACTTACTTAAAATAATACAATTAATTTTTCTATCATAATAAAATCTTACTCTTGTAAAGCCATCTAAAAGATATTTGTTTCAGCCTGCATAATTTAAACTCACATAGCTACACACGATTCTCAGACCAGGAACATTCGCGGGCTTGTGGACGGTGAGCAATGGGTGGCTCGCCGTCCGACCGGTAACCGTCCGGACCGAGCCCAAGTCGTCGACGGTGCGTATTGTTCCACGCGCGCCTCAGAGAGATGTCAGAAAATCGTAGGGGCCCTGCGAAGGGTCGAAGCCTACTGGGGCCACGGGTAGTGTGAAAACGAAACCCGGGGCCCTAGGACGAAGGCAACGAAGGAACAGGAGTGGGTTTTAGTCAGTAAAAGTCTGACTCTGTCTTCCGCTCCACCCAAGAGCGAGATTTGACATTCGATAATTTTCCCACCTAAAAAAAATGACCAGGAACATCTTTTTTCACACATCTAGTCCCAAACTAAGCAGAGCTTGTGCTATGAGTACTAGATAACTGATAAATATACTTATATATTTCTAAATGCATACATAATATAGATAAATTACACCCAGACACAGAACAAATGATGGTACTCAGTACACAAACATTTGTCTTGGGTGGGAATCGAACCCACAACCTCCGGCTTAGTCAGGGCCACTAACCACTAGACCAACAGGCCAGTCATCAGTCATAATCCGGTAGCCCTGAGTGGGTAGCGTAACTGTAGGTGTCAGTGGCCGATTTCAGGAACATTTTCAAAAAGTTAAGTCGATACACGTGCGTAGCTCGGCCGTGGGATGCTGTGGAGCGGCCTTTTAATGGTCCCCTAATATACATAACAAAATAACGCTAAAATTAACTTCAGCCCACACATGTCATAATATAATGCCAGTGTACTCTGAAAGGTTAACCAGAAGTGTAATTTATGTACACCTAAATGTTGCGAGCGATGTTTTAATTCTATGTACTTTAATCCATTTGCTATATGATTAGGCATTTAGACAAATCTTTTTTACAGTCCGTTCAATCGATTTTGACTCTTATTGCGTTGGTAGCATGATAAATGGTGGCTGCAGTAAACAGTTGGTATTGTAACCACTTTTTTGCTTTAAGAGGGTCCTTTTCTACTCGCCTATCGTCAACATCAAGCATGTTTTAAAAGCTTGTTGCTTCATCTAACGCAATCCAACGCGATGTTTGATGAAGAGGCTGAAAACTCTGTTGGCATTCGGTAATTGCGTGATTTACTCGGATTGTTCACAAAACTTGTTCCAAGAAATACGTGTTTTTTTTTCAACCCTAAAAGTTTTTAAGAAAAATTGTCATCATTCAGAATCTCAATTAAATGTGCAAGGCTTCTATTGATGTACTTTTATATATTTTTAATAATAATATAGGTCATTAGATGATTTCCCACCTATTTTTAATATTGTCAGGTTTGCGCTTGACTTCTTTCTCACCTAATGGTAAGTGATGATGTGGTAGACGATGCAGCATACTTGCCTAGAAGTAACAATACACTCTTGACTTAAAGACCCCTAGGTTATAATTATCAAGAAACACAGACTCCGGTAGAGACCCTAAAAAAAACCTGTAGCATGCTAGGGTCTTTCCTTAGTAACTTGATATGTTAATTATTTTTTCTAAATTCTCAACGCGGCGTTTTGAATTCTATTATCTCCGAACCTTCGTATTCTTTATGTGTCCCTGTCCCCCTGTCCTCCATGTTATGGTGTTGCCAGGGGAAAAGTTGGGGCCCCGTTATTGTAATAACTACTTTATGAATAGGCTTTTTGTCCACAAGTAATGGTGCAGTTATTTTGACATACTATGATGAAAAGACCTTTGTTTTTCGATGGGACTTCCTCTTGTATGTGCGACGTAAAAATAATAATATTATGAACCTTGCTAGTATTTTTTTTTTACAAAATTAAAGGCTTTGCACTTGTGATTTTGTTGATAAGATTTTACAATTAATTCCTCACAAGAAAACGTCGTTTATTCGCCTGATATAAAATGTTAAACAGATTTAAGTGATGTGTTTGCACTTACCATGAATGAATAATAATTTGTTAATTTATTTATATATTTTTTATTGCATACAAAGATTAAGTTTACAAGTTGAAACCTTAAAATACAAAAATAATACATACAATTAGTGGCCGTATCGCACTCGGCGATTTCTTTTCTTCTTTTTTCTTTGTCTGTTTTCAATCATAGTTTAATTACCGTGACTCAATAATGATATATTTTGTAGATAATTATGTCTCTAGTACCAGAAAAATTATCATACCTTTTTCAGTAATTTCAGAAAATGGAGTATATTTCCCCAGTTTTTTTTAATTACCTCCGTGATAGCTCATCACTTCAATGTTATAAACGCAAAAGTATGTATGAATGTATTTAAGTAAGTTTGTTAAACCTTCACTATCAAACGATTGAATGGATTTGTTGTTGGTTGTATTTCGGGGAGTGTGCGTCGGAATTGCATAACCTAATTCCGTCTAGCGCGTTCCATCATCGGACCACCTGGCGTACGGCGATACGCCACCGGTACATGATGGACATCCCACCTATACGTACAAAACGTTTTGGAAACACATTCATTATGCGTACAGCTAAGGATTGGAATTCCTTGCCGGAATCTGTGTTTCCTGATGGCTACAACCCGAGAATCTTTAAGTTAAGACTAAATAGGTTACTTCTAGGTAAGCGCGCTCCATCGTCGACCGCATCGTCGCTTTCCATCAGGTGAGATAGCCGTTAAGCGCGAACCTATAAAAAATAAAGATAAAAAATTGGATGACATTTGGCATATGGGTAGTTCATGTCCTGGAATATTACATACATAGAACATAGGATTAATTTTTACTATCATGCGGGTGAAACCGCTTGTAGAAACTAGTTGTTAATATACATAATATATGTCGTTCATTCACCATATATGTCTCGCGTTTCTCGGGACAGGCGCTAATTATTATCTGGATTCATTTCAGATTCAGATTAGTTTTAAGACAAAATCTTGTATTGCAATCCCTATTAAAAAATAGCACTAATATTCCCTCTCTCTGCGTAGTTTTATCCCAATTGTTGTTTTTCGCCCAAAGTTTCGGTTCTGGGTCGTCGACTCATTCAGTTAGGGGTTTCTTTAGGTCATTGCTAATTACAGATATCCAAGTTAGAAGTCTACCACGCTTGTTTGGACCAATATTCACAAATATTTATAGAACTCGCCTAGTCAAACGTTCTTCAGATCTTTTCATTACATGACCATACCATCTTTTTTTTACGTGGTAAATTTTCCAATGACTTCCCCCGTTCTAGGGTCCACCCTAGAGATACCTTATAACCTTTTATTGACTAAATTCACACTTATCTTATCTTTGTGGTCTGGTTTCCGCACTTAATCTTCATCGGACCATTGTGTGTGGGCCATGGCGGCCTTTACTCCAACCAGCCCACCTTATTCCAGAAACAGATGAGTCTCTTCAGTTTGCTCAGGGCGTCCATCAGTGAATTCGGTGCTCCCAAGGTCCGAGTTCTTATCTCGCTGACGGCTGTGTACTCGAGGAGCACATGCACGACAGTTTCTTCTGACTCCATGCATCCTCTGCACAGAGGGCTGTGATATTCATTGTGAAAAGTGTTTGTTCAGGAAGCACAAAAATCACACTTATGTCCTTCAGAAAATCCCCGCGGCCCTAGGAGGCATTGGTTCTGCTGGGCCCCTACGGTTTTCTGACATCGCTTTATGAAGCGCAGTGCGTAGTGTTCCAAGACTTGGGTACGGTCCAGACGATAGATACCATATGAGAAACATATTTCTCCAATCGGGCGGATCTTAAGACTTCCATGGTTATGTTCATTTCAAACCCTAGTTCGTTGAGAGTGTCGCCTCCTGTCCATATCAGTATCTTCAACTTGGTCGTGTGCATTTTGTAGCTTAGGTTTTTCTCAATAAGAAACAATATAGAATTTTAAAAATTGGTAAAAAAATAATAGGTTTTTATTTTTTTATTAATGGAAATCAGGAAACACATACTCCGACAAGGAATTCCACTCCTTGGCTGTACGCATAATAAATGTGTTCTCAAAACGTTTTGTGCGTATGGGTGGGATGTCTACCATGTACCTACCATTCTGTTACAAACATAAGTTTTAAAATGACTAATTTCAAAGTTCTGATGTAAAACACAATACTCAACGATCCACGTGTTACCTCAAAACCAATAACAAAATATTAAACAAATAACATTAAAACTCTAAACTCACCCCCAATTTCCACCCCAACCTTCGAAGTCGGTACAAATACAGAACTTCTCAATTATCTGAGAAACATTAAACAAATACATTCGGTTATAACCGAAAGTAAAACATCCATTACTGGAGAAAACAATCAAATGTTTTTGTCATTTTTTCCATTTCAACTTTGCATCGACCTCAACAAGTTTGAAGGAGAATACTAAAGCTTGAAGATTTTTTTATTTTTTCGGTAAGAAAATCTTCCAATGACATCCCCCGCTCTTGGGCGGTGGGCGAGGGTGTGTCAGACTTTTACTGACTAAAAACCCACTCCTGTTCCTTCGTTGCCCTTCGTACCAGGGCCGAGTCGTTCTTTCAGAAGCAGACCCTTGGCCCCAGTAGGCTTCGACCCTGCTGCGCCCATGTTCGACATCGGTTTGCTAGCATCTCTTTGAGGCGCGCGTGGAACACTATGCGCCTTCGACGTCTCGGGCTCGGTCCTTACAGGACAAGTGGACGGCGAGCTAGCCATTGCTCGTAATCCGCATTCCCGTGCCTAAGGTGGCTTTGTGATTTCCGACGCCCGGGGCGTCTTTTGATGCTGTTTTCACTAATAACTATAATTTGCCCCCGCGCGAAGTCGGGGCAAGTCGCTAGTTCTGTCGCTGCGACAGAACTAGCGACTACTACGCTAGTTCTGTCGCAGCTCAGCTCTGGAAGGTCTCGGATTGGGATCTTTATTTGAAGAAAAGACTTTTAAAGGGATGACTTTTTTATATTTTTCTTCAAGTTCAATACAATCATTTCATTATAAAAGTCACGTCAATACTAAAAAAAACACCACATTTCTGTTTTCTATTAAATTTTGAAACCTATTCTAGAAATGCAAAAACCTTAAAAGTATAGGTATTTTACAAGTCAGTCCGTTAGCTATAAAAAAACTCGTGCGATCTCCTACTACAATACTAACTAAAATTAAAAATAATGTGCTCCATAAAGTAACATTTGTTATATACATATTGCATGAAGTAAAAAGAATGGAAGGAAAATATTTATTTAAACCTCACAGACACATCAAGAAAAAGAAAGAAAGTTATCCACTGCTATGGGCAGAAACAGTATTTATGACCACCCATTTGGGTTATGGCATCCACGTTAATTCCAAGTGCATGTTATACGTAATATAGAATATTTAGATGTCCTTTTTTCCCACCAGCATTTTCTTCTCGAATCACATTTCATCCTCAAATGAGTGAACATTTTTTAAACTTAGCCAAAGTTATTGAACTCTTATTGGCCCAGTTTTGAGTAGAAACTTTCCACTCCATGAATAATGTCCCGAGTTCGATTCCCGAGCAGTGCACCGAGCTGATTCAACGTTATTGTGTTGTAAATCATATTACAGTTTTGTTTGGTTTTTGATATGTTATTTTAATGTAAGCAAGAGTTTTGCGAAGTTGCGATATTTTGGTAGACGAAATAGAAATTTAGTTTTAGTTGGAGAATTTGTTTAGGTGGCCGTATTTTGTTATGTCGTATCTTCCAATAGTGTTAGTTGATATCACTCGGTTGGTATTATGATAGACTAGTTGCTGCCAGTGGCTCCGCCCGCGTGATAGTAGGAAATTATCCCAAGGGAACATAATTCCAGGGTAGACAGTATTTTATGTGCTACTTGAGAATATGGCACAGCTTTATAATAAAACTAGCTTCTGCCAGCGGCTTTGCCCGCGTAAAAATAGGTTTTTCTATACAAACTTTGGACCCGCGTTTCATCCCCATAAAGGGTGAATTTTTGAAAATCCTCTCTTAGTGCTCGCCTACGACATTAAAGGAAGCCTTGTGCAGAATTTCATATACCAAGTCCCAGTAGTTTTGGCTGTGCGTTGATATGTCAGTCAGTCAGTTTCTCCTTTTATTATATACTAGCTTCTGCCAGCGGCTTCGCCCGCATAAAAGTCGGTTTCTCCATACAAACTTTGGACCCCCGTTTCATCCTCTTAGGGAGTGAATTTTGAAAAATCCTATCTTAGTGCTCGCCTACGACATAAAAGGAAGCCTTGTGCAAATTTTCACGCTCCTAGTCCTGGTAGTTTCGGCTGTACGTTGATATGTCAGTCAGTCAGTTTCTCCTTTTATATATATAGATAGATATACCCTCACGCATAAGACGCTTCTCTCATTCAACGCATTTAAAACCCAGCTTAGTCATTATTTAATCGCCAACCAGACATACACGAAAAATGAATGCGTTGGGTTGGGCAGGTTTCGGGTAGTTTAGATTGTTATGTGACGGATGTTGTCGAACCTAAATTAGTATCTAATTATTTATTTATTTTTTATTCGATATAAACCAGTGCTTGACTGCAATCCCACCTGATGGTAAGCAGTGATACAATCATTGATGGTGAGGCGCACTAGTTTATTAAGAGCGTATTCACTCTAGCCTTGAAGGCACCTAAATTATAGTTGGACGGGAAGACCGCAGCAGCCAAATTAAGTTATAATTATTGTTCTCAAGTAAGCGACATGTTATGTTTTTAATTGAGAATATAGTTTCTTTAAACCTAAAGCTATATGGGCTACCAGTGTACCATATTGCATTGAAATCCTGCCGTTCGGGTGTGAAAAAGTAACAAATATACAAACTGATAGGGTGTTTCATGTTTTACAATTTTCGATTTTTGACTTGCTGGAATTCTTATTACCACTCATGCATAGTGTTCTTATACCAAAAATCACCATAATGACAAACCGCGCTCTTGGGCGGAGCGTGAGATAGTGTCAGACTTTTACTGACTAAAAACCCACTCCTGTTCCTTCGTTGACTTCGTCCCAGGGCCCCGGATTTCGTTTTCACACTACCCATGGGACGCCAATAAAGTTTTCTAGTGTAGGTTAAAGTTTTAATAGTATTATCTTTTAAAGTGCAGGGTAGCAAGTGTTACTAGTGTGTTGTTGTGTCTAGTAAAACTTACTTCACTCCTCTGTAAAAAATAATAATATTAAAAAAAAAATATCTTCACTGATGGCGTACGTATTGGCATTGTGCAACCTCTAAATATTAACTGAAAATCGAAAATTTAAAAAAATATGAAACACCCAAACACACAAACTGTCAGTTTATTGCACTAAGTGTGATTTAATATTAAGAATATTGTATTTCACTTAGGCCCACATAGGCGCTTGTAAAAGGTCAGAAACTAGTGCACGGTTAAAATTGTTCGTTTAATCGGTAATAAGCCCTACTAGATGATCGATACCTGGTTTTATTTACTCTCAATTAGACTATTCACAATATCGATTTGAATCTACACTATTTTTTGTTTGTAGGAGGTAATCTCTGAAAGTACTAGCCCGATTGCAAACATTTTTACACCGATAGCTGCTTTATTCCTGAGGTTGATGGCTGGCTATACTTTATGTACGCGGACAAAGCCGCGGGCAAAAGCTGGTAACATATTCAAATATATCCAACAGATAAATCAGTTGATTCTTTTTCTAACGGTTAGTTAGTCTATATCTAAAAGGATATAGAGAGAGATCCGTTATACATACAAAATCCCTTCTGTAAAGATATTTCTTTTAATTAGGTATTGAATATGAGGTGCTATTAGTGTCCGATCGAACTTTCGGTTTCGCCATAAAAATGAGTTTCGGCAAAAATACGAGTTTTAGCAGAAAAACGTGTTTCGGCAAAAATACAAGTTTTGGCAGAATAACGTCATCATCATCATTTCAGTTAAAAGACGTCCACTGTTGGACATAGGCCTCCTCCAAGTGTCGCCACAATGAACGGTCCTGTGCGTCTCGCATCCATCGGACTCCTGCAACTGTTACCAAGTCATCGGTCCATCTTGTAGAAGGCTTTCCAACGCTACGTCTTCCGGTTAGTAGAAAAAAGTGTTTCGGCAAAAATACGAAACTAAGCCAATTAGTTTGTCTTGTGTTTTGGATTCGATTACCATACTAGAAAAAGTTTCATCGGATTTTAGTAATCTGAAGTTTTTCCCGAAACTTGGTGGCAATTTTTCGTCACAAGGTCACCTATTGTATAAATTTCCTAAGCAATAGCCATCCAGTTCAATCAATGTTTTATTAGACGCATCGGTTGAATATCATTAAGGCCGCTAGTTGGACGGCACCGTTTAGTTATCAGGCTAGGTAATTAACTAAATGGCGATTTGAACTACTTGAGTGAGACCTACTTGGTGGCGAATACACCTCTATTCTAATTTCGTTAGGTTTCCCCCGCTGGAGACGTCCCAGGCGTCAGGAGTCGCCACCGTAGGCGCTGGTTTGCGAATGGCAAGTCATGAGTAGCTCGCCGTCTGGCCTTTCCGTAAAGACCAAGCTTGGGCCGGTGTTGTGTTGCACACACGCCTCAAAGAGATGTCAGTATAATTGTTAGGGTCAGTTAGAGCTGAAGCCTACCAAAGCTGCGGATTGTTCTAACCGCACCGATACCATAGCCTTCACAAAAAAAGGGCAACTGAAAGAACACTGGGTTTTAGTCAGTAAGTCACTCGGGATCCCTCAATTTTTTTTAATGATTTCCTACGCAAAAAATATATTGCTAGATCTTAAAAATATTTTTAGTCCTTAGGCACCAAAACCTAATTATTTCTCCACAAGCGTAGTTCAACACCTGAGCATTGTGTGCTCCCTGAAGCACACAAGGTGTAGGCGTATCATGTTTTATAATAATGAGTCTACATTTAGCTTTTAGCGTGGGTTTACTAAACGAGTATTGGGTGCCTTGATTTTTAGGAAAGATTAAGGCAAATATAGGCGTAAGTTTATGTACAGTCAACATAGGAGATAAGTAAGCAGGATCGTCAGATATAATAATAAAGTAATAAGATAGTAGAAGTAAGTAATTAGATATAGTCATTTTTATTCAATATAATTCAATGTTTCAATTAAATTCCACGTAATTCAAATTCAATTTTAATTTTATATCTTTTTTTTTGTCTTTTTATTTTCATGTAACTAGAAAAATAAATAAAATTACATAATATAGACACAATAACTCCTACCTATATGGCGTCAAAAATTCCTCCGCATATCTGTCGACTTTTTTTTTTCTTCATGTGGGAAAATCATCTAATGACATCCCCTCTCTTGGGCATAGCAAGAGATAGTGTCAGACTTTTACTGACTAAAAACCCACTCCTGTTCCTTCGTTGCTATTTTTCCAGGGCCCCGGGGATCTCTTTCGCATCACCTATGGCCCCAGTAAGCTGGGCCCGACTCTGCTGGGCCCCTACGGTTGCTGACATCTCCTTAAGGCGCGCGTGGAACACTACGCACCGTCGACGATTTGAGCTCGGTCCGAACGGTTACCGGATGATCGGACGGTGAGACACCCATTGCTCGCCGTCCGCAAGTCCGCGCCTACGGTGGCCGGAAATCGGGATCGAAATCCCGACGGCGGATCGCTGTCTACTTGAAGTGTGCCTAAAAGACTAGCGGCATTGCCACGTTGTATGGCAATGCTTAATCTCTGACTGTGGTAAAAGCCAGCCCTTTGGTCACGGGAAGTGTCAACTAGCCATTTGGATAATTCTTTAATTTTTTTTTTACAATGTACTTTAAACTAACATTAGGTATTAAGAGAATTAGGACTACTAATAACGTGGATTTTTTTCTGAAATAAAATTTTAATTGATTAATTCTAGTTATAGTTTTCTTATTATATTACTTATTTTGAAAACAGGTTTAAAACAAAAACACTTTTACAACATTTTTTCATTAGTTTAAACTAGATGAGGCTGGTGTTTTGTAGCTGTCTAACCTAAGAAGAAATACGGAAACCAACTCAGAGGTCAGTCTTTTAAAGGCCATACTGCAAACGTGTACTGGTCAAATCATACGTGATCCATGCAGATTTGTTCTGAGATACTGTTGAGAAAAGTACCACACATATTTGAGTGGACTTGTCCAGTCAGTGCAAGCATTTGTCGTATGAATGAATTTTAATTTTAAATAATGAGTTATTTATTTTAATTATGTTTCATTCAACTATATCTTTTTTTTAGGAAATCTTTCAATGACTTCTCCTGCACTAGGGCGGAGTAGGAGGGCATGTCAAAGTTTTGCTGACTAAACCACACCTATATTTCTTCTTTGCTTTGCGTTCAAGGACCCCGAATTTTCCTTTCGAAAGTCAACCCATGGCCCACGGTTTTGCAGTCATCTCTTTGAGGCGCGCGTGGAACACCTCGCGTTGTCCAAAACTCGGGCTCGGTATGTACTTTTACCGGGCTGCCGGATGGCTAGCTACCCATTTCTCGTCGTCCGCAAGCCCACATCTACAGTGGCTGAAAATCGGGGTCGGGATCCCAGCTGGCGTCGCTAGTTTTGCCGCCGCCTTACTCAATAATATCTGACGACCCTGGTAACTTATCTCTTTCATTGACTGTACATTTATGTACCTATTAAAGTCATCGTTATTGTGATTTTTCTATCTAGATTTACTCAGTAGTCGTTCCGAATCTTGATTTCTGCTCGGGTGATGGCAATAAGTGATATGTCGGTATAAATAGATAGATAGATATATTCTTTATTGTACGCCAAAAATACAAATTACATTAGGAACTTAAATAATAGTATGGACACACCAGTGACATATGAGTATGATGTTACAAACAAGAATACAGCTGTGTGGTAAAAGTAAAGCTGGTGACCCACGAAATTCCGTTTTTAGGGTTCCATTTCTAAGGGTAAAATCGGGACCCAATTGCTAAGACTCCACTGTCTGTCAGTCTGTCGTCAGGTTGTATCTCATGCTAGACAGTTGAAATTTTCACAGATGACGGTTTTTTGTTGCCGCTATAACAACAAATACTAAAAACAGAATAAAATAAATATTAAGTCTTAATATTAAGTCTAATATTAAGTCTCCCATACAAAAAACGTGATTTAATTTCACCACTCCAGAATCTTGTACTGGATCCATGGTATTCGTTTGTGCGTCCATGTCAAAGACACCCTGTGTACAAAAGTTCAAAATCATCTATCGGGCAGTTGCCCCCCAGACACAACACCCGTCTGGTCGGAGGATCCTCTCTTTTCAAAGGAGGTTGCGTGACTTTACAGCCTGTTCCATATACATCTAAAAATCCATGTAGATGTAAATGCGATAAAAATATTCAAAGTAAGTAGTATTGTTAGCCTCTTTTCTAGATTGTGAGTTGTGCGTCAGAATTTCTATGAAAAGTGTGATTCATATTGGCGCAAGTTTACTGGGGCTTCAGTATTTATACTAATGATTCAGGCACACACTTCTCCTGATTCCCAGACCGTGACGCGTTACGCAATAAGTGAGAAATACAACAATAATTTTAGTATATGCGAAACCTGAATATAGTTTGTTCAGAATCAGTCATAATTTTTACACCATGTCACATTTTTTTCCAAAAATATTTAAAAAAGGTCACATGTTGGACACCACCGATACTAAGTACAACACAGGTCACGGCAGATTATAGAGGGCATTAGGCGCCAGCGCACAGCTGGGTGCGTGAGAAAACCACCCCTCAGTCACCCGGATGGCCCGGTGACCATGTATTTGTACGGACAACCAGGTAACATAACAAGCTTATAACTTTGTGATTTTTCATGATACAATTATGAAATTTTGTACATAGATTCTTTACATAAAAGTACTAGACACGTGTTTCTGTTTTCGCATATATAAAAAATAAAAAGGCTGGGCTCTTTATTTTATTAATTTAGCCCCCTAAAACCTGACAAAAAAGGCACAGCTAGTTGATTAACACTCTTGGCCCCCTAAAACTAGAAAAAAAAATGAGTACCTACTTTAATACTTCTGCCTATCCATTCGGGACACAGGCGTGATATCTCCTAACCTAGTATCCTCATACGCAATACCATTTGACATTTCAATCCAAAATGGCCGACCTAGTTCTAAAATTACAGTTGGGAAACTTTGTATAATATAGATAATATTTCAAGTTAAATTGCAAAATATGACTTATGGCGCTTTCCAAATTTTGTTCGTTGGTGAAATGAAAAGTCTAATGCACTGCTTTTTCGTGGGTTAGTACTTGTTATTAAATTCTGTATTAGATAGATTAGCTGGTTGGTTAGGTTGGTAGCGATAGCAGTTGAGGGTTAAAGGGCGACGAACAATGGGTAGCTCACTGTCCAGCTGTCCGGTTAGGACCGAGCCCGAGTTGTCATCGGTGCGTAATGATCTCAGCTATACTCTAAGAGCCTGCCTATGCCCGCCAGAGCCATGACAATTTTTTAAAACTGAAGGACACAGGTGGGTCAATTAAAGTCAGACAAGCCGTCTCGCTCCACCTTAGAGCGACAGAAGTCATTGGACGATTTCAAAAGAAAAAAAATGGGTAGGGTTGTCAAATGTTCTCTCAGTTCTAATATCTATACATATAATAAATCTGTAGAAGTTTTTAGTTGTGCTCGCATCACGTAAACTGTACGAAATTGATGTATAACTTTGATACATTAAAATTATATGTAACTTGAGATATATTACCTAGGTTGACTGGTAGAGAATGCCTAAGGCATTAAGTCCGCCTTTGTACTTTTGTGTTGCATGAAGTTTTAATAAATAAATAAATATTAATCAGGCTTCATTTCATCGCAATCGGTTGACTATATCGAAAGATATACTACATTTATTGGCTGTTAGGCGGTACGAAGTTCGTCAGATAACTAGTAGAGTAAATATCCGATTTTTAGTACCTCGGGTCGCTTATCCAAGGAGATGGCGAGTTAGACCGAGACGTAACTCATCGGATCAACGCAGGCTGGATGAAATGGCGACAGGTCACAGGAACAACTTGCGACCCACGAATGCCCCTCAAGTTGAAGGGCATAGTCCGTTATAAGACCTTGTCATACTGTACGGATCAGAATGTTGGGCTGTGAAAAAGACGGATGGAAAAAGATTGCATGTAGCGGAGATGAGAATGTTGAGATGGATGTGTGGTGTGTCGAGAAGAGATAGCGTGAGAAATGAGTATATTAGAAGAAGTTTGAAAGTGGCGCCAGTGTCTGAAAAGTTGAAAAGGAATCGTTTGTCTTGGTATGGTCATGTGAAGAGGAGGGAGGAAACGTATTTACTAGAAGAGTTCTGAGTATACATGTAGATGGATGGAGAGGGAGAAGGAGGCCAAAGAAAAAATGGATGGATTATGTGAGGAGTGATATGAAAGAAAAGGGAGTTAGTGATAGTGTGACGGGTGATAGGACAGAATGGAAGAAAAAAAACGTGTTGCGTCGACCCCAAGTAATATGGGACAAGGACAGGAAGAAGCAGATGTTGGGATACACCATGAACCGGTGGCGCAACGTCGCACGGTTAGTGATCTGATGATGGAACGGGCTAGGTGGAACTAAACTTTTTTTTCCACAACTATCACACAACGCCGTCTAGTCCCAAGCTGGCTGGCTGGCTGGCAAGCAGAGCTTGTGTTATGAGTACTAGACAACTGATAACCATACATAAATATTTCTTAATACATGTACATATTATAGATAAATTACACCCAGATACAGAACAAATGATTGTGCTCATCACACAAACATTTGTCCTGGGTAGGAATCGAACCCACCACCTCCGGCATAGCAGTCAGGGCCACTAACTACTAGACCAACGGGCCAGTCAAACTGTGCAGTTTTTAAGTATCAATAAATTAGATAAAAACTGTCTATCTGACCATAGCAAAATTAAATTAACAGTTAATTAGGAGACCCTCTGTGTAATTATTTTCTTTAAGGGCTATATTTCACCGGGACAACATGGCGGCGCGACCAGTCGCCTCTATCAACAAAATGTATACAGCTCTATAGAGAGTTAGGTACTCACCTTGTGTTCGTTTGTAAGGTCCTTTTGATATTGTCTCAGTGTGGTGTAGCGACTCTTCTATTATCTTCTTGTATTTTCTCTTCAGTATGGTGTCTAGTTTGGTAGCTTACGGATACCATGGCGGCGCAACAAGTCGCGCCGCCATGGTGTCCCGGTGAAATATAGACCTAAAAGACCATCTCAGACACTAATCTGCATGGTTCTTATATGGTTTGCTGCAAGAACTTTAAAACAGACTTCAACCTTTGAGTTCGTTATGTTATTTCTTTTCAGGGAATTATCGGCCTCATCTATTTTAAACTGACGAAAATATTACGTGAAAGTGTTTTAAAAACCTATTTGCAAAATAAACATCATTTATCTTATTCATTTATAATACATGGTTACCCATCCTTAGAACGACGGCATCATTTCAGCCGAAAGACGTCAACTGCTGGACATAGGCCTCCCCCAAGTGTCGCCACAATAAACGGTCCTGTGCATTTCGTATCCATCGGACATCCGCAACCGTTACCAAGTCATCGGCCCACCTTATAGGAGACCTTCCAACGCTACGTCTTCCGGTACGTGGTCGCCATTCCAAAGCCTTTCGGCCCAGGCGGCCATCCATTTTTGTGAGCAATGTGCCCTGGCCATTGCCACTTAAGTTGCCAGTTAAGTTTGCGATTCTTCGTGCTATGTCGGTGACCTTGGTTCTCCTGCAAATATCCTCATTCCCGATTCGATCACGCAAGGAAACTCCGAGCATAGCCCTTTCCATTGCCCTTTGGGTGACTTTAAGTCTTCTGATGAGGCCCATTGTAAGCGACCACGTTTCGGAGCCATCACTATGTGGTTATTTTCCTTTGGCCTTCTTAATTTAGCTATATTTAGACAAACTGACATTCGACTTTTAATCAGATTAAATGAATACGCATTCAGAAATCGTCGGAACCCATAAAAATCGTAGATAATTATTCGGGAATTTTCCCCAGTTCACTTTTCGCATACAAAAAACCTTGATCTTTCGTTTTTTTACGAAGATCAAATATAACGATAAAGTGAAGAATCAAGACATTTAATAAGCGTCGCCCACGAACTGACGATATTGTCCCAGTTAGATCTGACAAAGATGTTTTCGTTCTAGATGTTCCCTAGTTACAGGAGTATGAGCGTACTTAAATTTTACAGATATTTGGTAAATTGATTATTGACAAAGTTAAATCAAAATGTGACTTAATAAGAGCTGTTAATGACCTAGTGTCTGTCGCCGATTCTGATTTTCTAACTATTTATATTCTGATTTAAAGAATTGTAGTGTCTGTTTGTAATGTGAAAATAGCATAACATAAACAGTATTTTAATGTTCCCTCTGCTGGGACTCAGGCCTCCTCTCTGGGGAGGGAATGGGCCGTAATCCACCACGCGGGCTCAGTGCGGGTTGGCGAATGTCTTCGAATTTTTGGTTCTAGGACATGCCGGTTTCCTCACGATGTTTTCCTTCACCGTTTTGAGAGCAGTGGTGATGAAATAAATTACACTAAGTAATGCGCCTGATTAAATGTGAAAATAAAACTGTATAATTAAACAAAACAATTTGTATGTCTGTCGTTTAACTGTTTGTTCCGTCTAATCTCGAAAATAGTTGGACTGTTTATACGGGACTTTCACAGGAAAATAGGTGATGTTATAAGATGCAAAGAACTGAGTCCTTATAATTAATAAAACATAATGATAATTCTGCCCAAAAATGACCCATGAAGCTGTGATCAGTGCGGTAGACCAAAAGTCTCGAGATCTAACTAGTTTCGAATAAAACTACCATTGCAGAATAAGTTTAAATTGATTTCCTCCATTCCCAAGATGTTAAACTCCCTTGTACAGACAGATGTCACTTCCAGACTCGCTCAAACATCTCCGCATTTCAGACAAGAACTCTCCATTAATAGGAAATTTGGTTTATGTATACCAAGTGTACAGGTATAGCGAGCAGGTATATAATAGAAGTCCCTTAGGTTTTTGTTCAGTTCTGAACGAACTTTCATGAGAGGCACAAGCGGTGTTTAATAAAGTGTTTTGGGTGTAAGTGGCTCGCTTTGGAAGTGGTTCGTAAAGTGGACGGTTTAATTGGAAGTGGGTGCCTTACGATGTAAGTGGGCTTTTTTGTGTTTTTACAGTTAATTGTTGGGTTGAAGTGAGGTTAAAATGACTTTGGAAATTAGCTTCAGTTCCTATTTTAGGATACCTACGCGGTTTAAATGTTGGAGGCGTTATTTAATGGCGAGAAATCATTCAATGACTTCTTGCGCTCTAGAGTGGGGCGGAAGGGCGTCTCACACTTTTGCCTGACTTGAACCCACTCCCATGATCCTTCTTTGTATTGCGTCCTAGGACCATAGTAAAGTAGTTCTGAAAATACATTTAATTATGTCCCTACATTTATAGACAGTTAATCTAGACACGTGGGTTAATCAAGTCAAGTTCAAGCCAAGAAATAACTGGCTAGTAGGTAGAATCCCATTTTCACAATTATGTTTTTGGTGGGATATGTTCTTACTGGTGACATGAATGGCGAAATCAGTGTTTTGTTTATGAGGTGAAAAATCATTGTTCCACGCGCGCCTCAGGGAGATGTCAGCAAATCGTAGGGGCCCAGCAGGTTCGAAGCCTACTAGGGACATGGGTAGTGTGAAAACGTAACCCGGAGCCCTGGGACGAAGGCAACGAAGGAACAGGAGTGGGTCTTTAGTCAGTAAAAGTCTGACACTATCTCCCACTCCGCTCAAGAGCGGGATTAGACATAGGAAGAATTTCCCACTTCAAAAAAAAGGGGGATTAAACTCGACATACATTTTCACTGTTTTTCATACAACGGCTCTGACGCGATTATGACGTTATTACAAATTTTTCATTAGATATTTTGGAAACACAGTATCTTGTGGATATTATCTAGCCTTCTATTGAAATCAATTTATTATTTTTTGTAAAACTAATCCAGTAAAGACCTCCGAAAATCTGCTATTTCGCATGAACTTTAACACTTCATAATTTACTCAAAAAATCAAAAAAGTATAACAATAGAAGCCTTGCAAATTTAATCAAGATTATAAATGACGACAATTTTGTTCTAAAACTTTTAAGGTTTTAAAAAAAAAACACGTATTTAGTGGAACAAGTTTTGTAAAATATTCGAGTAAATCACGGAATTACCGGATGCTAACAGAGTTTTCAGGCGTTACCTCTCTTTTTTCGCGTTTCATTTTAGTCAAACATCGCGTTGCATTGCGTTAGATGAAGTAAAAACTTTTAAACCATTCTCGATGTTCACGATAGGCGAGTGAAAAAGGACCCTCTTCAAATTTAACTTTATTCACTCTGGGTAAAGCTAAAGGAAGTGTCAGATTTTCACTGACTAAAGCCCACCCGCATGTCTGCAGTTGCCCTTTGCAAGCTAGGGCCGCGAACAATAATTCAGCAGCCCTTGTGGGGGGTAACGCGAAAGTAAACACACCCTAGCAACCCCATAAAATCTAATAGCAACGAAACATCCTCTTAGAATGGAGAATAAAACTATAAACAAGTGTTGTATAGGAAAGGAAATAGCTTACTGTGTAATAATCACTGAAACGCCGATATCATATAATATAACGACATTAACTTGTTCAAATGATATACTAAGTTCTGCATGTACACGAAATGGGGTAAGGGTTGTAGAGAAATGTGAAGGTATAAATCAATTTTACTTGTTCACTCGTCTACTACCCTTACCATAATGAGCGGTACCGTACGTATCGCATTAATCAGATTTCCAAAAATCTTATCAGGTCCGGTTTACTCTAATTATTTTAAGAATTTTCCTTTATTTATATTGGTAAAAAACGAATTAATACATTTATTTATTTTTTTATTCTACAGCTTTCACACAAAGCGATCTAGTCCCAAACTAAGCAAAGCTTGTGCTATGAGTACTAGACAACAGCTGATCAACATACTTATATATTTTTAAATACATACATAATATAATAGACAAATTACACCCAGACACAGAACAAATGATCGTGCTCATCGCACATGTCAAGACCCAATTGACACGACCTCTGTCGTAGCAGTCAGGGTCACTAACCACTAGACCAATAGGTCAGTCAAATATAACCACTAGTAGCATGGCAGATGTATATAGTTATTTTATTATTGACCAACTTCTAAACCACCAAAAAGATTTCAGCAAAACCGTAGGGGCCCAGCAGGGCCGAAGCCTACTGGGACCATGGGTCGACTACTGAAAGGGAAACCCAAGAACGCAAAGGGCCACTGAAGGAACATAGTTATGGTTTTAGTCAGTAAAAGTCTGACACTCCCTCTCGCTCCGCCTTAGAGCGTGAGAAGTCATCAGATGATTACCACCTTAACAAAATGCCACTCAGTAACTAAAGAAATGCCACTCAGTAACAAAAAAAAGCGGTCCAGAAGTTGTTGAGTTCAGTCATTACAAAAAAAAAATACAAATCTTTCCATTTTATAATTTTAGTATAGATATAGACTAACTTTTGCCAGCGGCTTTGCCTGCGTTAAAGTAGAAAATTATACTAAGCGTTTACTTGGTACAATTTGCTTTAACGCGATATACAAAGATATGAACGGTCCTGTGCGTCTCGCATCCATTGGATTCCCACATCACTTACCAGGTCGTCCGTCCACCTTGTAGGAGACCTTCCAACGCTACTAACGCTTCATTGTGGCGACACTTGGGGCAGCCCTATGTCCAACATTGGACGTCTTTCGGCTAAAATGATGATGACAAAAATATGATCTACTCGTGTACCAAATTTCATTCAAATCTGTTAAGCCATTTAAATTTGAAGGAGTAAATGATTAATGATATTTATTTTGTAAATAGGTTTAAAAAAACACTTTTACAAGTCAATTTTTTTTTCCGTCATTTTTAAACTAGATGAGGCCGGTGTTTCCTAGCTGACTACCCTGAGAAGAAACACCGAAACAAACTCAGGGGTCAAAGTCTCTTTTAAAGAACAAACATACACACACCATCACATACAATTTTATAATATTAGTGTTATAGTTTAGCGCTCGACTACTTTCCAACTACTGGTGTAATGTAAAGACGTATTTATTTAGAACTAGCTTCTGCCTGCGGCTACGCCCGCGTGAAAGACGGTTTCTGCAAACTTGGGACCCCCGTTTCATCCCCTTAGGGGGTGAATTTCGTAAAATCCGTTCTTAGCAGACGTGATGCTAGTCACTAATAATATAAAGGTAAAAGTTTGTGAGTGTGTGTGCGTACGTTTGTCATTTCTTTACGCTCAATCGGCTAAACAGATTTGGTAGACCAAGTCCTGGAATAGCACAACGAACTTTTCCTCACGGAAGTATGTTCCCTTGGGGTAATTTTCTGTTTTCACGAGGACGAATCAGCAGACAGAAGTAGAATAATATAAGTTTGTAAGTGTGTGTAAGTTTGTTACCCTTTCACGCTAAAACGGCTGAACGGATTCCAATGAAACTTGTCACACGAGGAGACCATATCTTCTTATCCGCGGAATATTTCCCTTGGGATATTTTTCTTCATTAAAACGGGCGAAACCGCTAGCTAATAAATAAATATAGGAAGAATAAGCGCCTAAACAAACTTCCTTTCCATTCAGGAGAGATTATTTTTGTAAAGGACGTTTTGTAAAGGAGACATTTTGGTGAACTTACCATAGACACTATAGACTCTAAGCTCATTCTTATGTCTAAGAATAGACATTTTCTTTGACCCTGTAGTTGTTTTAGAAAGGTCACATTTATTTATAAGATGCGTGGGTTGTTCACCCACGGGAATATTATTTATTACTTTATGTTAAGCATATAATGATGCTCTATGTTTGTCTATCAATCTGTTTGATGTGACCTTTAGTAAAAAGAATTCTTAATATATAAGCAACTAGTTTCGGCCACCGGCTTCGCCCGCGTGAAAGCTTTCTCTATAGAAACTTTGGAACCCCGTTTCAACCCCTTAGGGGAAGAATTTTGGAAAATCCTCTTTTAGTGCTCACCTACGTCACAAAAGGAAACCTTGTGCGAAATTTCACGCTTCTAATTCCAGTAGTTTCGGCTGTGCGTTGATACGTCAGTCAGACAGTATCTCCTTTTATATATACAGATAATTCATAAAATATAACTATGTATACATGTATGTGTTTTTAAAATTGTGCACTGGATCCTACCCTATATAGTAATAGGCGGTCGCCTCCTTCTGCGAAACAGTAATGCTTGCAAAGGAGGCGGCCGATCGCGTGAGGCAGTGGTCCTCACGCCCCAACCGCCACCGGGATTCCGATCTCGATTTCCGGCCACCGTAGGCGCGGGCTTGCGAACGGCGAGCAATGGGTGGCTCGCCGTCCGACCGTCCGGTAACCGTCCGGACCGAGCCCAAGTCGTCGACGGCACGTGCTGTTCCACGCGCGCCCTGGTACGAAAGGCAACGAAGGAATAGGAGTGAGTTTTTAGTCAGTAAAAGTCTGACACTATCTCCCGCCCCGCCCAAGAGCGGGGGATGTCATAAGATGATTTTCCCACCGGAAAAAAAACCCTCTATAGTGATCTCTCTCTATCACTCAATGGTTTGCTAGAAGAGAACTGAACTTAAGCTCGCAGTACATAAACTCCGTTATCCACCCATATATTGTAACTATTCATGGTGTACAATAAAGAATTAAGGGAATTAAGAAAACTGGCTAAGTGCGCCGACACAATAACGTTTCTTGTTCTTTCGATTTCAAACTTTGTTTTCATTTTATTATTAGTTATTGTAACGGCGATAGAAATACAAGTTCTGTGAAAATTTCAACTATCTACCTGTAACAGTTTTAGAGATACAGCCTGCTGACAGAGGGACAGCGGAAGCTTAGTAACTGGGTTCCGTTCGCACTCTTCGGGTACGGAACCATAAAAACCGTTCCATTACTGGATCACCAGATGTACGGCGTTGCACCACCGGTACATGGTGGACACCCCACCCATATGCACAAAACGTTTTTCATTGTGCATACAGCTTCCCTACGGAGTCAGTATTTCCGGATACCTAGACGTGTTTAAGTCAATAGTGAGTAGATTACTTCTAGGCAAGCGTTTTTTTTTTATTATGGATAGGCTAACGTTGACCACCATCTCACCTGATGGTAAACGATAATGTGGCTGACGATGGAGCACGCTTGCCTAGAAATAAACTATTCACTCTTGACTTAAAGACCCCTAAGTTGTAGCTATCAGGAAACACAGACGTCGGCAGGGAATTCCACTCCTTAGCTGTACGCCCTGTAGCGACATCTATGGCATCACATAAGAACTTATCCTGGAACGCGCAATAAAAGTTCTCCGCACGATTTGAACGTGTAGAACAGCCCGAAATCATCTGTCGGGCAGTTGCCCACCAGACATAACGCCTGTCTGGTCGGAGGATCCTCCTTTTTCAACGGAGGTTTGTGGGACTTTCCTCTCTGTTCCGCATACCTCCAAACGTGTTCCAAACAATAAATGTGTTCCCAAAACGCTTCCTACGTATGGGTGGGATGTCTACCGGTGGCGCAACGCCGTACGTCTAGTGGTCCGATGATGGAACGGACTTGGCAGAATTAGATTGTGCAATTCCAGTGCACACTCCCCGAAATGTAAACGATAGAAAACTGACAAGCTAGCAACTCGGCGTCGATGCTCAGGCTTTGGAGCTTCGACTCGAAAAGGTTGTTTCATCCAACGCAATTCAAAATTCAAATATTTTTATTTCACTTAGGCCTAAATGGGCACTTATAAAACGTCAAAAACTAGTGCACTGCAATGTTTGATAAAGATGCAAAAAAAGAAAGATAGCGCCTGATATCTCGGTTAGCATTCGGTAACTTCCGTCGCTCATTCGAATTTTTCCTAAACTTGTCTTCCTGGGAAAAGTTTTTGTAATTTTTTTTTTTTTTTTTTAAATACGATTTCATTTTTCTGAATTTCGATTTAATGGTTACCATAAATATACATTTCTTACTTTTAGGGTTCCGACCCTCAAAGGGAAAAAATGGAATCCTTATGGGATCACTTTGTAGTCCGTCCGTCTGTCTGTCAAGACCCTTTATCTCGGAAACGCGAGAAGGTATTGAGTTGAAATTAAAACCATAAACTCAAGGTTGCGGTTCCTTGAAGATGTGAAAAAATCAAACTTTTGAGCTAACGAACAAAAAAGTTACGGCCGTATACGTTGCAAAAAACGTATATTTCGACACTCTCAAGGGAATCTAAATTCATAGGGTACTTCCCGTTGGCCTAGAAGACCTAGAAGCAAGGTCACATAGCACAAATATAGGAAAAAATCAGAAAACAGAAAATTTGTAGTTACGTCTCAAAAAAAAAAACCTTTTTTGCGATTTGGAAAAATCTTCGTAACTCAATTCGGGAACCGAACTGTTTTCATAGGTAAGTTTGTGCGGAACTTTCAGTGCGCGAGTCCGACTCGCACTTGCCCTGTATTTAATTTATGAGTACATTATTAAAGGCCAAAGTTTACGCAGAATAGCAGATTTTTAGAAGTCTTGACTGGATTACGTTTAAATCTGTATATATAAAAGGAGAAACTGACTGACTGACATATCAACGCATAGCCTAAACTACTGCGACTAGGAGCGTGGAATTTTGCGCAAAGCTTCCTTTTATGATGTAGGTAAACACTAAGAGAGGATTTTTCAACATTCACACCCTATGGGGATGAAATGAGGGTCGAAAGTTTGTATGATGAAAACCTACTTTCACGCAGGCGAAGCCGCTGGCAGAAACTAGTATATTTATACAACAACAGAAACTTAGATAATAACCACAAGATATCTGTGTTTCCAATATATCTTAAGAAAGATGTGTAATAGCACCATCATCGCGCAAGAACAGTTGCATGGGGAGTCGTAACCGGTTGGGCGCTTTTAAGTGCATATTAATTAGCCTACTTTAGCGCACTGTATGAGACTATTTTACAAGTACAGTAACTGTTAGGACGACATAACCCTAGGAAAGGTTAACGTCCTTTTCTTCCAATGAACATTCTTGAACTCAAATGAATGAATGATATATTTATTTGCAAGAATATAGGTAACTAACAAGTTCTTAACATTTGGTGGGGTCTCACTATATACTATCAAATAGAAGGGGTTAATTTCAGTTACCCCTTTTCTATATTATAATGTAACAGGCAACCCGCCCCAGCTTCGCAAGGGTATTACAAATCTTTCAAATCCTTAGCTTGTATGTATTACTTTTAAATCTTCCTTATTTCTAACTCCGTCTATTAAGGAAAGCTTCACAAAAATCCATTCAGTAGTTTTTTAGTTTATCGCAGACAGACAGACCGACAGATACTCGGTGGGATTCTTTATTTTATAACTAGCTGCTGCCACCGTCTTCACCCGTGTGATAGTAAAAAAATTATCCCAAGGGAAAATACTCCCCGGATAAAAAGTAATAGACTCCGAGTTTCATCGAAATTTGTTCAGCCGTTCGAGCGTGAAAAAATAACAAAAATATTTTGTCTGTATGTGTATACACACGCCTTTTAATAATAATAGAATTAGCTGAGAAATTTCATTAATGGTATTGTCAAGGTTTTTAGTTAATTGGAATAAGTAATGTTATCACTTGTGTTTTGTGATAGTAGTGATTTTCTTAGATAACGGCATTATAGTTTCTAGATGGTAGCGTACAGACCGTACGATGACCAAATAGGTTAGCATAGCATAAGCATAATCAGCCATTTTAATATTCCCACTGCTGAGACTCAGGCCACCTCTCTAGGAGAGAAAATGGGCCGTAATCCCCCACGCGGGCCCAGTGCGGGTTGGTGGATGTCACATGTCTTCGAATTACCAAATAGCTTACCACTTATTTCTTGAATGGCAGAAGTAAGATATTTTAGAAAATGTGGCAATATACCATATACTTATATTGCTCTCGTGATTGTACTGAATGTCCGTCCAGCGTCCGGTTAGACTGGAAACTAACACTATATTAGTTGGGATAAGGTTAGGGAGGGAGATGATGATTGCACTGAATGTATACCAGCTTGGAGAATGCATGAAATTGCAAATCTAAAAAGTTTTTACACAAAAAATAAAATTGCCTTAAAAAAGAACTGAATATGCAAAATAACTTTAATTTTAGAACACGGTTTTCTCATTTTGTTTCTACGTTTTTTTACACCAACTAACATGACACGACCAAAAGTCATGAAATTAACGAAGTTTGACGAAGATATGGCGGAATATAATACTATAAAAAACATTTGGTCGATTTTAACACGTCCTCATTTTTAAAAGTCGATTTAAAAAAAAAGGGTTTAAACTCTTTACCGGCAAATTTTTCCATTCGGTTTAATTCTACCCCCAAATAATTAACCCCATAAACATCTAAGTGGTTACACTAATAACATTAAAACCCTCCCACCTGGGTGAGGGGGTGGCCATAAGTTTGGAAGGGTGCACTTCCTCCCCGCTTCCTTTTAAAACTTTTACTTAATGTTAACGGTTTTGCCATGTAAGTAGGTAAGTAACCAAAAGTTTGGCTTGGGGAGTTTAAATGTTTGGTGCTGAAGGATTGTTCGCCAGAGTTAAGGGTTGCCCAAACGGTTGCAAACTAGCGTTCTAACCAAGGTGACCTTGGTTTATGTGTTTGGTTTGTGTTGCGGCTGCATGGATGTAAACCACGCGCCAACACGTTCGGTGGTTGGGAAAACGCGCCTCCCAACCAAGGGCGTTGAAGGTCATGGTTTACAACTGCTGTCTACACGGATTGAGACTAGCAAGGTCACCTTGGTTGGGACGTTGGTTTGCAACCATCTGGTCACCTCTTTAGGAACGAAGGGCAACTGAAGGAACACGCGTGGGCTTTAGTCAGTAAGAGTCTGAAACTCCCTCTCGCTCCACCCAGAGCGGGATACGTTTTAGAGGTATGCGAAACAAAGTTTAAAGTCCTGCAAACCTCCGTTAAAAAGGGAAGATCCTCTGACGTGATGGATGCGGATGGATGTGATGGATGTATTAGATTTATACTTTTGTGTTGCATGAAGTTTTAATATATAAATGTCTGGTCCTTGCTATGGTTACCATATCTATACATATAATAAATCTGTAGAAGTTTTTATTTGTGCGTACATCACGTAAAATGTACGAAATTAATGTAGATAACTTTTATACATTAACACATACACCACATTTTCTCTTCACCACCCTAGGTTGACTTTAATAAATAAATAATAAATAAACATTGTGTGTAACTTGATACCTATATTACTTAGGCTTTGTTTCATCGCAATCGGTTGACTATATCGAAAGATATACTACATTAAAAAAAAAAAAAACTTTGCTCCACACTAGGAATTTCTTCTTGTATCGTGGGTGCGTTTACGAAGATAGAAACTGACAAACAAATATATGTTCCGTGCGAGGATCTATCCCGCGACACGCTGCGCATCAGTCGATCGCTCAGCCATTACGCAAACCGTGTCGTCGAAATTCTTTGACTGTTAAACGATACAAAATTCGCCGGGTCAGCTGCACATACATAATAATATACATCTATTACTATACTATACTTTGCCGCCATCCTCTCTCCTAACTTTGCTGTGCCCGACAGGGTCCATATTGATCTTGACTATATTTTATACCACCTATGTACATAATATGAAATGCAATAAAGTATTGATCATCTCAATCATCAATCTGCATTCATTCTCCGGAAAAAATGTCTTAAAACAATATATAACATGCATAGTACCGAATCATTAAGAGAGGTCTTCAAAAAGGAGGGTTTCCTGACACTGACTGGTATTTTTATACTCGAATTATTTTTAACAAATAAACATTTGTTAAAAACAATATGTAATATTTTTATTTCAAATCAAATTCCAAAAGAAAAATTGGGAAACAATATAAATTTATTTATTTATTTATTTATTTATTTATTTATTTATTTATTTATTTATTTATTTGTTTATTTCTTTATTTATTTATTTATTTATTTATTTTAGGACAACCAACAAAGCGTACACCATTATACATGCTAAAGATTCAGTATTCTTACATTATAAAGTGTAGCCTTAATTAAAGGCTGCCACGGCATGCAATAAACATAAAAAGGAGTTATGAACTAACGTATCTATTCACATTTTATTCGACGTTAAGCCAACTAATAAAAAAGAAATATGGCAACAAAAACAAATTCTGAATATTTGAACAAATACAAATTATAAATATTTATTTACTTATTTATTTATTTTAAGAATTTTGTCCCTTTCACTCACATAAAGTGCGTAATCTTTTCACTCTAAATATGACATTAATTTACCAGCTGTCAACAATATGATATATTATAAAAGTACCTATGTTACTGCTATTCGTGTGTACAACCAGTTACCAATAGCCATTGAGCAGTTGAATGGAAATATGTTTAAAAATAAATTGAAATCATTTTTTATTGATAATGTATTTTATAATCTGCATGAGTTTTTTGATAAAAAATAATATTTGAAAAAAAAAATACTATTACATATCCGACTTGGGTAGACTGTTGAAACTAAAAATATAAGACCTTAATGTACACGGTTACGCAATAAATATATCTTTATCTTGAGTATTGAGCTAGTAGTTAATAGTATTCCACAACTATCACACAACGCTATCTAGTCCTAAACTAGGCAGAGCATGTGCAATAAGCACTAGACAACTGATATACTTACATCCTATTAATATTATAAACGCGATTTTTTTTATGTATAGATGTTAGTTATTCTTTCACGCAAAAACTATTGAATGGATTTCGATGAAACTTGGTATACAGCATAGTAGTATATTGTTTTTTCAAAGCTTCAAGGGATCACAGACCTGAGTAGGTATATGGTTTCAATTTTAACTCGATACCTCTACGCGTTCCAGAGATAAAGAGTCTTGCCAGCCAGACAAACAGACAGACAGACGGACAACAAAGTAATCAAATAAGGGTTCCGTTTTTTTCCTTTTGAGGTACGAAACCCTAAAAAGGGCACAGTTCTATTTTATTTTCATCTCCGTGAGGTGAGCGAATTCCGTCACCTTTGCCACTTAACCAGTTTCAATATTAAATTTGTTTCTTTAATAGTTCCCTCTCAAACGAGAAAGTCTAAGTAAAACAACAGCATCTCTAAGTTTATTTACACCAAGGCCTAAAAGCTTTCATTGAAAAGCTCTTAGTGTTTCATTAAAGTTAACCCTCAAATGCGAATGTTCTATTCAGTGTTATTATTAAAGTTGGTCCTCCGTGGGTGGTCCTTCCAGCCTTTTGTTATAGGTCATTAATATTTAAGATCTTAAGTTTATTTATAGAAATATTTAATAACGATTTAAAGTAATTCAAACTTATATTATAGAAAGTAAGTTTTTGTTTGTTTGTTAGCCTTTAAGTCTAAATCATTGAACCTTTCATTCTGAAAGTTTATGTTGTCAGGAGAACAGAAAAGATATCAGAAACCTTTATTTCAAATAGACCATTTAAAGGCACTTTTGAATTCTCAAAATGTCGGTTAGTCAAAAAAAAATGGAAGCTAACTTGCATGTTACAAAGCGTAGATCTCTATGAAGAAGAATATGTAAGATATGGACACTCTTTTAAATCATATTTAAAAAAAAACATTACAAAAATAGACATTAAAATTATATACACAATGTTACATACAACTAAATTAAATACACAATGTCATAGATACAATTAAAATATATATATATACAGAGTTATTATGTGTTACATATAATCTTGCTTACATATTACTTGTCGCTTCTATTATGTGAGCACAATGTAGATAAATAATGAAAAAAGGGATCTAAAAATAGAGAAATGGCTTATTTCAATTTCTATTTTTTAATCCCTTTTCCTAATCCTTTTCTTTTTTTTAAATCTGGCAGCTTTCAACTAACGGCGCCCGTGTTAACAGCATGTCATATTGCAGTGGTAAGGCCCTCTTTGAGAAGTAGTTACAGAGGCACCACGGAAAACTCACTTTCTGCCTGACTGAGGTCCTCAACAGACACGGTTGTTGCGAGAGGTTCCTGTGTCGGATTCGGCGGGAAGAATCGCTTGGGTATCATGGGTGTCACCATTGTATGAATCGCTCGGAGGACTCGGTGGAGCATGCGGTAGAAGTCTACCGCGCTCGGGCGTAACGCCGCCGTGTCTTCGTGGAGGTAGTTGGCGGTGATGACCTTTCGCATCTGGCCGGTTCAGGTCCTTCTGCAAAGCAGTAATGCAAAGAAGGTGGTCAAAACCGTGAGAGAGAATACCTCCTTACGCCTCAGCAGCCACCTTGGGTGACGCCCCGGGCGTCGGGACTCGCAAAACAGTTCACTGCCACCAATGTCCGGCCGTCCGGTAAGATGGCGCTAAATGTTACCGGATGGCTGGTTAGCGAGCAGCCCGAATCCTCAGCCCGTAGTGTTCTACGTGTGTCACAAAGAGATGTCAGCAAGTGTGCTCTCACTTTTCATCTTTTTGAGTTCAAACAAGATGAAAAGTGAGATGTCAATGTGTATAAAAAATATTAAATATCCGTAGACAAAAATGACTTACCGAGATCCGTCTGTGTATAAATCTACTGAGATTCCTCCGTACGTCAATCCAGTCCGTTCTAGATGTCAGTAAAAAGTCAGAAAATCAGTCTTACTTTGTTTTTTTTTACTAGGTAATGTGTGTCAGACAATATAATTAATTAGGGAAAGGCTAGCTATATTGTTAGACAAAACCTAAAATGACCTCCAAATTGTCATCAACAGCCACCCCAATTACCATACTTGTAGCGACATCTATAAAGCCACGTAGGAACTAAAATTCAAAATCCTACATCACGGTATTAAAGTTATCCTCACGATTAGAACATATACCACAGTCCGAAATCAACCATGAGGCAGTTGCCTGCACACCACCCGTGTGATCAGAGGATCCTCCCCGTAGTCCGCAAGCCCACGCTTACGGTGGCTGGAAGTCAGGGTCAGGGTGTCGGCTCCTGGGGCGTGGGGACGTCCATTCCCTCACTCGTGCGGCTGCCTCCTTCACTAGCATTACTGACACAGCGGGCACAGTGGTGCTCCGAACGGGTGAGAGTTTACACCCTGTTCCGCGTACCTATAAATACTTAATATTTCAGGGTCATGCCGTCTCCTTGAGTCAATTCCGTATACCGGCCTAGTCGCGAGCATTATATGGTTAAATCCATCGCGTGCCTACTTTGGACGCCTTGAACTACTCAATGTATTGACGGGTAGTTTGAAAAATGATTTATTGGTTACAAGCACTTTGCTCGCGACTTCGTTGGCGGGGGCGAAACAGGAAGCCACTGTCTATTGGTTTTGAATTAGTGAAAGTTTACAGACTAATTGACATGACCTAGCATTATAGTAACTAAATAAAGCCTCATAAAACCAACTTCAATTCTGTGTGAGGAGTGGCTGGAAAGACCTCACGGCGTCCTCACCTTCCACATGACGCAGGTTCTCACCGAATATGGTCAGTTCGGGAAGTTCCTGCACCGGATTCGTGCCGAAGTAACGCCCGGGTGTCACCACTGTGTGGAACGCCCGGAGGACATAGTGGAGTACACGGTACGGTGTACACTTGGCCGGTTTTTCATTATGAGACAAAACAAACCTCTATACACCCCTATTTTTTAATTAGTACAAAAAAAATGGGTTCTATCTGTACCCGTTACTAATCATATTAATATAGTCAAAAGTATAAAAAAACGATTTCCCAAAAATTGTTCCCCAATAATTGAATCAATTATGCGTAACAATTGCTACTAGAAAATACTACGCGCACTGTTATTCCATTGTTTTTCATTCATAATCAATAGCCTCTACAATATTTCCAAAAACCGTGTGACACTTTGGGATTTAGACAAACGCTAATAACTTTACTTAAATAATAACAAGACCTTTTCTAATAAGCCTTTTAAGTATTTGTACTAATTAAAAACTAGTGGTGTATATAAAATTTTCGATTGAATCGTCATAGTCATAATTCTATCTCTATAATTGTCACCGCGAGTGTATTTTACCTCTTTCACTGAGACTTCATTTTAAGCGTTATACACTGTCTTGTCAAAACATCTTTTACACAGTTCTTCCTCATTTCATGCCAATCTTGTGCAAGACCTTCCAACTAATTTAATTATGCCATCAACAAATCTCTCGCTACACAAATTGTCCTTCAGTCCAAGGAAAGACCCCTCAAACGATATGCCATAAAAAAATCAAAGATTCAAAGCAGACACATCGATAAAAGAAAGTCATAAAACAAAAATATACATAACACAATCGGACAGACGAGAGAACCGATGGCACTAAAAGTACCGTGAAGAGCACTAAAAAGTGCCGGCGTCGTAACGAGACCTTTAAGTGGAGTTAAACCGTGGTACCGAGGTACGACTTGACGTGGGAGCCCGTCGTAAAAATTGTGAGGATGGTGGAAGGTATGGGCGGAAAGCGGTGTAGAGGAATAGTACATTTTGATACAATTTGAACGAGGCAGAATTCGCCCGAGCCGCAGGCGAGGTTGTTATGAATGCATAGTGCA
This sequence comes from Mythimna pallens, assembly GCA_961205895.1. Taxonomy (NCBI): domain Eukaryota; kingdom Metazoa; phylum Arthropoda; class Insecta; order Lepidoptera; family Noctuidae; genus Mythimna; species Mythimna pallens. The sequence goes on along the minus strand of OY540850.1, from coordinate 15,390,150 downwards.
GCAGTGACTTTTTACGTGTACGAAAAGACATTTTTCAATACACTTACGAAGAAATAAATAAATGGGGGTTGCTTAGCGACCAGTCTGATACGATACATAAGTACAATAAATGGTGGCGAGCTCACGGACTTTTCCGCACTAGTTTGGAAAACAGTGAATTGCGTGCCTAAAAGCGGTAAATATAAGAGCGGGTTTTCGAGTAAGTGTTTATTGCTTCTTCTCGCTCGAACGGTTAAACAGATTTACATGGATTAGTGGATTGCATAGCACAAATAATACTTTTTATCTCGGAAGTATGTTCTTTGGGGACCATTTTCAAAATTCACGCGGGCGAAGCCGCTGGCATTAGCTAGTTAAAGACAATCTCTATCAACTTCGTTTTCAATAGCATCTCGTATTAATATCACCTTCTTTATCATCATCATAATACCGACACCCATCAAAACCAGTTCCACCAACTCGCTACAGCTTCTACCTTACTCCGTCCCCAGAGGGTGTCACCCTACCCTGCCCTTGATGTAACACCGCAATAAATCAGGCGCAAGTAACGGATGGCCTGCTTCTCTGCTTACCCGCTTCACTTGCTAAGTTAATTGACTCATTATACGAGGTGTTGGTGTGACCTTGGACAAGGTTCCACGTGTTTTTGTATTTTGTACTTTCCGTACTTTTATTGTATAGCACTTTTCCCTTGACTTTGTTTTCGAGAATACCGTACTTTTTTGCATAGCATAGTTGGCCTTATAATGTTCCCACAGTTGGGACTCAGGCCTCCTCTCTAGAACAGGGAATAGGCCATAATCCACCACGCTGACCCAGTGCGGCTTAGTGAATGTCACATGTCTTCGAATTTTTGGTTCTGGGACATGCCGGTTTCCTCACGAGGTTTTCCTTCACTGTTTTAAGAGCAGTGGTGATGAAATAATTACACAAAGTAATGCGCCTGGCTGGGTTTGAACCCGCGATCTACAACTCGTAAGTCGGGGCCGTTACCACTGGGCCACCACTGCTCTCTCTTTTTCGTATATATGTTTTTTTTTAAGGTGGGAAATCATCTAATGACTTCTCGCGCTCTAAGGCGGGGCGAGAGGGTGTATCTGACTTTTACTAACTAAAACAGACCTATGTTCCTTCAGTTGCCCTTTGCGTTCTAGGTCCTTTTCAGAAGTTGACCCATGGCTGCAGTTGGCTTCGGCCCTACTGGGTTTCTACGTTACTATATAGGATATTACTAATAAAAAAAAAAACAGCCAATTAACTTATATCCTTTTTGTTTCTGTTGGGGGTAGATTTTCGAAGAATCCAAATAATGTCGAGTACGAAATTTAATTATGCCTTGATTAGCTTAGCTGGCGAAGGAACTAATAGTTTTCTAAAAATATATTATGCGTGAATTTTGGCCCTTCATAATTATATATTATACCTAGTCATAAATGTTGCGCCGACCCCAAATAACACGGAACAAGGGCAGGAAGATGATGATAATGAGTCATAAATAAAAAAATATAAAAAAAAAAACAAAAAAAACCAATTATAAAAATCTTGCACATATTAATCGAGATCCTGAATAACGATTTTTTTTTCCAAATTCTTTTAAAGTTTTTAATAAAACACATATTTCCTGGAACAAGTTTTGTGAAATTTTAATATTCGAGTGAGTAACGGAATTACCGAACGCCAACAAAGCGTTCAGGGGTTATCTCTCTTTTTTCGCATTGCCTCTTTATCAAACATTGCATTGGATTACTGGATTGCGTTGGATGAAGCTTTTAAACCATGTTCACGTTCGATAGACGGATCGAGAAGGGCCCTCTTGAAAGAGTGTCCAGGGAATTTCTTGCATGTTCTTTTCCATAGAGATATTTCACAATTTTTCTCTGCATCATCCAAAGGTTGACTGGTAGAAATTGCCTAAGGCATTAAGGTCCACTTTCGTACTTTTGTGTGCATAAAGCATCACTACGTTGTATAAAACAAAGTCGCCACTGTCTGTCTGTCCACCACCACTGTCTGTGTGTCTGTGAAGTTTTAAAGTTCTAAGCATACATAGGTATGCTTAGATCTTTAAAACTACCAGATCTTTAAAACAACCGCATCAAAATCCGCTGGATTTTGATGCGGTTTTTTTAATAGATAGAATGATTCAAGAGAAAGGATTATGTATATAATATATGCATAATATAGTAGAGAAACACTGATAATTTTACAGGTTCCTAATGTGATGTCGTACATAAACACATTTTATGCGCTTACATTGCAAACGCTGGCTGAACCCTACGAAATAGATCAAAAAAATGTACTACAGTATACCTTAAAAAGGTATATGTCTATCTCTTAGGGATAACCCGAAATAACCATTTTTTATCCTTTAGTTTTTACGAGAAATAATGGCTTATTTACGAAACGATTTTAAGAAAAACAGATTTAATCCTTATCCAATTAAGTACCTTACATACATTGTGCATTTAATATAGATCAATATGGCCTTTTACAGCATGTAATCAAAATTCATATTTTCGATACAAATTATTTACATAGCGGTTGCAGTGGTATCAGCATTGCACCCGTGCGAAGTCGGGGCGGGTCGCTAGTTTAATAAATAAATAAATCTACACTGTGGACCTGCAAATACCTTAATCTATTTTTTATGACTGACCCTGAAATACAAAGTTCTTGTAAATATTTCAGTTGAAATATATGTTTTGAAATTAAGTACCCCATAAAAATATTGTCTTCAACCCGTGGGTTTCACTTTATGACTTTAAACTGTGTTACCAAAGTAAAATGCCATTAATACCATGATAATCGACACTAATCGGTTTGGACTTTCTAATTATATTACTGAAATAGATTCCTTTGACCTAGTTTTATGTTTCTGCTGACATTAGGGTGTTTGGACTCGAAATATTATGGGTATTTGATTGATCAATTGTTACGGGTTGGTCGATGGTCTGCACTTGACCGCTCTGTGTGTACCGACTAGAGGATACGGTGGAGAATGCGGTGGAGGTGTGTCCTCGTGGGGGCTATCGGCGGCAACAACCTCTCGCGCCTGGCCCTAGTATAGCCCATGGTCTGGAGCGAGAAAGTAAGGTAGCAATGGGTAGCTTGCCATCCGGCTGACCAGTAACCGACCAGACCGAACCCCAGGTGTTGACGGCACGTAGTAAAGAAAGAAAGAAAATATAGGGAAACCCGAAATCCTGGAACCCAAGGCCAAGAAGGGATATAGGTGTGGTTTTAGTCAGTAAAAGTCTGACACGAAAGAGAGGGAGAAGTCTTTGGATGAAAAAAAAATCTCACCTGTAGTAATCTCTGATGTAGTTGACGATAGAGAACGCTTGTCCAGAAGATTCCTATTCACTCTTAATTTCATAACTCTCTGACTATAGTGCTTGAGTATAGTTGTATGTTAGTTTAGGTTTTTTTGGCGAAATAAGTGGATTCTAAGGCAATAACTTAAATCAATTCAATAAAGTAGAATGTAGCAAATACTATTTCTTAGACTTAATAATGCCTTCTTGAACTAAAAGCAAAGAAAACTAAAAATATTAAATTCGGCGCCATCTAGCGAGCGATAGCGATTTTTCACCTGTCATGGCGAACCGATGGCACGCGTAAAAGAAGTTTAACATGTAGGTGATTTAAAACACTAGTAATCACATCAATTTTCTCTTTTATACATATAAATGAATAAAGAAACTACTGTAAACATTACGATATACGAATTAAAAGTAAATAGCATTTAAGCATAAGCATAATCAGCCTTTTAATGTTCCCACTGCTGGGACTCAGGCCTCCTCTCTATAGGAAAGGGAATGGGCCGTAATCCACCACGCGGGCCCAGTGCGGATTGGTGAATGTCACATGTCTTCGAATTGTTGGTTCTAGGACTGGCCATTTAGAGAGCATTGGTGATAAAAATAAAGTACACAAAGCAATGTGCCTGGTTGGTTTTCAAAATGGCAACCTAGAACTTGGGACTGCTGCCACTGGCCCACCACTGCTCTCAATTAACTAAACCATCTATTTTTCTATAATAGTTTTTATATTTTCTGCGAATTTTAAATTTTATTTAAATTATGTTAACATTTATTTTCTTTGTTTGTCGAAGATGTTGGTGTGTTGAGGTCTGACAGATCGACAGAACGACAGAACAGAAGTAGTGCCAGTCTGACAGGTTGCGGCTGACTTCGAACGAAGCATCTGACCGTCTGACTTCAGAAACCAAACTTGTGGAGACATCGGTATCTTAAGGTTAGATCAAGCAATCTTAATTATTCTGTTTATTTTTATTACTATTGATAGGCTCGCGGTTGATCACTATCTCACCTGATGGTTAGCAATGATATGGTTTACTATGGAGCACGCTTGCCTAGAAATATTCTATTTAATCTTGACTTAAAGATCCGTTGATTATAGCCATCAGGAAATATAGAGTCCGGCAGGGAATTCCACTCCTTAGCTGTACTTACAATGTGTTCCTAAAAAGTTTTGAACGTATGGGTAGGATGTCCACTATGTACCAGTGGCGCAACGCCGTACGTTTAGTGGTCCGCTAACTAAGCTAAAATTCCTGGTAGTATTCAACGCCGCCAAAACACAAGCATGTCTGTTCACCGCCAAAAGGAGTCCGTTCACCTTGGCTCCTGCTTTTCGGAATGTATCCCTGGAGTGCACCGACCGCCTTCAGCTCTTGGGTGTCGAAATTTCTTCTGACCTCAATTTCGGGCGGTTCATTGAGTCCAAAGCCAAGGTAGCTGCTAGAAAACTAGGCGTTCTTGCAAAGGTCCGGCGGTACTTCACACCGGGTCAGCTTCTAATGTTATACAAAGCACAGGTCCGATCGTGTGTGGAGTACTGCAGTCATATATGGGCTGGTGCTGCAAAATGCCATCTGGCAGCTTTGGACTCAGTAGAAAGGCGTGCGAAGAGGCTAATTGGGGATCCAGATTTGGTTAAGTCCAATCTACAAAGCCTCGAGCACAGGCGCAGGGTAGCCAGCCTATCGGTATTTTACAGGTTGCTTTTTGGAGAGTGTGCGCGGGAATTACATGACCTGATTCCGCCATCTCCTTTCTACCATCGGACAACCCGACGTACGGCGAGTATCCATCCTTACGTTGTTGAAACACCAACGGTCCGAACTAAGCGATTTGCTTCGTCGTTTATACCGCGTACATCGAGGGACTGGAACAATTTGCCTGCTGCTGTCTTCACGTCCAACTATAATTTAGGTGCCTTCAAGGCTAGAGTAAATAGGCTCTTAATAAACAAGTGCGCCTCACCATCAATGATTGCATCACTGCTTACCATCAGGTGGGATCGCAGTCAAGCACTGGTTTATAGCGAATAAAAAAAATAAAATTATTTAAGGTTAAATTATCTCTGAATGCTAATATTATAAAGCTAAAAATGAAGTTTGTTTGAACGCGTTAATAATCTCAAGAACAATTGATTCAAATTAAAAAATCCTTTTAGTGTTGGATAACTAGAGATGTGGGTGAAACGGCGGGGGACAACTAGTAGTATATTTAATAGATTAATTTTAGTTTTTGTAATATTATTGATATGCTTACGTTTGTTCACTACCTCATCTGCCCCCCTAGCCAAGTTACAACCGTTTCGTTTTGATTCTCTTTTCGTTGATCGCCTTGAGTCGGCCACGCCTCCTATTCCTTTGTTCTGACCACGTGACTGAGCGTTGAGATGATGTCAGAATACAAAAATCGGAGGCATTTCCTACTCGAGGCGATCGACGAAAAGAGAATCGAAACGAAACGGTTGTAACTTGTCTAAGGGGGCTGATCTATTGTACATCTATCTTATGTATTTTAAGACCTACTTCGCATTTTTGTCAATGACTACGCCATTTTTTTTTTATAAAACATCGTTGCCCGGCACTAGGAATTAGTCCTGTATCGTAGGTTTGTTCACAAACATGTAAACTCACAAACACAAACACCCAGACCCGGAACAACTGTCTGTATATCGCAATCGTTTAATATATTTATACAGGGTTACTTGTAAAACACTAACAACCTTGCAGGACTGTATTACTAACATCATAAACAACAACTTTTCTTCTATGATTTTTCACAAAACATAATACATTTACCAAAAACAAACCTTCAAGATTTCGTTGTTCTATCTAACACATTTCAACTCTGTATTTTGCTGTACCCACCTACGCCTCCCGCGCATGACCCCCGCTCCCCTTCACTATTGTACTATCGCTTGCTTCGCATAGAATTTGTAACATTTAGAACGTTCGATTTAAATATATTTATTTTTGTATGAAAATCTGATGAACCAATGTATGAATTTTTTTTTAAAGTCATAGAACAAAAGTTGTTGCATAGTCCTGAGAGGTTGCCAGTGTACAAATAACCCTTATTTATTTAAACTTCATGTACAGTAGTGGTACATAGGCGGACTTAATGCAACAAGGCATTCTGTTCCAGTCAACCTTTCTAGAAAATGCTGTGAGTTGCACATTTATTTTTATTTTTATGCCAATTTGTATTGTAATGGGCATCTGTTAATTATCCCAAATAAATAAAATAAAGCATTTCATACAAATATTCTTCGTTATAAAGAAACTGAAGCATGTGCCAGCAGATGTCACCTTGGCCTTGGTTAGACCTTGCGTATTGTAAACCAAGCCAACCATTGTGTTGATTGTCGGTTTGTAGGATCTGCTGTCTACACGGACTGCAACAAGCATGGACACCTCTGTTGGGACGCTGGGTTGCACCCGTGTGGTACATGCTTTAGTGAACCGTGGCTATCTTGCATAGTAAAAATAAATAGAGTTATAGGTTAACTGAGTTTGAGCTACGCTAATAGGTACTGCTTGCACTGACTGGACAGGTCCACTCAAATCTGTGTGGGTCTTTCATCAAAAGACCATCTGAAATTCTAATTTGCACGGTTCACAACTGTAGACAACTGAGGGGTATATCCCACTCTTTGTAATTACCTCTTCGTATTTTGTTTCTAACTTTTAAAGTTTTCATGCGGAACTATTTCACTTGTAGTTTGACGGTAGATATGCTTAGAGGTTAAAATTGCATTCAGGTGTTCAGTTCCTATGCTCAGCAGTGGGTAAAGCCGGGCTAAGGAAGACGATTAAGTGAAGATTTCATGATATAATATGTACAAACAAAAGTAGTATAAATAAACAATAGCCTATAAGTCTGTACACCAATGATTTTAACTGAGTTTCCACATTATCAAAGTTTTTGGAACAAGTCGAAGTAGAAACGGAGTTTTGAAGCCAAATACAACAAACTCAGACATGTTATTTTTCATTTGCGAATTGAATTTTTTCATGTGTACTTTTTAATTAAATAACATGTTATTAAAGCTGATCATTCACTCGTCAGGCCCGGAGATGTCGCGTTGGCGCGGCTTCGATGGCGCGGGGTGAACGCGCGCCGCGGCTAGGCGCACATGCGCGCCTGGCTCGTCGTGTGTGCGGCGCTCGCGCTGGCGCCCTGCCGAGCGACCGCTGCGCACCCCCACCCCGCGCGACTCGAGCGCATCAAGTCACAGATACTAGCCAAGGTGAGTGCAGCACACATAGATGTTACGGAGTGAACGCACGCCGCGGCTAGGCGCACATGCGCGCCTGGCTCGTCGTGTGCGGCGCTCGCGCAGGCGCCCTACCCAGTGATAAAAACACCCCTGCAGCACACACATAACCTGGTCAACCTGTCGGTCACTGAAAGTTCTTGGTGTGGAAATACTGACAGCTGATCGAAAACGTCCAGTGGATGAATTGGACGCTTTCTTTATCTTTAGGATAGGATCTCTTGAACCGTTCCACGCAAGATGCAAACTTTTAGCAAACCTTCGACTATCCAAACAACACGATCATTCTATATGTTGAGACTATTAAGTTTCCGAGTAATCTTATCCTGTTATGTTTTAATATGGTCCTTCTTCCACCAGCTGGGGCTCTCATCGCGGCCCACGCCACTAGGGGCGCCGCCGCGCGACGTAGTGCGACAGATATTAGCACGAGCCGCAGACCCGCGGCCCCCACCCCGCCACCACGACTCAGACACCGAACACGCCATGAGGGAAATCATTGCGATAGCACATAGAGGTACCAACATGCACACAAACAAACAGACATACAAAGTATACACGGACGTTCAACCGACCTGATAGAAGACCAATCATTCCAGTCAGACACTAAAAAGTTTTTACTGACGACGAATCTTCAATTGTAGTAACGGAATATACTGCAAACGTTCAAAAGGCATGACTAGAGTGGCTTACACTGACAAGATACATAAGGGGGACAACGTCACGATGGCATTTAGGGGGTACAACAAACATACATACTTACAATAGACACACACAGATTTAATGTAAAAACAGAGTAGATAAAAGCAAATGTCAAGAGATGAAAAGACTGAAGAACTTACTTTTTTTTTTCCTTCGCCCTTCACGGGCAGGCTAAGGTCTTGGACCATACCGCCTCGTCTTCAGTGCTTATTATCTTTCTTGTTTATAAGTAAGGCCAAAGCCTCGTCTTCAGTTTAATCCGTCTTGTTCAAAAGTAAGTAAGGCCGAAGCCTCGTCTTCAGTTTCATCCTTCTTGTACAAAAGGCAATAAGGCCGCAGCCTCGTCCTTAGTAGTGAAGAACTTACTGAATGTTGACACTGACGTAAAACATGACTTGAAGGGAATTATCACCATAGTGCATAGGAATACTAATACATAGATAGGTGAACTAGTACAAAGACAAATAAGTTGATAGGTTGGTTTAATAACGAGGGTGACGACCGAATCTACTACTTGACACGTAAACATATCACTAGCAGAGATTTACATATCCTCGTAATTACAACCAATTGATGCAAAATTTAAGACTAAAAAAATCTAAAAAGTAAGTAGATAACGGCATGAGAGGCATGTGTGTGGTCAAATAAATAAATCTAAAAGGTAAATCTCTGCTAGTTATTACTAGGGTGGGCGCTGATACCTATATATACAAGATATTAAGTTATCTTAGCTTAGGTATCAGCTGTAACACTTAAATATCACAATTGATTAACCTGTCGACCTAATTTACTGTAATTTGGAAAACTTGTTAGCTTGAAGGTGCAAATAAATAAAATAAAAAAAAAATAAACAAATATCTACCTTAAACAGAAAGATAGACGCGTTTCAACACAAGTGCTAAAACACAAATCACAGTTAAAATGAAAAACTAATTTACTTTCTTATGAGTCATAAGCTCCGTCATACAAAGTATACGGTCCAGTCATATCAACATACTAGTGAACTACCCCAGATTTGCACGGATATTATTTATAGATATATACATGAACCTAGTGAAAAATCGGATCAAATACCTTAGTGCGGTTTAGGTGCGGTGTAAATGTTAGTGGACAAACAGAGAGACATGAAAAGTGACTTTTAATAGGTAATTAAGTAAAGATATACCGTAACACGGGGTAAATAGAAACGCAGGGGTGAATAGAAACATTACTTTGATTGAAATTTTCACGTTAATAACAAATTGTTTTTTTAGTACTCATACTTAGTATTGAAATGTTATCCATACTTCTATGTTAATATTATAAAGAAGAAAAATTGTATTTTGTTTGTAAGGAATAAATTCAAAAACTACTGAACCAATTTTAAAAACACTTGCAGCAGTAGTATGCCACGTTATTACTGAGTGACATAAGCTACTATCTACTATTAGATACTACTACCTACTAAGCAATAGGAAGGCAGTGTAAGGGCACCCTGCTACCTGCTGCTAGCTATTTTCTAATTTTACGTGGGCAAAGCCGCTGGCAAAAGCTAGTATTAAATACATTAATACTTTATTGAAACTAAAAATATCGAAGTAAAAATCCTAATCAAATTTTAGTTTCTATTCACCCCTGTGTTTCAATTCGCCCCGTTTCCCAGTACATGTCTAGACGAATCTGTGGTTCAGGAGTGACAAACCCACGGTAAATACCGAGGTGTCAGAATTTTTAAATAAGTATTATGACGAGCATTCACATTCACACTTTTACCAAAACGAGTTAACCGAAAAAAAAAATACCCATAACGATACGATCTTCTTCATTATGTAAATTATTTTTTCTACCGTAACTAACGAAATTAACTCAACACTTTTCCAGAAACGGAAATGGTTTTTTAAGCAACTTCTATCTGATTCATGTTTGAAAAGTTTCCAAGATGGCCGCGATGTATCAAGATTCCTTTTTTAAAAATTAGAGCTTTCTTTTATTGGGTACGAAAAAGCAATACAGTACAGTTCTAATATATCATGAATAATATAATTTGAGTAAAGTAAAACCCAGGATAGTTGCAAGTGCTCGGATTATAATTACTTTAGTTTCACGTAATCACATGCTACTTATGTACCCATCGAAAAATCTTCCTATTACAAAGTTGACCGTGTTGCATGTCTTTGTCAGATCAAAATATTTAATGGTTGAAATAATGTCCTGTTTTCCGGCAGAATATTTTTTCTAATCTTAATTTATGTGGATTAGGATTTATCTCTACATGGGATAAACGTCCCATAATATAGGGGTCCACATAAATCTTTAATAATTAATCTAAAATTATTAAAGATATTTTTTTTTTCTTTTTATAAATTTGAAGATAACATAAGAAGAAGATAAAATAAGATAAGATCTATTCCGGTCCCTATGATTTTATCAACACAATTGTGAATCAATGACCTTGTGAACACATTCATTGCGTTCAATTGTAAAGCTGCCACAAGTTGCTAGTAATTAATGCCAGGTTTATATAAAGAATTTAGGTTTCTATCAATGTTATGAATATACAGTTTCTAGACCAACAGTATATTAAAATCAATGAATACCATTGCTCTCGCAAAAATAAAATATATTTTTCATGTCTTTGAAAACGTGATGAACTGATAAAACAGACGCAGACACAAACTATCTGTTACCATATTACTAGTACCTCAGTAACCATATGACCACTCTAGAGCCAATTCACACCACTAAGTTGTATTATATTGTAATGCAGAAATGGGTCACAAACATCATTGGCAACTCCATAACGTCCGCTAACTAAATAACTGAACGATGGGCCAGTTACTACCCTGAATAAAGCGTCTAGACTTAGCCATTTGAGAGCCAATTATGTACTTTGGCATAAATATCGGCTAAACCAGACCGATCTAGATTTTTTTTTGACAAAAAGTGCGTGATAGACATTGGCTGTTCATCAAAGTCTTGCTAGTGACATCATATTGTTGGATAATCGTCTGGTACGCTTAGAAACTTTACCACTTGGTACCAAAAGTTTTCTTTGATACGCAAGTTAAGGACCTAGTTTTTCTAGTTCGTTAAACATCAAAAGAACGTCTGAGAATTTCAGTTCAGACTGTTAAAAAAGCGATAAAAATACTTGTGTTGAAAAAAACAGAAAAGAACTTATTAACAAACACCTTGTTCCATTTTATTCTAATGGATAATCCTCCAGTTATGGTTGCACGGTAATACTCGTTGGATAGTTAATACTTACAAAGCGAACTGGGAATTGTTAAACTTATTTAAAAAGTACCAAAGTGTTATAACCCAGTAACGATTAGCTGCGAAACTCTTCGCACCAATTTGCCTGCTGTGGTATTCCCGTCCGATAATAATTTAGGCGTCTTCAAGGCTAGAGTGAATAGGCTCTTTATAAACTAGTGCGCCTCACTATCAACGATTGTATCACTGCTTACCCTAGGAACGCAGTCAAGCACTAGTTTATAATATTATTTAAAAAGAACTTGTTCTATTAGATCACTAGTATTATGAAGCATAAAAGGTATATTACTCTTTCCCTCACTAACGCCAAATCTAGTCTGGTTCATGCCCACGTTCGGCCTTGTATTTACATATTCGATTTGTGATTCTGTAGTTATCTGTTCATTGTCTGGGCCGTCAGATTGAGGATTCGTCTTGGCACTCGTTGTACATCATAAATAATCATAGTCCATGATAGATACTACAACAATTTGAGGACTTTCTCCTTTTTATTTTGCGTTACATTGATTTGATTTCTGGTCCTTTGAGGTCGCTTTAATTTATCTTTGTATATTCAGTTGTGTTGCTTTTTGCTGTTATCAGACATTTTTATTTAATTTATTACGTTATTTTTTGATGATGCCCGTTGAATTATTGGCTGATAATTCTTTGGGTATCAACTTTCTTAGTTTTGGTTTTTTTTTAAGTGACTTAGACATAAGACTCTGCTTATGATGATTCTAATTGAAGACTTCATACTTTCTATTACACTTCACACAAAATTGACATTCAATTTATACTTCATTGTTTATTAAAATTAGAAATAATTTTTACTGTTATTTACCTCTGTTTTCGAAGTGGCCCATCGACATTTTAATGTAGATTATTTATCTGTATTTGACATTGTCTATCGTTATTATTTAATATGTTTTTGTCAATTATACGTAATTATATTATTGTTCAATGTTTCTTGCAAGTATGTTTTCAGAATAGCAGACATTTTTATAGTTATTGAAATGGAACTGAAAATGTGAGTATCGGTCTGAAAGTAAAAATCTAATGATGAGTTTATCGTACTAAATCTTTTGATTGTTTTTCAGGTTCAACAACACATATGTAATCTGAAAAATGGTCCTTTGGGTATTACAGACGAATAGCATTTTCTAATGAAATTGTCGGTAAGTGGCCTAAACTATATCTTAGTATAACTATCTGATAGACGAGGATAGTCTAATGCGGTGTCCTACGTGGACGAATGCAGTTGCGAAACGAACGGTGCGACTCTGTCGTACGAGCGCGCAAATTTGCCGCTTCAGCCACTATATCAAACATGTTGCCTTACCGCAAGAGTTTGCGTGAAAATATCAGACGAACTGTACGTGACCGCTTCGCTTCGCCCGTTGCCGCACTGCACCCACGTGTGGTTGGTCACGAAGGCCACCGCAATAGAATCTCAATTGTTTGTTCTTTCCGCCCCTTCGCTTCGCGATTGCAACTACGTTGAATCACCTACATGTAGGCGGGAAGCATAAGGCCTACTGTCCACGGACGCGTAGCTTCATAGACGCGTATTCTTCATTTTACGCTCACAGCTTACATACAAAACTATGAAATTCTACCAAAGAGCGGTAACGTCGTGCCGCGTCGGGTTGTCGAATACGCGTCTATGAAGCTACGCGTCCGTGCATAGTAGGCCTAACTGATTTAACAGGCGTTACGGATTATCAAGAACCTCAGAGTCTATGCCAACTAGTCTTGCCAAGGATGTTACTCAGTAAATGGGTTATGAAGGTCAGATAAGCAGTTTCTGTCATTTGCGTCTATTCAAACCAGAAACTGACCTCAACAAAATAGGTAAAAGCCACTGGCAGAAACTAGTTTTAAAATAAATATCTAAGTAGTTTTGGTATCTATACCGTGATTTTAATTAGGTAGACCAAAGTGACAGCACTGGACAATCCCAGCTGTCTATGAACAATGCCCAGCTGTCATTAAACCATTGTTATAGCTGTCACTTTGGTCCACCTAATATAAGACTGCGCCGAGCAAAATAATACAAAATGGTCGTCACAGTTTAAATGATACTATCAATACATAATTACTATAAAACAAAATTGTAACGAATACCATAGTGAATGAACTAACGAATACAGTTGACAAAACTATAAAAAATATCGTACAGTTCATCATCATCATCATCATCATTTCAGCCGAAACACGTCCAATGCTGGACATAGGCCTCCCCCAAGTGTCGTCACAATGAACGGTCCTGTGCATCTCGCATCCATCGTGCAGTTCATATAAACAAAAATACGTAAATTCGTTAATTTTAAAACAGCGTGTTGCGTTTAATTAATAAATTGAATTTTGATAGTAAAAACAGTTGAATTTATTCACAAACTTCAACTCACATTCATCTCTAATGATCTTGTTTTGTAAATGATATAAAATAGGGCTTGTCTGCGATCTCAACTGATGGTAAGTAATGATGCAAGAATCGTTGATGGGTGAATCGCACTAGTTTATTAAAAGCCTATTCACTGTACCCTTGAAAGCACCTAAATTATAAATCAGAAGACCGCAGCAGGCAAATTGCTCCAGCCCTTCGATGTACGCGGTGTAAACGAGGATACGAACACATTACAATGTGAGGTATTTATATTTTTGAAATGTCGATTGGAGTCGATTGAGAAGCGAGCCAAGAGGATCATCGGTGATGATGCACTTGTCGAATCAAAACTCCAAATCTTTGAGCATCGACGCCGAGTTACTAGCCTGTCGGTTTTCTATCGATTACACTTCGGGGAGTGTGCGTTGGAATTGTACAATTTAATTTCACCAAGTCCGTTTCATCATCGAACCACTAGACGTACGGCGTTGCGCCACCGGTACATGGTGGACATCCCACCCATACGTACAAAGCGTTTTGGGAACACATTCATAATGCGTACAGCTAAGGAGTGGAATTCCCTGCCGGGGTCTGTGTTCCCTGATAGCTACAACCTAGGGGTCTTTAAGTTAAGAGTGAATAGGTTACTTCTAGGCAAGCGTGCTCTATCGTCGGCCACATCATCGCTTACCATCAGGTGAGATAGTGGTCTAACGCAAGCCTATCAATAATAAACATAATAAAAAAAAATGTCGCTTGGTTGTTTTGTTATAATTTTTTTGTTTTACTGACGCGCTGTTTTTAATCATACTCCGATATAAAACTCAGTCGTCCGCTGGAGTAGCGAAGTCTTAAAATGATGATATATGTAGTTACAAACTAAACTATTCCCACGTAGCAACACAGTATTCTATCAATATACCCTTCAAAGTTACGCCACGAGGCTTCGATACCAACACTAGAGTTACGTATACATTTCTATGGGGTTATGCAACCGAGCCATTTGGGCCGTCGCCAGGGAAGCCCGATTTTCTAGCCAGAACCACATAACGATTTATGCCATACTTTTTAACCGTTTTCAAAATGCAAAACCTTTTGAAATGGGAAATTGGAAATGTCCTCGATGTATTGAAAGGGTGTCTGTGGGGGTGGGTAGAAAATTGTTTAGAGTTTACATAGCAATGTAAGGGGCTGTAGACAATTATATCGATCCTAACAGTCACGTTTTATTTGTAAGCTTTGATTACTACATAACACGTGCACAACGCGTACGTAACACACTATGTATCAGAAACATTTATTTCAAATAGGTAGACCATTAACAAACAACACACTTACAACAAGCACTAAAAAGCACTAAGCACTTAAAAGCACTGCACTGCACTGCTGTGCTTTTGTCAAAATATCGACCAGTCAAAAAAAAATTGAAGCTAAATTGCACGTTCCAAAGCGTAGATATATCGGAGAAAAACGTGTAAGAAACTCCATGGACGATTTCTATATATTAGATAAAGTAAATATCGTATTTACGCTTGAAATTTTAAGTTTTTCAATTATCCTTTATTTTTAGTTTATTAGTAATAACCGTACGTATTATTCAACGATTTAAAATTGGATAATATATATATTTTATAGTATTTATTTATTGATTTAACAATTTGCACTGAATTTGAATTATGTTGTACATTAATTAATTTATAACAGCTAAAAATAATAAATAGTAAATTTCATAAAATAAATTGAAACTCTAAATAATTAATAAAATATTCACTAAACCATTATGATAAATTCGATGACAATAGATTGTAAATAGCTATTATATGAATGATTGTAAGTATTATTAAGTCAAATGGTTATAAATCTGTTCTCCTCAGTGCCAAAAATCTATTAATATTTTACTGTTTTTTTTTTATTTGCGTGATAGACCTTTTTGTAGTGATAGATTGTCGATAGAAAGCACGCCCCGTACAATTTATTGACATAATAATTCAATAAAATAGTAAATGTTTTTTAGGAATCGCGATAACCATAGGACGACTATGTAGCGTCGGCGAGTGTCCACCCTTAAGTACTTTGTTGACACTTTTACGATCCCGGACTAAGCATTTCGCTTCGTAAACTGTGCGCTTCACCATCAACGATTGCATCACTGCTTATCATCAGGTGGATTCACGGTCAAGCACTTGTCCAAATAGTTAAAAACAACACGTATACAGTGAAACCTAGATAACTGTGACAAATTGGTCTCACTTAACGAGGTATTCCACTTACACAGTGTCTCAGATCATCATCATCATTTCAGCCACTGCTGGAAATAGGCCTCCCCCAAATGTCGCCACAACGAACGATCCTGTGTGTCTCGCATCCATCGGATTCCCGCAACCTTCACCAGGTCATCGGTCCACCTTGTAGGGGGCCTTCCAACACTGCGTCTTCCGGTACGTGGTCGCCACCCCAGAACCTATCGGCCCCAACGGCCATCCGTTCTGCGAGCAATGTGCCCTGCCCATTGCCACTTTAGTTTGGCGATTCTTCGTGCTATGTCGGCAACCTTGGTTCTCCTGCGGATATCTTCATTTCTGATACGATCACGCAAGGAAACTCCGAGCATAGCCCTTTCCGTTGCCCTTTGGGTGACTTTGAGCCTTCTGATGAGGCTATAGAGGGTATAAATAATTATCTGTCTCAAATGAGACACCTGTCACCTCACCTCACCACTTTTAATAAAACCCTCTATATTTATAGAGGGTTTCATTAAAATTCCAGATCCAGAGGTTTGCTATGTCTCACTAACAGAGGTAATTTAGTACTAAAGTGGCAGGGCCTCGGCATGAGTTCCAGCTATGGAGGTTTCTTACCAGGTCCCACTTAACCAAGTTACACTGTATGTATATACATATATATATTGACTGACCTGTTGGTCTAGTGGTTAGTGGCCCTGACTGCTATGCCGGAGGTCGTGGGTTCGATTCCCACCCAGGACAAATGTTTGTGTGATGAGCACGACCATTTGTTCTGTGTCTGAGTGTTATTTATCTATATATGTATGTATTTAGAAATATATAAGTATGTTTATCAGTTGTCTAGTACCCATAACACAAGCTCTGCTTAGCTTGGGACTAGACGGCGTTGTTTGATAGTTGTGGAATATTATTATTATTATATATCGTTTTAAATATCGCATCATATGCTGACGTCGATGTCTTTTTAGGCCTCGCACAATTTTTTGATCGATTGTTTTTTATTATTATTACTATTTATTATTTGGTTTTAATAACTAGTGTATCTTTATTTTCTTTATAGACATGGGTGTAATTTACATTTAAAAAATACTTTACTGACAGTAATCACAGTCAAATCTAAAATAGTAATAAAAAACCTACTCTAATTCAAACTAACTAAAAACCAACTAAAATATGGTGTCAAAAGTAAAAAAATATATATATATATATTTTCTTTCTTTCATATTTTTTTTTTCCTTTAGTAATACCATTTTCATCTGCAGTACCATCCAAAAACTACAATATAAACAGTACGGGTTTCCAAGCAACTAACCTGTGTTGCACCAAAATATCGTAAACCATGACGGAATGCTTCGAAATTGCCAACTCGCTGTAAGCAGTGTAAATCAATGCGCGTTCAGTCGTTTCTCTTCTGTGCAAGAAAATTCCAAAACAATATTCTGCATTGAGAGCATTTCAGGCTGCAGTCGTCAATATGTCGTACTAGCCGCTCCAAGCGGCTTCGCCCGGGTTAAAATAGAAAATTGTTCCAATGAAACTTACTCCAGAGATACAAATTATCCTAAATTCTATTCCAGGACATGGTTTATACGTTCGCCAAAATTCATCTAAGTCCGTTCAGCCGTTTGAGTGTAAAGAAGTAACAAACATACACATATATGCTAACTTTCGCCTTTTTTTTTTGTGAATTAAATTATCGTCATCTGTCTAGAAGTTTCGCATTTCGTTTATTATTATTTATTTATTTAGATATAGCAACGGTTTATGTGTGTATCTTCCTTGTCGATATCACTCTTGACAGAGTGGTCGTGGTCATCGCTTCAGGTGTTGGTGGCAAGCTTCACAACGCGCCGCCACTCCTCTCTGATGGCCGCCTTCCTCGTGCATTCGTGCAGTGATGATGAGCCACGTGCTATAAATTATTCATATTCTTTACAAAAACAAATCGGCAATACTCTCATAAATAAACACAATACGTTATATTTAGCGTACAGCTTAAATCTCTACAACAAACAAAGCCAACTCTACTAAATCTTCAAGCTATTAAATCCTTCTTAAAAATACCCATTGTTCAAACAAACGCATCTCGCCAATATAATGGCAACTTCTAAAACTGTCATGAGAAAACGACGAAAAAATACTTTGTCTCAAGTGCCTTCTTGAAAAAGGCCAAGTGCCTACATTTTGGCTAATAAATAATATAAGGATCACTGGTCGAGGCCATTCCCATGCACTTTAGACTAGGCTACAGTACGAGCGGGTAAATAAAATCGCTTTAGCAGAGTGATTTATAGCCACCATCGAACAAGACCAACGCTTTCCTAGTTCAAAAAGTGGTTCTTCGAGCCGAATTCTCAAATTTTCTCTTTTCTCGCTCCACTATGTCCGTTCCCGCTTGCAAAGAGACTGCAGCCTTATAATTATGCGACGCATTCTTTACATCGTCGGCGATATATCAAAAATTATGCCTTTTGCAAGGCTATAAAATTTTAAAGTTAAATTTCTGCGCTTTGCCGATTTTAAGAGCGGCAAAACCTTGGAATGAGCGTTGCGTTGGCGCGGGTTGCTGCCTCGGTTCCATTATTTTGGAACACTTGTATGTTATCATTCGGATTGTATAATGCTTTAATAGCGGGATAACAAGGAAATTGAAACATATTTTAAGCTGAAAACCTATAATAGTTTTTGAAAATATTGATTAAAAGTTTATGAAGGAATAGTCAAGGTAGAAGTTTTTGAAGGAATAGTAAAAAAGGAATAGTCAAGACAATCCAATGCAATAAAATATTATTAATATATCAATTTGGCATTATATGCACAAAACTGGTAATTTCCTTACCAGTGTATAAGCTTTACTTTTTTTTCAGGTCAAGGAGAAACAAGAAATGGCGGAGTGCCGTAACAAAATGTTCGGAAACTTCAACTAGTTCCCGTTCGACGTACAAGATGGCGTTACCGGTCTTGTTGTGGAGAATAGAGGTAAGTTATAGATACATAAAGATATCCTAAACAAGCATATAATTGTTGTTTTCTTTTACAAGAAAAACTCAATCGCTTTACGGATCGGATTTGACTGGCCTGTTGGTCTAGTGGTTGGTAGAACTTCTATGTCAGAGGTCGTGGGTAAGATTGCCATCCAAGATAAATGTTTGTGTGATGAACAAGTTCATTTTTTCTGTATCTGGGTGTAATTTATCTATAATTCTTATGTATGTATTTAGAAATATATAAGTATTTTTATCTATTGTCTAGTACTCATAGCAGGAGCTCTGCTTAGTTTGGTACTAGATGGCGTTGTGTGAAAGTTGTGGAACATTATGTTATCATTTCATTGAAATCACAAAAAAAAAACTCTTCATATTCTGGATAAGCTAGAGGACTGACTAAATCCCACCCGTGTGTCTTCGATAAAGGCAAGGGAACAGACGTCCTAAAGCCCCAGCTCCGGGATCCCGAGCCACCGTAGGCATTGACTTGTAGACGACGAGCAATGGGTAGCTCCCCGTCCGGCCATTTGGTAACCGTCGAGACCGAGCCCGAGTCGTCGACAGCGCGTAGTGTTCCACGTGAGCATCAAAGAGATGTCAGCAAAACCGTAGGGGCCCAGCACGGCCAAAGCCTACTGGGGTTATGAGTTGACTTCTTTCTTTGGACAATGAAAGAACATATTACATAATAGGTATGATTTTAGTCAGTAAAAGTCTGACACATCCTCACCTAGAACGGAAGAAGACATTGGATGATTTCCCAACATAAAAAGGCCCTGGCAGACATCGCCTCATCAGCCCCCCTAGCCAAGTTACGACCGTTTCGTTTCGATTTTCTTGCGTCGTACGCCTCGAGTAGGCCACGCCTCTTAGTCACGTGGTCAGAACAAAGGAATCAGTGGCGTGGCCTACTCGAGGCGTTCGACACCAGACAATCGGAACGACACGATCGTAACTTGGCTAGGGGGAGCTGGTCCTGTCATTCAATATACATAATGGGGACTGTTCCCATGAAATAGGCATAAGAATACAAAATAATATCAATACCTATATTAGAGAGTGTTATCTAGTGACAATTGTCTTGTTATAATATTATTTACTCAGTGATTTGTGCGAGTACGTTGTTCTTATCGGTCAGGGTAATTAATTGTACTTTTGAACTTTTATTGTGAGTTTACATAAGGACTGTCTTTTGTTTCTCATTAGAGAGTCTTCAGATGGCCTGTGGGATTAATAGAGTCACCGTGGGACTGGAAAGGAAAAGGCAACTGAAAGAACACGGGTGGGATCCATTCAATATAAGTCTGAAACTCATCTCGCTCGGTATTAAATTGAAATGAAAACTATATGTATACTCAGGTCTGCGGTCCCTTGAAGCGGTGAATAAATCGAACTTCTAAGTTATTGAAAAAAAAGAGATACGGCCATTTACGTTTCAAAAAACGTATATTTCAACACTCTCAAGAGAATCAATATTCATAAAGTACTTCCCGTTGACCCATAATCCTGAAATTGGGCAATGTAAGCTCTTCTAGCATAGGTATATGAATAAATCTAAAAACTGTAAGATTGTTGTAATGTGTGTTTTTTTGTGATTTGGAAAATTCTCGACACTCCATTCGGAAGTAGAACTATATAAATAGGTAAGTTTGTACGGAATCCTCAGTGCGCGAGTCCAACTCGCACTTGCCCAGTTTTTTTCTTTGTTTTATTACGGATAGGCTCACGTTTGACCACTATCTTACTTGATGGTAAGCAATGATGTAGCCGACGTTAGACCACGCTTGCCTAGAACTAACTCTTGACTTAAAGACCCCTAGGTTTTAAGTATCTGGAAGGAATCACAGACTCCGGCAGGGAATTCCGCT
This sequence comes from Mythimna pallens, assembly GCA_961205895.1. Lineage (NCBI taxonomy): Eukaryota > Metazoa > Arthropoda > Insecta > Lepidoptera > Noctuidae > Mythimna > Mythimna pallens. The sequence continues at coordinate 15,369,131 of OY540850.1, read as the reverse complement.
CCTTAGCTGTACGAACAATTAATGTGTTCCTTAAACGTACTGTACGTATAGGTGGGATGTTCACCATGTACCTACCGGTGGGTGGCGCAACGCTTCTACCAGCAGCTTTGCCCGAGTGAATATTATCACAGTTTTCAGTTTTTTTCGGTTTTTTTTTTTCGGAAACTTTGAACCCTTGTTTCATATACTTAGCGGGGGAATTTTGTAAAATCCTTTCTTATTATTTGTATACATTATAAGCATAAGCATAATTAGCCTTTTAATGTTCCCACTGCTGGGAGAGGCCTGAATGGCCTCTAGAAGAGGAAATGGGCCGTAATCCACCACGAATGAATGTCACATGTCTTAGAAGTTTTGGTTCTAGGACATGTCAGTTTCCTCACGATGTTTTCTTTCACCGTTTTGAGAGCAGTGGTGATGAAATAAATTACACAAATTAATGCGCCTGGCTGGATTTGAACCCGCGACCTACAACTCGTAAGTCGGGGTCGTTACCACTCGGCCACCACTGCTCAATAAAAGTATAGTATACATCATAATAGGCAATTTGGTATAAAATTTCAGCGTTCTAGGGTTAGAGCTGAGCGTTGATGTGTCAGTGAGTTAGTCAGGACTTACCTTTTTATAATAAACAGATATATAGAATCGTACGTCTTCCAAAATAAAGGGATATCTTACCACACCTTACACATCAGACGAAGAATATAACACACTGTAAATATCGCATATATCATGTCATAATAGCCTCGTAAATATCTGTTGTTGATCTTGAGTGGCTCCATGGATCCACCGGGAGCTAGTGTCGACCGCTTTTACATTATATTACTATTGGCACGCTTAGTAAGCGAATATTAATCGTCACACCTGCTTAGTGAGATAGGGTAGGCAGAGTAGAATAGAATGGAATAGAATAAAATCAATATTTTTTTACCATTGATTTTCTTGTCGGTTCTTCCCCTGGAGTACAGGCGTAGGGTAGCCAGCCTTTCGGTATTTTTACACGATGCAATTTGAAGAGTGCGCAGGTATTACATGACTTGATTCCACCATCACCTTTCTAACATCGCACAAACTGACGTACGGCGAGTGTCCACCCTCACGTAGCTTGATAGCTACGTGAACCGTGATCAGTTCATGAGATACAGCTTGATGACAGACAGAAGGACAGCGCAGTGATAAAAATAGCGTCCCGTTTTTACCTTTTGGGTCCGGAACCTTAAAAAGGGGTAGTTTGCAGTGTACTGTTAGCAAATTAATCAAACAAAAGACATTAAAAATGGACGAGAGGGCGTGTCAGATTTTTCATTCATTCATCAGACAGCCCTAGCTGGCCTTGTGAATTAAGCTGATATCTAATTGAGGCGCGCGCAGAATGCAACGCGCCGTCGACCCGGGCCTGGTCCTTAACGAATGCCGAGCTACCCAGTGCTCGTCGTCCACAAGCCCGCACTTACGGTGGCCGGCAATCGCTCTGTGACTACCCACGCCCAAGGCGTCTCGCTTGCGTGTTGCGACTGGGGCGTTATGATTGCTGATCGTGCAAACTTACATTGCAGACGAAGGCAGAAATATCATGTGTATGTGACGTGCTCATACCTAAAGAGGAACAGCATGGCTATGATACCTGATGCATGTTTTCCGATTGATCATCTTCCTCACTTTTTCCCAACTTGGTTTGGGTATATTCGGATGCGGCTTAATATCCATGTTTTAAGTGGAACGACTGCCCATCAGATCTCCACACCCAGCTACTGAGCAACACGATACTTCTTGGATAGACCAATGGTCAGACTTTATGGCGTCTGACTACTTGGAACGACTGTCAAAGATCTACGAATCAAAACCGTGACCAACGGCTTTACGTGCTTTCCGAGGCTCGAGGTGTCTCTAGTCCTAGATAAACTTACAAGTACAAATAAAATTAAAAAATCACTTGCCCGGTTTCAAACCCGCAACCTCGTGCATGAGCGGTGCGTTCTAGTTCTAGTAGGAAATTAAGGTGCCGAATGTTTATTTTATTTTTATTAATAAGGCACACCAACAAGTTTAGTATAAAAAATCTGTTAATTTGTTTACAAATTTACTCTAAATTTTTAGTAGACTGTATCGTGTAAACCAATTGACTGAACTTGAAAATCCCATGAAATAAAAGCTTTCCTCAGGCTGACAGCTAAAAAATCATATTCTGATGTTGAAATTTTGTTTTTAGGGTTCCGTACCTCAAAAGCAAAAAAACGAAACACTTATAGGATCACTGTGTTGTCCGTCTGTCTGTCTGTCAAGACTCTTTATCTCGGGAACGTGTGGAGATATCGAGTTAATTAAAACTATATACTCAAGTCTGCGGTCCTTTGAAGCTGTGAAAAAAACTTCAAACTTCTGAGTTAACGAAGAAGAAGACGACGAGCGAAGTAACGAATTACAGACCATAAACTTGAGTATATGGTTTTAATTTCAACTCGATACCTCCACACATTCCCTCCATAAAGGGTCTTGACAGACAGATAGACAGACAGACGGCCGGACAACCATGTAATCCTATAAGGGTTCCGTTTTTCCTTTTGAGGTACGTACCCTAAAAAAGAATAATCATAATCAACACTGTAATATATTATTCAGCCACACTTTAAATATTGTTTTTTACTCTTTATAGTTTCGAGCTTGACCACTATCTCACCTGATGGAAAGTTGAAGCTGTGAAAAAATCAAAATTAACGAAAAAAGAAGATAATAAAAAGATACGGCCGTTTATGTTGCAAAAAAAACGTAGTAGGTAGGTAGTAGGGTACTTCCCGTTGTCCTAGAATCCTGAAATTTTTCATGAAGCAAGGCTTCATAGCATAAATATAGGAAAAAAACTGCAAACTGTAAATTTGTAGTTACGTCACACAAAAAAAAAAAATCTTTTGCGATTCGTAAAAATCTTTGAGACTCGATTCGGAAATTGGACTGTTTTCATAGGTAAGTTTGTACGGAATCCTCAGTGCGAGAGTCCGACTCGCACTTGCCCGGTTTTTTGTTGTTGCTAGGCTCGCGCTTGACCACTATCTCACTAGTAAAAAGCGACGAAATCGACGATGGAGCACGCTTACCCATAAAGTAACCTATTCACGTTTGACTTAAAGATTCCCAGGATGTAGCTATCAGGAAACACAGACTCCCGCAGGGAAATCCACTCCATACCTGTACGCACAATGAATGTGTTCCCAAAATATTTTGTGCGTATAGGTGGGATGTCTATAATATGTGGTGTGTGTGTGTGGTGGCGCATCACCGCAAGCCTGGTTTTCCGATGATGGAACGGACTTGGTGGAATTTGGTTACGCAATTCCGATGCACACTCCCGGAAATACAACCGGCAGAAAACCGACAAGCTAGCAACTCGGTGTCGATGCTTAAGGGGATACAACTCGACATATATTTTCACTCTTTTTCATACAACCGCTCTTACTCGATTATGACGTTATTACACATTTTTCATTAGATATTTTGGAAACATAGTATCTTGTGGATATTATCTAAGCTTCCATTGAAATTAATTTATATATTTGTGTAAAACTAATCCAGTAAAGAACTCTAAAAATCACAAAATCTGTGTTGCATGAACAATAGAAGCCTTGCAAATTTAATCAAGATTCTAATTGTAGAAGGGTTAAAAAAACACGTATTTCTTGAAACGATTTTTGTGAAATATTCGAGTCAAAATCGAGTATTCGAGTATCGTATCGTGTATTCGAGTTGAATGCCAACAGGCATTCGATAATTCTGTGATTTCTGAGATGAGATTTCTGTGATTCTGTGAGTTTTCAGGTGTTATCTCTCTGTTTTTTTGCATTGCCTCTTCATCAAACATCGCGTTGGATTGCGTTAGATGAAGCAACAAGCTTTTAAACCATGCTCGATGTTGAAGACAGGCGATTGGAAAAGGAGTCTCTTAAGACTTTAAAGCCTCGAGTCGACGATTGCATCATTGCCAGTGATCCTCTTGGCTCTCCTCTTAATTGTCTCAAGTGCATCAACCTGGTATCTGGCAGATCCCTACCAAAGATGAGAGCAGTATTCCATATTGGATTTGTTATTATTATTTTATTAAATGTATTTTTAGTTTGTATTGTACAATGCCTTGGACATTCTCAGTAACGTTGTACAAGTGCTTGTAAATAAATAAGTAAATATAGCAGTAACCCGAAGTTTCTTAAAAACGTGGCCTATACGACGCGACGGTCAAGTTCAAAGTACTTTTAATATCTTTTTACGTCTAATATTGAGTTGGTACCTATCGTTTTGAGTTCAATGTCGTTCATTGTCACTTTTAGACTATTATCTCTGTAATTTAATGTTTTGTTATATATAACAACGCATGTCAATTTTCATTCATTATTTAAAGGTTAATTTTTATATTATACTAGCTTCTGCCAGCGGTTTCGCCCACGTGAAAATAGGTTTCTCCATACGAACATTGATTGATTAATTGATTGATTTTTAAAGGTCTTTATTAACATAAGTTATAACAAAAAGTAAACAAATTGAGAGCTTATTCTAAAATGTTAATTAACACAAAATAAAAATGTTAAGTAGGCTACATCGCCTCTTTTAACATACACATTATATACAAACATTGGACCCCCGTTTCATCCCCTTAGGCGGTGAATTTTGGAAAGTCCTTTCTTAGGGGTCGCTTATATCGTAAAAGAAAACCTTTAAAAACATTTCATTTTTCTAGTCCCAGTACTTTCGGCTGTGCGTTGATATGTCAGTCAGTCAGTTCCTCCTTTTATATATATAGATTGTAATCATTAAAGATTCTAAGGTTATTTGTAGGTTACCAAACTAATTTTATAGTATGTGGCAACTCTTCTTCATCTTCATCATCACTTCAGATGAAAGACGTCCTCTGCTTGAGTTAGGCCTCCCCAAAGTGTCACCACAACTATCAGTCCTGTGTGTCTCGCACCCATCGGATTATTGTGACCCTTAGCAGGCCATCGGTCAGCCTTGTGAGAGGGCTTCGGTAGCCACTTCAGAACCTTTCGGCCTCAGCAACTATCAGTTCCAGTGGTAATGTGCATTACTTACTGCCAAAGTATCCTTAGTTTGACGATTCTTCGGGCTCTGTCGCGTAATCTAGTTCTCTGTAAGATATCTTTATTCCTAAAACTCCAAGCAAAGCCTTCTCTTGTGACTTTAAGTTTTCCAATGAGGCCCATTGTGCGTGACCACATTACAGTGCCATATGTCATCACTGGCTTCCTGCACTGTGGAGAGATGAGAAGATACAAGATATAAAGAAAAAGACAAGAAGCGTTTTTCACTAAAAGTTGTGTGTGAAAAAAAAGGGATTGTAGTCAAGTTCAAGGCATCTTTATCACTTTGTCATCATCATCATCATCATCTTCCTGCCCTTGTTCCTTGTTATTGGGAGTCGGCGCAACACGTTTTCTTCTTCCATTCTGCCCTGTCACTCGTCATCTTTATCACTTCGTAATATAACAAAAGTGACAGATTTTTTTGTTGGAATTTAACCTTTTCAGCTCAATTTAGTTTTAATATTTTGTTCATTTTTAGAAACCCAGAAGAGTCATTAGTGACGTCAATGTTATAAAGGCAGTGAGTATGTGTACGTTTGTTCTACTTGCTCGAACGGCTAAACATTAAACGGGTCGATGATACTTGGTATACAGGCAGACTATGTCCTGGAATAGTATATAAGAAACTTTAGATCCTGACAGTAAACCCCCACTAAATCCCTTGGGATAATTTTCTGCTACCGCGCAAGCGAAGCCGCTGTTAGCAGCTAGTGTTAAATATTTATCAAATAGATTTTTATATTCTTGTTACTTTTCTTACCTATCTATAGGTACTTTGATTTCCTCAATCGGTTTGTCGAAAAAAGTAACAACTTGTCATCATCATTTTCCTGCCCTTGTCCCGTGTTATTTGGGGTCGGCGCAACATGTTTTTTTCTTTCATTCTGCCTTGTCACTCGTCATGCTATTACTTCCTTTTCTTTCATATCACTCTTCACACAATCCATCCATCTTTTCTTTGGTCTCCCTCTCCCTCTCCATCCATCCACATGTAAACTCATAACTCTTTTAGTAACATGCGCTTCATTTCTCCTCTTCACATGACCATACCAAGACAAACGATTCCCTTTCAATTTTTCAGTCACTGGCGCCACTTCCAAACTTCCCCTAATATACTCATTTCTCACTTTATCCATTCTTGTCACACCACACATCCATCTTAACATTCTCATCTCCGCTACGTGCAATCTTTAGTAACAACTCGTCATGAAGCAAAAAAATACTCTAATTTAAATATGCACCTTGTTGACACTTTACGTGATCCAAGGGCTTTTTCTATGAACAGAGGATAACCATTGCCATACAGTGGCAATGCCACCAGTCTCATGGACACATTAACAGTCGACAGCGAAGCGAAGGACGATTCATTTTAGACTATGTATGATACAAAAGCATACTTTTTAAAGTTTTCTCTGTTATGGTACTACCATTTTTAAACTATCGGATAGCATGAAGCTAGTTCTTGAATCGAAAGCAAGTTACATCCTGTCTTATTACGCTAAATAAAAAATCAAACCAACGAACGAAATTTTAATCATTTTGTATACACAACGCGAATGTTACTAGCTCAATATTCCTGTACTAACTTGAAAAACTAGACAAAAAATTAATAGGAAATTCTATTCCACAAGACAGTTTGATCCAGTTTGGGAGCCTAGAAAAATCATAATGATATTCTCAACAAAGCCTGCCCAAGAAACGCAAGAAACTAGAAGGGCGCGTGTATCAGTGTTCTTGACATTAAACTCACTGTTCCTGAGTGCAAATAGGAATATTTCTGAGTGCGACCCTCGCTTATCACTCACTGATAACCCGGACAACGCTCTCGGGCATTTTATTGCGGATAGAATGTAGTTGTCACGGCAGGGGCATCTTGGAGCGCGTTTGTTTCGCTTTGGTTGGCAGTTTTGGCTTTAGCTACCGAATCTTCTTTTTATGTAAATATTGGCGAGTTACTTGACAAAAAGCCATGTTGCAACCACGTGGCCACTTGATCACGTAATTTATTTTCTATATTTTTATTTGTTAACTGGACCTACATTCAAACTTAATAATTGCCGAACGCTAAATTGGTTAGTCACAATATCATAAAATATTCAATTAAGACAACTAATCTAATTAAAATCTTTTTTAATTAGGTACATATAAATAAATCTAAGACATACCTTTCAAAAACCAGAATACTAATTATATTCAAACACTAGCTTCTGCCCGCGGTTTCACATGCGTGAAAACAGGTTTCTTCAAACAAACTTTGGACCCCCGTTTCCTCCACTCAGGGGGTGAATTTTGGAAAATCCTCTCTTAGTGCTCGCCTACATCATGAAAGGACACCTTGTGCAAAATTTCACTCTCCTAGTCCCAATAGTTTTGGCTGTGCGTTGATATGTCAGTCAGTCAGTTTCTCCTTTTATATATATAGATAACACAAAAAGAAAACCGTCAAGTGCGAGTCGGGTTCGCGCACCTAAAGTTTCGTACAAACTAACCTTTTGTAAATAGTTCGATTCTCGAATCAAACCGATCATTCCCCTAACGAAAGTGTACGGGGACAAACTTTACTTTACTTTACTTTACCGTTGGAAAGGTGTTGTCGGTTTTACTCTGTGACTGTACTAATAATAAAAATGGGCTGTGAGTCCAGTCGACCTATTCAAAATTTGATTGATTTGAGTGATCCCATGGGTCCATTTTGAGTGGGTTCAGTTGATCAAAAACTCGTAGGGGTATATCAGACTCACACTGAGTAAGACCACATGATGTTCTGAAGCTATATGGCCGGGGTGCAGCAGGTCTTGCGCATTTCGTCAATCCTCCGGTCAGGTATTGGCCCGAATGAATACATGCGGACCCCGTATTCCTCAATGGTCGCAATTCCTCCTCCATGCCGTCTATCTTGCCATTCTTGCCACTACTACTGTGGCATCGATTGCTCAAGTCACTGTTCCCACTCCGCTACTAGGACCTGACCGAGCTCAACCCTGGCCATCTCAATATGACGAGGCATCAGGTGGCAACTGGACCCCAGTGGACTGGACTAGACCTGGTGAGCTGCGAAGTGGAAAAATAAATTGAAACCGTCCACGTCGATACCTGCGAAGCAGCTCGGGGAGGCGTTTACGGCCTTAAAGTATCAGCCAGCAAGGTTTATTATTCGTAGCCTTTACGACTAGAAATCGGACAACACTTTTGCCAAAACGAAAAAAAAAAACCTAAAAAAGTAAAAAATAAAAATACACAAAGCACAAATAAAATCACTCCAAAGACATTAATTACAATTCTCTAAATGACATCACATTAGTTTAAATTACGTATTAGTATATTCACTTTAGTATATTGACTTTACAAGTATTTACATATTAAAAAAAAAACTGGGCAAGTGCGAGTCGGACTCGCGCACTGAGGGTTCCGTACAAACTCACATATGTAAATAGTTCCATTCCCTAATAGAGTCTCGAAGATTTTTCCGAATCGCATTTTTTTTTGTGACGTAAGTAATAATTTTACTGTTTACAGATTTATTCCTATATTTGTGCTGTAAGACCTATACAGATACCTCCACGCGTTTCCAAGATATAGGGTCTTAACAGACATACAGACAGGCGGACAACAAAGTGATCCTATAAGGGTTCAGTTTTTCCTTTTTTCCTTTTGAGTTTTTCCTTTTGAGGTACGGAACCCTAAAAACCCTAAACTAACTATAATTATACTAGCTTCTGCCAGCGGCTTCGCTCGTGTAATACTTACAAACTAGGTTATAAATAGCCTAGCCTACGACCTATTCTAAACCTACACAAAAAAAACATAAAAATCGTTCAAATCATTTTGGACGAGTTCGATGACCTACTACAATAATATACACCAGTTTTTGACGTTTTATAAGTGACTTCAAGCACTGGGTATCTCGCCGTCAGGCCGTCGAGTAACTGTTAAATTTACGTCGTATATTATTTATTTTTTATTATTATTGGTAGGCTCTCGTTTGACCACTATCTCATCTGATAGTAAGCGATGGCTGACGATGGTGCACGCTTGCCTAAATCATATAAATTCAATCAAAACTACTACCAAAGAATATAGATGCCACAAAAATTACAGTAAGAACTTAAAACTGCTAAAGTGTAGTAATGGGCGGTCTTATTGCTAAAAGTAATTTTTACAGACACCCTTTTGACAACCTACATTTACTAATTATATAATTAATTAAAATACATTTGAAATGTTATTCTCATCATTAGAAATTATCTTTGCAAATGACTTTCTCTAACGACGCTAGCACTGTTTGCCCTCTTCATCATCATCAATTTGACGTTGTAAACAACGTCGCATTACTTATAATATTATCAGTTCTTGGAACCTAAACTTCTTGAAAACACTTCTTATTAATTTTAATAAACAATGTAACATATGTAGAAGATTTAAATATAAACTTACTACGAATATTTGTAACCTAATTACGTACATGATTTTTTTTTATTTGAGCAGGGAAATCATTTCAATGACTTCTTTCGCTTTAGGGTAAATCAATAGGGCGTGTCACGTTTTTACTGGCTAAAACCCAGCTTGTCCACCTGTGTCCCCACTTGCCACTTGCATTACTTTCAGATATTCCCGATGGCTTTATAGACCATCGAGCCTACAACCCTACTGGCCCCCTACTTTTTTTGCTGGCATTTCTTTACGCATGGAACACTACGCGCCGTCGACAACTTGGGCTTGGTCCTTAGGTACAGGTCGGGTGGACGGTGAGCTGCTCATTTCTCTATGGCCGGGGATCGCCCTGCGACTCCTGATGCCCGGAGCGTCTCCTTTGGCGATGGCTGGGACGTGAGGATGTCTGTTCCATCGCGGTAATTTCTTCGCTCTCAAAGAAGATGACCGCGTCCCATTCCTTCTCGCTCCAGACCATGGCATATACCAGGGCCGGATGCAAGAGGTTGCCACCGCCGATCGTATCCATGAGGACACAGTACTGTGTCTAACGAGCAATTCGCACTATAACGAAACCCGGGCTTTTCTTCCGCCTGAATCCAAAATAAGAACCTCCCGATCATGTTCGATGAGGACACATCATGGCGCCTGTTTAGCCAGTCCTCAACCAGACTTACAGCCTCAATTGTGGCGCGTCCATTCTTATTTACTGCTGCTGTAATCCGTGATTGTCTTCTTCAGCTACAAGAGGTGTTAATGTTTCTAAACTCGTGCCGAACGGAATCCTTGAACGCATCACATAATAACCAATCATGCCTGCAATGACTAATAATTTCTTCAGTAATTAATGTAGAGAAACACCACGTGCATTGCATCCGCTTAGATAAAATAATGCAAGGCACACAAAATACAATGTTGTTTTGTTGTAATAATCATAATGTTTTATCTATTTGTTGATATTACATTAATTAATTGACCGTTTACTGAGGGAAGTTCATTCATATTGTTCTTGCATGCTTTCGCGTCATGCAAGGTCAAAGGGCTAATTGCATGATGTCCTTTTTTAGGGTTCCGCACCTCCAAAAGAAAAAACAGAACCCTTATAAGCCGACGATGGGGCACACTTACCCAGAAGTAACCTATTCACTTTTGACTTAATGACCCCTAGATTGTAGACATCAAGAAATTCAGGACTCCGGCAGGGAATTCTACTCCTTAGCTGTACGCACGATGAATGTGTTCAAAATGTTTTAAAAGCACATAAAAATTGTGGATAATTGACACGTCAATTGTTTTTTTTTACGTAAGAGACAATGATGGTTTATGCCTCATATTATTACCCCCTAATAGATCCTAGTCACACTCATAATAAAAAGGCAAAGAAGGAACAAAGGAGTGGGTTTTAGTCAGTACTCGTAAAAGTGTAATAAGCTCTAGAGCGAGAAAAATCATTGGATAGTTTCCCACCTAAAAAACTAATATTATAAAGGCGAAAGTTTGTGAGTGTATATTTGTATGTTTGTTAATTTTTAACTCTTGAAAGCGTGGATAATCCTGTGGGGCAATTATTATTTTTTTCACTCGCCCATCGTTAATATCGAGCATGGTTTAAAAGCTTGTTGCTTCGCCTAACGCAACCCAACGTGATGTTTGACGAAAAGGCTACGCGAAAAGAGATATCTATTGTTATATTTTTCTGACTTTTTTTAATTTTTTGAATATATTATGAAATGTCAAAATTCATGCAAAATAGCAGATATTCAGAGGTCTTTACTGGATTGGTTTTACACAAATTTACAAATTAATTTAAATAGAATGCTAGATTATAACCACAAGATACTGTCTCCAAATTAAAATATCTAAATGAAAAATGTATAATAATTTCATAATCGCGTAAGAGCCGTTGTATGAAAAACCAGTGAAAATGTATGTCGGGTTGCATGCCCTTAACGGAGCATAAACGGCTTTATATTAAGATTGTGTTGGCATAGAAGTTTGATTTTTTTATAGCTGCTTGGAGAAGTAGACCTGAATATTTGATGTTAATTTCAGCTTCACACCTCCACGCGTTCTTGAGAAAAAGAGTTTTGACAGACGGACAAAAAAGTGATCTTATAAGGGTTCTGATTTTGCCGACTAGACGTAAGTAGGGTACCTTAAAAAAGCCAAGCTTATATCGTTTTACTGACGTAAACCTTTTACCTGTCTTTGTATGATAACCTTTCTAGAACCACGTGTAGATACTAGTCACATTGGGGTTCAAAGTTTGAAATATTAGCGTCAGATATCAGCACGTAACAGACTTAGTTTAATCGACTTCTTTAACTTATGATAACGACATTATACATATGAATATATGTTTTTGAAAAGGTAGGATTTAGACTATGTTGCTTTGGTGGCTTTAAGACTGGTGGAAGGTGCTTTAGAACACTGTTGGCGTAGTGGTTGAGCGATTGACTGCTTCGTTTCAAAGTCAAGGTCTTGAGCATCGACGCCGAGTTGCTAGCCTGCCGGTTTTCTACCGGTTGCATTTCGGGGAGTGTGCGTCGGAATTGCATAGCCTAATTCCGCCTAGCCCGTTCCATCATCGGACCATCAGGCGTACGGTGATCCGCCACCGGTACATGGTGGACATCCCTCTTAAATGCACAAAACGTTTTGGCAACACATTCATTGTGCGTACAGCTAAGGAGTGGAATTCCTTGCCGGAATCTGTGTTTCCTGATGGCTACAACCCGGGAATCTTTAAGTCAAGAGTGAATAGGTCGACCGCATCGTCGCTTTCCGTGAGGTGAGAAGCAGTCAAGCGCGTATAACCTGCTGATAGGTGTTTCGGTTCTGGGTGAATTATAAGTTCAAATAAAATCAATATAATTCCAAGTTAATCTAAAGATCTAACACTTCAAAGCAACCCGTTTCAAAACCGGCAATTTCATACTTTAACCCCTATTATTTAACAAAAACCGATTACCTGGCATAGGGTACACGGTACCTGGAAGGATTTATGTAAAGTCCATAAATGGAGGATCAAAAAAAAACCGAAATAAAAAACAAAAAAAAAACGAAAAAATACCGGGGAGATTCTGCGTGCCAGACAGTACTTACGCCGTCATCGCATTAACTAATGACTTCATTTTTTGAAGAACTTTTATTACCCTAACTATAGTTACATTGTTTTAATTTTTTATTTTTATTGATATAAACCAGTGCTTGACTGCGACCCTACCTGATGGTAAGCAGTGATGCAATCATTGATGATGAGGCGCACTAGTTTATTAAGAGCCTATTCACTCTAGCCTTGAAGACACCTAAATTATAGTTAGACGGGAAGACCGCAGCAGGCAAATTGTTACAGTCCTTCGATGTACGCGGTATAAACGACGAAGCGAAACGCTTAGTCCGGACCGTTGAAGTTTTAACAACGTAAGGGTGGATACTCGCCGTACGTAATTAAATATTCTTATTAATTTTATTAAATTCTTGATTTGCACGAGGTATGCAATATCAACATGAATAGCTAATTCATGTGATAAGTCAAAGATGAAAAATTTTACATTCGGTTGAAATAATTATCACTTTTTATCACGAGAATAGGGCATACTTTTTATCCAGGCAATCTTCTGTTTTTAAGCTAGACGCCAGCAAACCAAAGTAATTCGAAGATATGTGACATCCACCAACCCGCACTGGGCCCGTGTGGTGGATTAAGGCCCATTCGCTCTCCTAGAGCCCGCTCTAGGAGAGGGCCTGAGTCCCAAAACTGGGAACATTATAAAGCCGACTAAGCTAAGCTAAGCCAGCAAACCAGCAGCTGGCAGTGGGTTCTCGTGAAAACATCGCGAGGAAACTAGTACGTCCTAGAAGGAAAAAATCTAAGGCATGTGATTACGCCTTCCGCCGCGCTGTGCCCACGAAGTGTATTATGGCCTACTGCTTCACCCACCATTTGAAAAATTATAGTCAAAATTATGCTAATAAAACTCGGTTTTCTAATGAAAGAATGTGAACTTATATTTAATACATTGCATTAGCAATGGTGACAGAACCTCTTGAGGAAATCTGTTACATCGAAACGTTCTTTTTCTTTTCAAATCGTTGATTTCTTTTCCCTCAAAGTATTTTCGCCTAGTAGGTGGCCACGATTATAGCGGCTTCAAAAATGCTGATGTAGGGACACTTTGGGTACTCTAGATTTGAGCCATCGACTGGTCAGGAGCACTGCACTCACACTGGATGTTGGAGGGGGCTATAACCCTCCATTTTTTCAGGTTGTGTTTGCAACGGCCTACTTAGGTGCGCAGTCATTGATCGCTTTCCAAATAATCCAGTTAATGTTCTAAAAAGGACAATGTAAAGCGTTCGAAATGGAATCTCTCCAGCTTTGGGTACAACCACCCAAGTGACAATTAAACAAATATGACAAATTGTGAAGAGTAGCACAATTATTAATCACATGCACATGATAGCGCGTGTTTATTGTACGAGAGCGTTGCTCCCCCGATAGCCGGGGAAACGAATAAACAATTCTTTATTATTCTTTGTTCTTATTTTTGTGTTAAGCCTGTTTCTGACGCTAAGTTTACTTGCAAGACTGACTGCGCATATTTCGTACTTACCCTTACAATGAAAGTGACATAACGCAAAAACTTCGACTCGTCGAGTTGAGGCTTCAAAGTCTTGAACATCGACGTCGACTTGCTAGCATGTCTGTTTTCTACCGGTTGAATTTCGTGGAGTATTCGCCGGAATTCCATTCCTAATTCCGCCTAGCCTATTCCATTATCGGACCGCCAGTACGGCGATGCACCACCTGTACATGGTGGACATCCCATCTACACGCATAAAACGTTTTGGGAACATATTCAATGTGCATGTACAGGTAAGGAGTGGAATTCCCTGCCGGAGTCTGTGTTTCCTGATAGCTACAACCTGGGGATCTTTAATTCAAGAGTGAATAGGTTACTTCTAAGCAATCGTGCTCCATCGTCGACCACATCGCTTTTTATCAGATGGTCAAGATCCCCAATTTTTTGGTAGCCAGTTGAGCCTTAGCCTCGATATATGAGTCGAAATTGAGAGAAGACGAAAACGTAACCCCAAAAAGCTCAACAACAAAGGTGGTCGGTTATCGACACGGTCACAGCTCGGAAAGATGGAGCCGGGTGGAATTGACTCCGTTTAGTGGAAAAAAGACACGCCTGGGTTTTAGCTGCATTGAATTTGACCAGATTAGCATCGCCCCAATCGGAGACCGCCTTCAAGGACGAGTTCAAGCGTTCAACCATAGCCTCTCGGAATGACTGGATCTGTGACCCACTAGCTCGTGCATCAAACACATCTCTCAGCAACAGTGCTATCGTCTGCATACCCAAAGATACCAGGTTTAAGTAGATTTTAACTTCTTGGTTCAAAAACAGGTCAAGTTATGATAAAGAAAAAATTTGCAATAATAGCTACAGTTTTTTCTCCCTTTAGAAGAAATGCGCTGGCATCTACCACGAGGGTGTGGATGAAGAATGGAGTGCGGGTCATGATGTCCCATGTCTTAAAATTATTGGTTTTAGGACATACCAGTTTCCTAAAAATGTTTTCTTTCACCGTTTTGAGATCAGTGTTGATGAAATAAATGACACAATAGTTATTTGTGCAACAAGAGAGCAAAGTTTTTTTTTGCTGCGAGTGCTAATTTTGAGTCCCGAGCAAGCGAAGGATTCTTTGATTGAATCACGAGCGTTAGCGAGTGATTCTAAAGTAGAATCCTAAGCGAGGGGAGGGAAAGGCACGAGATGCAAAAAGTTTTGCTCTCGTGTTACACACATAATTTTTCACTTCAGCAGCGAGAACACATATTACTTGGGAAATAAAATAATTAACAGTAATAGATTTAATAATGATTTCACTTAAAATAAATACTATCTCTAACGCTAGTTTTGCTCATATTTTACAATGATTTATTTGCCACTATTTTATTTTCGCTGTTTTTTTAAAGCACGTTCTAAAACAGTCAATGTTGAAACTAGAAATAATTATTTAAAGGTTAAATGCCAGTTTTATCTGCTGCTATAAGTACTCAGGTACTCTTATTTTTGTTCAATTACAATAATAAATTCAAAATTCAATAATTTATTTATAAAAAAAAAAAAACAATTTTATATTTTACAAATATTTTCTATTTATTACGCATTACCGAACGTGTTTTTCTTTTTGTTTGGTGGAATTTCAAAATCGGAATGAACTTCGAAATGGCATGTTCTCACTCGCTTTTTTATAAGGACGAGAAAGAGACAGAGTACAGTACAGTTCGAATGTTTCGAATAGTATGGCTAAAAAAAAATAATAATTAAAAAGTTACTTTGTCTCACGCAGTGAGCAAAATCGAGTTATGCTCACTGTTTTCAAGCAGTAAAACCAACTTGTTTGAGCTGCTATGGTGAAAAGTAATGTGCCTACCTAGGTATGATCCCAGGACTTGGAACTCGTAAGTTGAGGCCGATATTACTTTGCCTCCACTGCCCTATCTTGTTTATGTCCGTTTGTTGACGATGGCATTTTAATTCAATTATTTACGAATGCTTCCGAAGGTATCATTTTTTTTTTTTCAACTAACCCGGCAAATCCATCTTGGAGCACACTTGCCTAAAAGTAACCTAATCACTCTTTACTTAATGATATCTAGGTTGTAGGTGGTAGGAAAGACTCCGCCAGATACCACTCCATATTATTCCTAAAAAGGGTTGATATTAAGGAAAAAATAGGTACTTCCAAGTCATTGTGATAATTAAATTGTTAGCAGGCCTTTTTTTTAACGGACTGCCGGACGGCGAGTTACCCATGGCTTGGCGTCCGCAAATCTGCGCCTGGTCGTCTTGCTACTCTCGATACCGGGAGCGCCTCCGGAGGGGGCGCGAGGCTGGTCTACGATTGTTTTGAAAGCTGTAAATATTTATTACAGATGCTAGTAAGTCGGTTGATGGCTTAAACTCGCTCAAACTGCCCTCCTAATGTGTTTTACTGATTGTCAAAATCTTTAAACTTTACAATGGTTTTGATATTGTGACTTATATATATCTTTCTTGTAATTAGGGACCCTGGGGGTTGATCATCGCGTGTTAAAATATCAGGCGTGTGAGCAAAAAAGAGAGATACAGTTATACACCCCATATCTGTCCCTCATCCCCATAGCTCCATCCCTTTAACAGTTCAGTTTAGGTCGTAAAATGGATCGCGTTAAAAGCTCGTGGTAGGACCTTTGATCTTTTTTGCTTCATCGCACCGCACCGCAACAGCTCGCGAAATATTAAACGGACTGCTCGCGACCGCTTCGCTTTGCTCATCACTGCAACACACCCACGTGTTGTGCAGTGATGAGCAAAGATTGGTTTATTGCAATCACGCCGCATCACTTTGCGCTCTCGATCGTGTTGAGTCGCCCATGTACAGACTCCGCTTAAATGAAGCGTTTACTGTTTTCGAAATTTCTGATGGAGATCAACTCAACTGCTATAAGTCGTGATGGCCTATTGACATGCATAAGGTTGCACGTTCGATACCGGGTAAGTACCAATGTGACTTTTTCTATTTATATGTACTTTTCTAAGTTTATCTAGTACATTACTGATACCCCGTGCCTCGGAAAGCACGTAAAGCCGTTGGTCCCGGTTGTCATTCGTAGATCTTTGATTGTCGTTGCAGGTCGTCAGACACCAGAAAGTCTGACCATCAGTCTATTAAAAGAGTATCGTGTCGCCCAGTAACTGGGACGTGGAGGTCTGATAGGCAGTCGTCCATGTAAAGCAGGGGTATTCAGCTGACCCCAAGCTAGTTTTTTTTTAATAGAAAAATCATCTAATGACATTTCACGCTCTTGGGCGGAGCGCAAGGGTGTGCCAGACTGTGTCAGACTTTTATTGACTAAAAACCCACTCCTGTTCCTTCGTTGCCTTTCATACCAGGGCCGAAATTCCTTTCGGAAGCAAATCCTTGGCCCCAGTAGGCTTCGACCCTGCTGGGCCCCTACGGTTTGCTGACATCTCCTTGAGGCGCGCGTGGAAATGTACGCGCCGTCGACAACTTGGGCTCGGTCCGGACGGTTACCGGACAGTCGGACGGCGAGCTACCCATTGCTCGCCGTCCACAAGCCCGCGCACCCCAAGCTAGTTGGGGAAGGCTAGGGAGATGATGATCAACTTAACTGCAATATTAATTAATTTATATAAAGATGCGTGTCTTGATGTTTCTTTGTACAGCATGTGACTGCGGGATTTCCCCGAGCTCCACGTTTTCAAAACAGATGTTACCCAGTCATGATACAATGTTAGTGTCATAATAATACCTCTTGTACTTAACGGGAGAATCACACTTAACTCTAATATTACAAAGGCGAAAGTTTGTGAAAGGAGTAGACTTAGAGACACCTGAAGGGCAATGAAAAGGGCTGTGCTCGGAGTTTCCTTGCGTGATCGCATTAGGAATGAAGATACACGCAGGAGAAGGTTACCGACATAGTCCGAAGAATTACCAAACTTAAGTGTAATGGGCAGGGCACATTGCTCGCAGAGCTGATGGTCGATGTAGCCGAAAGTTTCTGTAGTGGCTAGCGCGTTCGGAAAGACGCAGCGTTGGAAGGCCACAAGGTGGACCGATGACCTGGTGAGGGTCGCGGGAATCCGACGGATGCGAGACGCACGGGACAGTTCGTTGCGACACTTGGGGAGGCATATGTTCAACAGTGGACGTGTTTTGGCTGAAATGATGATGATAATGAAATTGTGTGTGACACACAACTTTTTTATTTTTTTTATTAACGATAGGCTCGCGTTTGACCACCATCTCACGTGATGGTAAGCGATAATGTGGTCGATGATGGAGCACGCTTGCCTAGAAGTAGACTATTCACTCTTGACTTAAAGACCCCTAAGTTGTAGCTATCAGGAAACACAGACTCCGGCAAGAATTCCACTCCTTGGCTGTACGCATAATAAATGTGTTCTCAAAACGTTTTGTGCGTATGGGTGGGATGTCTACCATGTACCGGTGGCGCAACGCCGTACGTCAAGTAGTCCGATGATGGAACGGACTTGGAGGAATTAGATTGTGCGATTCCAGTGCACACTCCCCATTATCATCATCATTGATCATTATCTTGTTACTTCTTCACGCTCGAACGATTTAACGGATTCCAATGAAATTTGGTACACAACATTATTTTTAATATATGCGAAACCTGAATATAGTTTTTTCAGAATCAGTAACTAAATCGATTCCAACCATGTTATATTTTTTCCCAAAAATACTTAATAAAGGTCATAAGTTGGACACCTCCTACACTAAGTACAATACAGGTCACGGCAGGTCATAGCGGGCATTATGGCACCAGCGCAAAGCTGGGTGCGGGAGCAAAACAACCCTCAATTGCCCGGACGGCCCAGTGACCATGTGTTTGTGCGGTCAACCTGGTAACATAACAACTTATAACTTCGTAATTTTTTACGATACAGTTATGAAATTTTGTACATAGATTCTTTACATAAAAATACTAGACACGTGTTTCGAGTTTCGCATATACTAAAACTAACGGTGTATAGGTAGACCATGTTCTGGTAGCACATAGAATTTTTATCCCTGGAATATGTTCCGTTGGGATAATTTTCTACTAGCGGAGAAGTTGCAAGTTTGTGCTTACGTAGTGATAGAGAAAAAAATATGTACAGTTCATAATTTTAGCCACTAAAGCACCATTGCTTAACCCTACGCTAACCCAACATATAACCACGACACCCTAATTATGTACTTACATTATTACCCCATAAATGGGGCCCCCCCTCATAGTGGGGTCACTCTCTCCCCAAACATGTCAACCTTTCAATAGGATAATCTGAATCTACAGCGAAACAAAACGGACAAACTTTTTGGGTACCTTTTAAGGATTACCGTATATCTCCAGTTTTATTAGTTACTGCACTAGTTAATGCGTTTGCCTTGCTATAAGCTAGTAAAATGCATCATTTTTCTCTCGCAACTCGAGATAAGAGCTTAAGCCGTGAAAAGCATGAGGGAGAAGGAATCCCCAGCCGCCCCCCTAGTCAAGTTACGACCATTTTGTTTCGGATCGGCCACGCCTCCTATTCCTTTGTTCTGACCACGTGACCGAGTGTTGAGATGACGTCAGAATAAAGGAATCGGAGGAGAGGCCGACTCGAGACGATCGATGAAAGTCGTAACTTGGCTAGGGGGCAGAAGCCCTACCACGAGCTCTTAATACTATTCATTTGACGACCTAAACTGAACTGTTAAAGGGTTGGAGCTATATAGGGTGTAATGTTCCATACCTCTTTCTCGCTCGCTCGCCTGACATTTTAACAAGTCATGGTAAGGCACCTGAGCGTCGGGAGTCGTAGGGCGATTCCCAGCCATAGATGTTTAAGTTTTTTTAAGATTAATTTAAAAAAACTGGGCAAATGCGAGTCGGACTCGCGCACTGAGAGATCCGTACAAACGTACCTAATTAAATAGTTCAATTCCCGAATTAAGTTCCGAAGATTTTTCCGAATTGCAAAAAAAGTTAAGCAGTACCTTTGTGTTCTTCTATCTGATTCTTGTAATTTGTTCTTTTAACTTTAAGTGTTTGCGTGTAAATAAATAAATGAATAAAGTTTTTTTTGTTACGTAACTACAAATTTACAGTTTTCGTATTTTTTCCTATAATTGTGCTATGAGACCTTGCTTCATGCCAAATTTCAGGATTCTAGGTCAACGAGAAGTACCCTATGAATTTTGATTTCCTTGAGAGTGTCAAAATATACGTTTTTTTGACATAAATGGCCGTATCTTTTTTTTCGTTAACTCAAAAAAATTGATTTTTACAGCTTCGAAGGACCGCAGACTTGAGTATATGTTTTTAATTTCAACTCGATACCTCTACACTTTCCCGAGACAAAGGCTCTTGACAGACAAACAGAAGGGAGTCGTTTGTTTTTAGTTTTCGCTACCATTGGGTTGGTGACAATGTGTCGCCAACCTAACAACGATGTTAGCCATACTACAAAGTATTTTTTTTAGAAACAAGCTCTTATAATAATAAAATTAATTTTTCTAAGTAAGTAAATTGCGTGCCTGAAAGCGGTAGGGATAAGAGCGGGTTTTGTTAATGTATTGAAAAATAATTTGGTGCACAAAATAAACTTTGACACAAATAAGCAATCGTGGAATCTATTGGACCTAGTAACAGCAGGATGTTTTGTTGCTCCAAATGGTTGGCCTTAGAATATTAGTCATTTAATTACTTAGTAGTCTTTATCTGTTTACTTCATAATAATCACATACATAATTATATTTTGCATGTTACGACATATTTCTTAACACGATAACTAAACATAGCTAATTAAATGAAAATTACTTTACACGTGGGTGTTCTTTTGAGATAATTAATACTTAAAATGAATCCAAAATCACAGACTTCATAAAGAACATACTTCGCTCCAAAACACTAATCGTTGACGTAGGCAACTCAGTTGCCAAACTGTAATCGAACAAGGTAGGTCATATCTGCCGCATGACGCAACAAAATTAGGCGTAAGCAGCTACTGGTTGGATACCAACCAACATGAACCAGGGGCACGGTAGGCCCAGAAGTAGATGACCTCCTAGAATCAAAATCAAATCAAAAACAAAAATATTTTTATTTCACATAGGCCTACATGGGCAATTATAAAACGTCAGGAGCTAGTGCACGGTTCCAAATTGGTCATTTTCTATGGAGAAGAACCGGCAAGAAACTCCACGGTTACTCTTTTAAAAAAAGTGGTCGATGTTACAATATTTTCATGTTACAGTTTTAATAGATATTATGTAAGAACAGTGTAGACCAGTCAATATTGTACTCAAAAGCACTTTGGACGTAAGCGGAACTGAGTGTAAAGTCCCGCAAACTTCCGTTGAAAAGGGAGGATCTTCCGGCCAGACGGGTGTTATGTCTGGTGGACAACTGCCCGATAGATGATTTTGGGCTGTTCTGTATGTTCTAATCGCGCGAAACACTTTAATTGCACGATGCAGGATTAGTTCTTATGTGACGCCATAGATGTCGCTACAGCACAATAAAAATAATCATATTAATTAAATTAGACAGGCCCCTACCTAAAGATTGGCCCGATGTAAGTTAGAACACTGCAGAGCGACATTACTGTGGGACACAACAGCCTCATTATAATATTAAATTGTAAAACTGATCAGGATTATGTTAGGTACGTTTAACAAGTTTTAAGGACCTGCTAGGAAGCAATGATTAGGTCGTCCATAGCACTGGCTTACCCAGGAGTATCTTATTCACTGCCTATTTAAAGATCCAGCTATCAGGCAGAACTTTGGCAATTAATACCACTCCTTAATTTACTTACGAAACTTCACTTGTCTCTTTTGACGTGAGCCATAAGTAATTAATAATGATTTTTGGACTAAAAACGTACTCTCAACACAGGTCCTTCGAGCCGGATACTTGGCAAAATAATGGCTATTGACTGAATGCATCATTACGTAATCATCACTAAGTCCTTTAATATTCTTTCTATTGTGTCCAGTATTAGAGACACAATAGAAAGAAAATGTCCTATTGGTCTAGTGGTTAGTGGCCCTGACTGCTATGCCGGAGGTCGTGGGTTCGATTCCCACCCAGGACAAATGTTTGTGTGATGAGCACGATCATTTGTTCTGTGTCTGGATGTAATTTATCTATATATGTATGTATTTAGAAATATATAAGTATGTTTATCGGTTGTCTAGTACTCATAACACAGGCTCTGCTTAGCTTAGGACTAGACAGCGTTGTGTGATAGTTGTGGAACATTATATATTAATTACGGTACTCAAAAGGTTAAGACGCCTAAATCACTAACACGCAGTAAATAGTTATATCTAAAAAAAAAAATAACTGGACTCTATGGTAGGGCAGTAACAGAGTGTTATAAATACTAGATAAAACTGGCGCCCTTTTTATGTAAACAATAGAGCATTCATTAACTTTACTATCTTTTTATTTACTTGTTCAAGTACATCCTGACATTACTCTAGGTTTAATTAAATACAAATTGCTGATAAAAATATCTGAACGACCCTTGTAAGACAAGTAATATTAGCTCTAACAGCTTGCCTTGGTACACTATATTTTTTTTAAATATTAAAATCAGAAACATTTATTTCAAATAGACCAATTACAGGCACTTTTGAATTGTCAAAATGTCGGTCAGTCAAAAAAAAACAAGTGAAGCTAAATTGAGTAAAGTTTTAATAAATAAATAGTCTCAGATATATTGTATACGTACTGCGTCTTTTTTGTGGCGGGAAATCATCCAATTCCATCTCTCGCTCTAGGGTGGAGCGAGAGGGCGTGTCAAACTTTCACTGACAGAAAGCACTTCTGTGTCCTTCAGTTGCCCTTTCAGAAATTCTCCGATGCCCTGGCGACGTACTAAAATATTATTATCATCCTGCTGTGTTATTGTATTTTCTTTTTCTTGTTTTTTTTCTCAGGTCAATCTATGAGGTTGTCATCGACTTAACCCCAGTTGCTTGTGACGATGGTAATTAAATTAAAACCTCCAGACAGGACTTATAATCCGGAATATACTTACATATATAATTTAAATATAATATAATATATATCTATATATATTATATTTATACAAAGTAAAAAAAAGGATTTTACCATATTTATAATATTATTATTTGAAATTTAAGCATCTTTCGGCTTCCTAAGGCATCCCTTATTTTATGTATATTTTAATGTATTTTTCAATTACTATAATAGTAAAAAGCCCTTACAAGCCCGCCACTCTGACCATGAATAAGGGTCGCTTTTCTTTCATCCTATATATTATTGACAGGAAACTGTAATACAAAGTAGTTAATGTAAATCGCTAACCACCACGTGTAGGTATTTAACCCGGAGCTAAGTACATATTTATAATTTATATGATAGAAATAAATATGCAACTACTGATAAGTAGCGTATACGTTATAGACCTTAGTAACTCAATATCCTTCGCTTATAATCTTTATAGAATAGACAAAATAAATCTCTTTCCGTGTCTTTATGACGTTAGCCTAGGCGTAACCCGCCCCGCCGCCACCGTAGGTTTAACCGGGAATCTTTAAGTCGAGAGTGAATAGGTTACTTCTAGGTAAGCGCGCTCCATCGTCGACCGCATTGTCGCTTTCCATCAGGTGAGATAGTGGTCAAGCGCGAACCTATCAAGAATAAAAAATATAAAAAAAATCCTGATCACTCTTTTTTTTTTAAGGTGGGAAAATCATCTAATGACAAATCTCGCTCTTGGGTAGGGCGAGAGATAGTGTCAGACTTTTACTGACTAAAGACCTACTCCTGTTCCCTCTTTGCCTTCATCCCGGGGCCCCGGGCTTCGCTTTCACACTACCCGTGGCCCCAGTAGGCTTCGACCCTGCTGGGCCCCAACGATTTGCTGACATCACCCTGAGGCGCGCGTGGAATAATACGCGCCGTCGAGGGCTTGGGCTCGGTCCGGACAGTTACCGGACGGTCGGACGGCGAGCCACCCATTGCTCGCCGTCCGCAAGCCTGCGCCTACGGTGGCCGGAAATCGGGATCGGAATCCCGGCGGCGGTTGGGGCGTGAGGACCGTTGCTGTTGCCTCACGCGATCGGCCGCCTCCTTTGCTAGCATTACTGCTTCGCAGAAGGAGGCGACCGCCTGCCACTCCTCCTCACTCCGGACCATGGCCTGTACCAAGGCCCGGCGCGAGAGATCACTGCCGCCGATCGCCCCCACGAGGACACGGCGTTGCTCTGCCCAAGCGGGGCACACCTCCACCGTATGCTCCACCGTGTCCTCCGGGCGTTCCACACAGTGGCGACACCCGAGCGTGTCTTCCGCACGAATTCGGTGCAGGAACCTCCCGAACTTACCATGTCCGGTGAGGACCTGCATCATGCGGTAGGTAAGGACGCCATGTGGTCTTTCCAGCCATTCCTCAAAGAGGGACCTGTTCACTCTTGACTTCAGGATAGCTACAACCTAAGTGGGTTGTAGTTATCAGTAAACACAGACTCCGACAGGGGTCGGCCACTTTATCCACTAACACCTCGTCAAACACGAGTGACAGGGAGTGTCAGACATTCCTGACTAAAATCCACTTATGTCCCTTTGCGTTCCAAGGTCGCGGTAGCAGGCATCTGCCCTAATGGGACCAGTCAATCTTGCTGACATATTTTAGAGGCGCGCGTGGAATACAAGGCGCTGTCGACCCAAGCCTGGTCCTTATCGAAAAACCAGCTACCTATTACTCAATAACAATTTCTACCAGAGTCTAATATTCTGCAAAACGTTGACCATACAACATACCAAACAAAAATTGAAAAACTTAGAGCTATGTTCTTTCGGCAGCGTTCTCTAGCGCCGGGCCTTGGTACAGGCCATGGTCCGGTGCGAGGAGGAGTGGCAGGCTGTCGCCTCTTTCAGCGAAGCAGTAATGCTAACAAAGGAGGCGGCCGCACGCGCGAGGAAACGGCCCTCACGCCCCAGCCACCGGGATTCCGGTCCCAATTTCCGTCCTCCGTAGGCGCGGGCTTGCGGACGGCGAGCAATGGGTAGCTTGCCGTCTGAACATCCGGTAACCGTCCGGACCGAGCCCAAGTCGTCGACGACGCGTAATGTTTCACGTGCGCCTAAAGGAGATGTCAACAAAACCGCGGGGGCCCAGCAGGTTCAAGGTCCACTGGGGCCATGGGTGATGCGAAAGAGAACCCCGGGGCCCTGGAATTAAGGCAAAGAAGGAACAGGAGTGGGTTTAGTCAGTAAAAGTCTGAAACGCCCTCGCGCTCCGCCCAAGGGCGGGAGATGTCATTAGATGATTTCCCACTAAACAAAACTTTTTGCAATCAAACTCTTCTTCCATGTGAAGAAGAGGGATAAAACTCATGTTACTAAAAGAGTTATGAGTATACATGTGGATGGATGGATAGAAAAGGAGAGGGAGGCAAAAAAAACGTGGATGGATTGCGTGAGGAGTGATATGAAAGAAAAGAGAGTCAGTGATAGCGTGACTAGTGACAGGATAGAATAGAAGAAAAAAACGACCCCACCGACCCCAAATAACATGTCACAACGGCAGGAAGATGATGTCTTCTTCCATAAGTAATGATATAATATCAGTCCACCCAAACGAATAACGATCACGGTGTTGTCGGTGGCCAATCGTAATAGAGATTAGCCAATTACCCACGAGATATTATAGTGCACAAGTTTGTGTGCTAACCATATGTGGACTCTCTGTACCTTTTCTCTCATAACCCTATGGGGCGACAATCAAAGAAACACCGAAACAAACTCAGGGGTCAAACTCTCATTTAAAGTCCATATAGTAAATATGTAATGGTCAAATCACATGTGAACCATGCAGATTTGTCTGAAATGGTCTTTTGAAGAATGAACTATACAGATTTTAGTGGACCTGTCCAGTCAGTGCAAGCATTTGTCAGTATTCGCAAAGCTCAACTTAGGACTACTAAGGAGCTCAACGACTTGACGAACAATACCAAAGAAAGAACATTTGGGTAGGCCGCAGAAAATATTCAAATTGGCAGACATATGACTGCCAATTACTGAAAACGAAAAAAAAAAAAAACAATCAACATAGTCCTCACGTTTACAATAATAAAAGGAAAAATATATTCGTAGTTTACAAAATGAAATACTTAGTAAAGTAAATATTTACTTATGTCAAAAATTACTTGAAGAAAAAAAGTTATATACTACTTTCAAACTTCCCCTTACATACATTCTAATGTACCAAGATAAATATTGCCTATATACGACATGTAACTAGAATAATACACACTCTTATGAGCAGTGCTCTCTCATGAGCAGTGATGGACGAGTGAAAACCCAGTCAGGCACATTACTTTGTGTAATTTATTTCATCACCACTGCTCTCAAAACGGTGAAGGAAAACATCGTGAGGAAATCGGCATGTCCTAGAACCAAAAATTCAAAGACATGTGACATCCACCAACCCGCACTGGGCCCACGTGGTAGATTACGGCCCATTCCCTTTCCTAGAGAGAAACCTGACTCCCAACAGTGGCAACATTATAAGGCCGACTATGCTATGCTATGCACACTTTTAAACATCGCAATTAAGTGGCAAATATTTAAGCACTGAAATTTTACGTACATCTAGTGGTCTATTGATGAAACGGACTTGGTGGAATTAAATATTCCACCAAGTCCGTTTCATCATAGGACCACTGTGCAATTCCAATGCAGTGTGCATTGGTATTGCACAATTTGTGCTCCGAAATGTAATCGATAAAAATCCGACAGGCCTGCAACTCGGCGTCGATGCTACAAACTTTGGAGTTTTGACTCGACAACTGCATCATTGCGGATGATCTTAGCTCGCTTCTCAATCGACTCTAGTGCATCAAGCTAGTGTATGGCAGACCCATTCCAAAGATGTGAGCAGTATTCCACACACGATCGAACTTGCGTTTAATAAAATTGCGAAATTGAGCAGCTGTTATGTGTGTTTATTATTTTACATGTTGTATTCCTATACTTATCTTTTTTTAAACACAAAAGGATGCTGTCAATCTTCTTTGCATATTCCTTAAGCTGGCTTTACGACTTCCACGGGAAGATGGGGCGGTCTGGCAGCAAATTGTGTTTGTTACTAACAAGTCATACGAATATGCCAACGTTGGTTTTTATCTTTTAGCAAGAGTGCACGAAAGCAGCATATTTACATATTTACTTATTAGAAATAAAGGGAATATAATAAAAAAAAAAAACACAAAAAAATAATTATTTATTTAAATTGTTTTTCCTTTCTTTCTAAAACAAAACAAACACTTGGTATACACTTGGAAGCTCCAAGCAAGAAAGAACCAAGAAAGAGAAAAAATGACGCTTTATTGCTAAACAATAACTGTTGATACATTTTATCCAAACTAAATTGTATTAAATCTGTACTTCTTACTGTACAAATATTAAGAAAAGGAAAGATTTGTATGTTTCTTTGTAATGAATAAACTTAAAAATTACTCTACCGATTCTTTAACAATTCTTCCGCAAGTAGAATGCTACTTTAGCACTGAATGCCATAGCTACATATTTTTTACTTTCGTACTGACGAAACCGCAGGCAAAAACTAGATATTATTAGAAATAATGATTGAAAAAAAAAATTATACTACGTTTAAATAGACACAAACTAATATACTTCAAATTTGTAATTAAGAATAATAGTTTTTATTGTCTTTTATTTTCTAAATTCGCCAATGGGTTTGTAGGGTAAAATTTATTGTAGGTTTTCAGTCTCATTAACACGCTACTAAATGTTGGCGCTTATATCACATCACTAGCAAGCAGCCAACTTTTATAGGGAGTTTTATTTTTTAATATGTGGGTACGTCTACCTACATTACCCTTTATATAAATCCACAAGAAAAAAACGTATTCGATATCGCTCCGTACAAATTTTATTGTAAAAATTCAATTAATATTGAAATACAAGCTAAAACATATCCGAGGGCTTTCATTTATGTCCAATACGAGACATAAAAAGTGGCGACCGTGACAGGATGGTCTGTAAATCGAAAATCGTCGAGAAATACGAAGCCCGGCCAGCTGACCATTTGAGCTACCGTACCTGGAGAAACAAGATTGGGCTACCTGGAGGTATAGCCATTGCAGCCAACACCTGGTGTGACAGTTTCGACAAACATATAATACTAAAGTCGCTGTACAGCAGCCGGCCAATGCAGCTAAGTGACCTTTATAACCTTTCTTTGTTCCTTCCGTAAATATCGATTTTTTACACCGATCCTTATTAATCCATACACCCCTCGATTTTACATGTGCTTATTTCAATATTAGTGACAAATTAACTCAAAAATACACCCAGTTAATCTCTAAATTACGTATTTTTCAAAACTCATTTACTACCACCTACATCAATATTTTGTTCTTTGACCTTCTGACCTTTCATTGTTTTCATCTTTATTGAAGAGAATCTGCTTGATATTTTTAGGTTTTATAGTTTAAAATACTTTGCTAGATTAATTGTCTACCCAATCGTTAAACTGAAACCATTAAATATAGTTGAGATCAAACATAATTGCAATATTTTTCGCAAGTCATTCACATTATTCGCCGAACATTCCAGGAATCGCAGCGCCCTACTACAATAGTGTTAAGGTCAAGCGTCCTCATCAGACTTTCCAGCGGGTTTACCACCGAGCACGTCGAGTACTTCGAGGCCACTTCACAGGTGACATCGATTGAGGGACGTAAGATAAACATTTTTATTAACGTTTAATTGTGTTCTTGCATAGTTTTACTGTTGAAATATTTAATAAGTTTAAAGGTTCACTACCTGCCACATATTTAGTTAACTATTTTACTTTGTTGTTACAAACGTTATAATGGGCAAAGATGATAACTCCGCAAAAGACGTGCAAGAATTACAAGAACTTTTTGTCAAACGTAGTTCGATAAAGGGCCAAATTACTAAGTTCAAGAATTACTTAACGAATTTGATGAGAAATGACTCGGTTACGCGCATTGAATTAGCCGAGTTAACACTTAAACTTAGTAAATTTGAGTCGCTGTCCGCTAGATTCGATGACTTGCAGAATCAAATTGAGGTCCTAAATTCTAATAATTTGTCAACTGAACTAGATGAACGCGATGATATTGAACACTTATTTATATCAAACATTGCGAATGCTCAAAGTTTTATTCAAGGTCATCAACGTCACGATGAATCTGGCATACATAATTCTAGCCATATCTCATCCGCTCCTGACAATCATGAGGCAGGGTTTAAATTACCACAGATACAAATTGCTAAATTTAATGGTACATACTTCCGTTGGCTGGAATTTCGCGATACATTTAAGTCTGTTGTTCACAATAACGATCGCATTGCACCTATCAACAAGTTTCATTATCTTTTATCATATTTGGAAGGAGATGCAGCTAGAATAGTAAGTAACTTGGAGGTTTCCAACTCTAATTACAATATTGCCTGGAAATTGCTATGCGACCGGTATGATAACAAGCGACAATTAATTAGTTTTCATTTAAATTCTTTGTTGAGTGTACATCAAATGAATCGTGAGTCAGATAAGTCCCTTCGTTTTTTGGTGGATCACGTGACCATGAACATGAGAGCGTTGTCTAGCCTAGGTTTAGCTACTGATAATTGGGATGCCTTGCTTATACATATTATGTGTTCAAGGCTAGATAACCGCACACGTACCAATTGGGAAGAGTGGCGTGGTACTTTGGATGAGGTCGTACCTAATTTAGAACAATTTCATAAATTTTTAATTGATCGAGCAGATGTCCTTGTATCTCTTAACCAGTCTTCATCAAATAGTCATAATAATAAACCCTCAGCTTCCACATCATCAAAAGGTTCAAACAATAAAAATGAGCATCACCACAATCAATCTGTTACATGTCAACTATCTTGTAAGTCTGAGAATCAGAGTTCTTCTTCCTCTTCAGGTTGTGTTGTTTGTCAAGGTGAGCATAGGATTTACGATTGTCCTGTGTTCAAGACCAAGAGTGTGGAAGATCGTATAGCTGAAATTAATAAATTAAATCTTTGCGCAAACTGCCTAAGGTCTGGGCACACTACGCGTAAATGCTACCTTAGACCATGTCGCGAGTGCAAGAAGAAGCACAACGTTCTTTTGCATATTCCGACTGTAAATGAAACCACTGCGGCGGCTACCACGTCATCATGTGGGACGATAGCTAATCATACTGCACCGTGTTCAAAACATATTTTATTATCCACTGCCATAGTTGAGGTGACTAACCCTACAACAAATAAAACTGAACAGGTTCGCGCTTTATTAGACTGTGGCAGTCAACTGTCATTTATGACACAATCACTTAGAGACAAATTATCATTGTCAGCTTCTTCGTTATTTAAACATATTGATATTGTCGGTATCGGCAATCAAGTTAATAACAAGGTAACTGAGAGTTGTGTGGCGAAACTTAAATCTTTAATCAAACCGTTTCAAGTCACAACAGCTTTTCTTATATTACCGGAATTAACTACCAACGTTCCCAGATACACTTTAAACACTCAGCAACTACAGATACCTTCTGAAATATACCTTGCTGACCCTACCTTTAATAAATCCTCCGCTATTGACTTGCTCATCGGAGCAGACTTGTTCTGGGATATACTAGGCTGCGAGCAGCGTTCTTTAGGCCCTAATAATCCGTCACTTAGAAATTCTCAATTTGGTTGGCTTATCTCAGGTCCAATCAAAATAGATAATTCAAATAATAAAATTAACACTCAATGTCATCATTCTTTGATTTCAGAGGATTTAGACAATGACTTGAATGTAAAAATGACAAAATTTTGGGAGCTCGAGGAAGTTCCGTCAAAATCCCCGCTAAGCCATGATGAAGAGTTATGTGAAAGACATTTCGTAAGTCACATGACAAGGTTAAATACGGGCAGATTTAATGTTAGATTACCACTTATAGATTCCCCTGATTGTCTCGGTGAATCTTACACATTAGCAAAGAAACGGTTTTATAACTTAGAAAAACGGTTTCGTAAACATCCGCAACTTAAAATACAATATGTTGATTTTATAAGAGAATATGAACAGTTAGGTCATCTTTCACAATCAAATATATTAAGGCCTGATTTATCATACTTCTTGTGTCATCATGCAGTATTTAAAGAAAGCAGTGAATCCACTAAAATTCGTGTTGTTTTTGATGGTTCTTCTCCTACCTCATCTGGACTGTACATCAATGATATACTCATGAAAGGTCAAAATATGCAGGACTGTCTTTTCTCCATTTTAGTACGAGCCAGACAATATAAGTACCTCCTGACTGGCGATCTAGAAAAAATGTATCGTCAGATACAAGTAAATGAGGAAGACCGAAATCTACAACTCATATTGTGGAGAGAAGATGAGTCCCAACCTATCAGAACGCTAAGGTTGAATACTGTTACTTACGGTATGGCAAGTTCCAGCTATTTAAGCACGCGCTGTTTGTGGCAGCTTGGTGAAGAACATCATGATGAGACTATTAAAAACATTACTCAACATGACTTTTACGTGGATGACATGATAACCTCTAGTGACAGCAAGCAAGAATTAAAATACATTTTGCAAGAAGTTACTGCAGCACTCAAATTGGGTTGTTTTAATCTAAGAAAACTTAAAACTAATTTACCTAGTATATTTGATACGTCTTCGTTAGATATTAATGAAAAATTAACACTCAGCGAGTCCTCTAGCACGTTAGGTTTAGGTTGGGATCCGGTAACAGATACATTGCATTTTCCAATACAATTCCCACTCCCAATTGATAACAATCACCCTACTAAACGGTCAATATTATCCAAGCTGTTTAAAATCTTTGATCCTTTAGGTTTACTCAGTCCTTGTGTGATACAAACAAAGGTCATAATACAACAGCTTTGGTTGGAGAAATTAGGCTGGGATGATCCAATTCCCGAACATATTTCTAAGACTTGGACTAAGTTTAATGATTCCTTATCAGCTCTTGAGGCCTTAAGGATTCCTAGACATGTGATTTGTGACGAACCAGTAGCTATAGAACTACACGCCTTCTGTGATGCGTCACAGAGCGCGTATGGAGCTTGCATATATGCACGCTCAATAAAATCTACTGGTGAAGTCACGGTAAAATTGTTGTGTGCTAAGTCCAAGGTCGCACCCACGAAACCTACCACAATCCCGCGCTTAGAACTGTGTGCCGCGCTATTGTGTGCCAGATTGTGTAAGACGGTCAGAGACTCCTTGCGCTGTAAGATACGTGGTGAAGTTTATTGGAGTGATTCCAGTATTGTACTGGGATGGCTTCATTCGAGTTTTAACAACCTTAAAACCTTTGTTGCAAATAGGGTTTCAGAAATTTCTGAACTGACAGATGTACACTCCTGGCGTCACGTTCCAACATCAGTTAACCCAGCTGACCTCATCTCCAGGGGCGTCCATCCGAATCTTATCAAGGACAACAATCTTTGGTGGTCAGGCCCACAATATTTGCTGCAATCGGAAGACTCATGGCCTACTTTAAACAATAATAAATTAAACTTAAATAACTTACCTAAAACAAAACAAAATTGTACAATCATTGTTAATGTAGAAGTAGTAACGGAACTATTTATTAATTTTGAAAGCTACCAAAGTTACTCACATGTAAAACGAACCTTTGCATACGTATTACGTTATATTAAAAACCTAAAACTTAGATCTTGTAAAGAACCTGTAGTCTATGGGGCATTAAAAACAAGCGAGTTGCATCAGTCGTTTATTACCTTGTGTCGTTTAGCGCAGCAATAGACATTCCCACATGAATATGAAATGCTCGCCAAGGGCCGTTTATTAAACTCTAAATCTAAATATTTATCATTATTTCCTTTTTTTTTGTCCCAACGACAAACTAATTCGAGTAGGCGGTCGTATAGATTCCTCGAAATATACCTACGATAAAAAACACCCTGTGTTACTCAACGCATCTCATCATTTTACAAAAATAATATTTAAAAACGAACATATTCGTAACTTGCATGCTGGGCCACAGTTGTTGTTGGGCATAATTAGAGACTATATTTGGCCCGTTAATGGTAGACGACTCGCTCGACAAACTGTTCGGCATTGCATGAAGTGTCGGAGATTTCAAGCTAAACCATTAGAAGCTATGATGGGTAACCTACCATCACAAAGAATCACGGCAACGTTCCCATTTACTTCTGTCGGTATAGACTTTGCCGGTCCTTTTCTTATTTTAAATCCTTCCTATTTAAAATAAGAAAAGGACCGGCAAAGTCGCGGCTCTAAATTAGTGAAGGGTTATCTTTGTCTCTTTATTTGTTTGACGTACAAATGCTTACACCTTGAGGCCGTAAGCGATATGACCAAGGATGCATTTATCCTTACCTTTAGACGGTTTGTGTCACGACGAGGAAGGCCTTCGGAAGTATTCTGTGACAATGGTGGCAATTTTGTATCTGGTGCAAGGGAATTAAATCACTTTTTTAAACAAAACGCGGATTCTCTGTTGGATTTTGCAAGCGAAGAAGGCATTAATTTTATTTTTTCTCCATCTTACGCCCCTCACTTCGGTGGAATTTGGGAAGCCGGTGTTAAATCCGCAAAATACCATATAAAACGCGTAATGGGAAATTCCCACCTAACATTTGAAGAATTAACTACTCTTTTTGCACATGTAGAATCGATCCTTAACAGTCGTCCGCTCTGTCCCCTATCCTCTTCTCCTGATGACCTACAATGCCTCACCCCTGGTCACTTTCTCATTGGTCGGGCCCTTACTGCTCTTCCATCACCTAACCTAGAAGACCGCAACTGTAACAGTTTACAACGTTACGAAAGAATACAGCAAATTCATCAACACTTTTGGCGTCGGTGGCAACGGGAATACATTGCAGACTTACAGCAACGTAGCAAATGGAGGACCGACAAATCAAGCCTGAACATCGGTGACTTAGTACTCTTGAAGGAAGACAACACGCCACCCCTATATTGGAGACTTGGACGCATCCAACGATTATTTCCTGGTGCAGATGGTGTCACGAGAGTTGCTGACGTGAAAACGCAGCGTGGAGTTGTTCGTCGACCTCTAGTTCGTCTTTGCCCGTTGCCTACTGCAGATGAATTAAAGGGTTGAAACCATGGAAGATTTCAACGGCGGGAGGATGTTGGCGCCTATATCACATCACTAGCAAGCAGCCAACTTTTATAGGGAGTTTTATTATTTTTAATATGTGGGTACGTCTACCTACATTACCCTTTATATAAATCCACAAGAAAAAACGTATTCGATATTGCTCCGTACAAATATTATTGTAAAAATTCAATTAATATTGAAATACAAGCTAAAACATATCCGAGGGCTTTCATTTATGTCCAATACGAGACAGTATACACTTGGAAGCTCCAAGCAAGAAAGAACCAAGAAAGAGAAAAAATTACGCTTTATTGCTAAACAGTAACTGTTGATACATTTTATCCAAAACTAAATTGTATTAAATCTGTACTTCTTTCTGTACAAATATTAAGAAAAGGAAAGACTTGTATGTTTCTTTGTAATGAATAAACTTAAAAATTACTAATTACTCTACCGATTTTTTAACAATTCTTCCGCAAGTAGAATGCTACTATAGCACTGAATGCCATAGCTACATATTTTTTACTTTCGTACTGGCGAAACCGTAGTCAGAAACTAGATATTATTACAAATAATGATTGAAAAAAAAAATATACTACGTTTAAATAGATACAAACTAATATACTTCAAATTAGTAATTAATACTACTAGTTTTTATTGTCTTTTATTTTCTAAATTCGCCAATGGGTTTGTACGGTAAAATTAATTGGAGGTTTTCAGTCTCATTAATACGCTACTAAATATTATAAATGTTTCTATGTTTCTTACTCCTTCATGCTCAAACATATATGCCGAGTATATGTTTCCGTTTTTTTTATTATAATTTTTTTAGGTGGGAAAATCGCGCTCTTGGGCGGAGCGAGAGATAGTGTCAGACTTTAACTGACAAAACCCACTCCTGTTCCTTCTTTGCCTTCGTCCCAGGGCCCCGGGTTGCACTTTCCGGGTATATGTTTCCGTGAGATATTCCATTACTTAAACTAATTACTTGCAGGCAAAGCTGCTGGCCGATACTAATTGTATAATTATAGACAAATTAATTACTAAATTTTTTTTTTTTAATAGTAACCATTTTAATTCGTACAATTGTATCGATATATTTATAAAACAATATTTGAATTTATATTTAAAAATACTATATCACGTAGTAAGTATAATATCCATATGTGATACCCCCATAAACACGTTGTAAGTGCTTACACAAAATTCTAACGTCTCACGCGAAAGCTATCCTACAATAGTACAATACCTATTGACCTATGACCATAAACTTATCAACAACAAATATTCTTATTAGATTTTGTATCCACAATTTGGAGGCTCCTGATTGGTCGAGCTTAAACGTCTATAAAAAGGGGAGTAGCGGGTGTCTCCGGCGCATTTACCTACTGAACCAGGTAGCCGAGGGACGTATTATTGTAACATTAAATAAGACTGATTTTATGTGTTACTTTAACCCCTCTCAAGATGGGGAAAAGTAGTATTAGCGTTTTAAGTGTTATATTATTAATTTCCGTTTTTTGGAAACCAACTTTTGCTGCTGGTGAGTGATTATTTTATTATTTTGGTCTTTTCGTATTTTTTGGTCCTTTTGTCCATATGCTGTGTATTTTTTTTTTCCTTTTTAATTTTGAAATTAGAGACATTTTTGTTCTTTAAAAATTAAATGTTTAAAAGCCCCTGCATGTTCAAGACATAGACAAGAGTTTCAGAAACACCCTCTGATTTTTTTTCTTTTTTCGATGTTACAAGACTATTGTAATAATTTACTTTTAAAGATGTGCATCGTTAATATTAATTTACTTCCACTACTTTTAATTTTAAAATCATACATTTTTCTTTTAAATATCAAGTGTTATCTTACATAAATTTAACTGTTACTCTTATGATATTCCAAAAGCTAGCGTTTCTAAGTAGTTGCGCTCATCGGATTACCCACAAAATAATTCTTACAACATACGATGGCTGATCATTTGATTATTCATTTTATCGGATTTCAATAGCTGTAAGCTAAGCAGATTTTAAGTATGGTAACCAAATTTTTTTTTTATATATACAAACCTAGACAGAAATTTTTGAATTGCTTCAACTAAATTAGGTAGTAATAAAATGCATTTCTATCCAACTATTTAAAACTGATAGTTATTGCACCTCCTCCATACTGTGATTAAATGCTATATTTTAATAGAAGACTACATTGGCTGAAAACAGAGCTGTTACATAAATATGGCCACAACTAGTTTAGTAAGATACCATAATCATCATCACCTTTTCAGCCAAAAGACGTCCATTACTTGACAAAAGCCTTCTCTAAGCGTTTCAAAAAACCCAACCAGCATAAAAGTAAAAACAAATCTAAAAGTTAAAGTTTTGATAAAAATGAATCAATACAACGACCTACCTTGGTCCTTGTGTAAATAATAAAGATACAATTAGTTAATTAGTTTGAAAATATATATATTATACTTGATAAAAGACTCTCTATTATCGATAATAATAAAAGATAAGAGCCTGGGAATAATGACGAGTATTTGATAGAAATAATATAAATCAAAATGTGTGTATTTTCTTTTGTAATAAACTGATGAAACCCTTATTGTGAAGCTAGTCAGTCACATTTTTTTATAAAGAAAGGAGACAGTGCGAAAGTCTTTAAAGTAATAATGAAAATTATTGAGACTTCACTAAAAATAAGAAAGAATATAAACTACAAAACATAACTTTTAAAATAAAAGACAGTACCAAAGATATCAAGGCTGAACAAATAACAGTTTATAAAATAACTGCTAACATTTCTCAGAAACTTTAAATGATAGTAGAAGAAAAAACATGGAGTTCCAAAAAAAATTCCGCGTTAGGTACAATGGAGAACAAAGTATAGTTAACAACCGATAAGGTTAACAATTATTATTTGCTGCAAACATTGATACCGCTCATCTTTGACCTGAGATTGTACTATCTCTTGCTCCAATGTCAGTAACGGGTATCAAGTCATAGGTATTTATATTGGAGTTAATTGTTAATGGAATCAACATGTCTATGGTAATTTCTTCATTTGTCTTCTATAAATTGCCTTTTTCATCATTTTTGCCTAAACGAAGATTTGCCGAATCATTGGATTCTTTCAAATCAAACTTTGGCAAAGTAATATATGCTTTCTTTGAATTATCAATATCAACATTATTTACTTCAAAAAACTAACATTCAAAAAGTCTTTCGAATCAAAAATAAGCTTGGAAATAATTTACTTTTCACAAAAACTTCGTATCAGCTTTAATCATTTTTTATCACCAAAAAGCCTTGACAATGGCCGACTGTTCACCGATGATGAAACATCCATTTATATCACTATTATTGATAACATTAGCGCTCTTTAGCTTAAAATTATCAGAACTGTACTTATCTAAACCATTGTTCTTTGTTATAATTGTATAATTGATTGTGCGGTCTTTTGATACGGATGAGGAAAGATCATAGCAATAGGTGAAGGTTGGTCTTCTCCAAGGTCCAACGTAAAGTACAAAATGGTTGTAGGGACTGGAATCATATTTGCTGAAGGTGAAAATTGCGATTTAAAAGAAGAGGATTATCTTTCGAATGATGAGCCTGTCCAGGTCTATTAGTCATCTACACAAACAAAATTTTTCTTTTTGATTGTGATTCTAACTGCAGTATCAGTTAAAGTTCACCCATTTTCGAAGTAAGTTTGTGCTGGGTTACTAGCCTATGGATTCCTTTTTATCGATTTCCCGTGGCCAGTAACATCAATTATACGCTTCCTTACTGTGTACGGATGTGTCAGTTTAGCGATCGCTCTTAGATCAACTGACGTTAAGAGCTTTGTTCCGTCCCCGATGCAGAACCCAAATTCACGGTTCTGTATGTAAATACCACAGTACCATGTGATGTTTTCTTCTTTTAACCCAAAGATTAACTGGTGGAGAATGTCTTGTTGCATTAAGTCCACCTAGGTACCACAACTGTACATGAAGTTTAAATAAATAAATAAAATATTGTTTTTTTTTTAATTAATATTAACTAGTGCTTGACTGCGATACCACCTGATGGTAAGCATCGATGCAATCACTGATGGTGAGGTGCACTAGTTTATTAAGAGCCTATTCACTCTAGCTTTGAGAAGACACCTAAATCATAATCGGACGGGAAGACCGCAGCAGGCAAATTGTTCCAGTCCTTCGTTGTACGCGGTATAAACGACGAGGCGAAACACTTAGTCCGGACCGTAGAAGTTTCAACAACGTGAGGGTGGATATTCGCCGTACGACGGGCTGTCCGATGGTAGAAAAGAGAAGGTGGAATCAAGTCATGCAGTTCCCGCGCACACTCTCCAAAATGCATCCTGTAAAAAACCGAAAGGCTGGCTACCCTCCGCCTGTGCTCAAGGCTGTATAGATTGGATTTAACCAAATCTGGATCACCAATTAGCCTCTTTGCACGCCTTTCCACCGAGTCCAAAGCTGCCAGGTGGCATTTTGCAGCACCAGCCCATATGTGGCTGAAGTACTCCACATACGATCGGACCTGAGCTTTGTATAACATTAGTAGCTGTCCCGGTGTGAAGTATCGTTGGAGCTTTGCAAGAACGCCGAGTTTCCTAGCAGCTACTTTGGCTTTGGACTCAATGAACCGCCCAAAGTTATGGTCTGAGGAAATTTCAACTCCCAAGAGCTGAAAGCGGTCGGTGCACTCCACGTTCGGGTATATACATTTTGAATCTTAAGACTCCATGTTTATAATAGTTATTTTTAAAGCACTGAAGGAGAAAAGATACTTTGTTGATGATATAAAATTAACATTTAAAAGGCTTTCGAATTTGTATCTTAGGACCAGGCCATTTTAACAGATTCTATCGATTTGTTTTCTTTGGCACATTGGTTGCTTTATCAAATTTTACACCATCAACAACTAAATATCTTCCAAGGTCTAAACAAGAACAGTCCCGAAACCCAAATATGGGTCGTAATATTATTTTAATTTAGAGGTCATTGTGGCTGGTCGCCAAACTCTGCTCCTGTCTTGTCCCCTCTGTGAGGCAAATTGGATAATTGCCTGTTTATCGAGAGGGACCGTGGCTGATAGGGAGAGTGTTCCGCCGTTTGGGAGGCAGACGGAGAGAAAAGCTTTCTAATTTAGAGTTTATTCAAGTCACGGTCATGATCAATGATTTCTGAGACCAGTAGTATTTGTCCTTAAGGATTGAGTTCTTTTTTTGGGATGCATATAACTTTTCTGTTAAACATGTTGTGATGACCGTTAATTTCCAAGTTATATCTCACAATACCTAAAAATCTATTCATCTATTTGTTTTATGTTAGTCTTGTGACTTTGTACTTTAGTAATACCTATCTTAATTTCACAATAATCTGTCATATTGAAGACAACCTTTTCTCCTGCACCTTGGACACTAATTATAATAATTAGCAAAACCTCTGTACTTTCTTCCATTTCTAGATAGTAAGAAAGCCTTGAACTCACATGAGGTCTACTGTCATATCTGAGTCATACAGTATGTGCGTGTATTGGTTCACATTGTGACCTCACTGATCCGGGATCTACTTTGTTGTCAACGTTCAAGTTTATAGCGGAATTGTACCTGGAGCTGACTGTTTACGCATTCTAACTATTATTTATTTCTAAGATAGCATTGTGATCTCATTTCTTCTGTTTCTGCCTTCTGATAGAATTTTCTTCACGTTACATTGATATTGTTTATTGCTTTGATATTAAAGCTACATTGTTTTTTTTTCTGTTGAGATATGCTGCTAACTTTACCCGCGTGGAGTTAATGTTTCCCATATTATAAATTGTAGTCTATGTGTTAGTTTTCATCTAAATCCATTCGGCCGTTTGAGAGTGAAGGAGTAACAAACATACACACCCTCGTACTAACTTTTGCCTCTATGTTACTGTGTGATATTTGGTTCGTATTGATATTTAAGGATATGATTATCAGATCCGATATGAATATTATTTAGTAAAAGTACCTAACCAAATAATTTTTTTTTGTGTTCCTATATGCCAATTGGGTTGTTGCCTGAATTTATTTTATTATTGAATCAAAAAGCGTTTTTAACCAAAATCGCAAATAGGAAGAATTATTAGAATCTATTCAAAAAATTTCAAATCTCTTGAAAGGAAAATGTGTTATGTAACAGAATAAGGATGCACTAACTAAAATGTGATATAACCGCCCTTAGGTCACGCGGGGTAACGAGATGTCCTCACCATGCCACTCTTTCTCATTAATAATTTGGACTGGCCTGTTGGTCTAGTGACCCTGACTGCTATGCCGGAGGTCGTGGGTTCGATTCCCACCCAGGACAAATGTTTGTGTGATGAACACGATCATTTATTCTGTGTCTGGGTGTAATTTATCTATATATGTATGTATTTAGAAATATGTAAGTATGTTTATCAGTTGTTTAGTACCCATAACACAAGCTCTGCTTAGCTTGAGACTAGATGGCGTTGTGTGATAGTTGTGGAATAATATTATATTATTATAATTGTTGCTTCATTTATTAACCAATTTTGATACTGTTTTCGGTATACAATTTTTATTTGTTGTTTATGATAAAATATTGTACAAAAATAAAAAGGAAAATACCCAATTATGATCCGGGCTCAACTTGTTATTTGTTTAGATCTGATAAATCACACTCTTATGTTAATCAGTACCTATCACCTATGAACTTTATTTTATAATTAGATACTTGAATTGTAATGGAAATTATATAATAGACTCGTGATCTGGATGGTCCCATCCTAATAATTATTATCAGACAACACGCTCAATATGGTACGAGGTCTAATAGGCCTCGTACTCGTCTTCCTTGCGGTCTTCTGTGCCGAATTTGGTTTTAGTTTAGAAAAGAGATAAATATATCGTAAGATACCTTATTAATACAGAATGCAGTGGTGTATCTATTTTAATACGGGGTCACTTTGACCTTGTATCGCATTTAGCTAAAAAAAGGTATTTTTTATTATGGATAGGCTTGCATATGAACATTAACTCACCTAGTGGTAAGCGATGATGTGGCCGACAACTAAGCACGCTTGCCTAGAAGTAAGCTATAGCTTTTAGTTTCTTAAACGTTCCACCATTCCTGCTTTACGGGGCATTAATAAACAATCATCATCGCAGTAAGGGGCTTATTTGACCCCGTAGTCAAATAAGTCCCTTACTGCCATAATGATAGTTTTCAAATGAAGTCTTAAATGACCCGTACCGCAGGAATTGAAATAATACAAAAATGAGTGCTATTGCCAACGTATCAATTTATTTATATTGTCATTATTTACTTGTTGATTGTTAATTTTAAGCCTTCGTATGTGACCGTCATAAAAGCTCTTCAGAACAAAGAACTTAATGTCATTATACCTATAATTAAATTTTGATAAGAAATGATATATAGGTTAACGAGTTTATAATTATTCTTAACTGTTATAATTAAGTAACTGACATAAATTGCTCTGTTTGTTTCAGATAAATGCACTTTAGGATGCAAAGGATGTGAGTATATCATTTTTTTTTATCTTATTATTTACGACTGGTTTTGTTTACTAGTAAAATGGCCTTCTATAGTTTTCTTCTGTTTTCTTAGACGATTGCGTTCTTCCTCTCTGCTATTTGTGTTTTTGCTTTTTTGTTTGTGTTCGTTTGTTTTTGTTTTTTTTTTCTGAGGCCTTACCATGACGTGTTAAATGTCAAGCGTGCGAGCGAGAAAGAGGAAAGAGGGATGATACACCCTATAATCCATCTCCATCCCTTTAAAAGTTCAGTTTAGGTGGTCAAATGGACCGCATTAAGAGTTTGTGGTACGGCAGTACAGAGAAACTGTTTGCTTAAATGTGTTTCTTCTTTCAATAAATCCTTTTAAGCACCTTAATTATTATTAACTTTGTCTCTGTTAACGGCGTAGAAAATTATCCCAAGGAATTATCGTCCCAGGATAGAAAGTATCCTATTCGCTATTCCAGAGGACTTAGCCAAGTTTATAATCTACAATCGTTACTTCAAATGTATAGAAATTACATCATCTCAACGTTAAGTCACATGGTCATAACAAAAGAAACGGAGGTGTTACCTACCGACTGTAGAAAGAGATTCGAAAGGAAACGGTCGTAACTTGGCTAGGCCTGCAGGGCATGATCTACCCTTGTGACAAATTTTATCTGTCCATCCATTCAAACTTGAAGAAGTAGTAAATATACAAATATACAGACACATTTGCAAACTAGTTTTATGTTCCCAGTATCCACCAACATTTCTTATGAAATCTTAGAAATATTCCTGTACTAGATGCTGTTAGCGGCTTCGCTCGCTTGATAGTAGATCCTAAGGGAACATATTCCCGGGATGAAAATATGCTATGTGATATTAGAGGACATGGCCTACCCGTGTACCAAGTTTCATTGAAATCCATTCAGTAGTTTTTTGTCTGAAAGAGTAACAAACATCCATACATACAAACTTACGCTTTTATAATATTAGTACGATACTTATTCTGTCTTCATTCTTCCAGCCCCAACGACTCAATCGTTCCTGAACGGACATAAATACAGCTATGGCGTGGAGGGTGTCGTCACCATTTACCTGACTGGAGCATCAAACCAGGAGACCAGCGTCAAGCTGCTAGGTCAGGTCTCCGTGTCCTCCGTCGGCAACTGCGTGCATGAACTGGCTGTGCAGAACTTGGTGATCTCTGGCCCTGATGGCAAGGTTTGTAATCGTCTTCATCAGTATATTACTTATCGAAAAACTTTATCATCCAGAAGATTCACGCAACCTTCACTGTCTCTTTTTTCTTCTTTATGAACTGGTTTCCGTATTTAGTCCTTGGTGAAGATTTGTGCGTGGGCCATGGAGGCCTTCCTTCCAACCAGCCCACCTCTCTCCAGAAGCAAATGAGTCCTTTCAGTTTGTCCAGGGTGTCCATGAGTGAATTCCGTGTTCTCAAGGTTCGTGTTATTATTTCACTGACGGCTGTCCACTTCAGGAGCACGTGCGTGACAGTTTCTTTCGACTCCATGCAAGTTCTCTGCATAGAGATATTGATCCGTGATATTCATTGTGAAGAAGTGTCCGGTAATGATCCCCGCCACCAGGTACAGGCTGTGTCTGTCCAGTCGCTCCACTTTATTTTTGAATACTGTTTTTTAGTAAAGTTCTCACCTAAGTGACAATCCATCCACAATCACCATCATTGGTTAATTTTCGGTCTACAAGAAATTATATTATGGATTTCCACTGACATGGAGCTGGGTGGAATGGAGAGGACCGCATTGTAAATTGGCTAATTGTGCTCTGTAACTCCGCATCATTAGTGGAAACAGTATAAGTGGAGCAGAACGAACTTTCAATTATATATAAATTAAAAACATATTCTAACCATAATTGCTCCTTCCAGAAACACCAGAGCCCGCCCGGCATCGAGAAGCCGATCCGCTTCACGCTACAAGATGGACGCACCGGCCCCGAGATCTGCGCCGTGGAGGGCGACACGCGTCGCTCGCTCAACATCAAGAGGGCTATCATCTCGCTGCTGCAGACAGAACAGAAGCCTTCCACTCAGGTATGAGAAACTTCAGATTTTCCACGTGTATCAAACTGCAATGATACTTATACTATTCACAATAAATCAATCCGGTTGACTGAAAGCTGAACTTCTGCTTTGAGTTTGGAATAGCAGTTTTAAAAATACATTTTGTAATGTTTCATTTACACACTAAACAAAATAAGTACGTGTTCTTTGATAGCGTTGTCACGTCTCATAATCAGAGGTCGGAATTAGGTAGAGTTATTCATGTACTTGCATCGAAATATTGATATGGATCTTCCCGGGATTTCTAAAGAAAAATGCCATGTGGCCCACAATATTACAAATAAATAATAATAAAAATCTCAGAGATACGATAAATATAACAAAGATAATTTACATACAATTATTATAAGTATTTTTCATTGAAAAAGATCTCTCTACGTCACCTGAGGTTAGATTAATAAATTTACGCTTCCTCGTCATTAATGCAGGAAGAATTTTTTTCTGCTATATTTCTAGATAGACTCATAAACAATTTTAGCTCATTATTTTATTTTATTCTTTATTATACACGTATATGTTACAAAAATATGTGGATATCAGAGTTCATGTACATAGGCGAGCTAAACTCAAAGTTGAGTTTTCTTCCAGCAAACCATTGAGTGATTGAGTGAGATCACAGTAGAGGGTAGGATCCAGTGCACAATTTTAAAATTACAAATATTAATAAAATAATACATAAACATACTTACATACATAA
This sequence comes from Mythimna pallens, assembly GCA_961205895.1. Taxonomy (NCBI): domain Eukaryota; kingdom Metazoa; phylum Arthropoda; class Insecta; order Lepidoptera; family Noctuidae; genus Mythimna; species Mythimna pallens. The sequence continues at coordinate 15,324,549 of OY540850.1, read as the reverse complement.
ATACATACTTTTATAATATATATATATATACATAATATATGTACTATGTCATTGTGAAAGGTTTTAACTTTCCTCTTTAAGACATCCATCATCCATCATTAAAAATAATCTCGGGATTTGAGGCATATCCACTTTATTCTATCGCTGTATGAAATCGGTATAAGTACTTAAATACCTTTACCTAATTCCGACTTCTGCTCATAATACAGCCTACTGGCAATTTTCTAGAGTTACTCGTATTAGCTATTGCTAGCGAGTTCACTGGCGAGAAAATAGAAAAACTGTCCCAAGGGGACATACTCCTGAGATAAAGAGTGTCTTTCGAGTATGTGCTATTCCAGGACATAGTTTGTCCATGTGAGATATTTATTCCAAATCTGCCCCCTAGTCAAGTTACAACCGTTTCGTTTCCATTCTCTTGTCGTTGATCGCCTCGAGTCGGCCACGCCTCGTATTCCTTTGTTCTGATCATGTGACTGAGCGTTGAGATGACGTCAGAACAAAGGAATCGAAGGTGTAGCCTACTCGAGACGATCAACGAAAAGAGAATCGAAACAAAACGGTTGTAACTTGGCTAGGGGGGCTGTTCAGCCGTCCGAAACCGTGAAGAAAGAACAAACACACACACTTTCGCCTTTATAATAGCAGTATTTCTTATGTTCATTTCTATCCACAGGTTGACATCTTCGGAACATGCCCCACAGACGTATCCTCCTCTCAGGAGGGAAGCGCAGTGTTGGTGCACCGCAGCCGCGACTTGTCTCGCTGTGGCCACCGGGAACAGAGCAAGAACGACCTCGTCACTGGAGTCTTCAACCCAAGTGCTGTAAGTATCCTGGAGACAATAACGCAGCTAGGCGTGGGCGAAACGGCCCCTTGCCTACGGGCTCGCACCTAAAAGGCCTCACGTAAGCGAGGGCTCTTTAAGAACGAGGAGTTTTTTATAATTGATAGGCTCGCGTTTGACTACTATTTCACCTGATGGTAAGCGACGATGTAGTCAAACACTGGGTTACGACAGTCGCTGTCTCGTTTTCAAATTTATGAAAAACTCGCCAACGTCTAAATTAGTCCGCGCTACGCCGCTTCCTAAGAGCTAAAGATTTTTATAATGTCTCATCATAGTCTTCGTTCAAAGTTTTATCGAAGTTGATAGCAAAACAATCTTCCACAATATATAAAATAGTTTATCATTATAACTTTCTTACTTTCAAATGATTTGTATACCTCATCTTCTTCTTCTTCAAGCTTCCATCACCAGCTTGATGTGTGTCCAAAAAAAATACAGTCTCATCTCTTTAAGAAATTTCTACTCTACTTGAAAAGTTTAATTTAACAAAAATCTATTCTCTCAGGAAATCAAGGACACCCAAATTCTTCAGTCCTCAATGAACGTGGAGACCAAGGTCAACAATGGAGTGCCTGAGAAGGTGGCTGCCACCGAGGAGTACCTGTACAGACCTTTCTCCGTGGGAGAGAATGGTGCCAGGGCTAAGGTGCACACCAAGCTGACCCTGACTGGCAAGGCTAGGGCTGCTAACAACCCAAGTAAGCACTGATGAAAGAAAGAAAGAAAAAACGTTTATTTGTGCCTCACAAAATCGTATAAACTAAAAATACTTAATGATAAAAGGAAGTTATAATCAGTGCGAGGCCAAAAAAGCGCCTAACTCAGCATATACTGCGGTATTAAAAATATTAAAAAACGCACCGTTGGTATTTTGATGAATCTATGAAACCGGTACAATTGCGAAACTTTAGCTCAAATACAGCAGATTATTGGAATAGATTTTGCTACTCACCGTCTTACCCAGCGATAGTTGGAGTATGAGAGAATCAGGGATTCGTTCAGGGTCTTCATTACAGTACAACCTGCCCCCCTAGCCAAGTTACAATCGTTTCGTTTGCGTCGAACGCCTCGAGTAGGCCACGCATCCGATTCCTTTGCTCTGACCACGAGACTGAACGTTAAGATGACGTTAGAACAAATAAATTAGAGGCGTGGCCTACTCGAGGCGTTCGACGCAAACGAAACAATCGTAACTTGGCTAGGGGGCTGAGTTTAGATCTTAATGTTGAGAAATACCAAGTGCACACTAAATACTGAATGAGTTACATTACCCTGCAATAATAAACAATCCAGGATAACACATCAAAATAATAATACATTCAGTCATTCACAAAAAACAAACAAGTTGAACAAACTAGTGTAATGGGATAGACAGTTAGACAATATTAAACACAAGCTTCTGCCAGCTGCTTCGCCCGTATGATAGCAGAAAAGCCTATGTCACTCAGTTTTAAAGTAGCATTCTACTGGTGAACGAATTTTTTAAATCGGTAGTAGTTCGTGAGTTTATTCATTACAAACAAAATAAAAATTTCTGTATCAACATGAAATCGTGTTGGTATTTACAAAACCGGGCAAAAATAATAATTCTTATACTGCTTAGTATTTATTTCAAATACTTTTATTAAACTAAAACATTTTTCATAATGAAAAATACAATATAGCTTTAAATTCCTAACCACCACATGCTATCTCCAGCCCACTGCACGGAGACCCGCACCATTATCTTCGAGAACCCCCACGGCGTCACCATGAACCAGAACAACATGCAGTCAGCTCTAAATGCCGTCAAGGAGACCGCCAGGACTGTGGCTACTGAGGCCAGCTCCAAGTCTGCTGGAAGCTTCGCCCAGCTTGTTAGGGTAAGGACCTTCAGATTTTAAAAAAGCAGTAATGCATCTTTGGCATCTGCCAACAAATTGTTATTTATGCAGTTTGGCAGAAGTATATATGTATTATAAAATAAATTACTTATTATTATTATTTATTTATTTATGGCGCTACATAGGAACTAAAAAACTAAAAATCCTGCATCATGCAATTAGATTTTTCCGGGCGATTTGAACATTATATATAATGTAGTATACTAAAGCTCGAAATCATCTATCGGGCAGTTGCCCAGATCAGACACAACACCCGTCTGGTTGGAGGATCTTCCCTTTACAACGAAGATATGCGGGACTTTACAATCTGTTCCGCATACCTCTAAACTGGTGACCCTCGGCGAGTCACTCCATGAAAAATACTGATGTCAATCTGAATCTGGCTTGACTGGAAGCCGGTTCCTGCGTAGTTAAGAAATGGCTAGGTCAATTGTATGGTCGAAGGAAATACGTCCCAATCAATCTATAGTTTTTTTTTCAATCTCGGACTGTCTTAATTCGTTTGTCACTAATAAATATGAAATTTTTCAGATCTTACGCACATGTAACAAGAATGACCTCATGTCAGTCTACAGCCACGTCAAGGGAAACAACGTTGAGAAGTAAGTTATTGTCCCCATACAACACAACGCAACAGAACACAACAACAACATGCATACAATACATGTTCAATTCATTACAATATTTATATCAAACATTTTAATATCAATACAATGCAAAATCATCACAAAGAAACTACTGTGAAAATTCAAAATGCTTCATTCTTCTCAGATTATTCTATGATTCCGCTAAGTTAATTTTCATAAAACTCTAAACTAAAAATATGTTTCTAATTCTACCATCCTTTACCAATAGGCGTGTATTCTTGGACGGTCTGATCCGCGCCGGAACTGGCTACAGCATCGAAGCTTCCATCCAGCTGCTGAAGAGCAGGGAGTTGGGCCCCATCGAGCAGAAACTGGTCTTCTTCTCTCTCAGCAACGTCAGACACGCCAACAATGATGCTTTGAAGGCTGCTGCTGTAAGTATTATACATAGTTTTAAATTTTTTGATCTAATTATGAAATAGTTCATGGTAGAAAAACTGTTTGATTCGTGGTAGAAAAACCATTTGGTTCATGGTAGAAAAACTGCTTGCAAGAATAATATTTAGCTATATAAATTCATGAGCGTAAAGTAAATTAATTTTCAAGGAGTTAATTAATACAAAAATATATATTATTGGAATTAGTAAAATTTGAGCTACCCTATAAAAACTTCATTAATACTACCAATCAGCTCATTAGAACACTTACCACTGATCTCCTGAAAAGAGAATTCCAAAAACTATTCATTCAATTTCCACACCAACATCTTTGACAAATCTTTTCCTCCACAGGGTCTCTTGGACTTACCGAACCTCCCCAGGGAAGTGTACCTTGGCGTAGGCGCCCTGGCTGGTGCCTACTGCAGGGAGCACGAGTGCCATCGCACCAAGAACGACGGCATCGTCGCGCTCAGCAACAAACTCGCTGCCAAACTACAGTTCTGCAGACCTAAGACCAAGGTTGAAGAGGACAATGTAAGTAGCAAAAGATTTTTGAGTTACTGCACTCACACGCACAAGGAATACTTTCATTGTGAATGTTCATACTAAGGAAAATAAAGAAAGAAAAACATTTTATTTGCGGGAAATGACGCAATCTTAGGACTACAAAAGAAGGGAGTGAAATTTTCTGCTAGATCCTGATAGCTGCAACCTAGGGTTCTTCAAGTTAAGAGGTGGAAAAACACGCTTAACTAAAAGTATTCTATTTCAGATTACGTATTCCACCGTCGGCCAAATCATTGCTTGTTAGAAAAATACTGTAATAGATTTACAAGATGAATTTTTGAGAAAGGTTAAGTAGAGATAATAAACCTTAACCATTGTAGTTACAGGAAAATATTCCTAGGAAACCAATTATAACTTTTATAAATATTCTGACATGCCTTCACAGATTTTAGAAAAAAAATTGCAAAAAAGAAGCTATATATCAAAAAAAAAAACGGTTAAGGTATAGGCCTATACTGACCCGTCTTAAAAATCCACCTGTCTTGTTCCAATCAAGGGACTTACCATGACGTGTTAAATGGTCAGTCGTGAGAGCGTAAAAGAGGGATGGAGCATTAACAGTTCAGTTTAGGTCATAAAATGAATCGCCTTAAGAGCTTTTAGTAGAACTGCTGTTGTCTAAATAAGATTGTAATTCCCAGTGCTCCATTAAGTTACAGTGCTGGTAGCCAAATTATAAAATATCATCATTCCAAAAATAAAAACTCAAATTCAACATTATTTATTTCAAATAGGCCTACATGGGAACTTATACAACGTCCGAAGCTAGTGTACGGTTCTAATTGGTCTTTTACTATGGATGTGAATCGGCAAGAAAATCCTCTTTAAAAAAAATTATTAAGTTTTGTAATATAATGGTATAATCAAATATAATTGTCTATTCTACAATATTACAATATTAATAGGTATGAGATGACAGTCTTCAGTCAACTTTGCTTTATTGGTCAAAAATGTTATAACCCTGTATATTTTCTGTGTTATTTTAATTAATATATCTTCTAATTGCTTTCTTATCATCACCAGGTCGTAGCAGTTCTGAAGGGAATCCGCAACATCCGTCACCTGGAAGACTCTCTGGTCGACAAGCTTGTGAAATGCGTCCAAGACGTCAATGTGAAGGCCAGGGTCAAGGCAGCAGCGCTGGAGGCCTTCCAAGCCGATCCCTGCTCTAGCAAGGTAAAGTATCAAAAATAATCAAGAAAAATACGTTTTAAATTCTGATGAATCTTACAAATTGTAAATTATTTTGATCTGAACGCACACCATTTAACAACTCATTATTCATCAAGCTCTGCTTTCCAATATTGTTTCTCTCTCATTTTGTATACTTCTGTCTTTGTTTTTTCCTTGTTCTTTTTTTTTCAACAATATTGTTATAACTAGCATCAGTATACTAACGGCAAATTTTTCTAACAGCTTAAGAAATCCGCCATCGACCTGATGAAGAACCGTCAGTTGGACTCCGAAATCCGCATCAAGGCCTACCTGGCCATCATCTCGTGCCCCTGCGCACAATCCGCTACTGAAATCAAGAACTTGTTGGACACTGAACCCGTCCACCAAGGTAATATATTGTGTATATGTTGATGTCACTGGAAATTTGTCTCCGTCTCCGTCCGAATGGAAAGGGAGTTTCCTTGCGTGATCGCGTCAGAAATAAAAATATCGGTAGGAGAACCATGGTTACAGACAGCCAGGAGAATCCGATGGATGCGAGACGCACAGGACCGGTCATTATGGCGACATTTGGGGGAGGCCTATGTCCAACAGTGGACGTCTTTTGGCTGAAATGATGATTATGATATATTATGAAAAAGAGAAATGAAATGATATATTAGAAAATATAGTTTACAATTAAGTATATTTTACAATCTTACGGAGTTTGCAATTTTCTGTTGACATATATAAGATCACGTTTTGATTCCCCGAAAGAATAGGCAGAGGTACATATTGCTAGTTCACAGATATTTTGCTAGTTTAACAATCTATTTTTTTCATGTAGTAAATCATTAATTTGTGTTTGTACAAACTATGTAAATTGAATTACACTACGGCAAAAATTAAAAAAAAAAAATATCAACAGATATAGAAATAGAATACACCTTTCATCCGAATAAGGATTCTGCTTAGGCACTATGCATGCATTTTTTTATTTACTAAATTAAATAATTTTTAGGTCTAGTAAACAAATGTGAAAGAATTTTTTAAAATATCTTCATCGATAACAAAGATATGAAGCTCCAAAGCTGCTAATTAGAATGAGAAGTCCGATATGGAATATGACGTCAAAGTTCATCACGCCGCTCACGGTTGTTATAGAAAACGGCGTAGTTATTGGCGAAAGAGACAGATATATTTATTTTTCTACTGATTTTGATATTGTTTCCAAAATTACTATTCTATTTTTGTATATTAACTGATAAATTTATTATATAACTTATATTTTTGGTCCCACATATTCCCTATTGTAACTTATTTTCAACAACAAAAAACTTAAAGCATCTGGTAACTCCTTAATAATATCTGACCCCTTTAATCTTCCCCCTTTTAGTCGGCAACTTCATCTCTACGTCCCTCCGCAACATTCGCGCCTCCTCCAACCACGACAAGCAGCTCGCTCGGCAACACTACGGCCTCATCCGCACCCCCAGCAAGTTCAACAGCGATGTCAGGTAAGGAGATCACTTCATCGTGTTCAATACAAGACCCCTATTGAGTTACCCTGAAGTTACCTCAATAGGGGTCTTCCCTATTGAGGTAGGTTCTGTGTAAAAGTGCTCCATTATCGACTACATTATCGCTTACAAGCAGGTGAGATAGGGTCAAACGTGAGCAAAAAGCAACATAATTCGGATTATTAATCTATCTTTCAATTTCTGGAACCATGGGTATAACTTTCGAAAGAAAAACTCGGGGTCCGGGAACGCAAGACAAAGAAGAAACATAGGTGTGGCGTTAGTAAAAGTGTGTCACGTCCTCCCGCTCCGTCCTATAGCAAAATAAGTCATTGGATAATTTCCTACCTTAAAAAAAAAACCTATTTTTCATTTTGTGATTTGGTTGAAATGTAAACTTAAACATTTTACTTCTTTATAATATACTCGTAGAATATAGACACGCTGACCCGGCGAACTTCATACCGCTTAGCAGTCAAGGAATGTAGTATAAGTATGTTTCGATATAGTCAACCGATTGAGATGAAACAAAGCCTAAGTAATATTATAAAGTCACATTCATTTTACATCGTTTTCATACATTTTACGTGATTTGCGCTCAACTAAAAACTTCTACAGATTTATTATATGTATAGATTGCTCTACAGGAGTCTTTCCTTTCGACTAAAAATGCATATTCTGTCCGCCGCTTGTATTTTTATTAATAAATTTATTTCTGTCGTCTTTAGGAAATACTCGTTCTCTGAGGAAGAATCCTTCGACATCGATGCTCTGGGTATCGGAGGCACCATCGAGAAGAACGTTATCTACTCTCAGGATTCCTTCCTGCCTCGATCTGTCAACCTGAACCTGACTGCCGAAGTCTTCGGCCGCAGCATGAACGTTCTTGAGGTTGGTAATGTCATCAACAGTTACTTTTGAACTTTGCAGTCTAAATATTTTACCATCCGTAGTCCAAATATTTTTTTATTATTATTTATTTGTTTCTATTTTTTTTCTTTAGCTACCCATATTATTTACGTAATTATATTTGTTATCTCCATCATTATAGCTACTTTTCAATACTAATTCCTACTTTTCCACCAGTTTGGTGGTCGTCAAGGCAACTTGGACCGCGTGGCCGAGCATCTGTTTGGGCCCAAGAGCTTCCTCCATTCCGAGGAGCCACAAAGCCTGTATAAGAAATACGTCGTGGACAAGTTTAACCAATACAAGGAAAAGGTGGAGGGAGGCTTACACAGAGGCCGTCGCTCCGTCAAGAGTGATGTTGACAGCTTTGATAAGACCGTAAGTGTGCCCATTGATTTTCTATGCATTCTAGAAGTTCATATTTTTATCGACAGTAGGGGACTTGTCATTGCCTCTTGTACTTTTTGGTCCAGATATTTTATGAGCAATATAATTGCTGTAATATAATCCTCCATCGTGGTATTAGAGTTCTCCATGAAATCAGAACATATACAACAACCCGAAATCAACTATCGGGCAGTTGCTTGGACTAGACATAACAGCCGTCTAGTCAGAGGTTCCTCCATTTTCAACGAAGATTTGTGGGATTTTACACCCGCATACCTTCAAAAGTATCTTATTTAGTAGACTTCTGATAAGATTTTTTCGTGTTTTTGTCCTCATAGTATATACAGTACCCATTGATAGTACAAAAATACAATTCCAGTGTCCATTTACCTAAATAAACCCTTACTTTCATAACGTGTAACCCCATTTTTGTAACCCACAGCTGAAAGCCGAAGCAACTCCCTTCAACAACGAGCTCGACCTGGACTTGTACGTCAAACTCTTCGGAACTGATGCCGTGTTCCTCTCTCTCGGAGACGACAAGGGTTTCGACTTCGACAAGGTCGTCGACCAGTTCATGCAGTACTTGAACAAGGGAATTAATGATGTTAAGCACTTCCAGGTGAGAAAGAACTTCTCTTTTTTTTATTTAAAGTTCATGTAAATTGTGGGTCATGGAAGCGAGAGAGCTTCAGCCAGGAATAAACTAACCTAAGGTGACCTAATATTAGCCACTTGATACAAAGGCCCCGTAACTCTCTATTTCAAATCATTACATAGTCTTTTATAATTCTTCTGTCTTCCAAACTATTGTGATCAGTATGACTAAAACTTGTTTCCTCATTGCAGCAAGAAGTCCGCGCTCACATGCTATTCCTCGACGCAGAGCTCGCATACCCGACGTCCACTGGTCTCCCCCTCAAGCTGGACGTGGTGGGAGCCGCTACTGCTCGCCTGGAGGTGGCCACCAACGTCGACATCCGCCAGTGCCTCAACAGCCCCAAGGACGCCAAAGTTGACTTCAAGCTCGTCCCCAGCACTGACATCGAAATCACTGGAGCCCTCTTTGTCGATGCTGATGCCATCTCTGCTGGTTTGAAGGTCATCGTCAACCTCCACAGTTCCACTGGCGGTCATGTCATCGCTAAGGTTCTGGAGAACGGACGTGGTTTCGACCTGCAAATTGGACTACCCGTCGACAAACAGGAGATTGTCACCGCTTCTAATGACCTTGTCTACTTCTACGCTGAGAAAGGACAGCCAGAGAAACACACCGCGGTCAAGATGGACAATGTTGTGAAGGAAAATACTGGCTGCTTTGACCAGGCTGCTGACTTCCTCGGTCTCACTGTCTGTGGAGAGATGACTGTGCCTTTCACTGTCTCCGGTAAGATTATTATTTTAATTTTCTTGTTGTTTGTATTGTCTTTTTAGTCATGTTATTAACCCATTGTAAATTACTCTACAACTTGAACAAAAACCATTATTTGCCTCACAGGACCTGATGCCCAGGCTTCCATCAACAAATACCTCTCAAGCTACCCTCTGGCTGGAAAGACCAAGTTCCGTGTGATGCTGGAGAAGCAGAACCTGAGAGGATACCACATCAAGGGTGTTTTGCGCTCAGACGAGGCTGCCGGCAGAGAAACCTTCGAACTGCTATTTGATGCTGAAGGTAAAAATCCAATGCTTCTATCAACTATAATTAAAGAAGAAAAAATCACCAACCAAGCTGCTAGTCTTGCTAACCTTGGTCACTCACTAACACATTATCTTTTTTAGGTGCCAAATACGGCCGCGCCCAAATCAATGGTGAATTTGTAAATAACAAGAACGAGATTGGAGCTCAAGTGTCCCTCAACTCCCCGTTGAAGGTCGTGTCCGGCCAGGCCACTTTCTACCGCAAGCCCAGCGAACTGTCCGTCGTCGTCAAGGGCAAATACGATGAAAACGAATTATATGGCAAAGTTGGCTTCAATGTCCAAGGAGGTGGCAACCGTAAGGTTTACAAACCTGTTGCTGAGTTCCAAATGCCTGGAGAAAAGGACAAGCATAGCGTTCCAATCTCCGGTCAAGTCGTTGAGGAAGTCGGTGGTGGAAAGACTAAATACTCGATTGAAAATGTCAAATTGAGCTTGCCTAGTGTAAAGGAACCAATCTGCATCGATGGACACATCACCAGTGCCGAAAAAGACATTGAATTCGATACTACTGTTAAAGACTTGGCTTCTCTTAAGGGATCTGTGAAGAAAAATGATGTCAGTTTAGAGTTCCAAAACAAGTTGAACCCTTACGTTAACTTCAGGTTGAAGGGACACTTCGAATATGAACCCGTTGTAAGTATTGTTACAATAACCGTAAATACAGACATGATGCAAGACATTTGAGCCAATAGCAAGTTTAATAATAAAAACCATAATTAGTCATAATTAAAAATCTCAGTAAAGATAGAAGAAAGTTAAGTTCTTTATAATGGCTTTACTAACTGTAAACCGAAATCTCTCGAAATGTCTTAAGTCATATCATGCCAACATTCTTCAGTTGCATTAATAGAAAATTTGTGACGTTCTTTGCCACTCAATATTGCGACTTGACAAGTTTTTGCTCACCAACTTTAATCTTTAACTTTCAGTACAATTTAGTCAAGTATCAACTTGTACAAAATTCTTGCTTAATCCATTTTCTAACTTATGTGTATTTCCACCAATTTCCACCAATGTTATTTCTACAGCTTCGCAATGAATTCGACCTGGTCTACGGTGGGGATCTCCGCAACAACAACAACCGCGTTGTCTTCGAACAAATGCTGAAATACCACAAGAACTCCCCTGAGGACTTCAATGTTATCACTAAGAACAAGTGTAAGTTTGCAATATATTGGTTACTTTTTAAACATCTTAAATTAAGTTTTAATATTCTTATTTATTTATTTATTGAGTACTGCCACATTACAATACATTTGACATTAAAAAACAAAAGGGATCGATTTCATCGTGGTGGTCTGATGTATGTAAAAATAACTTCTTCTTGATACTTAGGTTTTAAAGAATTTACAAATTATCATTTTCCTGCCCTTGTCACGTTTTATTTGGGGTCGGCGCAACACGTTTTCTTCCATTCTGTCCTGTCATCCGTCACGCTATCACTAACTCCCTTTTTTTAGGTCTCCCTCTTCTTCTCCATCCATCCACATAAATTCATAACTCTTTTTAGTAACAATGACCCTAACAAGACAAACGATTCCCTTTTAACTTTTCAGTCTTTGCCGTCACTTTCAAACTTCATTCCTGAGCATATTATACTCATTTCTCACATTATCCATTCTCTTCACACCACACATCTCATTTCCACTACATGCAATCTTTTTTCATTCGTGTCTTTCACAACCCAACATTCCGTTATTTAAATTATAAAGCAATCCTGATCAAATATAGATTTACTGACTTTTTTACAGTCGAAATCCTCGCCATCCCCTTCAAAGTCAGGTTTGATGCCGACGTTGACCCTAAGAAGGTAGACGTTGAGCTCGAAGGACAATACCAGGACAAAAAGGCTGACTTTGACCTCGAAGCCAGACAGCAGATCAAGAAACCTGGAGACTACAGCATGAAGTTGAAGGCTGTAGTAGACAAGAATGGAGTCGAAGTCTTCTCGAAGAGGGACATCGTTTCTGCTGATAAGTCCAACTTGGAGAACTACATAGACTTCAAGAACGTTGGCAGATACGAACTGTCGGGAGTGTTGCTACACAAAACTAAGCCTAATGACATGAATGTTGGAGCTATTGGACATCTGAAGGCGACAGTTGGCAGCAAGACACAGGACATCAAGTAAGTCTTGTTATAATCTTAGCAATAAATAAAACAGAAAAAAAAAACTATAATGTTTAGTTTGACATGATCAACAGGGTTTAGGTAAACAATGATATATCGCATGTGTTACTTCAGTTTTAAAGAAAATAACATTATAGCTTATTCACGACTAAACAATGTTTCTCACACTTCATAGTACTTCTCTAGCCGAACGCAGCCATTTCTCTTGCCTTTATTTTCATCTTTTTAGAGATTAAAACAAATGCTAACAACAGTTACGGATTCAAAAAATCCATGGAGTTTTTTGCACGTTCTTCTCCATAGAGTTCTACGTTTTAGAACAAGCAACTACTCGTAGCATCATCTTTTAAGTTGACAGTAACAAAGTACCTGTAAATTTATTTATTTATCACAAATGTTATGAGTTTAAGTTTCTTGTAACAAGTTGTTTCTTCCTTCAGATTTGACGTCGGAGCTATCCAGACCCCAGCCTTATACTCCTCGCACGCTAAGGTCTCAGATAATGGAGGAGACATCCTCGACTTCCTGCTAAAGACCACCCGTGGAGCCAACGCCAATGGACAGCTGAAGCTGATCGTGAAGAACGCCATCTCAGCTAACGGACAGTTCAAGGTCACCGACAGTGACGGCAAGGGCAATGGCATGTTCATCGTTGATTTCAAACAGGTGAATGTTTAACCTAATTAGATTTCAAGAATTCGATTTTTTTTTAACAACGTATTAGTAGAATTAGTAGGCCACAATAAGAATACGTTTCCTTTTATCTACCGACACAAAAAAAAAGGCAGTTTTGCACCGGGTATTATTACTAAATAAGAACTAAAAAGAATAATTCAGAAATGTGTTACATTCGCCCAAAATGGTTTTTACTTAGTACAATGGGCTCTTATTTTTTTTTCAAATTCCAAATTGTTTATTGTGGTACACAGTTAAAATTATGGTGTTACAGTTTATATAGTGACATACATCTATAACCCGCCTTTTGGCATACAACCATTTAAAAAATTGTTGCAATATTATAGCAGTAATCAATCATTTAGGACAGTAGTCAAGTATAATTTTGACAGCTCTATAGTTTTTCTGTGCTTCTGTGAGCGTATCCGTCTGTACCTCCTAACATTTTTATTGACGGAGTTTAAGCATGGCTTAGTCAGCTTTATAATGTTCCCATTGCTGGAACTCAGGCCTTCTCTCTAGGAGAGGAAATGGGCCGTAATTCACCATGCGAACCGAGTGTGGATTGGTGGATGTCATGCCTTCGAATTGTTCGTTCTAGGACATGATGGTTTCCTAAACGAATGGTTCGATTTAAATACGGTATTTGGGCTTTGTATTGAAATATGGTAGCTTTCATTCCAATCCCGAACCGTTTAAAATTTCTGTTTTGAATCAGAATGTCTAGTGCGAGTTAATTGCAATCGACACGTTTATGACTTTCGGCGCTCCGATTGGTCCGCTCCAAGCTCTTAACCAATCAGAGACCTAAACGCGGCAAACGTTTCGATCACGTTAACGTAAAACAATACCGTGTACTTAACTCAATACTTGCACTCAACGCACTGGTAGTTTTATTCTGATCAAACATAACCATTTTCACTCCCAAGGTTGGTCATTTAACAAATTGTTTCAATTTAGTCTCAGCGCAAGATCAAGGGAGATGTCAAGTTCATGGCAAAGGCTCCGGCGTACGGTGCAGACGTCGACGTGTTCCTGAACTACGAGAAGGATAACAACGACCGGTTCCACTTCAGCACCAACACCAAGAGGACTGACAAGCTACTCGACACTAAGTGAGTGTGCCTCAAAAGAATTGAATAATTGTGATCTAGGGACTAATCATGACGTGTTACAATGGCAGGTGTGTGAGAGAAGTATATACCCTGCTGTTTATGCAAATCAATTGGCTCAACCATCACTGGAAAACGGATCGATCGCTTTGATGTAAAAGAAACGCAAATTTTTGTTGTATACGAATTATTTGTCAAGGATCAAAAAAATCTTTCAAACGAACCTTTGTATGGTAGTTTTTTTTTAAATCATAAATTTAATAAACATTTCACCGACTTTAGTTTGGTGTTACCTATTTTAACGTAAAGTGGGGTTACTTTGGCCCTGAGATATAACTTTGACCCGTACGTACTAACCAATAGAAACACAGTAAACACAGTTTCTAATGTTCCTATTGGTTAATAAGCTTGTCCCAAAGTTATACTACCGGGCCAAAGTTACACCAGTTTACTCAGTACTGAATTCCCAAAAAAAGCTATCAAAATGCATTTTTCTCAATAGGAACAAGTTTGTCTACGCCGGCAAGAAGTTCGAGGTGAACGTCCACCAGGACGGAGTGTACGGCCCCACCGGCAAGACGCACGGAGTCGTGGAGCTGGTGCTGCCCACCGACCGCTGCCTCACCTTCAAGCTGGACCGTGACATCTCGCGCGCCAATGATGTAAGTAGCCTGCTTATAAATCCTTTATTATGACACGAAGGGATAACCAATTCATTTTTTTTATTATTTCTCATGCATGTATTTATTTAAAGTAGATACAGAATCTATATTATGTTAGTAGCGTACTTAAAATTATGTTAGTAACAAGTTTTCGTTAAATTATTGCTAGTAACACTTAAAAACTATGTTAGTAACATTACTTACTAAAATGAAACTAATTTAAATATCTAAACATACGACGACGAGCAGCTGTGCATACGAGTCCAATCCGGCTTATTAGCTTCCTCTTAAGCGGTTTTTTAATTGCTATTGACGCAAATAGTGATCTTCTTCCCTGTTTGCCTTCATCCCTCTCCGGTTCCATCTTTTACACAATCTATTCATAGTTCCCGAGGTTGAACCAGCGCCAAAATATTTGCAGACTCTCAATGTACGTCCTTTTTTCAGAAATACAACGGCCACGCTGAGGTGTTACTCTCAGACGCCGCAAAGCGCGGAGGACCAGCCTCCACCATCGCCTACAAGGGCAAGGTCACCAACACCAACTTGGAGAACGAAATCATCAACTACGAGGGTCAGCTGGAAGTGAAGCTGAAGGATGGCAAGCATCTGCTCAATACCTTCTCCCTAAAGAACAACCCTGAGGGAAATGACAAATTCAAGTTTGAACTGAAGGTCAGTACCTCAGAAATTTTACTTCTAGTCTTCTGGGGACGGCCTACGGCAGTTAGAATTTTTTATAAACTGAATAGAAAAAAATGAGGTTCTTCTAATGAGGGTGTTCTAAAACGACGTTCACCAGGTGGCAGCACTGAGGCGTCAGGTCCAGGCAAATGTCAAAACGCATATGTAAATGACTTTAGTTAGACATAATTCCACCACTGGGATTCGTAGAATCATGTACTGTACTCATAAACTAGTTCACCTCACCATCAACGATTGTATCCTGTCATCAGTTGGGATCGCAGTCAAGACAACAATAAGATCGAACAAGAGAATCGCAACAAGATCATACTAATAAAAAAAAAATGATTTTACAATACGAAAATAGCACTTGCTTATAATATATTTTTGCAGTACGATATTACCAATCATTTTTGGCCATTTTTAGTAATGGCAACAATTTCTGATCATACTTTATTTTCTCAGTACGACGTCACCGGAAACCTTCTGCCCAAACCTGTGACCCTGGATGCCACATACAGCTACTATGACTCAGCGATCACCAGGGATGACAAGTACCGCATCAAGGGAGGCTTTGGAGATGACACCAACTTCGAGTGGTCCGGCATTTGGGAGGTCAAGGTTTTGGAAGGAGACAAGAAGTAAGTTTGAAGAAAGATAGTAAAGTCTTCCCCCCCCTAGCTTTTTCCCAACTAATTTTGGGTCGGATTCTATTCTAGTCAGAATCAAGCGACTGCCTGTCAGACTTCCAACACCCAATTACTGAGCAACACGATACTCCATGGATAGACTAATTGTCAGATTTTCTGGTGGCTGACTATCTGTAGCGACTGTCAATCTTTGACAGTCGTTACAGTAGACAACCGGGACCAACTGCTTTATGTATTTTTCCAAGGATAAATTGTCAGTAATTTCCTACATAAAAGCTAAAAGATTAGTTAAAATGTCATAAATATGATGATACATCAGAACATGTAATATTTTCGTAGCTCAGACCAAGACTTTTTAAATTATATTTCTACAAGCTTTTATTTATCTTGTCTTGTTCGTTTGTAAATTGATATGTGTGGGTGAAACTTTGCAACTGAATTTCAAAACAGTAAACCCCAATCGATTGATCTGAAATTTTGCATACAAGTTTGGTTTGGATGACAATGCACGTCTTGCTAAATGCCATCATTCTAAATCCAATATGGCGGTCACCTAAAGATAGCCGACCAATTTGGGGTACAAATTGTGTGTGTAGGTTAAATTGGTATCAAATGAAAAGGTTTGCTCAGAGGAATACAATAAAGCTTATTTTTAATTTAATTTACAAAGATAGCTGTTCTGTATGGGTTTGAAAAATCCTGACTCCCTCACTGACTCATCAACGTCCAGGCCAAACTCTTGACCCAAGAACGTTGAAATTTTGCACAGAGGTTCCTTTTAAGATGCATAAAAAGAATAAGATAGCATTTTCCAAAATTCACCCCTTAAGGGGATGAAACGGGGGGCTAAAGTTTGTATGAAGAAACATACTTTGACGTAGACAAATCCGTTGGCAGAAGTTAATTTTGCGCAAGTAAAACATTGCCAAGAAAGTAGCAGTAGGAAGAATTTTCCATTCAAAAATGTAATTCTTTGATTAATCTCTTCAAATTACTTTCACAGATACCTTGATGACTTTGTCGTGACCGTGAGACTGCCCTTCGAGAAGGCTCATGACATCAAGTGGATCAACACCGTGTTGTACCTGCAACCTGAGAACAAGGATACTGTCGAGGTAAGCAAACATCAGAACATCTTCGAAATTCCCCAGCATATGATATGAAAGAAGAAAGAAAGGAAAACATTTTATTTGGCGGAACAAGGCGCAAATTTAGAACTAACAAAATTAAATTATATTATGTGAAAGAAATATGCGCCACATCCGCGCAAAACGGCCGAACGCTCAGCATAATGCCGTGACCACACGCAAAATGCGATGAGTCTACGGCGCTGGTTTTCAGCGTGGGCCGGCAACGGTATCGACATAAAGACGTCGGCACGGTATTTTGTGCTAATAGACTTGAATAAAATAGATAAATATAAATAAATTATAGGGAGAGGCGAAAAAAAACACAATGAATAAATAAAGTGGAAATACGATATCATAATATATATATTATATATTACACAACATATAACCTAATACCTAACATATAATATAATAATAAACGCACATCCTGAAAGTACTTTATTCAGAATAAGATGCTGAATCTATTTCAGTTATTTTTTTTAAATATTTTTTTATACAAAGAAATATATATAAATTATTATAATATATTAATCTTGATTGCGTCACTAGCGTATTTACGAGTATGTAGGTATCCGTACAGTAAATACCAATAGTGATGCGGCACCAATGTATACCATAATTTTTAATTAGGTTGACCAAAGTGACAGCTATAACAATGGTTTAATGACAGCGGGGCATTGTTCATCGACAGCTGGGCATTTCCACTGCTGTCACTTTGGTCCATCTAATTCAATGTCATAGTATAATGCGTCGATGACCATATATGAGAGCCTGGAGACCCGTAACACAAGTATTGTTTACCTATTTCGGGCACCAGTCTCTCACAGATTTTTATGACACTTAGATAAAGTATTTGTGATGAGAAATAAATGTATTATTATTATTATTTTACTACAATTACGATTGCTCATTTCTTAAAAAATAACCCGACCTAAATACAATTAAGTAAAATTTCTGTGCTAATAATATTATTGTAACTTAATTTTCTAATTGGGGTGTTTAAGGGTTTATCTTACCTCTCCGTTCCCCTATTTTCTTCCTTTAGTCTTCTTTAAACCTTTAATTAACTCACAATCTCGTCCACAGTTCACGGTCGTGGAGTCTGTGCAAGTGAACGCAGACGTGTACAAGATCGACGCCAGCGGTAAGGTGAGCCCGCAGTCTGGACTCTCCACCGTCAAGGTGCTGGTGCCTCACGTAGACCCCGTGGTCTTGGATGCCAGCTACAAGACTTCTCAAAGTGGTTCGTATAGTTTGCTAAATAATAATAATCGTTACATTACATAATTTAAAACAAAGTCACCTTCCGCGTCTAAACTACGCACCGGATTTTGATGCAGATTTTACGAATAGAAAGCAATAATCACGAGAGGTTTATGTATATGTCGCAGCCGTATTACAAGCTGACGTGCCAGAAAATGTCGCTGTTTTGTAATGCGGCTACCTCACATTCAGCCAGGTTTCAATTCGGTTGAAATAAATTAACGCCGCATTAAATACACACTTCGCGTTTGCCAAAGCGGCTTAGTAACGTGCATCCCAAATACAAAACCGCGTATCGTCGATACGCCACTTTGAAACTTTTAGTTCCTATAATCGCTGCTAGGAGCGCTGCAAGTTGACCAAGACAAACTTTTTATAATTTTGGTCATACCACCACTTAAGATTGGTATAGGCTAGGACTATTCTTTATTAAATCTTTTCAAATCCCTTGTACTAAAAATGGTAATTCGATCGATTTAATTCGCTAACCCAAATTAAGCCTTATCTAAAAGTACTATTGTTTTCTGACATACCCTTAATTCCTCAGGTGACAAAAGCGAAAACTATGTGGAACTGAAGGCCAAGTACGGCAAGGGCAAGTCTGCCGTCGTGTCTGTGGACACTGCGGTGGCTCCGCGCGACAACAAGGTCAGCATCAAGGCCAACGCGCCTGGTGCTGAAGGACTGAAGAAACTCGAGTTCACTGTGCACTCCAAGGTGAGATAGGCTTCAAGTGTTATTGAAATCGTAAAAAATGTATACCTTTTCTGTCCCGAATTGTGTGCTGAAAACTCAATTGTCTGTGAAAACAACATTGAGAAGAAAATCATTAGTATTTATTTTACACAGAGCGACGTAACTGAAAATCAGAAAAATAACAAATATACAATTTGGTTTTGCATGAGGCAGTGCCAAAAATTTGAATTTCAGTAGTAATGGGTTGTCCGAAAGGAAACCCTGTGGTCCTGAAACACAGGGCAGTGGCAGTGGTCTTAAACAGAAGGAACATAGAAGTGGGTTTTAGTCAGTCAAGTCTGACTTAAACAGAAGGAACATAGGAGTGGGTTTTAGTCAGTCAAGTCTGACTTAAACAGAAGGAACATAGGAGTGGGTTTTAGTCAGTCAAGTCTGACTTAAACAGAAGGAACATAGGAGTGGGTTTTAGTCAGTCAAGTCTGATACGCCCTCTCGCTCCACCATAGAGCAGGAGACGTCATTGGATGATTATATGAAAATAGAAACACTATATCTTCAAGCTGTTATCATTATTTTCGCAAGTAACACTATTTATTACTATTTTATTTTTGTACAGAACCCCGCCGCCGACACGTACAGCTCCAGCATGCTGGTGGACGCGGACGGCCGCGTGTACAAGTCGGACTCCTTGTTCGTGTTCTCCAAGGCTAATCCTCTGGTTGATGTCAAGTACACCAGCCCTTCTTCACCTAAGACTAGCAGGTACATTGTACTTAGTTTATTGTCATTATTATTAGAACTAAAACTTTAAAAGCGGCGTATCGACGACGTGCCCGTTTGTATGTGGGCTTCATGTTTCTAAGCATCTTTGACGAACGCGAATTGCGTTTTCAATGCGGCGTATGGCCTACAGATTTTTATTCCAGGTCTGGTTGTCTTGTGTATGTGAAATTACATGTTTGTGAACACGCCCACGATACATGAGTAATTCCTAGTGTAAGGCATTTTAAAAAACATAAAAATTCGTAAATTAGGTTAAATTTTGCATATTTTTATGTATCAAAATATATTTTAAGCGAAGTCAGTTAAAAAGGACTTCATTTACGATTCATCGTCTCACATTTTTATATTCTTCTTCATTTACACAGGCTCTACCTCAAGGGCACGTCCCTCAGCTCAACTCAAGGCAAGCTGGAAGTCAAGCTGGAGAACATCCGTGACGTCTCCTTCGACTGCGTCACCGAAGGCAACATCCAGAAAGACAACGTGCAGTTCAAAATGACCGCCAACTCAGACAAGCTTGGCATGAAGAACTACCAGGTCGAGATCGCAAGCAAAGACGCAGGAAACGGCAAGCGCTTGGAGTTCCACGCTGTTAATGATGGCAAGAACGTTTTCAGTGGAAGGTAAATATTCAAAAACAGTGTTTTTATAGCTATAGCGTTATTAGTAACTTCTGTTTTGTAGAAATTAGGTCAAGAAATGTGTTCAATTGAAGTAAATACTCATGCTACTACCAGATGAGCTATTTTACAAGCTACAAGCTTTTGTCTAACTTGTAATATATGTAACTATTTTTGTTCGGGAGGAATCTTGCAACTTAATTTTAAAGCAGATATCTTCAATCGATTGAACTGAAATTTTAAGTACACTTTTATTTTCAATGACAATGCATGGTTAGCTGTGTGACGTCATTCTAATTTTAACATGGCGGAACACCCATGATGGCGGACTTGTTAGTTTTTAATACACTTTTATATTATGGGTATCAAATGAATGGACTTGTTGAGAATAATTCAAATAATAAAGTGACGTCACTCTAAATCCAATAAGGCGGATTTCTAAATATGACTGACTAAATTTTTTATGCTTTCCTATTACCGTAATTTTTCGTAGTCTTCAAAATATATAGCATAATTTAATGGAAAAAACTCCCTCACTTCTATAAAATTTTTCGCTATCTACCATCCTATTTACTTTTTAATCTTTATTTTTCTGTTTATTCAATTAATGCCGTAGTGATATCTAAGTAGACATAAGAACTATGCACTATCAGTGTATCCCGCGTGGTTAGAACATATGGAACCGTCTGAAATCAACTATTGGGCAGTTGCTCGGACCAGACACAACACTCGTCTGGTCGGAGGATCTTTCCTTTTCAATAGAGGTTTGCAGGACCTTACACCCTGCTCCGCATCAAATAATACTAAAATGTAATTATGTCAAAACATGAATCATTAATAACTTTCATCTCCTCCTTCAGCACTTCCTACATCAGCAAGCAGGAAGGTCCCAAGATGATCATCGAGGGTTCGGGTGCCGTGAAGGTCAAGGAGGAGCAGAAGTCTGCTAACTTCAAGTACATCCGCACCGTCCTGGGTGATGGCAACGAGAAGGGTATTGAGGTGAGTACTTTAAACTAGATTTGTCTCCCTGCTTTTTAGACTATAGCAGGCTACATCATCGACCCGACCACGTCATCGCTTACCATCATGAGAGATAGTGGTCAAACGCGAGCCTATCAATAAAAACAAAAAATAAAACATATTTTAAATTTTTAGTCATAAAATATTATAAGTAAGAACG
Organism: Mythimna pallens; assembly: GCA_961205895.1. NCBI lineage: Eukaryota > Metazoa > Arthropoda > Insecta > Lepidoptera > Noctuidae > Mythimna > Mythimna pallens. The sequence goes on along the minus strand of OY540850.1, from coordinate 15,302,960 downwards.
AATTTTGCGGTTATTGGCATTATAAAAACAGAAACACCCTAAAATAAAGTACAAATGGAAACATAGGATCTTATTGCACATTCAAAATATGTCACAAAGTCCTGCTTTATTGATTACTAGCTGACCCGGCGAACTTCGTACCACCCTAAAGTTAATGTTACCTTTTAGCTGAACTATCAAAGGATAACGCCCTCTACTGGCATTACCTGAACTAGCATAATTATTTTTAAAATGACATTTTAATTAGAGAGGTTGTATTTGGATTTTTTTTGTGAATTTTTCCATATTTTCTGTTTAAACCTTTCCTTAGACTATCACGAATATTTCAAGACCAAAATTAACAAAATCGATCCAGCCGTTCTCGAGTTTTAGTGAGACTAACGAACAGCTTTTCATTTTTATGTACATAGATGAAATTTGTAATGTCTATTTTATTCGGTACAAAGTAAGACCTTCTACAGCCGATTTTAACAGAAATTTGATTACAATTTATATGTCGCCCTAAATAACAGGTCATTACCCTGCGTAAGCAGGAAAATCTATCAGGATATTAGCGGCTTCCATCACTACAAAGTAAAGTCCTTCGTAAATATAAAATAAAGATCAGGGTAGTTTATTTTCAAGTTATCAAAGTATTAAAAAAACACTTTACCAACTGTCGTTACATAAATATACATAAAATAAAATAAAATAGAAACCTAGAAATAAGTATATCGTTTTAAAAGAGTGTCCATGGAGTTTCGTGCACATTCGTCTCCATAGAGATCTAGACTTAGACTTCTTGACCTTTCAAAAGTGCCTGTAAATGGTTTATTTGAAATAAACGTTTCTGATTTTTGATGTTAAGAACACAAGTCTAACCACTCCCTCTCTGGTCTCCAGACGTTCTTCAACATGGCCATCGGAGAGCGCAGCTACGTGGCGGAGTCCCGCGTCACCAACCTGGAGTACAAGAACTCGTACGTCTACTGCGAGGAGAAGAAGCAGTGTGCTCATGCAGAACTTAACTCCAAGATCGACCTCTCCAGTAAGTTTAAAAAAATATATATTTATTTCAATTACATGTTACTTCGAGAAACATGATTTGGAAGTCACCTTTTAACCTTTCGACTGCTATCAGAATTTTCATAAAATATCTACAACTTGTGAGAGATGAACCATTTAGTTCCACGAAATGCATACAAAGAATAAGAAAGAATTTTCTAAAATACATCCCTTGAGGGGGTGAAACGGGGTCCAAAGTTTGTTGTTTATGGAATTTCTCGCCAGTTCTTCTCCTTATGAAAAGAACAATTTGGAACCGTGCACTAGCTTCTGACGTTTTATAAGTACCCATTGAGGCCTATGTGGCGCTAACAGAAGCTAGTCTTATTATAATCTTATAATGAAACACACCTCCGTATCCTCCGTCCACCAGAACCTGGCGTGATCACTAACATAGTGAGCGCGGGCTTCGACCTTCGCAAGCTGGGCATCGCGCCGGAGTTCGGGCTGCAGATCAAGGACGAGGTGTCCGACCAGAGGCTGCCGCAGTACACCCTGGACCTGCACGTCAACAAGGAAGACAGGAAGTACCACCTGCATGTCTACAACACGCCTGAGTTTGGAAGTGAGTATATCTGTAAATATCTTTAAAGGAATGTAAGCAGTGTTTGTAATTTTTTCAGGACTTGTAAACAAATAAAGTAAAAAAGTACGATTTTCACTAAAATTACGACTGTAACTGTATGTACTGAATACATTCTTCTCCATAAAGATCTACCTTTAGAATGTGCAATTAGCGTCATTTTTCTGACTGACTGACATCTTGACAATTCAAAAGTGACTGTAAATGGTTTATTTGAAATAAATGGGATGAAACGCATGTTTCTAAAAGTGGAGGGATGAAACGCATTTATGAGTTTACAAGTGGATGGATGGAGAGGGAGAGGAAGACCAAAGAGAAAAATGGATGGATTGTGTGAAGAGTGATATGAAAGAAAAGGAAGTTAGTGATAGTATGACGAGTGACAGGGCTGAATGGAAGCAAAAAACGTGTTGCGCCGACCCCAAGTAATACGGGACAAGGGCAGGAAGATGATGATGCTTTGACTTTAATACAGATGCAAGGCAAAGTAGAAGGAAATATATTTTTAAACATCCTGTTTGAAATTTATGGTAACTTGTTCAGACAAATATTCCCTAAGGACACTAAAAGCAATCTTGAAAGTGGTCAAATTATCTTGGCCCTAAAAATCACATAGATACTAACCAGCCACCTTTTCCAGATGCCAAATCCGGAATCACCGTCCAACTACCCTCGCGTCTGATGGCGCTAGAGTCCGTGGCCAGCTACCCCACCAACAAGGGTCTACCCTTCCCGGTCCGAGGAGAGGTGTCCCTCGACATGGACAAGAACAAGCAAGGCCACAGGGCTTCCGCCAGGTTCCTCGTCGATCTGGATGTGGCCAATGATAAGCAGCAATCTGCTGTCGCTGAGTTCGGCTTTAATCATCCAAAATTGAACAAGGTTCGTAATTTTACAGTGCTCATTTTAAAATAAAATTATTTAATTTCATTTGCATTTCATGCCTTTTACCATTTCAACTTCAATTCCTCCTTTAAATTTTCTCAAGAGTAGCAAATACGTCAACGTTTTCAGTTGATGACTCTACCCGTCCTCGTTTCACTGTATCCACCTACATTTCGAGTCAAACTCCTTCACAATAGTCACAGTTAACTAACCCACATTTTATCGTCATCACAGGAAGCCGTAGTGAAGATCCGTGGAAACCTCCAGCGTCCACAACAGAACTCCGTCAAGGTTGAGACCTCAGCGTCCATCTCCCACCCAGTCCTTGGAGCAGTAAGTATATTGCTATCTCTTTTCATCTTAGACTAACTTCTACTTGCGGCTTTGCCCGCTTAAAAGTAGAAAATATATGTCTATATGACTACTGGGGAAAGAATTTTCAAAATCGGTCCAGTAATTTTTGAGTCTATTCATTACAAACAAAAATATTATTTTTTAGACTTAAGAGCATATTTTGTCTCTGTCTGATTTACCGTAAGTTTAGTGTTGCTATCTCTTTCTTTAATAGAATAATAAGAAGTTTTTTTTGTCTCTGTGGCTTATAGATACTTCTGTTGTTTTAATAATGTTGAAGATGAAACTAATGTGATTATTATTTGCAGGACCGCGAAGCTAAACTGTTGTTAGAAGGATCCCCGACCCACCTCAAGGTCTTGGTAAGTCTAATGCCTATTTCTTTTTCATAAATAGTTTATTTCTTTGGTAGGAAATCATCAAATGACTTCTCCCGCTCTGTATGGAGCGAGAGGGAGTGTCAGACTTGTACAGACTATAATCCTCCCGTGTTCCTTCAATTGCTATTTGTGTGATTTATGTGTCTAATCAGAAAAATAGATAATAGGTATAATCAGAAAATAAGAAAATTTTGTGAAGGAAAAATAAATAAACAAATAAAAAAGGTCAATCATCATTTTAGGTTTTTAGTCAGTAAAAGTCTTACACCATCTCTCGCTCCGCCCAAGAGCGAGGGAGGTCATTAGATGATTTTCCCATCGAAAAAAAAGACCCAAGTTTTTTCCCAATTTTAACCTCTCCATTATTACTAAAAAAATGCCATATTCCAGATGAACACTCCCCTCGTGAAAGTCCTAGACGTAGAAGGCTCAGCCACCGTCAACGATCAGCTCCAAAAGGGCGAGATGAAGGTTTGCCTCCTGGAAGGCAAGCCCGTCCGCGTGTCAGCTCTGGCCAAGGACTACCAGTACTTCGAGTTCAGCACAGGTTATAGCGGTGATTATATTTAAAGTATTTGGTGTCAGGAGATCACCAAATTTTGGTACAGTCTCGGTTTTGTCTGATATGATATTTTTCGTGACTGTCATTGGCTTTCGATTTAAGTGGAGTTTTTTTGGGTTTTACATGGATTGATTCGTTTAAATGCACAAAAACCTTGAAATGGATATGATATGTCGTGGGTTCAATTCCCAATGACACAAATGTTTATATTTAACACAAAGTGTAAAAGGAATTAAGTCTCCTTTATTTTGCCCTAGGTCAAATGTTTTTAGGCCTCGTTCATTCAGGCCTTAATGATTTATATCTGAAAATACTGATACAGATAGGCAATGAACGCTCTGCATCGTGGGTTCGATTCCCTCACGGACAAAATTATGAGAGCTATGTGTGCCAGACAATAATAATAACCATAAGAAACATGAGGCTCCACCACGGGCTCTTAACGTGATCCATTCACGACCTTAACTGAACTGTTAAAGGAATGGAGCTATATAGGGTCCTCCTTCTTTCTCTGTCGTACGACCGATATTTTATCACGCCATCTTAAGGCCCATTTAAAACAAATAAAAAAAAAGATCAATCCTCTCTTCATCCAAATGCTCTTTAGAATCAAAATACCTAGTTACGAATTCAAGAACCGTCCATCTAAAATGAGTTCTTCAACAGAGGAGTCGGACCGCAAGCTGTCGGTGGTGGGACACCTGCAGCCAGAGAAACGCGTGGACATCAGCGCTGACATCATCCTCGGAGGAACCAAGAAGAACCTCCTGCATGGAGCCCTGTTCCTGGAAGATAACCTCGTGAAGAGCGACTATGGCGCGTCTAAGGACAACTTGAACTACTTCTTGGTGAGTTAAAGGGTTTGTCTTATACACGCACAACGCACCAATGTCAACCAGACCATTAAAATAAAAAAATGATATAAACCAGTGCTTGACTGCGATCCCACCTGATGGTAAGCAGTGATGCAATCATTGATGGTGAGGCGCACTAGTTTATTTAGAGCCTATTCACTCTAGCCTTGAAGACACCTAAATTATAGTACAGGGTATAGGTACATGGTTATTTTTCAAGACGAGGCAATAACCAATAGAATCTTAAAAATGCTAGCCTATACTTTTAACAGCCGACTGGTGTGGAACCTTACCCAGAGAACTAAGTCACTTTGTTTTTTAAGAACATATGATGTACTAACAATTTTCTTGCAATAATAACTATTGTTAATAAGGAAAGATAACATTACCGTCGTAGCTATTGAAGAACTCGCATAAGAAGTTTTCCTTAACGTTTTGCTGACTGCATACACAGATTACAAAAACAATTAAATGTACAAATATAAAGCAGAATTTAAAAAAATCAACTGCCCCATCTTTTGACCTAGAATTATCTGGAGTATTAGATACAACATACCATATAATGTGTAATGATTTCAGAGCATTCAATGGTCTAAGTACCCTAATAGCCTAAGGTAAAGTAAAATTAACTTATGGGACACTTATTATCTTCATCGTACTCCTAGGAATAAAATCTTGCTGCATTCTCCCCTCCCTACAATCCAATTCATATTTCCAATCTTTAACTGACTTGTTTTCCACCAGACCGCTTTACGTAAGGACCTGGACAACCTAGAAGGTCGCATCAAGCAGCTCGGCGAGAAGGCCAGCAACGACTTCAAGGCTGTTCTGCAGCGCGTGGAGCCCACCTTCAAGAACATCGAAAAGTCTTACGCTGAGGACTTTGAGAAGTTCTATAAGGAGATCGCTGATGACAAGGTGCTGAAGGAAATCAGCGAGACTTTGTAAGTTGAATTAGAATATTTTATTTTGTTTAAGATATTCATAAACTTACATTAATCATTTAGTTAGAATTGTATGTGTTAGTGTACCAAGACAAGAATGCGAACCCTCCTATAAAAATCCTATTTCTTATCATTGATTTCTCATGTTTTACTTAACTATCTATGTAGCCACTATGTACACAAGATGGTATTAGCTTCTTTTGAATCATAGAACTGCACCTTCCATAACGCTAGGTATGACACATTGACGTAAGTAATGTGATGGTGCTCCACTATACCATTGAGTGTGGGATGAAACAAATAAAAGATCTTCCATTTGGCCGGTTTTTTTTTTGAGCGGCCAGATTAAAATGCCGATATTGGTGCGTGTAAAATTACTCAACTTTTTAACAATTATTTTAAAAATGCCCCATCAATTTTATTTATAATTTATCAAGTCCTATTCACACTAAAGAAACTCTTAAATTCTAGAGCCATCATCGTGCAAAGCCTGGCTAAGATACTGGATGCAGTGGTGACTGGAACCAAACCCATCGTGGACATCATTGTCAACACGTATATCAACATTGCCAAGCAGGTGCAACAGCTGTATGAGAAGACGGTATGTTTCAACCTGACTATCTATAAGAACAATAAGCCATCACAGAATTCATCCATCTAAAAATTCTGAAAATATCATTATCAACTATTTTATAAATTACTGGCGGTCCCGACAGACGTTGTCCTGCCCAAAAGCTGGCTATCAAAGGCTGGCTAGTTTAGGTCGGCCCCTGATTCATTAATTGAACCTAATTTCTTCCTAAATTCTTACTTCAGTCCTAATCTAAACTTTCTCCGCACAGTTCGAGCCCGTCATCAAGCAGTTCTACGATACCTTGGCTAAATACTTCAAGGAGATACTGGACGCAGTGCTGGACATCGTGGCACACTACACCGCGCTCGTCACCGACTTCTATGAGAAGCACAAGCCCGAGCTCGAGGAACTCACTAACACAATCGCTGCTATCTTCAAGGGTGAGAAATACAGATGATAATTACTATTTTTTTTTTTTAGATTTGACATGTGCCAGTTGAATTTCCTTACTGAAGACTACTGAAGCATAGAATTTAATGTCTATCATTTAGAAGAATTTACTTACTACCGGCAGAATTTAAAACTACCAGTGAAATTTACAAATACCAGCAAAATTACCAATAGAATTTACAAAACTACCAATAGGGTTACTAATTATTAGCAGGGTTTCAAACTACTAGTAGAATTTATAAACTACTAGCAAGGCTTCAAACTACCAGTAGAATTTACCAACTAACGCTACTATTTACATTCCGTCAATTGTGTGTACTACTTTTCAATTCAACCTAGCTAAACATGTTTGTGCCATATAATATTTAACACCATTTTATACCATATTTTATGCAAATAAATATATTATTATTATTATTAAATCAACGAAGTGCAGCTGAATATTAGTATTACTTAATTTAAAAAAAATATTTATAAATAATTAGTTGTAAGGTACACGTTTCTGAGGCAAAGGTTAAATCTAGCAAGCTAGCTATTTTTTGCATTCAATAACATGATTCATTTTATTGTATAGACCTGACCCGTCTCCTGGTTGCTCAACTGAAGGAGTTCCGTGCCCGTTTTGACGCTTTGGCCAAGGAGCTTACTACCACCGTCAAGGAACTGCCCCTCTTCACAGTCATCAAGGAGAAGGTAACAAGCGATGTACTTTTTTATAGTATTTAACAAAAATTTGAGAAATACATAATAATAATAAAAAAAAAATAAAAAAAAATATGTATATATAAAAGTTTAAAAGATTACGCATGGAAAGCAGAAATATTATAATTTTTCAGAAAGAAGAAATACTATACTCCATTCGTATTAGGATGAGACATTTAAACAAATATTTTTTTCCTGTCCGTTCGTTAAATTATTCGTTTAATTCCGTCGATTAAATAATCGATATTGACTTTTATTGCGTTGTGGCCCATGGCGGCTTCAGTAAATAGTTGGTATTATAACCACTTTTTTGGTTTTAATGCCATCCTTATGCCTACGGAATAGAATTAGAAATCGGTTGAACGGACAGTAAAAAAGTTTTGTTTAAATGTGTAATATTTATTCAAGTTTATTTGAAATAAATGCTTTTGAATCTTTGAATCTTTGAATCTTTGAGTATTGGCGTTAAGAAAATAGTGACTTATCAGTGCAACTGCAAAGTAAAGATGTTTTCATAATGGAGTAAAAATTCAACTAATTGTATTGAAGCAAACTTTGATTAAACATTATTTTCAAATTATTATTTCAAAATATTATAACCATAATCATTAGAATTTTCACATTTCTTTTTTACTAGTAGGTAAGAAATTATTTTTTTTAATTGACAAATACGCGTGTGTACTTTTTGAAGGGCTTACTTTAATTGGTCCATGTGAATACAGCTTTTTTATTTACTATGAACTAATTGGTCAAGAGGCGTGGCTAAGCTGAGTGACAACGATGACGTCACTATTTTCTTAACGTGAAGTACCTTTTAGAATTTTTCTCAACAGAATACCGAAAATTGTTAAGTCTGGTCGTAGATGATTAGTTAATGTGTGGTTACCTTCCAGTTCCAAGAGCTGGCCGTGCCGGAGCAAGTGGCGGCGCTGCTCAATGACGCGTACGTGCCGCTGCGCGCGCTGCTCCCCACGCCCGAGCTGCGCGACTTCACCGACGCGCTGCACGCCTACGTCGCCAAGGTAACCAACCACGCACTGGGACCTCCTCTCCTCCTCTTCTCCACTTGTACCCACTAGACTACACTTCTACTAACTGACGTAAGCTGCCGATACACTCAACACGCAAGCTAGAACCAACTGTATACACGTATATCACGTGACTCCGAATGATGATTATGCTAAACTCATTTGTGTAGAAAGTTATATTTTCAGAAGAATGCTAATTTGCTAATCTTTTTACGGTGGCTTTAGAAAGTTGTGACTCTGGAAACTCGTAGACAAACACATACATGAGCAGCATCAGTAGTATGAACTAAACATACACGAACACATACACGTACTGATCATACTGTTTGTAATACGATTGTCAGAATGACAAAATGTAACGCGGCGAAGCATTCCAATACGGTTCACTCTAATTCAAAGCGACGCGACAGTCTCGTAGAAATGCACGTAAAGTCGCCACTTCAGCTGCCATTTATATAAAAAAAGTCACTACACTGCAAGAGTTCGCGAAAATATCAAACCAATTAATCGCGTCCGCTTCGCTTCGCTTGTTAACGCAACGCACTCACGTGTGATTGGTCACGTAGTCAACTGCACTAGAGTATTAATTGTTTGTTTTATTCACGCCACATCGCTTCGCATTCTTGCAATAACGTTTGTCAATAATAATGCTGTCGAGAAGAAAAGATTCAGGTTTTTATAACATCGAAGGATGTAACCAATTCCTCAGCAGATTATAATATTCTTCTCTTTCGTTTTAGAAACTGAAACAAGAGAAGGTGGACGACAACAAGGAGCTGCGCGTCCTATACCAGAAGCTGTCAACGGCAGTCACGTCGCTCATCCAGTTCGTGCGCGCTCAGCTTGGACAACTTGGCTTGGCCGTCTCACCTACTGGCTTCAACCCGGTGAGTTCACAACAGAACTGTACAGCTAAGGAGTGGAATTTTATAAGCGACCATATCATCATCGTTTACCACCAAGTGCGATAGAGGTCAAGCGCGAACCTACCAAAAATAAAAAAAAAAGACTATCAACTAAAAATCTAAATCGCATCCATGGATTTATTGGCGTCAAAATCAATAATTTCTTCATGAAACACCCATTAACTGCTCGCATCGGATTGGTCCAACAAGTGTTTCCGCGTCCTATTCGCCAGGGTCGTGTGTTAGCGACTGGGTACTTCATCTCGTTTAGCTCTTCAATTCCCCCTATGTGACAGAAGAGCTGACGAGATGGAGTATTTGGTCGTAGATGTGCGACCCTAGCGGAATAAACGCGAGAGATTTTTCGAATGTATCCAACCTAGTTGGTTAAATAGTTAACTGATTGATAGCTAAAGCACTCGCTAAGCCAATCATTTCCTGCGATGGTCATAACAAACAAAATTAAATCTAATTCTGATCAAAACAAATCGGTTTGCTTCACATGATGTTTTGCGTGAAAGAAATTTATCATCAAGGAATGTCATAGAAAAATCTTCAAAAATAAGGAAACCAAAATAAATGGATCCTCAAAATTAACTGAAACCTATCCTTTCTCTTCCCAGGTATCATTCACCCCCGGATCCGTGTCCTCTCCAACATTCGGCAGCATCCCCTCCGCCAGCCTGCTCAGCAAGCTGCTGAGTGGAGACGCACCTGACGTCATCGCGTTGGTGAGGGCATACAGGCCCAGAAGCTTGAACCCTCTGGATGAGGTGCCCGCTAAACGTGAGTATACTTTACATAGAAAAATAAAAAAGGAGAAAACCTTATATTAAATACTTAATAAATACACTGGTTACTATGATGACTTTTGACTTAATAACAACCGCATGGAGTGATTGATTGGACCTCCTCACCCCTAGCCACCGCCATAGAAGGCACAGGCTTACGGATGATGAGCACTAAATAACTCGCCGTCCAGGTAAAGACCTAGCCCGAATCCAGGAGGAAGTCACAACTGAAAAGCCCTATCAGCTCTTATGTTACTAGTATCTCCAGTTTACCCTTTATATGGTTACCAACACCATTTTCTACCATGTCAATCCTGCTAATTTTTCCATCTCCTTCCCCGCAGTCCGCGCCGTGGTGGTGAACGGTCAGCACATCTTCAGCTTCGACGGGCGCCACCTGACGTTCCCGGGCAACTGCCGCTACGTGCTCGCGCATGATCACGTCGACAGGAACTTCACCCTCATGATGCAGCTCGTCAACGGACAACCCAAGGCGGTCATCTTGGAAGACAAGAGCGGTACCGTCGTTGAATTAAAGGACAATGGACAGGTGAGCATCTTTATTGATTTTAACCGATTGCTCTGTAAAAAGTGCCGTGATGACCCATGGTTAAGGCCTAATGGTTAGCCATGAGCCTAATGTGATTTTTTCATTACTATACTTTCAAATTTATCTAGGACATTACTGACACCACGTGCCTCAGAAAGCACGTAAAACTGTTGGTCCCGGTTGTCATTCGATATTTGACAGCCGTTACAGGCGTCAAACTAAGACGCCGGAAGAACTGACCATCAGTGTGTCCAAGGAGTATCGTGTTGCCCAGTAACTGGGTTGTGGAGGTCTGAGCAGTCATCCATGTAAAACACAGGTAGCCGCCTTCGGGTAGACTAGAAGTCGACCACAAGCTAGTTGGGAAAAGGCTGATGATGATCTAGGCCCTCATTAAGTTGAAAAATCTATTAAAATCTTAACCAAACATAAAATTGATCGAACCTGTATTCCTCAGGTGACCCTGAACGGCGTCACTCACGGTTTCCCAGTGATGGAGAAGGACTCGTTCGCCTACCGCGAAGCCAACGGCCGCATTGCAGTCGGAACTACGTACGGAGCTAAGGCCGTCTGCTCTTCTAAACTTGAGGTATGTACACTTTATTTTTAATAAAATCAATCTAATAACTCTCACCACTCCGGTTGGAGTGAGAGGGAGTGTCAGACGTTTACTGACTAAAACTCACCTGTGTTCCTTCAGTTGCTATGTATACACGTTCACGATCGCATTGCACGCGACGATACGCCAGAGTTTATTTTTCAGTATAGCATAGACGCGCACAGTGAACCAAAATAAATTAGTTCTCACATAAAAGTTAATTAAGAGTAGTATTATTGAGACTCAAAATGAATATGGATCATGTTAAAAAAAAGGGGAAACACTCTCTGTTTGGGAAATAATTGCTTTGACTTACTATATTACTTATCACGTTAATGTGGCTGAATAAAATCTATAGGTATACTTTAATGCATTTAAAAATATTCAGAAACAGATATTTTTAGATAATTGATATAATTTATTGAGTTTTCGTCTTAAATAAGTGACATTTTTGCACACCTGATTGTGGTTGAATATGACGGACAATGTTTAAACCTGCCAGCTATTTACTGTACTCATATTCTAGCAAAATAAATGATTATTATTATTATTATTATTTATCTTGGGCGAAATATGCCACTTATCAACTCGCCTCCTTTATTTTTCAGTCCAGTGTTTTTTACGTCTACCTACTCTAAAATTACATTTGTCCTGAGCTGAACAATTGAAATCCTAAACTCATTTGACAAACTGTTTTCCACGGCGCTACAATGTGGTTGTGTTCCTCAGGTGTGCTACATCGAAGTGAACGGCTTCTACCTGGGCAAGCTACGCGGTCTGCTCGGAGACGGTAACAACGAGCCCTACGATGACTTCCGCCTACCTAATGGAAAGGTACGTCTTTAACTATTGACACCCAGAAGATACGCAGTCAAAAACTTTGACTGGCCTGTTGTCTAATGGCCCTGACTGGTATGCCGAAGATCGTGGGTTCGATTCCCACCCAAGACAAATGTTTGTGTGATGGGCTCGATCATTTGTGCTGTGCCTGGGTGTAATTTATTTATATTATGTATGTATTTAGAAATATATGTATATTAAATATACATATTATACGACGAAATTTTATCAGTTGTCTAGTACTCATAACACAAGATCTACTTAGTTTTGGACTAAATGGCGTTGTGAAAAAAGACTAATTACATTAGCCGCTGTCCTTTGTTAGAAAGAAGTGAAGCAGTAACAGATACATCACTTAAAGACGCTCCAAGTTTGATAATGAAGACAGTTAATCTTCAGTTTTGATCTTTATGATCAAAAGTAGCAGTAACATCTTGAGTACCCATTTACCATAAGATAGACGTTCGACCTATTTACTGCAAGATTTCAAATACTCTACTGATATCCAAAGATCAGTGGTGAAAGTCTTCAAACCGAACCAGCACCAAAAACAATCCATCCTTCCATTAACGGCGGTTAATGCCTCCTCCTCCTCCTACAGATCTGCACGTCAGAAAGCGAATTCGGAAACGCGTACCGCCTAGCAAGGAGCTGTCCTGAAGTCAAGACTCCCGAGCACAACCACCACCAGATGCACCACATGGCCCTGCCTCCAGCGTGCGAGGAGGTCTTCGGAGGAGCCTCGCCGCTCAGGCCGCTGGGCCTGTTCCTCGACCTGGCACCATTCAGGTATTTTTATATGTACTTTGTAGATAACAATAAAATTTATTTATAAAATTTTATGCAATAGTAATGAACACTGTAAAAAGACGGACTTAATGCCTTAGGCATTTTCTACCAGTCGACCTTAGGGTGGTGCATAAACATAACATGGTAGGTGCAGCATGGTAAAGAAATAGAAAAAAATATATAATAATACTCGTAAATATATACTTAGATACTTACATACAAATTAACAACATAATTATGAGAAACGAATCTAACAAATCAACGTTGTGATGATTTCATTCGTTCGTATGTGTTGTTTGTTGTATGTATCCTACATCCGCTAACTTTTTCATCTACTTCACAGACAAGCATGCATCCACGCTTGCACCGGCGACGCCGCCCAAGCGCTGCACCAGGCGTGCGACCTGGCGCGAGGATACGCGGCGCTGGCGCTGACGGGAATGTTACCAGCTGTGCTGCCGGATGTGTGCGTGCAGTGTACGGACGCCGACAAGCCCAGGAAGGTGGGCGAGAGCTACGAGCTGAAGGTGCCCAACAGGCAAGCTGACATCGTTGTGGCCTTTGAAACTACTGCGGTGAGTGTTACACTATCTTCTTTATACATGTACATTGACTTCATTGCTTTCTCGTCTTAATCGTATTCAGGTTTTCTGTAACCTTCATGTGTTTAAACTATAGTCCATTCGCGTTGAGTAAATAGTGACGTCATCGTTGTCACTCGGCTTAACCACGCCCCTTAACCAATTAGATTAACAAATTAGAAAGCCGTGTTCACATTGACCAGTTCATGCTTTCAGACAGTAAGGACGAATCATTTGTCAATTTAAAAATAAAAAACTGGTCTATTCGTAAAAAAAAAAGTGAGAATATGGACGATTATGACTTAATTTTAACATAATTACTTAATATTAATATTTGAACCGACTGTGTCATACAAAGTTTTTTTTATATTAATGGTTTAACACTAAACTCCAGTATAAATACGCCTTTACTCTGCAATAGCACTGATGACGTCATTATTTTCTTAACGCAACTGGAGTATAAGTCAATCAAAATTGTTACAGTAAAGAGCTGTCTTCCAGTGTTTCAAAATTGTATCTTCATGTGCACCACTTAAAGTCCAAATTCCTAGAACCAAAAAAAACGTCAACTTCCAAACACAGCATCTAACCTAATTCTCCATTACAGAGTAACGAGAAGAACTACAAGAGCATCGTAGTGCCCCTGGTGGGCCAGGTCCTGGACGCTCTGAAGAGCAAACGCATCACTGACGTGAAGGTGTACCTCGTCGGCATCACCCCCAAGTTCCCCTACCCCATCGTCTACGATACTGACCGTGAGTATTGCTTCTGTAGGTTAAAGCTAGAACTACACCACACATGTGCCACACACGCCGATGTCTGCGCGTCGGTCTCCATACATTTTATATGGAAACTAGACTTGTAGAGCTACACTTGATCCACGCCACGCGCCGTCGTTCTCGACGGCGCGTGGCGTCGACTCGACACGCCTCAGGCGTCAAATCAATCAGGCGTGTGCGTCGGTCTAATGTAGGTTTAGTGGCATGGCATTACTCTGCCATTTACGTATTTAACCTATACGTTAGAGTTGTATCTTTACATATTACTGTTTATATATAATTCTTCTGTACGTGTGTTTGTCATCGAACTCCTCCTAAACGACTTGACCGATTTGAATAAAATGTGTGTGTATATCTGACCCTATTTGAAGATCCCTGGATGGTGGCGTTGCAATCGGGTGTTAGTTTTTTTTATAAAAAAACCAGCTTTCGGACTGGATAACGTCTGCAAAGACGGCTAGTATTGTAAATAGGATTCCGTACATCACAAAAAATAACATGATTTACTGACAGTTTCACTCTTCTCTGACAGTTTCAAATGTTAATGAAACGATTAAATATGGAACACATTGTTTTTTCAGGCTATTTTGATACTTAATTACATAACTATAAGTACCAATATCTTTACAAAGCGCATTTTTATATTAGTAACTAGCTTTTGCTAGAGGCTTCAGCTGCATACATAAAATATAGCCTATGTCACTCAGGAAAAAAGCAGCTTTCAATTATGAAAAAAAAATTACCAATAGATTAGATTTAGGATAGATTTTTGAGATGGGTCAGTAAGTACCTTAACCGTTATAGTTACAGAAAAACTTTCCCAGGAGACCATCCATAACTTTTAAAGATATTCTGAACTGCATTCACAGGTTTCGGAAAAGTACAGTTAGCAAAAAAATCTCGCTGTGTGAACCCAAAATCTTTTTCTATATCTAGTTTCTCTGGGCTCCATTAACCCCATATTCTGATTCCAGTGAGGCTGAAGACCCCGAAGCCCACATTCTCAGACGCGAGCCGCTACGCTTCCCGCGCGCCGTCCCCGCCCGGCAAGGACGGCGTCTGCGCCTACGTCACCGAATTCCTCTCCATCATCGAAACGCTCAGAATCCAATTTGGTAAGATTTTTGCTTTTATTTATTAGTTTTAGAGGTAAAGTCCCACAAATCTCCATTGAAAAGAGACCGACTAGATGGGTCTATGGTCAGGCAGTTACCCGCCCGATACTTGATTTAAGACTGTTGTCTCACCTAACAATATTGTGGAATATTTTTATTATCATTACTATCATCCAGGTCTCACCAACGTGGTGGCGGGCTACAGTTCCCTGTTCGAGCTGCCTCTCCGCGCCGGAGCCGTCAAGCACACCATCAGTGTCGTCGGAGAACAATGCTACAGCCAGTTCTTCTTGGTAAGTTTAACTTTCATTTTAGAGAAGTGACCAGTGGAAATGGCCCCGACTTACGAGTTGAAAGACGTGGATTCAAACCCAGCCCAGACGCATTAATTTGTTTAATTTATTTGATTACTACAAATCTTATAAAAGTGAAAAAAAAACCGGCATGTCCTAGAAAAATAAATCGAAGACATGTGACATTCACCTACCCGCACTGGGCCTTTGTGGTGAATTTCTGCCCATTCTCTATCCTGAAGAGGAGGCCTCAGATATAAGCTAGGCTTTTAAGTAGGCTTATCAGCTCAGCTTATAGGCGTCCATTACAAGGTAGATTTTGCTGTCAGTTTTGCCATAGTCAAATATTTTGATTGACGAAAAACCTAACGTCTAACGCGATGATTGACGTTTGTATGACGAAAACATAATGGCGATAAAATTCCGTCATTCAAATATCATTCATGATTGATGGAATTGATTGACGCTTGCATGACCGTATGCTGGACGCCATAGGCAGTTGCAGACCAAGAGCTAGACTAAGTTAGTTTAGCTTAGCTTGCGGAGTTGATGTAATTTTTCATAAGCGTCTTGCAACTAGATGACTTCACACACGTATTAAAAATATGGCTTAAAAATTGTTGAAGAATAATATTTCTGGGGCCCTGACGAGTTAAAATGTCAGGCTTGCGACCGAGAAAGAGCTATACACCCTATATAGCTCCATCCCTTCAACAGTTCAGTTTAGGTCATCAATTGGTCCGCCTTTAGAGTTCGTAGTAGGGTCTCGGTTATTTGTACAAAATGAAAGTTTTCTAAAATCAAATTCAGATTTAAACAGTTTTTCATCTCTGCCAATTATTATTTATACATAAATCATTGGTGTTCTGTTTCGTCCTCAGCTGGAGATAGCCCGCTCGGTGACCTATAGCGTGGCGTTCGATAACATGGCGTACTCCCACTCGCTGGTGACGGTCACTCCTCCCAATACCCTCACAGTTGGAAACGGCAAGAACGCCGCCCAGATTGTTGGTCAGTATTCCTTGATTAAACTCCTTAAATATTTTTACCATTGATTCAGTCGTATCAACACGAATGGAATGATTCTATTTTGAGCTGTATAGTTTGCAAGTCAAAGTCGAAATTCCAATGTAGGAATTGGTATACTTACTGCTACTTATAATGTTAGATATCTTTTGTTGGAGTCGATAGCTCATCATAGACAATTGTTTTTTTTTTATAACATAGTTCACTTCGAGGTTAAAATACTTATAAGTCATAAGCAAGTGACCTCAATTCAATCTAAATCATAACTAAAATGTAAAAAAAAAAACAGGCTACAGCGAGAAAGCTGTGATCATGCTGGGAGACAGGAAGGTCGGAGCGGAAGCAGAGAGCCTCAGGAGCACACTGACCAAGACACCTGACGCCTGCAGAGACTTCGTTGAGTCGGTGAGTCTACTACGCATATCATTTTTAATGTTCTGTACCTCAAAAGGAAAAAACGGAACACTTATAGGATCACTTTTTTGTCCGTCCGTCCGTCTGTCTGTCAAGACCTTAATCTCGAGAACGCATGGAGGTATCGAGTTGAAATTAAAACGATATACTTATGTCTGCGGTCCCTTGAAACTGTGAAAAAAATCAAACATCAAAATTAACTAAAAAAATTCGGCCTTTTATGTCGCAAAAAACGCATTGCGACACTCTCGAGGGAAACACATCAAAATTAATAGGGTAGTTCCCGTTTTCCCAGAATCCCAAAATTTGGCATAAAGCAAGGCCTTATAGCCCAAGTATAAACAAGAAAAAACTCTGAAAGCAGTAAATTTGTAGTTACTTTTTTTGCGATCCGGGAAAATCTCCGAGATTCCATTCGGGAATTGAACGATTTACATATGTAGGTTGGTACGGAACCCTCACTTACCCGGTTTTTATAAATTAACTAAACTACTGCTTGACTGCGATCCCACCTTATACAGTGATGCAAACGTTGATGATAAACTGCACACTAATGCTAAGTGAGAGGCTCTTAATAGACTAATATTAAAAGCCTATTCACTCTAGCCACTTTGAAGACCTAAATTATAATCGGACGGGAATACTGCAGCTGGCAAATTGTTTCAGTCCTTAATTTCATAACAAAACACCTTCATAGGATTTGACTGATATTCGTATAATGTTTGAAGGTCTAAGGAAATCTGTTTTTTTTTAACTGGTCCTACCTACTCTGATTTCTCAATAATCAGATTTTTATCTAAAAGAATAAAAGTGAAGTCTCAATTGCCATATTTTCTAGATTTTTTTTGTCGAGTTTTTCTCCAGTAAATGTCATATAACGAAGGGACTTACCGTGATATGTTAAAATGTCAGTCGTGAGAGCAAGAAAGAGGGATGGAGTTATAAATACATCTATAGAGGATGTATTTATAACTCCATCCTTTTAACAGTTCAGTTTAAGTCGTAGAATGGATCGCGCTTAGAGCTCATGGTAGCTCTGCCGAACCGCACCGCAATCGTACGGCGTGTTTCATAGATCAACACAATAACACATATTTTCTAGTCCAGAATCCATCAAGATTGCTAATCCAAGCTTCTCTCTCCCCCAGACTGATGGCATCGTCTTCTCCGCCACCAACTTCCACGCTCTGGATGCTGGTAAACAAAAGGTGTTCCTCCAAACTGCTGCATCAGCCATCACCCAGCTCCTGACGCACGAGAGTTTGGTGCAGGACTGCACGTGCGTGTACACAGATCCCTTCCGTGTACGCTCCGTGTGCGTCAGCAAGGACAAGAAGGAAGTGGTGAGTTTAAAATTAATTATTAATTGTATTTTATCCGTGAGGCATCTTTTAAAGTCAACATTATCTGTGTATAGTATAAACAAATTAACTATTCTTACGAAGCTACGGCTTAAAGGACTTAGTATCCAAGCCCAAAACATTAATAAAAAAAAACTCCAGTAGTGTACTTAAAAGTTAAATTGTTACGAATATCATATAAGTTATTTTCTTTTTGTTGTTGTGGATTATGTTGTCTGATAAATAAATAAATCATTATTAAATAATAATTAATAATTTGTGACAGTTTTACCACTATTTTTTTTTGTTACCTGTATTTCGTATAATATTTGAATATTTTTGTCCTCAGGCTCGCAGACGGAAGTAAGCTCTGCGCCCGAAACTGTGATCGAAACGTGCCAAGTACCAAATACTCTAGCGTTACGTAGTCTCGTGCGAGCTAGACGCACATATACAACTATACGTGCGTCTCACTCGCACGCTTTCATCAAATAATCTACCACTGAAATATGAAGCATAGTGTAGTGCATATTCGGCATTCAATAATATTTAAAGTTGTTTTAGTAGACTAGTGATGGATAGTAGATAGTTTTGTTGTGTTTTATGTTTCCGTGGTAGAGGTAATTAATTTTTCATTATAATGTCATCAGCAGAATCTGTTGTATTTATGAATTGCCGCGTACCATGAGGTATTGAGTGATCATGATCGACTCTGTATTAGATCTAATAAAATATATTATTTAATTTTTTACTTTTATTTTGTTCTTACCCTTAACACTAAGACAGCTAACCCTAAACTTATCACGGCACAGACTGCCAAAACACATTTACACTTACACTGATTTATTTACAAATGACATTTCGTTGCTTATGGAAAGTCGAAAGATCATTTTGCACAATCGATGGGACCATAAAAAAAATGCAACACTTCCAAAAAGAAATCACTTAAAAAAATTATTTAAATGGTCAAAAATGACGAAGATACAGCAATTTTAGTGCATTAGTTCCAGAAACGCGGCCGAGAATGAAGCGACTCGCTGTGACGTCATCTGTCAAGATCAGTCTCCACCGGCGAATGAATACGATCAAGGATCAAGCCGTTCGTCGCACGGATTATGACAGATGACGTCATCGTAAGCAGTCCTGCGAGAGCGCACGTTTCCAAGTAGCCGTTCAGAAAAACTAATAAATCCACCATTTTTTGATGGATTTTAATAATTTAAAAAATTATATGCTCAGTAAATTAGTACACATATGATGTACTTAGTAAAAATCGGATCTGTTATTATGTGATTGATCCTCATTGCATAACTTAGTTCCACCGCACCCGTTCCCTCATTGGACCACCAGACGAACCTACGGTAATTTGCCACCGGTACATAGTGGACATCCCACCTATGCGCACAAAACGTTTTGGGAACATATTCACTGTGCGTACAACTATGGAGCGGAACTCCTTGCCGGAGTTTGTCTGAAGTGTTTAAATAAAAATGTCGAATTCAGCGCCATCTTATGAGAAAATGGCTACGCTCGAGCACGTGGCTTTAATTATAACATCGACTTTTTATTTTTCACTTTCTACTTATATAGCTACGCTAAAATAGTGTGCAAGTTCTATAGCAAGGCTCCTGTAAATATATTTTTTTTTTATTTGATATAAACGAATGCTGGACTATGATCCCACCTGATGGTAAGCATTGATGCAATCGTTGATGGTGAGGCGCACTAGTTTATTAAGAGACTATTCATTCTTGCCTTGAAGACACTCAAATTATAATCGAATGGGAAGAACTCAGCAGGCAAATTGTTCCAGTCCTTCGATGTACGCGGTATAAACGACGAGGCGAAACGCTTAGTGCGGACCGTAGAGGTTTCAACAACGTAACGTACCCGACGTACGGCTTGTATCTACCCGATACTCGCCGTACGTCGGGTTGTCCGATGGTAGAAAGGAGATGGCGGAATCAGGTCATGCAGTTCCCGCGCACACTCTCCAAAATGCAAGCTGTAGGATACCGCTAGGCTAGCTGGCCTGCGCGCGTGCTGGCGGCGCGGTAGGTTGGATTTAACTAAATCTGGATCACCAATCAGCCTCTTCGCACGCCTTTCCACCGATTTTCTTTCCAATATGTATACTTGCCTTGCTGGTTATCACAGATGTGTCATTATGGAGTATTCATTCAGGTGGAAGGTTTTGTAGCCGACATAAACGCTTTTCGGAAAAACCTTGGCAGAACAGCGATGCTTATCGCTGGTTTTAGAGATAGAAGTGATTCGTGAAATTTCGAAAAACAAGACAAACGAGCCACCAAGATAACATTACACTCCTTAAAGTAAACGTGGTACTAGAACGCAAAAGGCAGGACACAAGTGTTGTTTATTCAGTAAAAATCTGACACGCCCTCTCGCTCCACCTTTGAGCGCGAGAAATCATTAGCTGATTTCCTACCTGGTTGTCAAGGAGAACCAAAAATACAGATATTGTAAAAAATTAAAAACTTAAGTTAAAATCAGCTCTTTATTACAAATATACATTTCATTTACGAATAAAAAGCAAGACAATACATTTAACTTTGGCATCAAATCAATTATGGAATGTAAATGTAAATTCATATTTTTATAATAAACTGTAATGTAAGTTTACATAATGAAACATTATACTTTCTATAGGTGCAACGAAGCATCATTATAGTAACAGATAAAATGCCACTAGAGTGTTTTTTACGCGACTTCAACGCACGGACGACTTGCGTTTTATTTAACGCCGTAAGCCACGTGTACGTGGGCGTTTACGTTTATATCTAAGTATTTTTTATTGTTTTGTAGTGATTAATACACATTCTTGCGCACCCATTTCATCCTAAGTCCTCGCTGCGACATGATCTTGACGGAAGCACTGGCAGCACCTTTCACCACGTCTTGGATCTAAAATAAAACGTATAGTTTTATATTGGACTGTAACATTTCTGGGGCAAAGTTGCGCCTCGCTTGGGCGGAGCACTGCCGTATAATCGCGGGGGCGATCGGTGGCAACGACCTCTCTCGCCTGGCCCTGGTCAGGTGGTAGCGAAGGAGGCGGCCGCACGCGTGAGGGAACGACCCTCACGCCCCAGCCACCAGGATCCCGTCTCTGATTTCCAGCCACCGTAGCGTGCGCTTTCGGACGGCGAGCAATAGGTAGCTCGGCGTCCGGCAACCGTCACGACCGACCTCGAGTCGTCGACGGCGCGTAGTGTTCCACACGCACTTCAAGGAGATGTCAACAAAACCGTAGCAGGGTCGGAGCCTACTGAGGCCACAGGTTCGCTTCTGAAAGGAAAACCTGGGCCCCTGGAACGCAAGGCAAAGAACATGGGAGTGGGTTTTAGTCAGTAAAAGTCTGACACGCCCTCCTGCTCCCAAGAGCGGGAGAAGACATTGGATGATTTCCCACCTTAAAGAAAAAAAAGCTGGCGCAATGTTAGTGGCACTGTAGGTACACCTGAACATCTAGCTTGGCTTGGCTTCGTTCGCTCGCTTTGCTTGCTCACTCTTTCCACCGTAATCCCCTTCTAACATGACCTATCCGTGTCGGAGTACCCTAAAATTCTGATTTCACTTCGTTCGTTCTTGGGCTAAATATTCTAATTAAATAAGTACAGCTATACTTAAAAATTGTTGATTACACTTTTAAAGTGATAGATGTCATATTATAGTGAAAGACAATTGGCTTTAATTACTTTGCCCCATAGGCGATAAGCATTGTAAATAATCCCCAGACGATTTGATTATTTCACTAATGTTTTCACATTGCCCTCTCTTATTGGGCAGTTTTTATAATATCCTAATAATAACATAGCTTTGTATATCAAGTCAAAATTTTGACGGGTAGTTGTATTATTTTATACAGAGAAAACGTAGAGAAGCGTTACTTTGCAGAAACGTGTTATCTGTGTTATTTTCAATGTATTTTTACCTCGTTGGAGTAGTGAGATAGTGATGCCCGAGTTGGGCAAGGGCATACAGGCCGCAAACGTAAAAATGAATACTTTTAAACCATATTGTGAAATACTTACACTCAGCATCAATCTCTGCGCGTTGCCTACAAGCATGTCCAAGGCCTCTTTATCTTCTTGTGTACCTGGAAATACAAAAATAATCGTTAGATCTAAGAATTACAATAAAAATACGTACTGTAGTGGTACATAGGCGGATTTAACGCAACGAGGCACTCAAAAATTACACACAATTAGGTGTGCAATAATATTTGAAATCGAATTAAGTATCATTAACATTAAATACTTTTAGTTTTTTTTTTTATTATTATTGACAGGCTCGCACATGACCACTACCTCACCTGATGGTAAGGGATGATGTGGTCGACGATGAAGCACGCTTCCCTAGAAGTAACCTATTCACTCTTGACTTAAAGACACCTAGGATAATACGTAGCTATCAGGTAACACTTCGGCAGGGAATTTCACTACTTAGCTGTATGCACAATGACTGTGTACCGAATATAAGTTGAAGGTATAAGTAATAAAGGCCTCTCCCAAGTGTCGCCAGACCTATGTCCAACAGTGGACGTTTTTCGACTGAAATTATGATGAAGATGGTGGTAAGTAATATGAGATGTATTACCGTGACGTCCCAGTGAAAATCCCTTGACCGTCGTCAACATCTTGAGCTGACCGCTGATAGTCGGGATCCTCTCGCAAGTTTGCAGCAAGTTCTAGAAGAACACAATCGTCTATTACAAAAAACCAGCCAAATATGAGTGGGGTTCGCGCCTGTAAAGTTCCGTACCGACCGTAGCGGGCAAAAAAATAACGTTTGTTGCATGGGAGCCCCCTTACACTATTTATTGTATTCTGTTTTTAATATTTGTTGTTATAGTGGCAACAGAAATACATCATCTGTGAAAATTTCAACTGTCTAACTATCATGGTTCATGAGGTAGAGCCTGGTGACAGACGGACAGACAGATGGACGGACAGCGGAGTCTTAGTAATAGGGTCCCGTTTTACCGTTTGGGTATGGAACCCTAAAAAAAGTATTCTAGTCAGTGGTAGCATGAACGGCACATTACATTCTACATAGTAAGGTACCAAATACCAATGCAAGTTCTTATAATTATGAAAATACAAACACTATTACACATTTTTTTCCGATTAGAGCCATTCAAGATAGGTTCAAGGTAGATGGTGAAATTGAAATTTCAGCATCGGATAAAAATTATATTTGGGGTAACGACATGTACTTATGTATTTACACAACTATACTCATTGAAATCATCATCATAACTCTCCAACTTAGAGACAAGGTAAAATGTATATTTTTTTAATGGCACTATAATGTGTCATTAAAAAAATGCCATGCCATAATAATAATAAATAAATAATAATATAATAAAATAATAATAATAATAAAGCTCTGACCGCCGGTAGCTTGGACTCTGTTCCCTATGCCGGTGGGCTACTATTTTTTTTATTTTTTTATGGTTTTTTTATGTGTTTTTTTTTAAGGAAATATTTAAAAATATAATAAGTATGTAATATAATAAATAAATGGAATAATAATAAGAATAATATAATAATAAAAAATAATAAAATAAAACGCGCATAAATAATAATATAATATAATGTGCCTTTTTCTGTTTCAAGTCAGAGAGTTAGGTTAATGGTTTTAAGGCTGAACTAGCCGCGGGCTCGAACTCGCTGATGGGTGAGGCTAAAAAGTGCAATGTCTCATCTGACATTATGTCCGACAGCGATAATATCAAGTGCTCATCAGTTAGACGATAGTCTATTATGCACACAGACACCGTTCCGAACTGAAACGACATTACGACGGCGGTGCGTAAAATCTGAGAGTAGTGCATTGAAAATCGAGTTTTACGAAAAATCCACTACATAAATCTATTACAAATAAATTGTAAAAAACTCTTTGGTAATAAAGCTTTGTCGGTACCTACTTCGTTTTGGCCATTTTATACGATTTATGTTACTTTTTTACACCTAAAGTTGCGTATTTTAACGCGTTAAAATCATCAAAAATACTATAGCAACTGAGCGTTTTACCCTAGGTAAAGTAAATAATACGAACCGTCTTGATCCTGTGGTCGCTGCACTCGTGCGCCAACTTCTTGGCGAGGCGCGCCACTTCATGCGACTCCGTCACGATGGATTTGGAAGTCGTGAGCACTTCGCGCTGCTTGTCTGAAATACAATAACAAGTATTTGATTATCAATAATGGTCAATTTTGGGTTTAATATTTGAAGTCTTGTACAATCCCGATTCTGATTCTAGTTGAAGGTCAATTAGGTGAATTTTGTGGCAATAATTTAACTAAATTCAATAAAGTGCATTGTCGGATTTCCGCAGATTCATTTCCTTGACTTACTAATACATCAATTGCACCAAAAACAACATAAACTAAAAATGTTAACTTTTGCACCATCTAGCAAGAAAATGGGCAAGGACCTTGAATTCTTGTTTTGTCACCAACAACAAAAACTGGGCAAGTGCGAGTCGGACTCGTGCACTGAGGGCTCCGTACAAACTTAAAAGTAATTGCGGTTTACGATATATGACATTTTTAAAAAAAATCTACTTTCTAGATCTCGTTTAAACCAATTTTCGGTGGAAATTTATAAGGTAATGTACATCATATATTTTTTTTAGTTTTATCATTCTCTTATTTTAGAAGTTACGGGATACACATACACATTTTACCAGTTTCGAAGTGTCTCTCGCGCAAATTATTCAGTATATAAAAAATTATATTAGAAACCTCAATATCATTTTCGAAGACCTATCCATAGATACCCCACACGTATGGGTTTGATGAAAAAAAAATTTAGAGTTTCAGTTCTAAGTATGGGGAACCCCCAAAATTTATTGTTTTTTCTTTCTATTTTTTGTGAAAATCTTAATGCGGTTTACAGAATACATCTACTTACCAAGTTTCAACAGTATAGCTCTTATAGTTTCGGAAAAAAAAGTGGCTGTGACATACGGACGGACAGACAGACACATGACGAATCTATAAGGGTTCCGTTTTTTGCCATTTGGCTACGGAACCCTAAAAAGTTAGTTACCATTGGACATGAAGTTGGACAGCTTGGCCATGAGCACGGCCATGCGCTTGGCGACGGCCACGATCTCGTTGTCGCGCGACGACCACTCGCGGATGGCCACGTGCAGGTTCAGCGCCTCGTTCTGGGTCATACGACATATTATATAATACCGTTCATGCAAACCAGTGTGTTCGCGTTACGGAAATAATGATTCATCAGTGCATCTGTAAACAACATCTTAGGGTAAAAATTCATCATCATCATAGCCCTTCCCCAACAAGTGTCGCCTTATCGACCGGTCCTGTGTTTCTTGTATACAGACCTTCCAACACTGCGTTTGCGTGAAAGCGTTTTGGGAACTGAGGAGGAGTGGAATTCCTTGCCGGAGTATGTGTTTCCTGATAGCTAAAACCTAAAAGAAAAAAGTCTTTCGGAACCCACTCCACACCCACGCGACTCCAGAACCTTTCGGCCCCATCGACCATCTGTTCTGCGAGCAGTATACCTCGCCTACTGCCACTTAAGTTGGCGATTCTTCGGGTTATATAGCTTTAAAACTGCTAATAAGAAAGAGAAATCCAACGTGGTCTTTGACTTCAAAGTTCATCACGCCCATACGACAACGATAGAAAACGGCATATTGATGAAAAATATATATATTTTTTTACATCTTGTTGGATACGGGACAAGTAAAACGATGGCTAGCTGGAAACGCACTGACGCTTTATGATTACACAAATGTACACACAGTGTACGGGAGCGGCGAGCGGGGCGCTGCGCGGTGCCGGCTGCGCAAGCAGTCCGTTAAGGCCGCCCTCAGGGGCCCCGTATCAAACATTTTTGAGTTGATCCTACTCCACATAACTAGTAACCCTAGCCAAGTTACAATCGTATCGTTCACGCCAAACGCTTCAAGTACGCCACGCCTCCAATTCCTTTGTTCGGACCACGTGACTGAGCGTTGAAATGACGTCAGAACAAAGGAATCGAAGGCGTGGCCTACTCGAAGCGCTCAGCGCGAACGATACGATTGTAACTTGGCTAGGGGGGCTGAGACGACGCGATAGAGTCCCGAGAGAGTAGAGAGATATACCATAATGGAGATACCGACCAGAAAATATGCAAGCTATAAATAGAAGTAGTAGTTTTGTCATCATGTAAGAACTCATAAATTAGATTACTATGGCTGACAGGTGTTGATTGAAAATGAACTTGTTTGTTGGAGCATTCTGAATTAAGATAAAAACTTACCCTAAGTTTTTATTGTTAATTTATATAAAAAAATGCTTGAACGAGCAGGTCGAGCTATACACTATTGGAACATCCTATCATATATTTTCATTATTCATTTACGTGTGGCCTCTTATCAATACGAGAAGGTTGTGGATAACATGTTCAATTAAGCACATGTCGGGGCCGCTGTACTGCGGGGGCCCCGAATTGTTACAGCAGATACGGCGGTAGCTACGCCCCTTACAACACATCTCATTTGCTTTTCTACCAATTTTGATATTTGTACCACTTTATTCTATTTTTGTATATTTTTTTTTATATAGAAAGCTCACAGACAAATAGAAAAAAAATGATATAAACATTGTAACATAATCAAATAGCTAATTACAAGCCTCCTCACATAGATAAAAAAAAAATATTACGATAATAAAAATTTGATTAGACACAAATCAATTAATTACTAACGAGAAGTTAATCACAGAAAAAAATTGTTTTGTAAATTCTATTTTTTTTTAATATTTTTTGTTTTTTTTTTATTTTCTGTATTCTCTTTTTTTACATTAATTTATTGATAAACTGCTTAGATAGACAAATATTTTTATTACGCATATTGGGCGTGGCTGAACTGAGTGACATCGATGAGTTACTATTTTTTTATGATACAAAAATCACGCTATTGGATTTGCAACTGTGTACTGTCATTTATAATTATGTTAGTAAAGTACTTACATAGATGGGTTGGTTCGGTCCTGGCTGCGTCTTGAATACGTTCTCTCCGCCCAGAAGTGATTCCACCTCCCCGGTCGCTTGCAGGATCTGTAGATGAGATAATCAATAAAGATTGGTTCATAATCGAGGATGATGTATTTTTATTCTTTTCGATTTTAAGTGTTTGTGTATACATAAATAAATAATCGATTCTCGCTCTAATCACACTATTTACCATGATCATCATTTGACCCGAAAGACGTCCACTGTTGGACATAGGCCTCCTTGGTCATCGGTCCACCTTGTGGGAGGCTTTCCAACGCTGCGTCTTCCGGTACGTGGTCGCCATTCCAGAACCTTTCGTCCCTATCGACCATCTGTTGTGCGAGCAATATGCCCCGCCCACTGCCACTTAAGTTTGGCGATTCTTCGGGCTATGTCTGTAACCTTGGTTCTCCTGCGGATATCTTCATTTCTGACGCGATCACGCAGGGAAACTCAAAGCATAGCCCTTTCCATTGCCCTTTGAGTGACTTTAAGCCTTCTGATGAGGCCCATTGTAAGCGACCACGTTTCGGAGCCATATGTCATCACTAGCAACACGCACTGGTCATAGACTTTCGTCTTAAGACACTGTGGTATATTGGTTCTAATCACACTATTACTTAACACTAATATTATAAAGGCTCAAGTTTTTAAGTGTATGTTTGTTACTGCATCACGCTCAGACGATTAAACGAATTAGGATCAAATTTGGCACATACGTAGACCATAGCACTTAGAACTTTTTATATTCCGGGAGTTGATATCCTTGAGAACTTAATCGAGTTTTACGCGAGTGAAATCCCTGGCAGAAGCTAGTTCAATATACGTAAATTTAAGGAAATCAGCCACTTTTTGTGATAGAATTAGATATGAGATTAGGATGCGAAAGCTCATCAAAGAGTCTTGACTTGATATGTGATAGCTTCCAAATTAAACTTTAGCCGCGCTGTATTACCATGGATTACACTAAAATGAGGATTCCCAGCAGTGGGTTAGACCTGCAATCGATCTTTCTGTTACCTTGGCAGTAGTATCTTTCCAGTCCGGCATCCTGCTGGCGCGGGTGTCAGCAGCTGGTGTGGCTGCAGTGAGCTGTTGTTTAGCTTCAGACAGAGCTTTCTGGAGCTCGGGGTCGCTTTTAGCTGTGCTTGATGACAAGCCCACGTGGATTACACGGTTAGCTAGCCTGGAGACATAAAGGATTTATAAGACTTTGTCGTATTAAGGTGGTTAAAGCTCCAATACAGTTCTGGCGATGTTTGCTGGGAGATTTTATTGCCCTTATAGCGGACATTACTGTAGCAGACATGTTACTGGCCGTGTCCGATAGTATAATGTATTTATATCTGGTTTGTGGTTACTATATAAGAGCTATTTTTTTTTATGATATCTGACTGTCCAATGTCTCATTCTGGTACCTTTTCATCTCGGCAACCATACAGTTATCAAAAAATAGATAAGTGCAATAACTTAAAATAAATTTTGTACTTATAATCCATTCCTGTTAAGAAAATAGTAACATCATCGTTGTCACTTAGCTTAGCCACGCCCCTTGACCAATCAGATCATAGCAAAATAGAAAACTGGGTTCAGATTGACCAGTTGCTGTAAGCCCTTCAAACAGTATGGATATGTCTTATGTCAATTGAAAAAATTGATACCACACCTATTCGTTAACATTAAAAATGAAAATTCTGATAATAATGATTAAATAATTACTTATTATTAATATTGAAACATACTGCGTAATAAAAAGTTTGCTTTTATATTAAAGGTATAATTTTACCTCACTTTGAATAGGTACGTCTTTGCAGTAGCACTGATGACGTCACTATTTTCTCAACGTAAATGGACTCTTGATTACAGTTAGTAGTTAGAACTCAGTTTAAAATGACATCATTAGTGTTTATATCTTAAACTATTGGCAAAGATTCTGTAATCAAAGAGGTCACAGGTGGTTAATGGCCATGACTGCTATGCCGGAGGTTGTAGGTTCAGTTCCCTCGCATGTTTGTGTGATGAGCACGATCATTTGTTCTGAGTCTGGGTGTAATTTATCTAGAATACGTATTTATTTAGAAATATATAAGTATGTTTATCAGTTGTCCAGTACTCATAGTTCAAGCTCTACTTAGTTTGAGACTAGATGTCGTTGTGTGAAAGTTGTGGAATAACATGTTCATCAAATAATTATGAGGAAGCTAGACGTAGGTGTACTTACTTGGTGATGGCGGCGGAAGTGTGTGCGCAGAGCTGCGGGTCGTTGTGTTTAGTGGACTCCTCACGCATGCGTTCCATCGTCTCGCCTGTAACATTCATTTCCTTATTAACTCTCAATAAAGATTCTTCAATATAATAATTTCCTAGAAGTCTTTAAGTCAAGGGTGAATAGGTTACTTCTAGACAAGCGTGCTCCATCGTCGGCCACACCATCGCTTACCATCAGGTGAGAACAGGTGACAGGTGACACGTGAGGTGATATAATAATAGGATAAGCTCGCGATTGACCACTAGGTCAATCGCGAGCTTATCCTATTATTATATCAAAAGTTCAATTAGTGATTCCGGGATTTTAGAGGAGCTCAAATCTTTGTAGTAACAAGTAACAAAGAAGTACACATCATCAATTAATGTCAGATAGTGTTCAAACGCGAGCCCGTCAATAAAAAAACCGGCCAAGAGCGTGTCGGGTCATGCTCAGTGTAGGGTTCCGTAGTTTCCCGTCCGTCACAATAAGTGTCCCCACTTAAGAGTTAATGAACGACAGACAACAATCAATAACAAATACTACCAATGCCAACGAGAGATTAACTGAACAATTCGACAATATACCCGTACCCATACCCGTCCCGACCCCATCAACTCAGGAAAAATCTTAATATCGCGAAGTAGCCCAAAGCATAGCGCCATCTCTCGGGAAATTGGGTTACTAATTTATACAAACTAGACGGATAAGTATGTTGGATTTTCGTTGGTAATTTTGGAT
This sequence comes from Mythimna pallens, assembly GCA_961205895.1. NCBI lineage: Eukaryota > Metazoa > Arthropoda > Insecta > Lepidoptera > Noctuidae > Mythimna > Mythimna pallens. Next base: position 15,272,549 of record OY540850.1, on the reverse strand, counting down.
TGCGTGAACCGATTTTATATATATAATTCTTTTTTTATTTGAAAGAAGATACATTCAGAATAATAAAACATGTAAAATAATTTAAAAAAAATAACTTGTTTATACGGTTAAATTACAAACTTAGTTCAGTAATTATTTTGTTCAACTTTTCAAAAACTGTTCAACCCATCAAGTTCAAAATAATTTTCCTAGAAAGTCTTTATACAATTCTACTTTTCAGATTTATTTCAGATTTTCTAAACTTATGTTTCAAAAGTTAGACGGAAACATTTTTTTTTACTTTTGGAGCGATTATTTCCGAAAATATTATTATTATCAAAAAATGATCTAGTAAACCCCTATTCATTTTTAAATACCTATCCAACAATACATCACAAGTTAGGTTTGAAATAAAAAAAAAACTCTCCCCACTTTACGTGGCCGTGAAAAATGTTTTACTAGGGTGGGGTGTACCCTAGTAAAACATTTTTCACGGTCACTGTGATTATCTGCGGACGGACAGACAGACAGACAGACAGACAGACCGACAGACTTGGTGAAACTATAAGGGTTAGTTGACTACGGAACCCTAAAAAAATGTATTTCGCGGACTACTAGAGTTTTCGAGTTAATTCTACTGTCCACGGACGCGTAGCTTCATAGACGCGTATTCAGCATCATACTCTGTTGACGAAGCGGCAATGACACGACGGCACGACGTGTTCGCTTCACGCAGGCGTACACCAAGTGTATAATGATGAGTACGCGTCTAGGAAGCTATGCGTCCGTGGACAGTGGAACTTAGGGCACTAGTACTTTACCTGCAGTCTGCACGAAGTCCATAGGATCAACAGACTGGTCACACAGGTCTCGGATCTTGGACAACGACTCTGCATACCTTGCCAGCAGACTCTTGTAATGCTCAATAACGGCCTAAAATGTAACAATAATAATTATTGAGAAAAGTCTTTAAAGTTCTATGAAGTCAAAGATATTTTTTTTAATTGAGTCAATTGATAAGAGTAGTGGTGGTTTAGTGGTACAGGAACTTTACTTTGTGTAATTTATTTCATCACCACTGCTCTCAAAACGGTAAAAAAAACATCGATTTTTTGACTGGCCTGTTGGTCTAGTGGTTAGTGACCCTGACTGCTATGCCGGAGGTCGTGGGTTCGATTCCCACCCAGGACAAATGTTTGTGTGATGAGCACGATCATTTGTTCTGTGTCTGAGTGTAATTTATCTATATATATGTATGTATTTCGAAATATATAAGTATGTTTATCAGTTGTCTAGTACTCATAACACAAGCTCTGCTTAGCTTGGAACTAGACGGCGTTGTGTGATAGTTTTGGAATATTATTTATAATTATTATTTATTTATCGTGAGGAAATGCCCTCATACTGGACCTGCGTGGTAGATTGCGGTCCATTCCCTCTCCTAGAGAAGAGTCCTGAGTCCCAGCAGTGGGAACATCATAAGGTTGATTCTTCGGGCTTGCGGACGGCAAGCAATGGGTAACTCGCCGTCCGACCGTAAGGGATTTGTCCGGATCGAGTCCAAGTCATCGACGGCGCGTAGTGTTTCACGCGCGCCTCAAGGGAATGTCAGCAAACCGTAGGGTCCAGCAGGGTCGAAGCCTACTGGGGCCCAGGGTCTGCTTCTGAGTGGAAGACTCAGCCCTGGTATGAAAGGTAACGAAGGAACAGGAGTGGGTTTTAGTCAGCAAAAGTCTGATACACCTTCGCGCTACACCCAAGACGGGGATGGCATTGGATGATTTTTCCACCAGAAAAAAAAGTTGATTCTGCGTATGCTCTTATTGGCCATCTTACCTTATCATCTGGAGACGCAACTCTTTGCTGTGCAGCCTTCACCAACATCGGAGCTAGCAACTCCGCCTGCAAGATAACAATGTGATTCAGTAGTCTTCTATAAATGCTTCAAATGTTATTTATAACGAACAACACAACGACAACAACACGACAACAACAAACAACAACAGCAATACAACTAGAACAATTTGCCTGCTGCGGTCTTCCCATCCGATTATAATGTAAGTGTTTTCAAGGCTGAAGTGAATAGACTCTTAATAAACTAGTACGCCTCATCATCAACGATGGCATCATTGCTTACTATCAGGTGGGATCGCAGTCAAGCACTAGTCTATATCTTATAAAATAACTAATTTGAAAGACGGCGGCAAAAATGTTGCATTTATAGGCAATAAGAGTATTTTTATGCGAGATTATTAAAAACCTGGGCAAGTGCGAGTCGGACTCGCGTACTGAGGGTTCCGTACAAACTTACCTATGAAAACAGTTCAATCCCCGAATCGCAAAAAAGTTTTATTTTGTGACGTAACTACAAATATACAGATTTCAGATTCTTTCCTATACTTGTACTATGAGACCTTGCTTCATGCCAAATTTCAGGATTCTAGGTCAACGGGAAGTACCCTATGAATTTTGATTCCCTTGAGAGTGTCGAGATATACGTTTTTTTGTGACAAAAAAGGCCGTATCTTTTTTTTTAAACTCAGTAGTTTGATTTTTTCACAGCTTCAAGGGACCGCAGACCTGAGTATATGATCTTTTGTTGTTTCAACTCGATACCTCTACGCGTTCTCGCTATTAAGGGTCTTGACAGACAGACAGACAGACGTTGTTCGTATGCTGTTAATCAGCGAATAAAATAACACAATACTGAGGTGCATACCTGTTCACTGCAACTGTTGAGCTGTGTGCTGACATTAGTTCCCGCGTCCTTATCGGTGTCTGCGATGAGCCTGGCTGTCTTAGTGACCCGACTCAGCTGGGCCAGCAGCTCGGCTATCTTCCTCTCCAAGAGGAACTTGCGCTTGGATTCGTCTGGGAAAGTTACAAAGTGCATATTTATTTATTTTATTTTTTTTAACTTAAATATTAACTAAACTATTTATATTAAAACAGAACTATGTACATAAAAACTATAAATACTATTATACTAAACCTAACTATGTACATATAATACAAAAACGCCTATTAAACCCAAGCGTCGAAGTACTCCTCCACATCGCTGTCATCCGGAAATGTGCCCAGAAGTCAGGCAGCATTGCCACGTTGAATGGCAATGCTAATTCTTTGGGCGAAGAACGAGCCAGCCCTCTAGTCACGCAAAGTGTCGATAAGACGTCGTGAATTTTCCTTTATTTATTATATTCTTTATTGTAAACCACATAAACAAAATACAGGACAAACATAATTAAAAATAAGTGTACAATGAGCAGTCTTATCGCACAGGGTAATTATGCATATTCTACATAATTACAAATAAACGCAATTGCATATTATGTTAAAAAAAATCATTCAGATTCTTTCTTTGCCTAAAGAGACTAGCTCATGGCCGCGGCTTCGCTCGCTAAGCCTTTGTAAATTTCGAAAAATCCATTCTTATTCTTCGTCTACGTCTTAAAAACAACACCTGAGAAAAAAAAACAACTTTCTCAGCGTTCAGCGTATGAGTTTTACTGTTTGTTTGAACGTACTTATCTTACGAAATACTGGATCGAATTGAAAAATTCTTTTTTAGTATTAAATAGCCCATTTTGGTATTTATAAGGCCAACAGCTATATAACATCACGCTGCAACCTACGGGAGCGGAGCAGTCACCAACCAAGGACAGCTAGCGATACAATATCGATACATGTATCGATAATGTTTTTTGTTGCTGCAACTATTTAGAAAAGGCCATTGTAAATTATCTGCCTTCTGATCATAGCGGCCTATTGGTAACTTTTGAATCCAACTTACCGATACAACAAGTGCAGATTCAGTCCAGACCAATAACATCTGGTAAACTAAATAAATTTAACAGCACTTTAATTAGTAAGTTAGGTGATTGGAATCTTGAAGTGAACAATGGTAATTTTTTGTATAACGATTTTTCAATAGTCCAAACTGAGTTCAAGAAGACTTTTGAGAAGAAAACTAAAAGTATCTGCCCTAAGTTTAGATTTAGTGACTGGGCAACTAAAGGAATCAGAATAAGTAGGGAAAGACTTTTTGAGCTGTATGGCCTTAAGCCTATTATTAACACTGAAACTTTTAATAAGTATGTTGCTACATATTCAAAAATGTTTAAAAACACTTGTAAGGCAGCTAAGGACTTGTACATTAGCAATAAAGTTAAATCAGCAGATAATAAAATAAAAACGGTTTGGAAAATTATAAATAATGAAACCAACAGGAACAAAATACATAATAATGATTACACTTTGGAGACACATCATGGTCTTATTAGCGATAACAAACTAGTTGCAGAAGAATTTGTAAATTTCTTTGCTAGTATACCAACTAAAACCACTGAAGCCCTAGATTCATCGCCATCACATGCTTTTGGTTTATTACAGGCAAACGTTGCAGCCTGTTCGACTGAATTTAACTTCAAGCATATAAACCCCTTTACAGTAATAAAAGCGTTTAAACAAATCAAAGTTAAATTGACAGAAGATTTGTGGGGTATGTCTATCAAAGTTTGTACCTCAATTATTGAGACTATAGCGCCGTACTTAGCCTTAATATTTAATTTGTGTATAGATCAAGGAGTCTTTCCTGATCTAATGAAATATAGTAAAGTGATACCACTTTTTAAATCCGGGGACAGTAAAGACACTAATAATTATAGGCCGATGTCCGTGTTGCCAGTTTTTAGCAAGATATTTGAAAAGGTGATGTTAAATCAAATGCTTAATCATTTTAACACAAACAACATCTTACACGATAAACAGTATGGTTTCACCAAAGGACGTTGTACAACTGACGCTGGTGTCTCCTTACTAAAACACATTTTTAATGCGTGGGAAGAGGCACAGGATGCTATAGGCATCTTCTGTGACCTGTCTAAGGCGTTTGATTGCGTGGTTCATGAAACATTACTCTTGAAACTTGAGCATTACGGACTAGGCAAAACAGCTTTAAGCTTATTAAAATCTTATTTGATTGACAGACAGCAACAAGTTCAAATAAACGGTGTCAATTCGTCGGGATTAAATGTGAAAATGGGGGTACCCCAAGGTTCAATTTTAGGTCCTTTTTTATTTTTAGTTTATATTAATGATTTACCCTATTTGTTGGAAAATAAACTTAATATGGTGTTGTTTGCTGACGACACTTCTTTGATTTTTAAGATAAATAGAAGGACTAATAATCTTGACGACGAAAATTACGCCCTACTGCAGGTCCAAAACTGGTTCACTGCTAAATCTAGTTTTAAACGGGAAAAAAACTAAATGCATAAGATTTTCCTTACCTAATGTCAAAGGTAGTGATTGTGACGTAGTATTAAACGATGAAAAGCTAGAATTTGTCGATAAAACGGTTTTCCTGGGGATTACGCTTGACTCAAGGCTACAATGGGGTCCTCATTTAACATCTCTTGCAGGACGGCTTAGCTCAGCTGCATATGCTGTTAGAAAAATCCGCCAATTTACGGATGTTGATACCGCTAGACTAGTCTATTTTAGTTATTTTCATAGTATCATGTCATACGGTATCTTACTATGGGGACGGGCTGCAGACATTGACTCAATTTTTATACTACAGAAAAGAGCTATCAGAGCTATTTACAATCTTCGCCGGTGCGATTCTCTAAGGGAACTGTTTAAGGATATTAACATCATGACGGTGCCTTGTCAATATATTTATGAACACATCATGTACGTTAGAAAAAATCTTCATCTTTTTAGCAAAAGAGGCGATAGACATAATTATGTTACAAGAAATAGGGACCAATTAGTTCAACCAGGTTTTAGACTGGCTAAAGTGGCCTCTTCTTTCATGGGGTACTGTTTGAAATGTTATAATAAAATACCTCCACAAATATTAGAACTCAATGAAACGAAATTTAAATCTTGTATTAAACGCACACTATGCAGGCAAGCATATTATAAGTTGGAGGATTATATTCAAGATAAAAATGCTTGGCTCAATGCTGGTCCAGCTCCTCTACCACCGAGGTATACAAATTGATTAGTTTGGAAATTATTATTATTATTTTTTAATGCTTTTTTTTTGGGAATTGTAAAATATTATAAGTATTGTATAATGTAGAAGCATTTATTTTCAAAGTTTGTAAATGTGAGTACCATGGAGCTATTTTATGGTTTTTTTATGTTACTATTGGACTTGTTTGACATAAATGAGCACGGCAGTTGAGAGTTTGTCATGCTCACTTAAATGTCTCACTGATGGTGGCGCATGTGTTGGATCATTCGGTTCCCTTCAAAATGGTTGAGCTGAGTGGTGCTAATATTAGCGTCATGTTCGTGAACGGGCGCTGTCAGTTGAGACTGGTCATCTCTTAGCTGCCAGTTGCTATTTTAATATCTATATTTAGTTTTTATTTTTACTGTATTTACATTGTTCTCACATGATAACGACAAGAAACATGTAACAGTGATATTTGTAATTACAAAACATGATTGAAAAGAGTGTCCATGGAGTTTCTTGCACATTCTTCTCCATAGAGATCTACGCTTTGGAATGTGCAATTAGCATCATATTTTTTTTTTCTGACTAACTGACTTCTTGACATTTCAAAAGTGCCTGTAAATGGTTTATTTGAAATAATAAAAAACAAAAAAAAAATATAATAATAATCATTATCATAATTTTGTTCCACCAATTGTTTAGTTTGGTTTCGAAATACACCAAGTGCATCCCCACTTTATGCTCAGGCTATCTCTGTCTTTTCCAGATTGCCTGGAAGAGATCGCAGTATTACAATAAGGCCGCCAATTGTAGGCGAATGAAACTTTTGGCATACAGTGCTGGCATGTATTTTTTTCTCTTTTCGCTAATAGTGAAACCTAAGCCATTTCTTAAAGGACTGTATGAGCAATCAGTAGCAAAAAGAATAATGCCTACAAACCATAACCAAACGAAGTTAGAGACTATTTAGTAAATTGCTATAGATCACATAAAATATAACCTAGGTTTCATTTCTGGCGATAATAAAAAAGTAAATCATGCCGTTTGCATTGGCTTTTAAGGCCAAAAGATACCTTTATTATCTTTGGTTTACAATAAAGTATATAATTAGGTATATAAATTAATAAATAATCATTTTATTTCAGGTAACAGTGGCCATGCCGTAAAATGACCACTTCAGCATTCACTGAGCGTCATATACCCAACACTGGCCTACAAAAGCTTAGGTCAAGCAAGGCATTGAGTAAAGACAGTATAACCATAGTGACATTACAGCACCAGCAGCTTGTCTTCCTACCTCTCTCGTAGTCAGCCACGAGGTCCAAGTCTGCCAGCGGCGCCTCCGCCTCCATGAAGTCCTGCACCACGCGGGTCACCACTCCTCGCTCTATGCCCTTCTTCAGTTCACGCACGTGCTCCATTAGCGCACTGGAAATAAGAGGTTGGTTTTGAAGTTCGTTGAAGATCTTGCAAGTTTAATTTATTACAACTAGTGTCTCGTCCCTGTTTCGCACGGGTGCAGACTATATACAATCAAGAATCAAAGCATTTATTGAAAAAAAGAAAACTTGAATTTTCAAGAAAAATGAAGCTTTTTTTACATAAGTGGCGTGCCGTATGATTGTTAACGTACCTGTACTGGTCACTGTCATACTTCTTGCTGCACACGGGGAGCAGCTGTTCAGTCTCCGTCACAGCGGTCTTCAAGTCGTCCTCATCACTGCCCTTATGGTCTTCCGTTATCTGAGGAAAAAGAATCATAATTACTTTTTAATATAATATTAGATACAGGGGCTCGTGGCTAAGTAATAACAGATGCTCGAATACATTATCAAGGTTAAGTTACACGTGCCAAAGTCAGTCTGTGGATGGGTGACCATTTTATCATACCGAGATTCCTCCGTGCCTCGGAAAGTATGTTGGTTCTGGCTGTCGCTGTCACAAATCTTTAACAGTCAATAGATAAGGTCGGAAGTCAGGTAACCAACGCCAGCCTTGCCAAATGGTATCGTTTACTCAATTCTAGGTTGTGGAAGTTAGATTAAGCAGCCGCTCCATGTAAAACGCTGCATCCGGAGAGACTGCTAGCTATGTCAGTAACCTCTTTTGATTTGGTTAGTTAGTTTAAATCTCTTTTATAAATCAATTTTTTTAACGGAGGAGGCCGCACACGCGAGGGAACGCCCCTCACGCCCCAGCCACCAGGATCTTGGATCTGATTTCTGGGCACCGTAAGCGCGGGCTTGCGGAAGGCGAGCAATGAGTATCTTGCAGTCCGACCGTCCGTTAACCGTCCGGAGCGAGCCGAAGTTGTCGACGGCGCGTAGTGTTCCACGCGCGCCTCAGGGAAATGTCAGCAAATCGAAGGGACCCAGCAAAGTCGAAAACTACTGGGCCCATGGACTGTGTGAAAGAGAACCCCGGAGCCCAGGAACGAAGGCAAAAGAACAGGAGTGGGTTTTAGTCAGTAAAAGACTGACACAAAAAGGGCGGGTGATGTCATTAGATGATTTTATACCTAAAAAATACGCCACTACCGCATGCTTACCTTTTGAGCTACTTCGATAAGATTGCGTACGGCTTGTTGTCCTTTTGTCTTCACCTCTGCCTTGGATACTGGCTTCAGCAGCCATTGAGATGCTGCGTCGAACCTGAAACACAAATAAAAAGATTCATTCATTTATAACCTTAAATTAAAAAGGCAACTGAGCCTTGATGTAAGTAATCATTATAATCATCATCATCATTTTAGCCAGAAGATATCCACTGCAGAAGATATCCACTGCTGAATGAACGGTCCTGGTCCGGTATTTAAGTAATGGTTTTTTGAAAATTTATATAATTATGGTTTCAGGTAATAATAATAATAATAATAGTTTATTTGCATCAAGTTTTACATTTTACATTAAATACATTTAATACATACAGCTTAAAGTAATATACAATGATGTGGTGACATCAGCACCCTTACTAAGTTGCCAAGACAACGTGTAGGTTAATGAAAACTAAGTGTTAAGGTGTATGACCAGATTACCAGAGCTAATTAGGGATTAGGAAAGCGTTGCGATGACCTTGCAGTTTTATTTTTAGTGGCGTTGTGCAATATCTAAATATTTACTGATTATGGTGACTTTTGGTATAACAATACTGTGCAAGGGTGTGGTATCAAGAATTCGAGCAAAGTCAAAAATCTAAATTTTTAAAAACATGATACACCCTAGTGAATAAGTTACTTCTAGGCAAGTGTGCTCCAACGTCAACCACATCATCGCTTACCATCACGTGAGGTAGTGATCAATTGTGAGCCTATCATTGAATAATCAAAAAAACCGCGATCGTTGGAGAGGCCTTTGCCCAGCAGTGGGACAATCCGGGCTAGTAATAGTAAATAATAATACTAATAATAGAGACTCACTGTTTCTGCACATAGCTCTTCTTTTCTTCCTGTAATAGAAATAAAATAATTGTAAGACATTAAAAAAAAAACTTAAAGAGATACTACTAGTGAGTATGGATCTTACAGGATTGTTCAAAAGGGCAACTGAAGGAACACAGGTGGGTTCTAGTTGGTAAAAGTCTGACACTGCCTCTCGCTCCACCCAGAGTGGGAGAAGTTATTTGAAGACTAGCTGCTGACTGCGGTTATGTGGTGGTATCCATGTGATGATAGGAAATTTTATCTAGGGAACTAATATTCAAGGTATAAAAATTGACCATGTCCTGAAAAATAACATAGGCCTTTTTATTCCAGGAGTATGTTATTGCATCCTTAGGATAATTTCCTACTTTTTGTGGGGAAAACCACAGGTAGAATTGAGTTAATAAATTAAGATAGGTACCTCAGGATCCTCTCCTTCTATAAGTTTGACGCGCTGGCCACTGGTCCTATAAAATTAAATTCAATGTTATCACACCATCTCAGAAACCAGAAAACATTCCCTACTGCTATAAAGCAGGTGAAAATCTAAAAAATATGGATAAAATTATGTAAAAGATGAAAAGGCTGAAAAGGGAACGACTATAGATACAAGATATAGATTATAAAACTAAAGACAAACTGAGCCCACGTATGCCACGTATGCTACGCATTGACACAGAATTTGCTTGAAATACGCTATTCTTGGCATATGAACGCTATTAGAGGCTGCCCACGTATGTAAGTCGTCTATTTTCAAGGCAATTCAAGAGTCTAGATGTCATACACCGCTTGAGTCAAAAATTACGGTTCTTAAAAGGAACTGAATAAGACTCTTTGACTCTGATAACTTGTGGAGATCTGTCCGACGAGGGGTGTTCATTCATTACATACTGAAGTTCCTCCATGCCTCAGGAAACATGTCGTGTCATTGTTTCCAGTTGGCATTTGCAGATCTTTGATAATCGTTAAAGAGAGTCAGGAAAATCAGACACCAGTTGTCAAGGGGTATCGTGTCACCCATTAAATGGGTTGTAGAGAGCAGACAAGCAGTCGCTTCATGTAAAATACTGGTACCACAAAAGAGAGATTGGTACAGAAATCAATCTATAAATTCTAAGTCTGCTCGAGCAACGCACACACAGACCCTGCTCATGGACACGATATCTCGGATCGGTTGGGACCAGTGCTAGCGCGAGTGCCATTCGTTTGAAGCAAAAGACTTAACATTTTTGTGTAAAGGTGGTGAAATAGAATAAGTTATTATAACTATAATAATAATATTCCACAACTTTCACACAATACCATCTAGTCTCAAACTAAGCAGAGCTTGTACTATGAGTACTAGACAACTGATAAACATATTTATACATGTCTAAATATATACATAATATAGATAAATTACACTCAGACACAGAACAAATGATCGTGCTTATCACACAAACATTTGTCCTGGGTAGGAATCGAACCCACGACCTCCAGCTTAGTTATTACTAATCACTAGACCCACAGGCCAGTCAATTAAACTGTGAACTGTCGTTTTTTAAAGGTACCAGTTGTTTCAGAAAGGTAAGTAGATACGAGGGCCACTACCACGATAGTTTCTGTGTATAAGCCAAAGTTGACAAACCTACGACTGCCGAGCGTAAGTATGAAAAGTGAAGTACATGCATGAGATCGACTTCTGTACCTATCTATTTTGTGATGGTACTCAGCTGGACCCGGTGAGACTGGAAACTGTTCCTCATATATTTAGGAAGGGCTCAGCTGATTGAGTTTGGTAGAAGAAGGAGAACCTATAATGGATCGTCGATGGAGGGTCTGAAGGAAGAATCTTACTTGATATTCTTGAGCAGGTTCTCGAAGGCGTCGAGTACGTCCTTGCGCTTGTTGAACATCACCCACTTCATCACCTCAGGTTCCTCGGGGGCCGCCTTCACTTGTTTTATCAACTCCTCTGTGTTTGTAAGCAGAGCTCTGCGAGTAGAAAATAACATGTTTAAATAAAACAGATATATTCTAGACTAGTTTCTGCCAGTGGGTTCGTCCACGTGTAAATCTAAAATTATCCTTTGGGAACACAAAAAATATATCCTAAGGGAGCACTAAAAAAAATTATCCTAGGGGAACACAAAAAAATTTCGTAATATAATTGATAAATGGATAGATTCTTTATTGTACACCAAAAATAAAAAATACATTAGAAACTTAAAATTAATAGGGTGTCAATTGATATTCGTCATATAATTGATGTCTTTTTCTTCTTTATTTTCTTTTAAAAACTTTGCTCCACACAAAAAAATCTCCTATATGTATCATGCACAAGTGCTTTACAGACCTGTAAACTCACAAACACATGACACCGAGTCATATACTTTAAGATGATAAGACTGGCAGTTGTTAAATAAATTCAAGATCTCGAAAGGAAAGGCAGGATCCTCCGACCAGACGGGTGTTATGTCTGGTTTGGGCAACTGCCCGAGAAATGATTTCGGGCTGTTGTATATAGGGTGAATGGTAATTAGTGACCGATACTTTAACACGTGATTGTACTCATGATCACAAACAATTTTCCCAAAGATACTTTTTTTAGACTCATTAGTTTTATGACAATAACAAAACAGCTGCTTGAAATTCGCGTGCGCGCGCTTATGACCGCTCAGCTGTTAGCCGCGTAAGGCCGTTGTCACATGAGTATATAAGAAAGTTTCTTTTGGAATGTTGTTTGTAATCATGAGGACAATCACATGTTTAAATATTGGTCACTAATTACCAGTCACCCTATATGTTCAAACCGCGCAGAGAAGATTGATGCAAGATTTCGTAGTTTAGTTCCTATGCGGCGCCATAGATCTTTACAACTTAATACCTACACTTCAATATGCAAAATCAAGTAGTTAGTCGATTCCAAGATGTCTCATATACTTTTAATTGGGTTATTAACATTGTAAAAGTTAGTTTGATTGAACTCACAGAGAACTCTTGACGACCTCATCGACTTGTTCCTGGGTGTCGGCAGACACGTCGCCCACTGCTGGCACCAGCTCAGGGTGCTCCAGCAAGTTGGAGGCGTCGTTCACATCGTGCCACAAGTCCATCACTTTTGATATTATTGCTTCCTAAAATTTAAAAAAATCGCATTTTTTTTTAAAGAACTAAATGAACGATTTCTTTTTAATGGTAAGAAACCAACTAATAACCTCTCTCGCTCTGGGTGGGGCGAGAGGGAGGGTAGGACCACCCAGTTCAGTTGCGGTGTCTCTTTCATGTAATCCCACGATGCTCTAAACGTTTGCACAGTTGGTCGTGTGGTCAACTCGTGTTCAGCGCCTGCTGAGACCGCGGACAATGGTTCGATCCCTAGGTCATGAAGACAGATAGAAACAAGCCAGCAACAACGACATGTTGTCAGTTATGATAGCTACACATGTTAAAAACCCGTGCCGACCCATCTGGGAATACATTCTCGTTTTAATAAATACTCGACCTAGGCGTCGAGAGTCGCAGAGTGATTCACATTAGGCGCGGGCTTGCAGACGGTGAGCAACAGGTAGCTCGCCGGCCAGCCATAAAAACTAGACCCGGGAGTTTTAAACTCAAGAGTAAATAGCTTCTAGGCAATCGTAATACATCGCTTGCAACCAGATGAGACAAAGACTAAACGCAAGCCTACCTATATTTTTTTTCAACTTCTTCATACCTTATCATTAGCGTTTTCTTTCACCCCCACGTACAGAGCAGTGCTGGAAGCATTGACCTCGTTCCTGCATTGTTTCAGCATCTCCTTTAGCTCTGTGGCTTTAGTCTTCTTAATGCCATCATCTATACCGTGCAGTAGGTCTTGGACCTGGCCCTTGAGGACTTCGGTCTCCTCTTCCACCTGGAATACAGTTAACAGTATCATTACCAGACAAAAACTAACCTATTTGGGTTAGGTCATACTGAGATGAGTTGCACAATGCAAAGAAGTTAATTTTTCATAGACACAATAGAAATTCTAAATTCATGGGTGCCGAGGTGGGACCAAACAGACAACATGAAGCTGCACGTACTCTTTATGTTTATTTTTTTTTAATTGATATAAACCAGTGCTTGACTGCCTGACGCCTGATGGTAAGCAGTGATGCAATCATGCTGATGGTGAGACCGCACCAGTTTGTTAAGAGCCTATTCACTCTAGCCTTGAAGGCACCTAAATTATAGTTGGACGAGAAGACCGCAGCAGGCAAATTGTTCCGGTCCTTCGATGATATTTATTAATATACAGCTATTGTCAAATCTATTGAAATCCTTGTTACGTTACATGTTATTTCCAGTTGTATCAATTTGTAAGTTATAATACCGGAGTGGTGTCTGCAATTCCACGCCCAAGCGCTTACTTAATGTATTTATTTGTGGTCTACTTAAACAGACATCAACTTAACTGTCATAAAAATGAAGCTGATAGACTAAGCGGAAACCGATTGGGGTGAGATTAAGATAAACCAAGATTAAAGATTATAAAGATAGCTATATTTCAACAATACTGATTAAACTAATACAAATGAAAAAACTATTAAAACTAATGAGGTGAATGAGATGAGACTGAGTCGCGCCCGATATGCTATCCGAATGCGTACTGACTGTATTTTTATTTAGGTAATACATAAAATAATAAAGGCTAGAGCGCGGTGTCGCAATTATGCTGACAGGTTCATTATTGTTCGATGATTGACCCAAACACCGAACTTTATAAGAAATAAAGTTACTTTTCATACAGATAAAAAACTTCATTTTATACGCTTTTTTATTACCTGTTCCTCATGTTTGGCCATGATGATGGACACGCAGCTCTCCTCGATGGCTCCCACAGCCTTGTGCAGCTTAGCCACGTCTACTATACCTTCCTTGCCTATGGACTTGTCCTTCTCTGATACTGATATCTGTGATAGAAATAAATCATTATCAATATCTGTTTTTTTTTTCGCGACTTCGTGGTTACAGAATTCACCTCTCATGCATGAAGTTGCGGGTCCGGAACCGGATAAGTACTAATGTGTATTTCAAATTCGTATGTACTTTCCTGAGTTTTTTTTTTCACAACCACTAAAATATGTGTATCAAATGAAAAAGCTTGACTATTAGAATACTGTACAATATGATGAATATGTATTAAGTAACTAAATAAAAACGAAAAACTTGAAAATAAAATAAAGAAACTTTTATCATGTAGATCATTGCTTGATGATGATGATGATTGATAAAGGCATTAGCTTCTGACGTTTTATAAGTGCCCATTTAAGCCTATGTGAAATAAAAAGATAGATTTTTTTGCTTTCAATCAAAGGGTCATCCAGATAAACGACTCACCAGATACGCAGCTTGTGCAGCACACTCGGTACTGTTGCTGACAGCTGACGTCACGTAGTGCAGACTCTTGAAGAACTCCTCGCGGGACATAGCCTGGTCACTGTTTAGTTTCTCTGTAACAACCATATAGTATTAAACAACGTTAATGGGTACTTGGCGAAAGCTAGAGTGTGCATCCAGGTCACGGAAAAGAATAATATGACGCTATCATGCCAACCTCTAGATTACATCATGCAAAGCCAATGTGCAGGTCAGAAGTACTATCTAAGCGTGTAGAAGTAGCGATACTCACGCAACAGGTCTCTCTGCGACTGCAGCGTCTCCACGCAGTGCCCGTAAGGCAGCGCTCCGCAGGGCTGAGGGGAAGCCTGGAACAAGCTCCGCTGAAGCTGCAGGGAGCGCTGGACTTCGCCGCATTCTTGCTTTACGCGACCTGTCGGGTTCACGCTGCGTACCTGTGCAAGTGACAAAATGAGTTTTATAATCGGTGAACAAGGATAAATCAAAAGTATAATCAGCCTTATAATGTTCCCACTGCTGGGACTCAGGCCTCCTCTTTAGCAAAGGGCCGTCGACATCAAGAATAAATAAGTGCAGCGTTAGCCTACCCGCGGAAAAAGAGCTTATGTACAAACCAATTTGTTGATAGAATCGTTGAGCTGACGGAACGCTTCTAACAGTTTTCGTCTCGCGTCGTGATGGTTGGGCTCCTGAAACATAACAAGCGTTTATTTGCAGTGTTTGTTAATAAAAGAGTAACTGTAGGTCACAAAAGTAGGTCCTAGCTGTGCACTAGCTTCACAAGTTTTATAAGTGCCCTTGTAGGCCTATGTAAAATGAAATATTTAAAGTTGAGAGTTTGAGTCAAAATATATATTTATTAGACATCACAAGCGTTTACATCTATAATAATTATATTTTTATATTTTTTAATGTTTTTTTAAGAAATATTTAAAAATGTATTTAATAAGTTTTAAGGACAAATAAAGAAAATAATAATATTCTACAACTACCACTCAACGCCGTCTAGTCGCAAGCTAAGCAGAGCTTGTGTACTAGAAAACTGATAAACATACTTATATATTGCTAAATACATACATATTATAGATAAATATACTATCTAATACTATAAAAATCTCGTGTCTCATCAGCAGTCACCCCGACTTGCCCTCAAAAATGGCCGCTAGCACAAAGCGACGTACCAACAAGAGGGCAACATATTCTGAAGTGCTTGAGGAGTGAAGAGGTATACCACGGCTATCAGGACAATCCTGGAAGTACGGTCAAGATCCCTACCAGCACCTTCTTGGATTATATATCCTTCTCCCGAACACGTTTGCTCTTGCGAATCTCCACTCAAGCCAGTCAATAAAGGCAAGAGAGAGGTGGGAGCTCCGTTCCTCGTCAGTGTTCACTACGGCTGGCCAATAAAGGCAAGCCGGAGATGTAGAACAAAAATTCTCGTGGCGATCGGGTCCGTGGGGTCGATAATGCCCAACAGTTCGCCACAAAATTGTCTGACCCCTCGCCCTAGGCATGTTACGGCAAAGCAAACTCTACCGATACAGACCTAGGGTTTATTGGAGCACGAAAGCCCCCCCACCACGTCAACGTAGAGATACGGCGATGGGGTTATTATTATTATTACTAAGAAATTAAGGGTCTATAATTTTGCTTATTCTTACTAAACATATCGTAGTTAGCTACGATATAGAAACAAATGCTAAACATTAATAGTTAATTTAACAATGTCGATAGGAAAATATCATATCACAGTAGTTTATTTTTACCTGACAGACGACTTCTGCTGTCTTCAGTAAGTGGTAGGTAGCGAGGCACATCTCATGGGAAGCTTCCTCGATCTTCTTGCATTGGCCTGGTTTCTGGAAACGACCAATCAATCGTATTGATAAGTATGTGTATTCATGACCGGAAGTAGGGTGGGCTGGAGGTTACAGGAGAAGGTAAATAAGGAAGAATTCTAATAGGGTGGTGAGAATAGAGAGAGTAAAGATATAGACCTGTGAAATTAATGGAAAAAGAGAGAAGAATAAGTGATCTAGAGAAAGATGGAGAAAATGTGGTAGCAGCAGGTTTTACCGCTGCTACCACAAACGCTTTAAAGCAAAAATCTTTAAAACGACCAACGAGCGCCGCTTCAAAGTTACGTCGCACAAGCGATAGGTGTGGCTTAGCGTGGCTTCGTTTTTGCCAAAGTGACGACTTGTTTCCTAAGATTGCTCAAATTGGACACAATTAATGAAACCTAAAAAAAAAACTGTAACTTTAATCAGCTGATGGCAAAGGGGAAGAAGTGGAGAAGGAAAGAAGTGGAAGGTTGAATAGAAATACTCGTTATTTTAATAACATAATAATTTTAACTAGGAGCCAAAGACTTTATAGGGCGTAAAAATGGGTGGTCATAATGCTGAAAGTGAAACCACCAAATCTATGGACAGATTCGACAGAGGACGGATAGACTACTCGGGTAGTCCTTGAGGGATGAGAAGGTTAGGGGTGTTTTTTTAAGGGAGGATATCAATGACTTTGGCGGCCGTGTTAGACTTTCACTGACTAAAACTACATCTATGTTCCTTATTTGCCTAGCGTTCCAGGACCCTGGGGTTCTCTTCCGGAAGTCAACCCACCATGGGTTGAGTAGTCTTCGGCCCTGCTACTGCTACAGTTTTACAAGTTAGGGGTGTGAAGAGAAGGATTAGGGTAAGAATTCGCCAGCTGCGATCTTCTAGTTCCAACCAGTGCGCTTCACCATCAACGATTGTGTCACTGCTTACCATCAGATGAGATCGCAGTCAAGTTACATTACTTATTTTAAAAAAATATAAGAAGACGGTGAAAGAGGAATATTGGAATACAGGAAGAAGATTTAAGTGGAGAATACTAGACGTTAAGAGAGACGAATCAGGGTAAGTGCAGGGTGTCCTCAAGAGGACTTTACCTTGGAGTTCTGCAGCGCGCGCGCCGTGTTAGTGAGCTGCACGGCCACGTCGGCGGCGGCGTGCAGGCTGCGCGCCAGCGACTCCGGCTTCTTCACGCTCAGCATCACCGTGCCGCTCATGGACGACAGCTTCGTGGACAGTTGCTGCAGCTTGTCTTCCAGTTGCCTACGATATAGAAAGAAATGTTAACAAAAGTCATCTTTACATTATTATTAGGCCTCCCTCCATTCTTTCCAACGATCACGGTTCCTCGCTTATATTAATACGTTACCTCTGTATGAATACACCTATACTTTTTAGTAGCATTGATGACGTCACTATTTTTTTAATAATAATAATAATAATAATGTTTTTTTTATATATGTTATAAGAAATATTTAAAAATGTACAAAATATGTATATGAAATAAATGAAGGAAATAATAATAATAATATATTTATTTGCTAAAAACACGGTATACATGATGGTAAAGGAGAACAACTAGGAGCAAACATGTTTTGCTAAGTATTAGCATGCAAATATTTGTTATGTACATAGTAACATACAGAGATATTTGTCAACACATCATTATCGACAATTTCTTTGGTACTAAAGTTCTAAAGGTCTTCGACTTTGAAAACAAATACTTAATAAACAAATAGAAAACTTATTTTTTTATCTATATTTTAAACACACATTAAAATACCTAGTTTAATAATAATATAATTAAATGCAAACTTTAAAACTTAGATAACTAGACTACAAGGCATTCCTGAAGTGGAAGGACTGACATGATTTTTTATTTAGAAATTCACCTATTGAATAAAAGCTATGCGATATTAACCATTTTTTTAAACACGAAATTTATTGTAAGGCAATTCAGTTATCCAGCTAGGTAATGAGTTATATATAAGGGGCGCCATATATACGCAGCTGTGTCTAAACATTTCTATCCTAGGTACAACGATCTTTAATAAGTACTGTGTAACTATCCGCTTGATAAAATTATTGTTAGCTTCAAAAAATGATAAATTAGTTTTAACGAATTTTGCAGTTTCGTAGATATAAATACATGAACCCGTAAGAAGCTTTTGTGATTTAAACACGGGTCTGCATGATTCAGTCCAGTCCATGTTGAAGATAGCGCGAATACATTTTTTTGTGCTACCAGTATTCTAGACATCTCAGAGGAATTTCCTCAAACAATAATATCATACCGAATAATAGAACATATATACGCATGATACACTATCATTGCCGTTGGTTTAGATGTCTCTTCTTTAACTTTTTTCAAGGCAAAAACAAATCTGTTAATTTTCATGCAAATTTCGTTTATATGATCTTTCCAGGTGAAATGTTCATCCAGTGTTATTCAAAGAAATATTATTTTAGGGACTTGTTCAATTAATTGGTTTTTATATGATATATTAGGCTGGATGCAATTACTTTTGACGCAAATAGACTGAAGTAAATAAGTAAACGACTTACTTGGGAGTTCCCTCGACCGGAGTCTTCTTACAGAGTAGCAACTTGTTGATGTCCTCCGAGTTCAACACGGGAGTCTTTATGTTGTGAGAGGAAATCTTGTGGTCCATATGGTTCAGTTCCTGAAATTTTTATTGTATTTAAAAAAAAAGCATAAAATAATGATTTGTTAAAGAAAAACTATATTTTAAATTTCTTTCCTCAATCTAAAGAGAAACTGACTGACTGACTGACATATCAACGCACAGCCGATATTACTGGGACTAAGATTATGAAATTTTGCACAAGGTTTCCTTTTATGACGTAGGCGAGCACTAAGAGAGGATTTTCCAATTTCAAATTTTCCCCTATTGGGATGAAATGAGGGTCAAAATTTGTATGGAGAAACTTACTTTTAGGCGAGCGGAGCTGCTGTCAGCTGTGTTTTTGGTAAATCTGAGAGTAAGAGGATAAGGAGGAGGAAACGTAGATATTTTAAAACACATCTGCCGAATAACTGCCATAATAATTTTTAGATATCTTATATATATTATAAACTTTCTAATATTTTTTTTAATTGTTTAACTTTCACTTGTCTACTACGGCCTTATTTAATTAACTTATGCACTATTTTAATGATTGACGTCCTAGAGCATCATATTACGCATGTAAAAATGCAATAATAGTAATAATAAGATACACATAATAAACAAAATTAAATTTAGTAACCTAAAAATCGGCAATTTTCAATAAAAAAATAATAGTCAAATATCTCGAAAACGGGTAAGTTTAGGGTAGGGTGTTTCATAGTGAAATAATTCAGAAATGATGGGTACTCCACGCCCTTAACGGATCTATCACGACTTTTCCTGTAACCCTGTATAGCAGAACGTTTGCCGAGCCACATAGTTTAAAATAAAATTAATACTGACCTCCATTAAACTCTGTACTGGTGTAGGTGTGCTGTATGCGACCTCTACAAACTGTTCAGGCTCACTCCTCGCGCACATCTTCGTCATCGTATGCATTTTGTCCACCGTGTAGTTGAGGCTTTTCTGGAAACTGGAACGATCGCTTTAAATCAGATGTTATGGATATAGAATTTCGGATCTTGATACAGATATATAGCAATAATATAATTATTGGCTTGCTCTGTTATTTATTTAGGTTAACCAACAATTGTTTACACATATACATTTCAAACTTAATTATTAGAGTAACATTATCGAGTGCAACAATTAATTAAAGGTTATCACCACATGCACAAAAAAAAAACGGCTTCCCATAACTAACTTATTTATAATATCTTATTTGAAACTAGAAGTTATTATACTTAGGCATAATAACCTCTAATTTCAAATAAGTTGATATACTTACAAAAAAAGAATTAACAATAATAATTAGAAAAAAAATACATTGGCATAAAAATTACTGATTAAATTATATAATTATAATTGATTAATTAAACTATGAATAAAAATAAAATGATTATAAATAAATAAGAAGATTAAAATAAAAGAATAAACCGAATACATTGAGAATAATTGAAAAACATAATAAAATTAAATCATTGGATTATTTACAAAAGCTCGTATGAATTTATTTATACTATCGTGGTCCACATCTACTATGTCACTGCGGCTGTTAATGATTTTGCACAATCTAGGCATCGGAGAATTCGCACCAAGCACAGACTTTCGACGTGGCGGACACAGGGGTGTTGTCCTATTCCTAGGATATCTTGAGGGCGCATGGAATCTGATAAGCTTTAATAAACTGGAGCAGTCGATCTTATTGCGCCACAGTTTATAAAGAAATAAAGAATCGGTTATATCTCTACGCATGGACAACGATTGCATCTTGAAATGACACAGACGGACTTTGTAAGAGGGCAGACGCTTAGATTTTCCCTCACTAAAGGCTAAATGCCATACAAAACGTTTCTGTACCCTTTCTAGTCGCAAAAAGTGAGTGGCATAGTGAGGTCTCCACACAACACTGCAATACTCCATAACACTGCGTATGAGACTGTTATACAACATTATTTTGGTGCTACTTTTACGAAAACCTTTAATGTTACAAACCAGGAACCCTAACCTTTTTGATGACTTTTTAATAATATATTCAATAAAGGGCACAAAAGTGACCTTTTTGTCAAAAAGTACTCCTAGATCCCTTATTGTTTCGATTTCTTGGACTCGCTTCTGGTCTATGAAGTACTCTGTGTCAATACAGCAAATTTTTCGCGTATATTTTACATGGTAACATTTCTTCGGATTTAGTTGCATTTTATTATTGTGGCACCATTTTATAACTCGGTTAAGATCGTATTGCAGAAGTTCGCAGTCTCTTTTTGACTCGATTACTCGTGCAAATTTTAAGTCATCAGCATACAGAAAAGGTTCGGAAAAATGAAAACACTCAGGAAGGTCATAGTATTGGAGCTAAGTGAGTTCCTTGGGGGCCGCCCGATGTTATTTTATGTGCAGCCGATCTAAAACCATTTACAACGACAAAGAATCCGCGTTCAGTAAGATAGGACTTAAACCAACTTAATAGGGGGGCCCTGTTATACCATAGGCTGCTAGTTTATAAATCAGTATAGAATGGGTCATTTTATCAAATGCCTTACTGAAATCGGTATATACTACGTCAAATTGTTTGCCTGCATCTACAGCCTGTATTAGGGACTCCATAAATGACACTAAATTTGTAGCTGTAGATCTAGATGCTACAAAACCGTTTTGATTGTCATTAAGGTACAATTCTAAATGTTGCTGAATGTGCGGACGTATAATAGATTCAAAAATCTTTGCGAATGTGGACAGAATTGAAATTGGCCTGTAGTTACTAACAGTGTCCTTTTCATCTGACTTGTGCACTGGGACTACCTTGGCTTTTTTCCATTCTGACGGATAAGTTCCCGCAGTTAGCGATGCATGATATATTATTAGTAAAGGAGATACTAGAGCTGTGGTACAGTTAGAGATAAAAAAAGGTGGGATTTCATCCGGGCCAGGTCCTTTACAAATGTATACTGTTTTTAGTTTCTTTAGTAAACAGTCGCGGTCAATTACTAGAGTACTCAAGCCCTGACTATCATTAAGCAGTGCTTGGAAGGTACTTTGTATGGGAGTTAATTTCTGTATCTTTGTCAGTCGTGTACATGGTTGCGAAATGGTTAGCGAAGCGGTCGCAAATTTCAGAACCGTTAGATGTTACAACGTGTCCATCAGTCATTGCCAAAGGGTAGCCACTAAAGCCACCGCGTTTCGCTTTTATGTAATTCCAGAGAAGCTTGGGATTATCTTTTATGTCCTTTTCAATTTTATCAATATAGTTATTTTATAAATTCATGGCTAGTTTTTCACACCGCTTGGAAACCAATTTCAGTTCAATTTTATCTAAAGGATTTATGTATTTTTTTTAACGCAACCTCAGCCTATTTTTTTCTTTTAATGATTTAATTAATGTTAAATCAAACCACGGCGGATAGCGACAATTGTTTGGTTTCCGATCTGGCACAAATTTCCCAATAGCATCACGCAGACATTTGTAAAAAATCGTCACCATGTCATTCACATCACAAAGATTCTGAAAAAGTTCATTGCAGTTCAGCTTATTTAGGTAACTATTAATTTCAGGGTAATTAGCCTTATAAAAGTTAGGTCTTGAGTCCATACTATACGGTAAATTACAATTCTTTAGCAAAGACATAGTTTGTTCAAGTTATCGACAGCTACTAGAGAATTGCTAGACTCATTTACTGAACAAGTTCGCTCTGTTGATAAAACCAGATCCAGGATTCGGTCAGAACAGTTTTTTACATAATTATGTTGTGACAGTTGATTTACATTTATAAAATCCAAGAGGTTTTGACAAGTTTTAGGTAAAGAGTCATCGTTATCGTATGAACAGCTAGAAGAAATTTAGTGCCTAGAGCGAGTTTGTTTTACGTTAACTCGATCGATACGTATATGACGGTCGACGCTCTAATTTGCCCGCTCCAAGCTCTTAACCACGTAAAGAACTAACAGTCAAGCAATAATTAAAAAAAAATCTATAAAACGTAGCATTTGCCTGCTGCGGTCTTCCCGTCCGATTATAATTTGGATATCTTCAAGGCTAGAGTGAACCATCATCATCTTCCTGCCCTTGTCCCGTTTTATTTGGGGTCGGCGTAACACGTTTTTTTTCTTCCATGCAGCCCTGTCATCCGTCCCACTGTCATTAACTCCTTTTTCTTTCGTATCACTTCTAACACAATCCATCCATCTTTTCTTTGGTCTCCCTCTCCCTCTCCATCCATCCACACGTATATACTCATAACTCTTTTAGTAACATGCGTTTCATCCGTCCTTTTTACATGACCATACCAAGACAAACGATTCCCTTTCATCTTTTCAGTCACTGGCGACTTTCAAACTTCCTCTAATATACTCATTTCTCACTTTATCCATTCTCGTCACACCACACATCCATCTCAACATTCTCATCTCCGCTACATGCAATCTTTTTTTCATCCGTCTTTTTCACAGCCCAACATTCTGATCCATACAGTGTGACAGGTCTTATCACGGACTTGTAGATTTTACCCTTCAACTTGAGGGGCATCCGTGGGTCACAAGTTGTTCCAGTGACTTGTCGCCATTTCATCCATCCTGAGTTGATCCGATGTGTTACATCTCGGTCTACCTCACCATCCTCTTAGATAAGCGACCCAAGGTACCGAAAGTTGGAACAGATTGGTATGGGCGTTCCGGCAAGAGCTATGGGCACAGGACTGGAGAGACCGCCAAAATCGCAGAACAACTCTAGTCTTAGCCACCACACCTCCAATCTGTTCTGGATGTCTAGGCCACTCTCGGCAACCAGCACAATGTCATCGGCAAACGCCATACACCAGGGAGCCTCTTTCTGGATATCCGACGTCAGAGAGTCTATTATCATCAGGAAGAAGTCAGGGCTAAGAGCCGACCCTTGATGTAAGCCGACAGCCAAATTGATGCTGCTAGTGGTACCCACTGTAGACCGGACTTGGGTACTTCTCAGGCACACCTTTCACATCAAGGGCCCACCACAGAACCTCACGAGGTACCCGGTCGTATGACTTTTCGAGGTCAACGGATACCATGTGCAAGTATTTATGCGCACCTCTGTATTTCTCGAACTGCTGGCGTATAGCGAAAATGGCATCCGCTGTAACCCGGCATAAAACCCAATTGGTTCTGTAAAATTTCACTCTCTTCTCTCAGCCGCCTTTCAATAACTTTCTCCCAGGCTTTCATAGTATCGTCATATTCTACGAATAGGGGCGTAACTGCATAATAAAAACTTTTCAAGAGACACTTTTTTGTGTTTAAATTAATTAAATATTATCAAATATGTATTAGTGATTTCATATAATGTGTATTGATATCTTAAGATTCGGCTAGGATTATTTTAAATAAATTATCTTTATATTTTAAACGCATTTTGTCCCTTAAATACTTATTCTCTGTTTGTTCATGCAAAGTAATGCTGGAGTTGAGCAATAAGTTACATTATGCCTTTTATCTGCAGAAGAATAAAAGACAAAAACCATTTAAAACATAGAAGAAAGACACAAATGTAATTATGGCTATGTCTCGCAATATAGCCACTCCATAGAACACGGCCACAATCACCATTATGTTTTTTTTTCTATGTACATAATATTGAAAATTGTATAAGTAATTAGAATGACTTAATTAAGTACAAACTCGTTGATGTTATGTTATTTGAACTTATTCAGTATTACAATTTAACAAAAGCCGTTCCGCAGACTCGTGGCCGAGCGGCGCTAGTACGCTCTCCCCACGCCCGCGCACCTCCACTACTCGCAAAGAAAGAGGGCGCAACGGCGATTGTGGTTTTTTCTTCGTTGAAAACGTAGTGCTTAAAATTGTGTTTTTTTAGAAAACCTAATTAATTGATAACCTGGACCCTTTTTAAATGTTTTATTGAACTGGATATTATGTGGGATGCTGAGCAGAATTGAATTATGCAATAAAAAAAGAAAGCCTCTATGTTCGTTAGGGCAGTATTCGTAGGATTTTAGAAGCTTTATTCCTCTATAGTTGTTGCACTCAAGCACATCATTTGTTTTTAAAGATGGGCACCAAAGAGCTTTTGCACCAATCATCCGGTATGACATCTTCCTGCAACAACTTATTGAAGAACAAAGCCAACCACGCTCATCCATCCACTCGCAATAACTTCTATACTTCAACTGGTACTCCATCTGGACCAATGGCTTTACAATTTTTCATTCCATTTACTACTGTTCTGACTTCATCCATACTAACCATTCTCACTAACCCCACATTCACTGGTTTATTCTCTAAAACCACACTCCAATTATTTTCCTCATTCATCAGTCTTTCAAAATAGTCCTTCCACCTCTCTTTGATTTTTTTATCATCTGATAATTCCAGTTTCCCGAGAACCGAGAGACTGTCTAGTGTATCATGCAGTTGGTCCTGTGCTTTTGTTTCGCTATTGCCACCCACGGCTTTCTTGGCTTTTTTCTTTAAAGCATCATACTCATTCTGGTTCTACACGCTGCTATTCCTTGAATTTTCTCTTCTTTTCTTTCAATACATTCTGAACTTCTGTCTACCACCACCATGTATCCCTATCTATTATGCCCTTTCCTTTCGTTCCCCAAAATATCTTTTGCTACATGTCTGATACACCCAGCCATCTCATTCCAGCTTTCATTTATACTTCGATCGTTCATGTCTCCCATCTCTATCATTTTGTCCATCACTCGCTCTCTAAATTTCTTTGTACACTCACACTTCTCTAGCATATGTCATTTAATTTTAGGGGGAGGACGCTCTTTGCTTTTATTGTTCTGTGTCTTGACCACTAACACCATAATCAGAAACCTGTGCTATGAGTTCATCTGGCAGATCTTTGCAGTCTTTGACGTGCTTTAAGTGGTTGCGCCTAATCAGGAAGTAATCGATTTGGGTCTTGTGGACCTGAGGTGCACAAGACCATTGCACACGGTTTCAAAAATGTCCCTTAGTCGCCTCTTACGACACCCACGGGAAGAAATGGGATGGTGCTATTCTCTACGACACCATAGGGTTAGAGCGAATAGGTTTATCATAAACTAGTTCATTTCACTATAAACAATAGGATTACTGCTTTCCACCACCAGGAGGGATCACAGTTAAGTATTAGTTTTTTTTAAACTTTGTCGATATTTGGAATTTCTTATTTATTGTGTGTGCGTTTACAGATATTCAAATTTAACATACACAAACAGCCATAGCTGGTCCTGCAGAACATACAAACATGGTTTCGTGTAGGAATCGAACCCGCGACACGCAGCGCAGAAGTTAATCACTCAGTCATTGCGCCATTCTATTATGTCTAATCATAGAGCTATGTATAGGGTCTTACCAGTCTTCAAATGCCGGATAGTCCGCCGCTTGTAGCTCGTCCACGTGCAGGCAGCGCGGCTGCGCGGTGGAAGCCGCGGCCAGGTACGTGAGCGCGGCGGGCAGCGCGCGCGGCTCGCCCAGGCGCGCGCGCCCGCGTGCTTCCGCCAGCCGCCGAGCCGCGCGCTGAGCGCACGCGCCTGAGCACATCGGGTGGGCGTATACCTAATGAGCGTATAAAGAATATAAAAATTACACAAAAAAAAAAATTAACGATTTTATCAATAAATATACAAAAGTAGAATAGTAAAAACAATATCAAAATTAGTAGATATAACCATTTTAAACAAGAATATTTATGTATGTGTCTCTCTCGCCAAGGCACCATTTTGTATAACGGCCGTCGTACGGACACTTTGACGTCAAAGGCCAGCTTTGAAGCTATATAACTTCGATGTTCATGAAGACATTTTTTTTTGTCATACTTGTTTACCAGAGCTTGAAGGTGTCTAATTTAGTTAATAAAAAAGTAGCATACATTTTTCCTATTGCTCGAAAAAGTGGTCAAAAAGTCAGCCTATCTTCTAAACAAAACCAATATTATATAAATTTATATTTAGTTTTTATTCCATTTTAAAACCAAACCTCTAAAAACAACAGCCTTTATGTGTGAGTTCCTGAGTACATTTTTTTAAAATTGAATCGACGTATATACATTACCTTCTTCTCCTTCTGAATCTTCCTGGCTGCTTCTTTAGCTAGATACGGTACGACGGTAGTCTTGAAGTCATCGAGATTGTTCAGCGCATCTTCGAACGCTGCGCTCTTTGTCGCCATTATATGGCTGTTTACCGCAAACCTAGGATACAAACACGATTGCTATGTTAGCCAAAAATATGTGAGACTCAGACGGGTGTCCAGCTTAAGTTTAGAGTCACTTAAGCATTTTGTATGTAAACTTCACGTAGGCGTACACCAAGCGTATAATGCGTCTATGTAGCTAACGTCCGTGGACAGTAGGCCAAAGACACAGGTCGGCTTTTGTCAGTAACAGTCTGAAACGCCCTCTTGCTCCATCCTAGAGCGAGAGAAGTCATTTGATGATTACCCACCTCAAATAAAAAAAAAAAGATTATCATAATATTCTATTCTGCCTGAGACTCAAAAGGCCCAACTGAAATGAAACTGGGTTGGACATGTCTGCCGCATGCCCGACAAACTGTGGACCAAAGTAGCACAAAGTTGGTGACCTGGCATGCCTTAGGCTGGCTGGTGGCTGTCTCTCGTATGCCAATCGGTCGGTTAGCACAGTTACAGACTAGTATGTTTATAGTAATACTAGCAGTCCCGGGACACGTAGTCTTGCCTGAAAACTGTATTGTCGTAAAAAAAACTGATCGCAGCGCCACCTACCGGGTTTAATGGTATTTTCAAAACATCTAGGGACCCACCCAAATATACACACACAATTTCATGCAATCGGTCAAGCCGTTTAGGAGGACTTAGGTGATAAACATACGTAAAAAAGAATTATATTTATAAAGATAGTCTGGCAGTACGTCTAAATTAGTATCTAACAATTGCATCCAGCACCAATAACTCCATCCTCAAAGAGCTTTACATACGGGACAGACTTTCGTCGATTGTGCAGTTACGAATACTGAAGTTCTTTGGGCACATCGCGTTGAAGGCAAGAGAGCCCGCGGTCGATATCCGACTCGTTAGATTGATCTTATTATCAGGGCTACGCAATCAACCGCAGTACAGTGTGCACGTAATGCCAACAACCGCCAGAAATGGAGAGATATCGCTCGACATGCCAAACGATTCCCTTTCAACTTTTTAGTCACTGGCGCCACTTTCAAACTTTCCCTAATATACTCATTTCTCAATTTATCCATTCTCCTCACATCACACATCCATCCAAACAAATTCTAAATATAGATATTAAAACTTACCTCAGCAAATGGCAGCTTTCCGTCAGAGGCAAAGTTTTCGCCCGCAGCGCTTGTTTGGCCTTCTGGTCGTGAACGCCTTGTATTGCGCTGTTTATCTCCTTCAGCATAACATCGCATTCCTGCAGAAATTGTGTTCGGTAAAACAAAAAGACTTTCATAGTAGACGCCAGATAAATTTGCAATAGCGGTCATTCACCTTTTATTGATATTCTCTACTCTCTTTTATTTATATACTATTTAGGAAATGAAATTAAAAATCGTAATCCTAAAATCGGTGTTAAAAAAGATTTATTTGATTAATATAGGTAGACAGATGTTACAAAGAAACATAGAAAATACTGTAGACAGAAGTAAAGTTCAAAAACTTTCGAGCTTTACAGAGCCGAGCGTGACTCAGTCTCATACAATACCTACGAATAAAGTGCTAAGCTCGCCTACAATAGTACATTTTGATATAAGTGGAGAAAGTTTGTCTTTGCGCCCGCGGCGGAATCCGTCCGAGCCACAGGCGAGGTTGTTATGGAGCCGAGTGTTGCAGTTTTCCACATGTATCAAATTATATTTTTTAATACAATTAAGAAGAAATAAATAAATGGGGGTTGACCGGCGTCCCGTGGGGGTCGCTTAGCGGCTAGCCTGATACGATAAATGTTTCAATAAATTGTGGCGGCGGAGGTTGCGGACTTTTCCGCACTAGTTTGGAAAACAGTGAATTGCGTCACAACATCGCGCTATGTCGATCCTAGTCTTATTCAAATCGCACAATAACTGTTAGCTGCTGCTAGTGGTTGAATATAAGTAAGTACAGTGTTTTTATAGATGTAACAGGGTGTAGAGATTCCTCATACTTCTGTTAAAAAGGAAGGATCCCCGACCAGATGGCAATTGTGTCTGGTCCGGGCTACTGTCCGATTGTTGATTCTGGACTGTACAACAGTCCAGTATATTCTAATCCCAATGACAACTCTGCTACCGCGATGCTGGATAATTCCTGAAATGCTGTTTAATATCGTTACCTGTCCAAACATATCGATGTCCATGATATCGTCGGCACTCTCCATGACCGTTACGCCGTCTCCGAAATGATCAGGTGGGTTCAACAACCTTGTGGCGTCCTCACTGATCTTACTGCAGAGCAGTTTGATGTCCTTTTGGAAGAAAAAGAAAAAGTTACTTTGATATTTTTATTATACTTTATTGTACGTGTGTATGATATCGACTAGCTTTCACCTAGCTCCATCTAGCTCCCACCTAGTTCTTACCCTCACCTATCTCCCAGCAAACTCCCATCTACCTCCTATCTAGCTCCCATTCAACTCCCAACTACCTCCTGTCTAGCACCCATTCAACTCCCAACTACCTCCTGTCTAGCTCCCAATCAACTCCCAACTATCTCCTGTATAGCTCCCATTCAACACCCAACTACCTCCTGACTAGCTCCCATTCAACTCCTAACTACCTCCTGTCTAGCTCCCATTCAACTCCCAACTAAATCCTGTCTAGCTCCCATTCAACTCCCAACTACCTCCTGTCTATCTTGCATTCAACTCCCAACTACCTCCTATCTAGCTCCCATTCAACTCCCAACTACCTCCTGTCTAGCTCCCATTCAACTCCCAACTACCTCCTGTCTAGCTTGCATTCAACTCCCAACTACCTCCTGTCTAGCTCCCATTCAACTCCCAACTACCTCCTGTCTAGCTCCCATTCAACTCCCAACTACCTCCTATCTAGCTCCCATTCAACTCCCAACTACCTCCTGTCTAGCTTCCATTCAACTCCCAACTACCTCCTGTCTAGCTCCCATTCAACTCCCACCTACCTCCTATCTAACTTCTACCTAGCTCCCACTTTTTTGTGTCATATTCTTCTCCTTTATACTTTGATTGTTTTTTATGTCTGTGTCAAATAAATGTATTCTATTGGCAAGTCCAGGGTGAGTAAAACAGTTAAACTTCACTAAAGTTCAAAACCGATTCATCATCATTTCGGACGAAAGACGTCCACTGTTGGACATAGGCCTCCAGGCGCGTCGCCACAGCGACGGTTCCTGTGCGTGTCGCATCCATCGGATTCCCACGATCTTCACCAGGTCATCGGTCCACCTTATGGAAGGCCTACCAACACTGCGTCATCCAGTACTCCAGAATCTATTGGTCACATTAACCATCTATTCTGCGAGAAATGTGCTGCCTACTGCCACTTCAGTTTGGCGATTCTTCAAAATTGATTTGTTTGTCAATTATTGATTGCATTCCACAATGTACATGATTAGGTGGTAGGTAAAAACATTGGACACAATCGTGGACTCTGTTTGTTGATTTTATGAATATTTAAGTGTAGTTTATGACGTCATTAGTGATATGCAGTGTTGCGCCACTTTGGCACACTAGGTGCATGTACATATGTAACACAACCCAACACCACCCTCTCTTCTATTGTATCTTTTACTAACATATTGTAAGGTGTGTGATTTCTAACATAATACAGTCTAAAATAAAGTTTTTTTTTTTTTTCATTTATTTAGTTATTTGGTAATGGTAATAGTAACTTACATCGGTAGTTCTCTTCCCAGCTGGTCCTTCGTTCTTCTTGGCAGTCGACTGCAGTTGATCTGCTTCCTTCACCAAGTCTTGTAAGAAGTCCTAGGGTTAAAAACAGCTTTTAATTTATATTTTTTATTCGATATAAACCAGTGCTTGACTGCGATCCCACCTGATGGTAAGCAGTGATGCAAATTCCTATAATTTAGGGCTGGTTAATTTTTATCGTCTGCTAACTTATTATAGGAATAAAAAAGGCAAGTTTTACATAGAGAAATTTAAAACCGCCATAATATCAGACCTTATTTCTGGATATTAAATTAATTTAAAAATAAAATATAAATTGTAATCTACCAGTTACTATGTTTTTTTTTCTTTTGTAATATAAAGAGTGATCAAAATGAAAAACAATAAAAATATTGCATAATTAGCCTTATAATGTTTCCACTGCTAAGACTCAGACCTTCTCTCTAGAAGAGGAAAAATGAATACCTAAACGAAACAAATAGTACTACTAGTGCGATTCACTATCATCGATTGCATCACTGCTTACCATCAGGTGGGATCGCAGTCAAGCGCTAGTTTATATAAAAAAAAAAATTAAAACGATGCAACATCAAAACGAAAACTTCGGATCTTTATAATTTATTTTAATTTCAATATCAACGCTAATAATGAAATGAAAAAAAAAATCTGACGCCATACCCTGAAGTCCACAATATTATTCTGTTCCTGTCCGGCTCTCGAGGGTCTGGTCTGCAGCAACGTCACCTGCAGGTCCTGGGTTGCTATCTCAAATTCATCGTGCTTGTTTTTGTCCTGCAATAAGGATCGATTTTTTATTGGCACTAATTAGCTAACTTTAGTTTTACGAGCGTAAAACCAAAGCGGTAAATTGTAATTTACCCATCTTACCCAAAGCGTGTTGAAAGCCCCTCACTAGGAATAACTTCTGTATCGTAGATGCGTTCACAAACATTTAAAAATATATACACAC
The DNA here is from genome assembly GCA_961205895.1 of Mythimna pallens. Taxonomy (NCBI): domain Eukaryota; kingdom Metazoa; phylum Arthropoda; class Insecta; order Lepidoptera; family Noctuidae; genus Mythimna; species Mythimna pallens. Next base: position 15,240,522 of record OY540850.1, on the reverse strand, counting down.
GACACCCAGACCTTTATAAACTATTTCTTTACTATCTATAAGCCATATAAATATTTTTTTGTCAATCTAATCGCAACCGCTGCACCAACCATGCATTATGTATCTCACTATTGTGTCATCAATAAAAGTACGACATAAACTTCATCATAAACAAGATGGATCCCGTTGCAAAAAAGAATTAGTTGGCGGTTTTCACATTTGAATGCCTTTAGATGGAGCTGCCCATTGAGGGTCGTTTTGCATCATCCCACAGGTAAACAAAAGGTTAGAATCCACCACCATCTTCTGCATTGTCTAGGTACCATGATATTTCAGAACTGCAATAGTGGTTATTTTAATCTTCTACAAAAGGTACCTATCCAGCGAGATCTTGAGGCTTGAAACTTCTGGAAGGCCTTTCTTTTCAGTGGGAAAAAAAAAATCAAAATACTTCCTCCGCACTGGGTGAAGCGAGAGGGAGTGTCAGATTTTTACTAATTAAAAGCCACAATGAAGAACATTCCTCCAGTTTCAATTTGCGTTCCTCTGAAAAGGGAACCCTTAGTCCTAGAACGCAAAGGGCAACTGAAGGACACGGGTTTGGTTTTAGTCAGTAAAAGTCTGACACGCCCTCCAGCCACTCCGCCCAGAGCGCGAGAAGTCATTAGATGATTTCCAAACATAAAAAATGGCTGCGGCGACTCTTTCTAACAATACTACTGTCATAGCAGGTCTAAGTATCAAACAAGCTTGTTGTCACTTACTGTGGGTGCCCTCTGGTACCTCGCATTCGCCAGGTCTAGCGCGCGGACCGCCTCTTCCAAACGTTGGCCGTAGTTGACATATTCCTTCCTTTGATCTGCGGACATTTCACCGTATTCCGCCATACTCTGGAATGTTACAAGTTATTTGTATTTTTTTCTTAATAGACCACTTTCCTGCTAGTTTAAGTTCCTTCAAAGCAATAGACACAGATCATGCTACATTGCTAAGATGAGATATAAAATTAATAAATACAGTACAACTATTTCTTAAAACCCTGCCATGCATGTAATGTAGAAAGAATATGATTAATTCAAGAAATCTTCTGAAACCATGCTTCCTCGTATCCCTCTCAGCAATTATTTGATTTATAGGGTGACTGGTATTTAGTGACCGATACTTAAACACGTGATTGTACTCATGATTACAAACAACTTTCCTAAAGAAACTTTTTTTATACTAATTAATTTCGCGCGCGCGCCTTCAGCCGATCAGCTAGTCCATGTTATTGTGATTAAACTAATTAGTATAAAAAAAAATGTTTCTGTGGGAAAGTTGTTTTTAATCATGAGTACAATCACGTGTTTAAGTATCGGTCACTAATTACCAGTAACCCTGTATAACGGGGGTGCATCAATAATAGTAAGTAATTAGCCGGTCATTTTTCGAAGTCCGCCGTAATGGATTTAGAATGATGACACTTAGCATGCCGCAGTATAGGCATGCAAACCAAACACATTCGCAAAATTTTAGCTTACTTTGAAGGTACTTAGGACCTACAAGCTTGCTCGGCCTTGCAACGGCGGCGCCATGTAAAATTTTTGTTCGACTATCCATTCTAGACGTGCGTCTCAACCGGGAACAGAATTTAACTGACAAAAATCGAGGGACAGATAGTTCGATGACACATCATTGGCTCTGATCAAAAATTGGTCCGTTATCTTTGGGAGATAATTACAGAAACTAAAAAATATACAGAAATTATGGGATTTGCTCACTTTGGATTTATATGTCAATTAGTTCATCGCATTGCCATGCGAACCGGGTATATGGAAAATTTTAGCTTAATCGGAGATAACTGTTTTATAAGTAATGTCTTCTCCATGAGTTTCGCTCCATACAGACGCTGTCTATATAAACAGTGCGAATAATGTATGTCTTTGTATTTCGGTGTGTCTTTGTTTGTAGTGTTCTAGATTTAGGTATTCTAGACACACTTTTTATTCTGTGTTTGTCTCTAATGTTCATTTGGTAAATGTCATGCTTACCTGTTACTTGCATGGTTACTGAAATGTCAATTTTAGATGTAAGTTTATTTGAATTGTAAGTGACTGTGCTGTTGGTGTGCTTATTATAAATAAATAAATAAATAATACAGTTACTAACTAATAAAAAGGCAAGTTAAAAAAAACTGCAGTCTGCATAATATAATAAGCACAGAAGATATACACAGGTAAGTTAGAAAACAAACAAACAAAAAAGCATACTCCTAAAGTTAAAACCTCTTCATTTTAATTCTATATCCTCACACTTAACAATCATGCCTCTTCTCAATTTAAATACTTACCCTGTTAGTTGCGCCGGCGCAGATGTAGCACCGCCGGCTTCGTAAAGGCAATTGAATGTCAGTATTTAACATAAAGCACATTTTTGGTATTAGTTATAAAATATAATATAATAGTGGCGTTTTTCTTGGCATTTTAGTTCAACATATTCGCGTTACCGGTGTTATCTACATAAAGTAATCATATGTACTTCACAGTTATCATTTTATAGGCAAAATTTTTTATGTTTATATGTATTTTTGAAAATAAGTCACTTTTCAAGCAGTCTGTGGATTTTATTTTAGTTCAATCACAGATCTTGTGCCATTAACTACATCTCGCTGATTGAAAAGTAACTCGATTAAAGTTTGAACGCGAATATTTGCTCAAAAGTGCCAGCATGAATAATTAAAAGCATAATTAGTCACAGTTTTAAAACTCATATAAACAAAAACCAACCTTAGCCGTCTCAATGATCTGCATGGTCATCTTCCTCAGTGGACTATCAAGATTCACAATCTGTTCCGCCTCCTGCCTCTTCCCAAGTTTCCCAGACTTCACATCTCTCCTCAACCTTTCCACGAGATCTTCAAGATGGGCAGCTTCCTGGGTTAACTTTTGCACGGTGGGTTGCTGGGAAGAGGCTAGAGGGGCCCAGGTCTTGGAGAACTTGGTGAGGGATGCTGAGAGATTGTCTGCTGAGGATACGAGGGTATCTTGGCAGGTCGCGTGGTGGATTGTCGGAGCTATTAGCTGTGAAGAAAAGATGTCCGATAAGTTTATTAGTGCCTTCGAGGATGAAAGATTGAATATTAATATCCGAATATTGTAGCAGTACTGCAGTCCATCCTGCTGGCCACTTTGCTGGCTTCCAATGCTAGCCTGGACGATAGTATTACCTTGGCAGTATACACGAGCTTGCCCGCAGTGTCCACGCAGCTGGCGCCGGCCGTGCAGATGTCCTGGACGCACTCCTTGCTCTCAGCGGCGCTGCTGTCCGCGCTGCTGGCCAAGTTGCTGGCTTCCAGTGCTAGCCTGGACGCTGTGTCGCCGATTGCCTTAGCTCGGGATATCACCTAAAAGTAAATATGTTTTTGAGAAGCAATTATATAAATAGACGCAGCGTTGTAAGGCCTCCTTTAAGGTAGACCAATGACCTGGTAAGGGTTGTGGGAATCCAATGGATACGAGACGCACAGCACCGTTCAATGTGGCGACACTTGGGGGAGGCCTATATCCAACAGTGGACGTCTTTCGGCTTAAATGATGATATGTTTTCCATTTCACAGGAACTAGAAGGCCCCTCGTCCACGGCGACTTTTTGTAGCGATGCGGTCGCACGTTTCGTAAGCGCGCGACAGCATCGCTACTAACGCGCGTTAGTCGCATTTGCAAGCGCTATAGAAAAGATGCCAACGCGCTACAGCATCTCTACAAAAAGTGACCGTGGGCGAGGGTCCTAAGGCTCGCCTATGTACATGAAATCTGAAAAAATTGTGGTACCTTTTTAAATCCTGAAATAATATAATATAATAATATAATATAATAATATTCCACAACTATCACACAACGCCGTCTAGTCCCAAGCTAAGCGGAGCTTGTGTTATGGGTACCAGACAACTTTTAAACATACTTATTTATTTCTAAATACATACATACATATATAGATAAATTACACCCAGACACAGAACAAATGATCGTGCTCATCACACAAACATTTGTCCTGGGTGGGGATCGAACCCACGACCTCCGGCATAGCAGTCAGGGCAACCAACCACTAGACCAACAGGCCAGTCAAAATACAAAACATACATACCTGTTTCTCCAAAGCTGGGTCGATCTTACAGCTGACTACTCTGAGCAGTTTGATAGACTGGTCACCGAACGCTATGGCCGCGTCGTTCAGTTTCTGTGGAGCAGGCATCAACATTAACCATATAGAACTTTTTCGAAACCTATAATAAAATTAATTCAGAATTCCAGATAATTATTATCAAATTTTGGAATAACATACTCTATGTAATACAAGACAGAGTTCAATTTCTATTAAAGTATTTTAGGGTATTTTTATTATAAATGGTCATTTGAAATTAGATTAGAATAGTTTTAGAGGTTTTGTCGCTCCAGAGTGGAGCGAGAAAGCGTGACAGACTTTTACTGACTAAAACCCACCTTTATCCTTCAGTTATAACCAGAGGTCGGAATTAGGTACCGTTAAACATGTACTTACATGTCACAATTTCATACAGCGAAAGAATAAAGTGGATATGCCTCAAATCCCGAGATTAATTTTAGCAGAAAAAAATTCTTCCCGAATTAATGACGAGGAGGAGAAAGTGTATAAATTTGTTAACCTTACCTCAGTTGACGTAGAGAGATCTTTTTCAATGAAATAGCCTGTCTAAATCATAACCCTCCTTTGGCTTTGCCGTAGTCAGGTAAAAATACTACTAAAAATTGTATGTTAATTATTTTTCTTTTATTTGTCTTATCTATTTCTAAGGTTTTTATTATTATTTATTTGTAATATTATTGGCCACACGGGATTTTCCATTAGAAATCCCGGGAAGATCCATATTAATATCAAAATTACGATGCAAGTACATGAATAACTGTACCTAATTCCGACTCCTGGTTATAATTTGTATCAAAATATATGTCAAATATGATAACATACCTTGACTTCCTCCTTACTCTTGGTAGCGTCGCAGATGCTGTTGGAGGCGCGGCAGAGCCCGGCCATGTCGTCCACGAAGGGCTTGCGCGCGTGCTCGGGTAGCGAGCTGTAGACCGCACTGCCATCTGTTGGGACAGGCACACAACCCAGTTTTGATAAGCGATACCCAGTTTATATTTTCCACAACGCCATCTAATCCCAAACTAAGCAGAGCTTGTGCTATAGGTACTAGACAACCGAACATACTGAAGTCGAAGTGACATTTATTTTGTATTTATTTCACATTAACACGATAGATGGTGTTGTACATTTTTGACCGTCCGCTGAATCATGGTGTTAAGATTTTCCGCGGTCATTTCATTTCAATTCTCTCCCATCATTAGATCCTGACCTGATGACCATAGGACCGCCTGGGAAGTATACTCTTTACCTTTAACTGCCTCGTTGCTCTCGTGATCGCAAACTCGACTGCTGAGCGTGAAGTCCTGGGTTCGTTCCCGGGTCGGACAAAATTTTTTATTGAGGAATTAACTCTGTAGCTGCTCTAAATGTGGATGTAGGTGAAATGACACCCCCGCACCTCAGTGCGCACGCGGCGCCGGAACTCTCTCCGCGAGTGTCGCACTGTCGTCCCGTCGGACTATGATAGTGCATTTGTGTTTAATAATATCTGTGTGTGAGTGTGTGCGGAAATTGCATGACTTGATTCCGCCGTCTCCTTTCTACCATCGGACAACCCGACGTACGGCGAGTATCCACCCTTACGTTGTAGAAACTTCAGCGGTCCGGACTAAGCGTTTCGCTTCGTCGTTTATACCGCGTACATCGAAGGACTGGAGCAATTTGCCCGCTGCGTTCTTCCCGTCCAACCATAATTTAGTTGTCTTCAAGGCTAGAGTGAATAGGCTCTTAATAAACTAGTGCACCTCATCATCAACGATTGCATCACTGCTTTTCATCAGGTGGGATCGCAGTTTAGCACTGGTTTAAATCAATAAAAAAAAACTCCTGCGTAATTGCTCTTTCGAGATTGGCTACCACGATAGAAATTCATTCGGGAGAATTATTATTATAGTTCAAACAAAATAAAAATAAAACCAAATCGGTTCACGCGTCTTCGAGCAAGCATAGACCCTTTTTTTAACTTGGTAATATATATTTCTCTGTTAAATACCTTTTTATAGTAAATAGTAGCATAATAATATTACCGTTTACAACGCTCCTCACAGATTCTGTCAACGACAGCGTAGGTTCCATCGCCGCCTTGTAGTCCAATGTATCTGCATCTGAAGCAAAAAAATAATATACTTACAACAATACATACAAAAAATAATGAACCCTGTATCTTGAACAGAAATCGGAAACGTTTATTTCAAATAGACCAATTACAGGCACTTTTGAATTGTCAAAATGTCGGTCAGTCAAAGAAACAAGTGAAGCTAAATTGCACATTCCAACGCGTAGATCTCTATGGAGAAGAACGTTCAAGAAACTCCATGGATACTCTTTTAAATCATATTATAAATTACATATAGCTTAGTTACATATTTCTTGTCGCTTCTAATATGTGAGCACAATGTAGATAAGTAGTACTAGGAGGCCTGTATCTTAAGAGAATTTATCGATACTTATATCGATAAGTATCGATAAATTCTCGACAGAATTACCCTTTTTCGTTTAAGCTACCTTTGTTTATGAATTTTGGTACGGAATAAGCTTGAACCACAATGAAGGACATAGGCTACTTTTATCTGACTTCGTCTCTAGACTTTCGAGTCCGCTATAATCAACATTCAATCGAAGTTAGTTTCCCACAAGAACATTACAATTCACTTAAAAAGATACAAAATGCTCTTTGTATCTTTTTAAGAGATTTTAAGCACATAGGTATAAAAAATGAGGCTAAATATTTCCAGCAAGTGTGTTGGTGACGTCACAAGGTACATACATGTTGTATTACACTTCTTTATTAGATTAGTTGCATCAACCCTATAGAATCCAAGCTTCTTTTCACAAAATAATAAAAAGCTATACTTACAGTTAGCAGCTACTAAGGCAGCCACTTGTACGCCTGCCTTGGCGAGCGAGTCCTCCATGTGCTGCTCCCTGCGAGCTACCTCCACGGCCGGCAGATACGCTGCGGCGGTCTTCGAGTTGTGCAGCTACAATATAATCACAGCATTGAAAACATTTTCGTAACCAATCAATATTGAGGAGCGTCGAGTGGGCGCCGTCGAGTGGGCGCCGTCGAGTGGGCGCCGTCGAGTGGGCGCCGTCGCTGCGGCAGCGAGCGGCGCCCAGCTGAACGCGTGCCAGAGGGTCATGGCCATCCGGATGCTGCGAGGATACCGCACGGTTTCCCGCGAAGCAGCGAGCCTCCTTGCTGGCCTGCCACCATGGGATCTGGAGGCAACAGTCCTTGCTTGCACGATTTGACGCCTGGACTCCTTAGGCAGGAGCCGCTGGCGTGCAACCTCGACCCACTCCAGTTAAGAGTGTTACCAATACGTGTTACATCCATACTACCTTAATCACGCTAATATTATAAAAGTAAGTGTGTGTGTCTGTTTGTTACTTCTTCATGCTCAAACAGTTAAATGGATTTGAATGAAATTGGCACATGTCTCGGAATAGCACGTAGGACACTAACGCGTGATTTTAAAATTGCCCGCGACGACGCAAATGAGAACACCACGGCATCGGTTGGCAAGACTGACAGTGGTAGATCGAGACGCACCCGGCACGCTTCAACGATGATAACTTAATTAATGAATAATTACGATAGTTTCTTTGATGATTAGATGTGTTAAACATGGTGTTTTCTGCTAATAATAATAATATTCCACAACTTTCACACAACACCATCTAGTCCCAAACTAAGCAGAGCTTGTACTATGAGTACTAGACAACTGATAAATATACTTATATATTTCTAAATACATACGCATTATAGATAAATTACATCCAGACTCAGAACAAATGATCGTGCTCATCACACAAACATTTTGTCCTGGGTGGGAATCGAACCCACGACCTCCGGCATAGCAGTCAGGGCCACTGACAACTAGACCAACAGGTTAGTCAAAATAATAAAGTGTAAATAACTGAACTGAACGTTGCTTTGCTGAAACCCTTAAACCTGGAATTATGTTCCCTTGGGACAATATTCCATTTTCATGTCAGCAAAGCAGCTGGCAGTAGTTCGTATCCTCAAAATATTTGTAGGCTGCTCACCACTTTGAGCCCATCCTCTGCATTCTTCAGCCCCTTCTCAGCACTGTCTATCATCTCCATGAAGTGCTTATAAGCCGTCTTCGCTTCTTCTATAGCTTTCAAGTTCTTGGTGTCGACAGCCACTATTTTCACTTTGTCTGTAAACAAAAATCGATTTGTTCTTAGGACTATAAGACAGAAGTGGAAACTTTTCCAGGGCGAGGTTAAGAGGGCCCCTCCCCTCTCGTCTAACGTCAATCTGAGCATAGTTTAAAAGCTTGTTAGTTCATCCAACGCAATCCAATGCAATTTTTGATAAAGAGGTAATGCATGCAATGTAATGCAGATAATGCAATTTTTACCCTCACCGACTCTTTTAAACCTGTATATTGACCGCCTGATCCGTGAGCTCAGTAGTGCCGGTGTCGAATGTTCGATTGATGGTGTTGTTGTCAACAACATCAGCTATGCGGATGACATGGTACTGCTGAGTCCTTCGATCAGTGCCCTTCGAAAACTGATCTCTATCTGCGAGCGGTATGCGGTGGCCCACGGGCTCAGATATAACGCCACTAAAAGCGAGTTCATGGTCTTTAAGGCGGGCTCTAAAACTTATGACACTGTCCCACAGGTCATGCTGAATGGCAGTGTCCTTAAAAGAGTATCGCAGTTCAAGTATCTGGGCCACTGGGTCACCGAGTCGCTTGTAGATGATATAGACATAGATAGGGAACGCAGGGCTTTGTCTGTTAGAGCTAACATGCTGGCTCGTAGGTTCGCACGTTGTATTGCGGAAGTAAAAGCTACGTTGTTTAGGGCCTTCTGCCAATCATTTTACACGTGCAGCTTATGGGTCAAGCATACGAAAAAATCGTATGACACCCTGCGTATCCTCTATAATAATGCCTTCAGGGCGCTGATGAAGCTGCCTCGCTTCTGTAGTGCGTCGGGCATGTTTGCGGACGCAAACATAAATGGTTTTGCGGCGATAATTCGCAAGAGAGTTGTATCTCTAATGCGCCGCATACGAGGCAGTTCCAACAGCTACCTTCAGTTGTTCGCCTGGAGGATGGATTTGGATCTGGATTGCCCGATAATACGGTACTGGACCAGGCTGCACGTTGAGCATTCTGGAGCCAAACCCAAATTTAGGCTAAGATAAAACATGTGTGTATATTTTATTTTATTATTGTGTGTATTGTATTTAATTTAATTCTGACTAATTGTAATTTATTGTTTTATTAATGACATTATTAATTTTTTTGTAATGTGTATAATTTTTAATAATTTTTTTAATTTTTATTTATTTTTTAAATTCAATATTTTAGTTTCAAATAATAATATATAATAATAATATTCCACAGCCATCACACAACGCCGTCTAGTCTCAAGCTAAGCAGAGCTTGTGTTATGAGTACTAGACAACTGATAAACATACTTATATATTTCTAAATACATACATATTATAGATAAATTACACCCAGACACAGAACAAATGATTGTGCTCATCATACAAATATTTGTCCTGGGTGGTAATCGATCCCACGACCTCCAGCATAGCAGTCAGGGCCACTAACCGCTAGACCAACAGGCCAGTCAAAATGTGATCAATATGGACTGGTTTAAATAAATGAATTTTAATTTAATTTAATTTAATGCGAAAAAAGGGAGATAGCACCTGAACGCTCTGCTGGTATTTGGTAATTCCGTTATTCACTCGAATATTTCACAAAACTTAATCCAGGAGTTTTACGCAATGCCCTTTGTCAAATATTTTTGTATTTCATCACACCTGCTCTCAGAACGGGTAGTAAGAAAGCGAAGCTCGGGCCCCGGGATGAAGGCAAAGAAGGAACAGAGGTGGGTTTTTAGTCAGTAAAAGTCTGACACTATCTTCCGCTCCGCCCAAGAGCGGTAAAAAAAACCCCAGCTCTTAAAACGGTGAAGGAAAAAATCGTGAGGGAACCGGCATAACATGCACTGGGCCCGCGTGGTGTATTCCCTCTCCTAGAGAAGAGTCTAGAGTTCTAGCAGTGGAAACATTAAAAGGCTAATTATACTATCATATGCTATAAGCTAGACAATGCCATGTTGAAATTGTTCCCCCTACATACCACTGGCTCACTGCTTCAAGTTCTTTCAGAAATTCTTCTCCCGCGCCGTCTTGTACCAGTGATCGTGGTATGTGTTAACGAGGGTTGTTGAAATGATACACGGTGTATGAGAGATAAGAACTGTATAATTTTGAAAGAAAGAAAGGAAATGCAACGCGTCTTCTTGAAGCCGAGCGAGCGCGGCGGTGCCTTAACAGTATGCGTCTATCATCCCGCCACCTCTTTCTGGACCTCGACGAGGCTTTTCCTCTGCAAGAGCCCACAATCTGGCAACGCTTGCCCCGCGGTGTCCAGCCCCATTACACTGTGACAGCCTGGCAGCCCAAGTCTATAATGCCCGTTTCGGAGCGCAGCGTGTTATTTCGTATTTGGTCTGTTTTTTTTTACATCCAGAATACTGCGACTTGCCATTTTTACAAGGCACCGGGGATCTCTTTCGCATCACCTATGGCTTCAGTAAGCTTCGACCCTGCTGGGCCCCTACGGTTGTTGACATCTCCTTGAGGTGTCGACGACTTGGGCTCGGTCCGGACAGTTACTGGACGATCGGACGGCGAGCTACCCATTGTTCGCCGTCCGCAAGCCTGAGCCTACGATAGCGGGAAATCGGGATCGGAATCCCGGCGGCTGGGGCGCGAGGGCCATTGCCTCGCGCGTGCGGCCGCCTTCTTTGCTAGCATTACTGCTTCGCAGAAGGAGGCAACCGCCTGCCACTCCTAAGCTCTATCCTTTAAACAGTTCAATTTAGATCGTACATAACGTAACATGCGTAAATAGATCCTATTATAAGTTCGTGGTAGGGTCTCAGGTTAGAGAACTAAGTTTAAATAATTTTACTATTATCATAATAAAAGAATTCTGAAAATCGAATCAGTAGTTGCAGGAATTACAACAAATGTTGCGCGGACTGCCATTAAAAGTTTAAAGTTTTTTTTTTACTGTCTTTGGGCGCCAGATGTTCTGACCCCATCGTTGTGGTCACACTTAGTGGAGATCAATGTGCAGCAGAGGATTTGCAGGCTAAATAATGACTTACCTTGGTTTTCTTCCCCACGCAGCGTGTCAAGGAAGTCTTTCGTGGCGTCCAGGTGAGCGGAGGACCTGACCGCATGAGCGATAGTGTGTGTCTTCGGGTCCCGCACCGGGGTGGGTGGAGGGGCTTTGCGAACTGGTACAGCTGGTTTGGAGCCTAAGGAGTAAAACGAGTTTTTTTTTTTTAAATCACTTGATAGGTTCTCAACGATAGTTCTTCTAGTGAAGCGATGGGTGGAACTCACTCAAATGGAAAGAGTGAGATTTGTAAAGGGCGAACTACCTGATGATCTTTACTTATCATGGAGAGTTCTGACCACCTACTGATGCTAAGTTAAAATGTGGTCGACGATGGTACATACTTGGCTAGAAGCAACTTTCTTATGCGAGATTTGATGATCCGAAATATTATTTTTGTCTTTCGGGAAACACGTACTCTACGAGTCGACCTTCTAACCAAGTCGACTCGTTGGTTAATTCAATTCAAAATAATTTATTTCACATGGGCATTTATTAAACGTCAGAACCTAGTACCCAGGTAGAATTGGTCGTTTCTTATGGAGAAGATCAGATAATAACATTATTCAGGCAGGGACCCTAGTCTGAACATAGTTCTTGATAACCAGTCCACTTAAGTCTTCCAAAACCATAACCCTCATCATCATCAGGTACACGCGCGCGGTGCTGATGATGGTGGCGTAGCGCGTACAGAGATAATCGTCAGTTGGTACCACGTTCCATGAAAAGTATCCAAGGGGCCTATGTGAGTTGACTTCGGCCCCTTGTTCGCCATTCAAAGGTCCAGGACTCCAGGGTCGAGATAAACAAATATATAAAAATAATAATAATGCTTCATGAAACATCACAAGTAGACTTACCTTGCGAACTCTCCGGACTGACGATGTACACCAGCTTGCCTGATGCGTTGGCCAGCTTAACGGAAGCTTCATGCAATTTCTGAAACAAACAGACTGTTACAGTAACCGAACTTTTTTTTTCCCATACCTTTCACACAACGCCATCTAGTCCCAAACTAAGCAGAGCTTGGGCTGTGAGTACTAGACCACCGATAAACATCTATATATATTAAAATGAATAGCTGTTCGTTAGTCTCGCTAAAACTCAAAAATGCCTCGACCAATTTGCTTAATTTTGATCTTGAAATGTTCGACATAGTCCAGACTAAACTTTCCAGTTTAAACGGTGAGAAATAATTGAAAAATCATTTAAAAAAAAATCCGAATACAACGCCATCTCTAATTAAAAGAAAAAGAAATAATCAGATAATTTCCCAAAAAAAAAAGCTTTGAACTTCTTGGCCTATGTTCGAACATAGGACTTCATCTTTGTGATCGCGCCTGCAACCGCTAGACAACGAGCTTAAAACAAAACTTGTCACACAGAAGAATCAGAAATCTAGACAAGTTTAGAAACGCTGTAAATTAAAGAAAATAAATAAAGAAAGAAAGAAACATGTTTATTTTGCCCAAATAGACGCACAATAAAAAATAGTCATCTGTCGGGCCATGTGCAAACCGGGCATAACTGTGCTGCACCATAGACACTAGACAATAAACACAGTTGACTGATGTCTACATAGTCTGTGGTTGTGTATACAAAACAGTCTAATCTTTTAGCTTAGTCTGTGGTTGTCCATTGTCTATTGCACCGACCGACCAGAGACTGACATAACATAAAAATAAACAGTAATCTAAGAAAAACAAATAACAATATATAAATCCAAGTTGTGCGTCGCATCTAGGCAAAAATAGGTTGTTGCTCAGCTTATATCGTGACGCTGGGCAAATCCAGCAATCTACGATGATGATTTTCAGCAAAAATAAGATTGGCTTGAGTTATATTTTTGAACAATGAACTCTATGTCATACAAAACAAAGTTCAAATTCCAATGCATACTATTCTTAGGGCCTTTTTAAAACAAATAGTAACTTAGAAATTAACCAAACACACACCTTTTTAGGTGGGGGCGAGAGGGAGTGTCATATTTTTACTGACTAAAACCCTTTCATGCTCTTTGTGTTCCAGAGCCAAGGTAACTCTTTCGAACAGTCCCCCCAAACATACACTACGCTAAAGTTGGTGGCGTTGTGTCGCTAACATACAAGTGAAGTTACCTTGGGTTGTCCGTGACTGTCGCAGATGGCGCGGCTAGCGTCACACAACTGTCGCAGATGTTCCAACATGGCAGCTTGCCCAGCCGCGTCCTTTGTGCTACATAGTGTGTGGGAATCTGCAAAATATAGACTAGATTTAAAACATTCTAGGATTCAAAGTAAACATAATTCGCAGACGTTTTGTAGTACTCTTGTTGCAAAGACATTTAATTATTTTTTTACCACAACGCAATCTAGTCTCAAGCTAAGCAGAGCTTGTATTATGAGTACTAAATACATACATACTATAGATAAATTACACCCAGACACAGAACAAATGATCGTGCTCATCACACAAACATTTACAGTGGGAATCGAACCCACGACCTCCGGCATAGCAGTCAGGGCCACTAACCACTAGACCAATAGGCCAGTTAAATTAAAAAAACAGCAAAGAGATACTAAGAATGCCACGAGCGTAATATTACGTAATAGTAATGCATAACATACTAAGCCTAATACAAATAACAGGGCCGACGACCTTCCAGCCATTTACTAAGCAATATTCTAGCGACTACTAAAATACATACAAGAAAATCTCAACAAACATTTTCTTCGACTCAAGGATTAAACATAGTATCCTAGCTAGCTAGAGTTATATACCAGCTTTTCCGATGAACAGCCCAACAAAACAGTCAACATAATTAATAGTACATTATAAGTGTGTAACGTCAGCTGCGCTGAAGCGGTAGACAATAATCATCAATACACACAAGTGTAATACGACGTTGTTCAAAAAATTTTTTTTTTTATATCGAAACTTTTTTTGAGAACAAAGAGGTATAAATAATAAAAAGAATTTACTACTTTATCGCATTCGTTATGGTAATAAAAATGTCACAATTTGGCCACAAGCGCCATTATATACTTAAGTGCGGTGTAATTACAGTCCCTTTCTGAGCAAGTGTATTGAAAATTAAATAATAGTCTAAATAAGTCCACCAACCTTGCACCACTTGCGGCATCAGCTCAGTGATGGTTATGACAGCTCGCTCTGCAGCCGGATAGTCGGGGTTCTTGCCATCTAGGAAACAAACACAAGTATTAATTAGCTTCTGATAGCAGCTTCGTCCACGTGAAATGTCAATCCCAAGGGAACATACTACCAGGATAAAAATATCCTGTGCTATTCCAGGAGGTTTGGGTTATAGTGGATGAGCTTCTCAAAAATGGGTGGCCTAGAGAAAGTAACAAAAATCTTAGATGAGGACAGTGGGGGCTGGTGCTGCAGGCTGGCTCCGTCTGCTTGCTGCAGCTGCTGAGGTCCTGGAACATGTACCTTGAGTGGCGGCGGCCAGGGCTGCCACGGCGGCGTTGAGCTGCGCCAGGCGCCGCGACAGCTGGTGCTGCAGGCTGGCTCCGTCTGCTTGCTTTAGCTTCTGAGGTACTATTGGCTGGAAAACAACATAGGAAATATTATTTTCTCCTCCAACTACAATGTAGCCAATCACAGAACGTTCTAAAGATGTTTAATTGAGTCCATGACTGATGAACATCTAGAATATTCTACAGTACCTTCTTCATCTGCTGCTCAGCGGTATCCAGATGTTTTTTAGCTCCGAACACGCTGCTGACGAACTTGATACGCTGATTCTCTTGTTGCGGTGATAATACCACTTCTGGATCTGTAAGACGTATAAATCTTACGTTGGAGTCTATTTTAAAATTTTAAATACAGTAAGCAGTTTGACGGAAAACGTGCGTATAACTGTCTACACGCAAACTGTACAATTTTAAAACAAAAACTGAGTTTCCATGCCATTTCATTTTATTTCTATCTGTAACATCATTTCAGCCGAAAGATGTCCACTTCTAGACCGCGCGCGTAGCCACAACGACCGGTCTTGTTTGTCTCGCATCCATCGAATTTTCACGACCCTCTCACATCATCGGTCCACCTTACGCCCCTCCAGAACCTTTCAACCCCATCGACCATCTGTTGACAGAGTCGAAAAGTTCTTAAGGAATCCAAGAAAATACTGCGTAGCTTTCCCAGCCAAGTTGGATTCAACCGTTTGCCGGCGTTTAACCCAGATAAATGTAATCGTTTACAACTTGAAGTGAAAAGTCACCGATCTTGATAGAAGTGAGTGCTACATGGGTATTTACCACGAACTAGATTTTGTCAATATTCATTTTAACTTTTCAGGCCTCACATATTAGTAGGTATATATATGGACGTCGGAAAAAAGGCTGCCAGCCTAAAATGGGATTGAGCGGGTCACATCAGCCGCATGCACTCTGACCGGTGGGCAAGAGTCTCCACAAAGTGGGTACCTGAAGATGGACGACGTCGCCGAGGCCGACCGCAAGGACTGGTTAGAGGTGGCTCAGGAGAGGAATACCTGGAAGAAGTTGGGGGAGACCTTTGCCCAGCAGTGGGACAGTATAGGCCAATAAAAAAATATATATAGGGTGACTGGTAATTAGTGACCGATACTTAAACACGTGATTGTACTCATGATTACAAACAACTTTCCCAAAGAAACTTTTTTATATATTTTTACTAATACTATGTTATCGTTTCTACAATGTTCAACGCTACATCCTTTGTTATTGTAGAACTACATTGTAGAACGAGCGGCCGACTCAGGCGCGTCAACATGGCTACCAACTTATCGTGTTCTACAATTGCTGACACCGAGGCGTTACCGATTGGAGAACGGAATTCAACACAAAACGGTTGTAACTTGGCTATGGGCACGTCTATGTTCCGATGGTTATCTGGCACCGTTGGAGATTGTTGCGTACTGCAGTACAGCCCAAATGTGTATTGAATCGAACGCTTTCACGTAGCACACAAACGCTAAGCAGAGAGACGCGACACGATTCGTGATGACTCTGGAAAACGGTTTGTAGTCATGGCTCAGCAGGGCGATGGAATTGTAAGTCTTAAACATAGCGTTGTTGCCCCTCCCTAAGAAGAGTACCACCACACCTCAGCTCCACGTAGTGTAGCAAAAAAGAAAAACAGAAACGCCTGGGTACCCCACCATTGTGTGGACCGCCCGGAGGACACGGTGGAGTATACGGTAGAGGTGTGCCCCGCTTGGGCAGAGCAACGCCGTGTCCTCGTGGGGAACGTGAGGGGGCAGCGATCTCTCGCGCCGGCCGCGCGGGGCATGGTCCGGAACGAGGAGGAGTGGCAGGCGGTCGCCTCCAAGTGCGAAGCAGTAATGCTAGCAAAGGAGGCGGCCGCACGCGCGAAGTAACGGACCTCACGCCCCAGCCGCCGGGATCCCGTTCCCGATTTCCAGCCTCGGTAGGCGCTGGCTTGCGGACGGCGAGCAATGGGTGACTTGCCGTCCGACCGTCCAGTAACCGTCCGGACCGAGCCCAGGTTGTCGATGGCGCGTAGTATTCCACGCGCGCCTCAAGGAGATGTCAGCAAAACCGTATGAGCCCAGCAGGGTCGAAGCCTACTAGGGCCATGGGTGATGCTAAAGAGGACCCCGGGGCTCTGGAACGAAGGCAAAGAGGGAACGGGAGTGGGTTTTTGGTCAGTAAAAGTCTGACACTATCTCACACTCCGCCCAAGAGCCGGGAATGTCATTGGATGATTTTCCCACCGAAAAAAAAAAACCTTGTGTAGCAAAAAGTACTTCATTTCGGATAATTTCTCACTAATATTACAGAGGGATTACATAAATATTCTTTTTGTATAATTCGATCAACCTGTATAATTTAATCAGTGTAGGCAACGTGTGATTATTATACTTTAATGTGTACATTATATCGTTTTATTATGAGTTTTTAATTGAATTAATACCAATGTATCTACTTTTGTTATTAACCTCTCGCGCGTATAAGGCTATTATTATTACGTAATTGCGCGTTTTTACGTAAAATCACCAAAAAAAAACTTTTTCTTAATTTTTGTAGAAAAAAAACAAAGAAATGGAGACCAAAATTTTCGTCCGAATAAATTTCGTACACCCGCGTGTACAAAACGACAATTAGGCGTTTTTCAAGGCCACTCAAGTTGTACAGACGTATGTACAATCGGCGCTCGAGTTACATCTGGTGGTCAAAGCGCGGCAGACGCAAACGCGGACAAGCGGGCAAAGCTAAGTCAGTCAAGAAGTCAAGTGACGCTAAGTACGCGTCCCCGGACTTAACGCCACTTTAGTTGGCTTGCTTAATTACAGATATTTACGAACGATTGCGCATCTGCCCACCCTTCACCCTTTTTTTTAGGTAGGAAAATCATCTTATGACAAATCGCGCTCTTGGGCGGAGCGAGAGATAGTGTCAGACTTTTACTGACTAAAAACCCACTCCTGTTCCTTCGTTGCCTTCGTCCCAGGGTCGGGTTTCGTTTTCACACTACCCATGGCCCCAGTACTCTTCGACCCTGTTGGGCCCCTACAATTTACTGACATCTCCCTGAGGCGCGCGTGGAACAATACGCGCCGTCGACGACTTGGGCTTGGTCCGTACGGTTACCGGACGGTCGCTATCCCGCGCCTACGGTGGACCCTTCACCCTTACGACAATCAGCTCTTTCTATATACATCCACATCCCCTACAATCAGTTTGTATTATACAATCAGCCGGTATAACACAATAACCATTAAACGTGCAAAACAAAATGAATTTATGAATCTATCTAGCCTCTAAAGAAGACTCAAAAATCTTACCCTGTTGGGCAGCATTGCACGCCAGTATAAGCTTGTCAAGACTGTCAGCAAGCTGTTGCTGTGAGCTCAGCACTTGCTGTTTCATCTCCGGGCGTTGCTGGAGATGTGGCTGACACGACGACGTCAGCTCTGACGCTGCGCTGCGCAGCTTCTCGGCTGCTGATACCAGTTGGTCAGCGCAGGCTGGCTCTGATACGCTTGAAGCTGTTACCTAAAGAAAAATAAAGAATTTAAGGAAGAAGTTTATTTTTCAAATATGTTTACAATATACGGTAATACACTGTGATAAAACGAATGATATCGCGTTTACTCGTACTGGAACAATTTGCCTGCTGCAATCTTCCCGTCCGATTATAATTTAAGTATCTTCAAGGCTAGAGTGAGCTCTTAATAAACTAGTGCGCTTCACCATCAACGATCACGATTGCATCACTGTTACCATCAGATGGGATCGCAGTCAAGCACAATTTTATATCATTAAAAAATAAAGTTCTGCCAAATTTTTCCAAAATGGTTACAAAAATAACATAATTGTTACAAATAAGAATTGCATTGTTGTTAGGGTTCCGTACCTCAAAAGGAAAAAACGGAACCCTTATAGGATCACTTTGTTGTCTGTCTGTCTGTCTGTCGGCCAAGATCCTTTATCTCGGGAACTCGTGGAGGTATCGAGTTGAAATTTAAACAGTATACTCAAGTTTGCGGTCCCTTGAAGCTGTGAAAATATCAAACTTCTAAGTTAACGAAAAAAAAGATACTGCCGTTTAAGTCATAAAAATGTATATTTCGACACTCTCAAGGGTATCAAAATTTATTTATAGTTCCCGTTGACCCAAATCTTGAAATTTGGCTTGAAGCAAGGTCTTATAGGCAACTTAAGGTTTTATTTCATATAGGAATAAATCTGAAAATGCTAAATGTTGTTACATCACAATTTTTTTTTTGCGATTCTGAAAAATCTTCGAGACTTCATTCAGGAGTTGAACTTTTTACGTATTCGTAGGTGAGTTTGTACGGAACCCTCATTGCGCCAGTCCCACTCGCACTTGCCCAGTTTTTTAAAGAAAGTTATACAGTCGTAGATCACACAATTTATTAACATAACACTCACTGCTCAACACTTAAGGTACAAGTTGGTAGCGGACGACATAAAGCTGCAGCAAACGACGTGTCGCAGCGACACTACTGGTTTCTACGTATTTCTATGAAATTCCCTCCGTAGTTAGTGACATGAAGCTAGCGACGCGTCGTCGAGCGGCAGACGGCAGTGTCGTCCGACTGCAAATCAGTAGTGTCGCTGACGCCGGAGTAACGACACGTCGATTATTCTCGAACACGTCAGACATCTTGTTTCACGGAGCACTCGGAACCAACTGGGTTCGAAATCATGACTGCAGCGACATGACGCAACGACGTCTCGTGACGACATGGAGCGACGACATGTCGTCTGCTGCGTGCAGTCGGCTACCAACTTGTACCTTTATTGTGAGTTGTTTCTCAATTAGGAATTTTCAAATTTTGTGTAGTACGGTTTGCGACGATTCCTACCAAGCCTTCGGTAATTTATTAAATGACTATGCAGTAGACACTTGCATATCAGTGTACTTTTACAGAAATGGAGACAACCTAGGCTAGATGTTGAAAATGACGCTCGGATTAGACTACACAAACATAGCTGCTTCCATTATGTACAGACAAGGTAGTGTTCATATTCAGTATTGTTTAAAATTAACTAGATTGGACCTTGGAGAAGGATGTAGTATAACTTTTGTACATTGGACCTTAGAGAAGAATGTAGTATAACGTTTGTACATTGGACCTTGGAGAAGGATTAAGAATAACTTTGGTAGATTGGGCCTTGTAGAAGGATGTAGGATTATAACTTTAGTAAATGGGACCTTGGAGAAGGATGTAAGATAATGTTTAACACAACAGTGTTCTTGGGATAATTTCAGACTATCGCGCTACAATAGTTCCTTTAAAAAAAACTAACCTGTGTGACAGAAAGCAGTGCTTGTGCGGCGTCGTCAATGCGGGCGCGACGCTTGTGGAGCTCGGCGGCAGCTACTGCGTCCGGCACCAGCTCTGCCGCGCGCTGCACTTGACTGAGCAGTTCGGATGCCTTCCCGAATGATGCTGTTGATAGAGCCTTCACCTAGATAGAAATCATCTTTGTCAAAGTCACGTATTCATGTATTGTATATTCGATTAATTGATGATAATGAACTGAATATAAATAAATTTAATTCTTAACAAACCTGCTTTTCTTCGGCACTATTAGTCTTAGGTCCAGCTAGAACCGTCATTTTGCGAGATGCAGCAGAGTACTTGGCTGCAGCAGCTGCCAGATTCTGTAAGATACTTGTCTTCAGTAACAACTCATAATAATATGACCTTTTTTTGCCCGACTATCTGAAGGGATATTGATAGAATGATTTTAGTCTAGATTATTAAATGGATCCCGACTGTTGCAATCTGCAATGTTCTAGAATGCGGTTTACACGTGTTGATCATAAGTAAAACACATAGAATGTCTCATATTGAATACCACTTCTCTTTCACTCACCTGAGGCTGTCCAACGCTCTCACACAGTTCTCGACTAGCTTCACAGAGTGCTGTTAGATCGTTTGTGACGGCGGCTGCACCAGGTCCAGTCTTATTAGCACACAGCTCGCGGGAGTCTGAAAGAATAGTTTTTAGTAGCCTCAAATGTAGCAGCAGTTTCTTGAACCCTTCCTCTGCTATGCCGAGCTTTATAAATACTTTATAAAAAGATATATCTTTATATTTTATGAGTACAATTGGCTTCGGGTTTAGCCAAAGCCAATTGTACTGAGTAACCTTAGATACAGACTTCTATTTTCCGATATTTGAATCAATCGCACTTAATATTATGAATGCAAAACTTTGTAGTGCTACTTAATATGTCTGTGGCTACATTATGCGTATCTTCGACGGCGACAGACAATGGATCGCTGATGGATACGCTCGTAAGTAATATTATGTGGCTACAATACTTGAGCGAAAAAAGCTTTAAATCAAGGAGCGATTTATTTTGCGTAAAGTTCAAAATAACAATTTTTGAGGGTTCACTGTCTTAGTGGCTACATTATCACGCTAAAAATGGCGATCGCTCACGAAATAATATAATAATAAAAATTATTATTATAAAAATTATATATATTTAGCCGTTGAATTGTTTGTGTCCGAAGTACAAGTGCGTTCTTGTATTATTCAAAGAAGGTGTTGGATTCATGAAACAAATAAAAATCTGCGTTAATTTCCAGAAACAATCTCTTTTTCAAAAATAGTTCAATTTTCTAGCAAAAACACAAGGTTTGGTTTTGACAAAGTTATTCAAATAATACACGTCTTCACATAGCCGATAACGATTGGGCGATTGCCGAACCAAACGAGCTCCCCCCACGCGCATCGTGGACTTAGCCTCTGTACCGCTGTCTTTCTCCTTTTACAGTGTAGCCGCATCAATTGCTCATCTAATTCGTCGTAAAGCATAATTATGTATGATTTAACCACATCATCGGTAAATTTTCGATTCTAATGTTTCCATACCATTTATACTCAACATGTTGCAAGAGATATGGCTACTGTTTTGCAGTCGGCCGCCTGCCTGACACTAACCCTCCTTGGGAATGCTATTGCTGGTAGTTTACCCGCCACCACGCGGTGACCTGAAGATGGATGGATTGTGTGAAAAGTGATATGAAAGAAAAGGAAGTTAGTGATAGCATGACGAGTGACAGGGCAGAATGGAAGAAAAAAACATGTTGCACCGACCCCAAATAACACGGGACAAGGGCAGGAAGATGATGATGATGATGAATGTTTCCATACCATATTTAACTCGTTTCGCTCTTCTAGCCGCATCACAAATCGTTGGCCACTGTAGCCTCAGCCTTAAGCCATAAAGCACTTATAAGATTCACTTACCGTGTATTACTTCTCGCAACAGTTTAGGAATAGATTCCACAGCTAGGTGTGCTGTCGCGTAGTCAGGGTGCTCGCGATCTGATGGAGAAAAACGATAATTTATAATCACGATGGCATTCATTATATCATAAACTTTGCTTAAATAGGTTGCATTTTGGAGAGTGTGCGCGGGAATTGCATGACTTGATTCCGCCATCTCCTTTCTACCATCGGACAACCCGACGTACGGCGAGTATTCACCCTTACGTTGTTGAAACTCCAATGGTCCGGACTAAGCGATTCGCTTCGTCGTTTATACCGCGTACATCGAGGGACTGGAACAATTTGCTTGCTGCGGTCTCCCCGTCCAACTATAATTTAGATGCCTTCAAGGCTAGTGTGAAGAGGCTCTTAATAACTAGTACGCCTCACCATCAATGATTGCATCACTGCTTACCATCAGGTGGAATCAGTCAAGAACTGGTTTATATAAAAAAAAAACGAGATAAAGGGTCTTGACAGACAAACAGACGGACGGACAACAAAGTGATCCTATAAGGGTCCCGTTTTTTCCTTTTGAGGTACGGAACCCTAAAAAATAAGAAATCTGCGCGGAACAATAAAAAAAGAACTCAAAAACTTGATGGCTATTTAACGTACACTTACAACTCTTTAATTTTTAACTTTAATAATTTGTTATTGTATCGGCAACAGAGATACATATTCTGTAAGAATTTCAACTCATAAACCATGAGAAGTAGAGCTCTCGTGGTTTATGAAATTATGAGATAGAGCCTGCATCCTTCAAGTACGGAACCCTAAAAATGGATACTTTCATCATAAGAACATCACAAACCTGCAGTGGCGGCGGTGAGTGCAGCGATGGCCGCGTTGAGCTGCGCCAGACTGTTCGACAGACGTTTTTGTAACGGTGCCGGGTCTTCTGGCTTCTCCTTACTTATTATAGGCTGTCGACAAAAAAAAAACTTTGATGATCTAGCTCTCTGGAGATTTAATATTAATAAGAACAAACGGTAATACGGGCGGTAGAATAGAATAAAGTTTACACCAAAATAGTAACAACTTCACAGAAACTTAACTCTGTGGATACAATAGCAGTTTTCTAGCTGACAGCGATATCTACCAGACAACCTTAGGTAAGTATTTATAAACCATGATAATGGCTTTTCTAAATTTAACTAAGTGTGCGTTTACTAACTACTATGTATAAGTCAAGACAACAGATTTCAAAATCAAGAGTGAATAGGTTACTTCTAGGCAAGCGTGCTCCATCGTCGACCACATCATCGCTTACCATCAGGTGAGATGGTGGTTAAACGCGAGCCTCCACTAATAACTTTTTTTTGTTTTATTTATTCTTGATAGGTTCGGGCGTGACCGATGTCCACCATGTACCGGTGGCGCATCGCCGTACGCCTGGTGGTCCGATGATGGAACGGGCGCGAGCGGAATTAGGTTATGCAATTCCGACGCACACATCTTGAAATGCAACTGGTAGAAAACCGACAGGCTAGCAACTCGGCGTCGATGCTCAAGACTTTGAAGCCTCGACTCAACACACTCAAGAATCCCAAATCCGATATTGAGATGAAATATTAACTTTTATGAGACTGACAGGCCTGTTGGTCTAGTGGTTAGTGGCCCTGACAGCTATGCCGAAGGTCGTGAGTACGATTCCCACCCAGGACAAATGTTTGTGTAATGAGCACGATCTTTTGTTCTGTGTCTGGTTGTAATTTATCTATAATATGTATGTATTTAGAAATATATAAGTATGTTTATCAGTTGTCTAGTACTCATAACACGAGCTTTGCTTAGCTTCGGACTAGACAGCGATGTGTGATAGTTGTGGAATATTATTATTAGGAGCACTGAGCACTGTTTTTTTATTTCAAAAAAGGTTTCCTTTTAATCGATATATTGACAAAAGAAGATGAATTTGGAAATAAGAACATAATTACCAGACTCAGTTTGAACTGAGCTTCTTGGAGATCGTTCTTAGCTTCAGATGCGCTGCTGATGAAATTGAGACGGTGCTTCTCTTGATGAGCTGATAACAATTGAATACGTAAATGTAATTAACACTATGAGACCATCCAGAATAATATTGTACAATCAGCTTATATTATGCGATTAAAGTAAGAATAGAATCCACTTAGCGCCATGTTCTGACTTCGTAGCTGTCAAATCGAATCAAAGAAGATTTTTTTAAATAAAATTTATTGACGAATCATGTATACAAAAAGTTTAATCAGGATCTAGTTCTTCAATAACGCTCATCTCTGCATCACTGTGTGAAGTATCTGAGTAGTGGTGAACGGAAGCAGGCGAATTTTGTTACACGATTGGATTATACAGGGTGATTGGATTATACAGGGTGATTGGGTTATACAGGGTGATTGGGTTATTCAGGATGATTGGGTTATTCAGGATGATTGGGTTACACTGAGTGATTGGGTTATACAGGGTGATTGGGTTATACAGGATGATTGGGTTATACTGAGTGATTGGGTTATACAGGGTGATTGGGTTATTCAGGATGATTGGGTTATTCAGGATGATTGGGTTACACTGAGTGATTGGGTTATACAGGGTGATTGGGTTATACAGGATGATTGGGTTACACAAGGTGATTGGGTTATACAGGGTGATTGGGTTACACAGGGTGATTGGGTTATACAAGGTGATTGGGTTATACAGAGTGATTGGGTTATACAGGGTGATTGGGTTATTCAGGATGATTGGGTTATACTGAGTGATTGGGTTATACAGGGTGATTGGGTTATACAGGGTGATTGGGTTATACTGAGTGATTGGGTTATACAGGGTGATTGGGTTATTCAGGATGATTGGGTTATTCAGGATGATTGGGTTACACTGAGTGATTGGGTTATACAGGGTGATTGGGTTATACAGGATGATTGGGTTATACTGAGTGATTGGGTTATACAGGGTGATTGGGTTATACAAGGTGATTGGGTTATACAGAGTGATTGGGTTACACAGGGTGATTGGGTTATACAAGGTGATTGGGTTATACAGAGTGATTGGGTTATACAGGGTGATTGGGTTATTCAGGATGATTGGGTTATACAGGGTGATTGGGTTATACAGGGTGATTGGGTTATACAGGATGATTGGGTTATACAAGGTGATTGGGTTATACAGAGTGATTGGGTTACACAGGGTGATTGGGTTATACAAGGTGATTGGGTTATACAGAGTGATTGGGTTATACAGGGTGATTGGGTTATTCAGGATGATTGGGTTATACTGAGTGATTGAGTTATACAGGGTGATTGGGTTATACAGGGTGATTGGGTTATACAGGATGATTGGGTTATACAAGGTGATTGGGTTATACAGGGTGATTGGGTTACACAGGGTGATTGGGTTATACAAGGTGATTGGGTTATACAGAGTGATTGGGTTATACAGGGTGATTGGGTTATTCAGGATGATTGGGTTATACTGAGTGATTGGGTTATACAGGGTGATTGGGTTATACAGGGTGATTGGGTTATACTGAGTGATTGGGTTATACAGGGTGATTGGGTTATTCAGGATGATTGGGTTATTCAGGATGATTGGGTTACACTGAGTGATTGGGTTATACAGGGTGATTGGGTTATACAGGATGATTGGGTTATACTGAGTGATTGGGTTATACAGGGTGATTGGGTTATACAAGGTGATTGGGTTATACAGAGTGATTGGGTTACACAGGGTGATTGGGTTATACAAGGTGATTGGGTTATACAGAGTGATTGGGTTATACAGGGTGATTGGGTTATTCAGGATGATTGGGTTATACAGGGTGATTGGGTTATACAGGGTGATTGGGTTATACAGGATGATTGGGTTATACAAGGTGATTGGGTTATACAGAGTGATTGGGTTACACAGGGTGATTGGGTTATACAAGGTGATTGGGTTATACAGAGTGATTGGGTTATACAGGGTGATTGGGTTATTCAGGATGATTGGGTTATACTGAGTGATTGGGTTATACAGGGTGATTGGGTTATACAGGGTGATTGGGTTATACAGGGTGATTGGGTTATACAGGGTGATTGGGTTATACAGGGAGATTGGCTTACACAGGGTTTTTTTTTCGGGTGGGAAAATCATCTCATGACATCCCCCGCTCTTGGGCGGAGCGCGATATAGTGCCAGACTTTAACTGACTAAAATCCCACTCCTGTTCCTTCTTTGCCATTTGTTTTCCAAGGCCCCGGGGATCTCTTTCGCATCACCCATGGCCCCAATAGGCTTCGACCCTGCCTGCGGTTCGAGCCCGCGCCTGCGGTGGCCGGAAATCGGGATCGGAATCCCGGCGGCGGTTGGGGCGTGAGGACCGTTGCCGTTGACTCACGCAATCGGCCGCCTCCTTTGCTAGCATTACTGCTTCGCAGAAGGAGGCGACCGCCTGCCACTCCTACTCGCTCCGGACCATGGCCTGTACCAAGGCCCGGCGCGAGAGATCGCTGCCACCGATCGCCCCCACGAGGACACGGCGGTGCTCTGCCCAAGCGGGGCACACCTCTACCGTTTGCTCCACCGTGTCCTCCGGGCGGTCCACACAATGGTGGCACCCGGGCGTCTCTTCTTCACGAATCCGGTGCAGGAACGTCCCGAACTTACCATGTCCGGTAAGGACCTGCGTCATGCGGTAGGTGAGGACGCCATGAGGTCTTTCCAGCCATTCCTCAAAGAGGGGACTTATCGCCATAATTATGGAGTGCCCAGCACTGGGCTGCGACAGTCGCTGTCTCTATTCCACCATGAGATGGGTTATACAGGGTGATTGGGTTATACAGGGTGATTGGGTTATACAGGGTGATTGGGTTATACAGGGTGATTGGGTTATACAAGGTGATTGGGTTATACAGGGTGATTGGATTATACATTGTGATTGGGTTATACAAAGTGATTGGGTTATCCAGGATGATTAGGTTATACAGGATGATTGGGTTACACAGGGTGATTGGGTTTTACAGAGTGATTGGGTTATTCTGTATAACTGATTGAATTACTTTATACAGACTAATTTTGTCATACCGGGTGATTGAGTTATACAGGACGACTAAAGTAAAAGATATCTTGAATAATCATGGTCCATTACGATCACTATCAGATATATAGGACCTTACAAAACTCACCATGATGAGCTGTCTTGCAGGCTTGTTCTAATTTGTCAAGACTCTCATCTAACTGTTTCTGAGAGCTCAACATTTGCTGCTTCATCTCCGGCTGCTGTTGCAGATGTGGCTTACACGACGACGTCAGTTCTGACGCTGTACTACGCAGCTTCTCGGCCGCTGAGATGACTTCCTTCTGGCAGTGAGGATTTCCAATGGTTGGAGCTGTCGCCTATGTAGTAAGTGTAATAAGCTCGTATTAAAGATTATAATCAGAAAAAATACTACAAGAAAAAGTCATTGTATCATTGTTGCAAAGATTTGTATTTAGGCGTTGCCTTTGTGTCTAAATGTAATTAAATAATTCACAAAAATCTAGAAAAATAGGACCCAAAAATTATCCTCTTCTATCTCACCTGAGCCACAGTAAGTAACGCCTTCGCAGCGTCGGCAGCTCGTGCGCCGCAGTTGTCGAGCTCGGCGGCTACACCAGCGTCTGGTATTAATTCTGTGAGGCGCTGTGCGTGAGACAATAATTCGGATGCCTTGCAGCATGACGCTGCTGATAATGCTAGCACCTGGTAGTAAAAACATTGTTTATAAAAACTAGCTGCATTTTTCCCCAAGAAAACCATGTGTTTTTCGGAATTAAGAGGGCCTTTCCCGACCCATATATCGTTAACGTGTGCATGGTTTAAAAGCTGCGTGGTTCAACCAACGTAATACAACGTAATGTTTGATAAAGAGGCTACGCGAAAAAAGAGAGATAAGATAACACCTGAACGCTCTGTTAGCAGTTCGGTAATTCTGTCATTCTCTCGAATATTACACAAAACTTGATCCAGAAAAAACGTGTTTATTTTTTAAATTTTAATGTGCAAAGTTTCTCTAAAAGTTAAAATATTTTTTTACTACTTTAATTTATTATTACATTAAGAAGGGCCAACGTTCACGTAAAAAAAACACAGTTTCAGAGATCTTTAATGGTTTTGTGTTACAAAAAAAAAAAATGTTTTGATTTCAATAGAAATCTAGATCCACAAGATATCTGTGCTTGCAAAATATCTAGAGAAAGATGTGTATGTCATAATCACATAAGAGCGGTATTATGAAAATGTATCTCGGATTGAACGCTCTTAAATTGCTTAAAAGTGAAACAAGTCAACAAGGAGAGCAGTGGTGGCCGAGTGGCAACGGCCCCGACTTACGAGTTGTAGGTCGCGGGTTCAAACCCAGCGAAGCGCATTACTTTGTGTAATTTATTTCATCACCACTGCTCTCAAAACGGTGAAGGAAAACATCGTGAGGAAACCGGCATGTCCTAGAACCAAAAATTCGAAGACATGTGACGTCCACCAACCCGCATTGGGCCCGCGTGGTGGATTAGGGCCCATTCCCTCTCCTAGAGAGGAGGCCTGAGTCCCAACAGTGAGAACATTAAAAAAGGCCGACTATGCTATGCTATGAAACAAGTCTATTTCCTTCTCTAGGTCATATGCTGTTCTCCGTAAAAATCAAATTGATCCGCAGTAGGTACCATACGTGAAAGAAAGACCAACAAAAACACATCTTGTTTAGTAGCTCTTTAGTTTTTTTCGGGATTCAAGAGATGATAATTAAACGCTGATATAATTAAATACTAACGTCACAAGATCATCTTATTTGCTCACCTGTTTCTCCTGGGTCTCCTGCTTAGCTTCGGGACTGATAATGTACACCAACTTGCCAGAAGCCGCCGAGAATTTGGCAGCCGCATCGTTAAGACCCTGTAATACGATACATAACTTCACATACTACTAGGATTCCAATACGATTATTAAATATGAAAACACGCTGTGAGTTGGACGGTTTTGATTGGCGCAGTAGTTGAGCAATTGATTGTTGGTCTTACATGAAACAAATACTTGTATGGCCTATTAATAGTTGTTTCGGTAGACCCGAACTCTAATAACTTCTGCATTAGACAAAAGAAGTTCATATAAGCAAGGGTGCAGAACCTTTATTTTTCGATATAAATTCAAACAATTTTTATAAAATAATGGTTTCAATATAAAATTTTAACATTAGCTACTGAGATAAATTTGATTATTGTAAGGTCAACTAAGTACTTAGGTAAATTAAATGGTTTGTTTTTTAATTAACATAACTATTTTTTTTTTTCAAACAATTTAACTATTTTTGATTTAAATGGCGTATCAACAAGTTTCGTCCTTATAAAACATGAATTGAACATAATATACGGCAACAAGATAATTATTTAACATGCATACGAATAGAAATATCTAACTAATATTATTATAATATGATGAAAAACGTTCCAGGTACTGACAACCTCTGTTTCTTTTAAGTTTTTAATATGGACACTAGTAGTTTAAGTATGAACTAAATAATTTATTTAATTAAAAGCTTCATAAATTCAAAAGATGGATAGTTCAAATGAATTCATTTAATTTGGTTTAAAAGTTGATTATAATAAATTCAACATCAATCTTCACTGTAATAAAGCACAATATACATATATTGTACTTTTTTTACAAAGTTTACTCTAAAATAACCTTTTTTAACTTCAGTCTAATATTATCGCGTGTCGTGTGTATGTGAGTTTACACGTTTCTTAATCTACCCATGTTGCAGGATTAATTCCTAGTGTGAAGCAGTTTGTTTTTAAAGTAAAGTAATCAATACCTATATACTTATTTTATTCAGTTTATTTAATCTATATCGTTTTCAACGCTGGGATGCACACACGATACATAGTCACTCACTCGCTATGTATTACATCATTATTTTCACGGCTCTTCTGAGGTCATGAAATGAAATAAAGTGCAATAGTATTTATTTTGCAAATAGGTTAAAACCACGTTTACACTTCGATATTTCGTTATCTAAACGTAACTTTATTCTTTCAAAATCTATGAGGCCGGATGACGCAGGTCAGTTCCAAAACACACTGATTTCTAGAATAAACTTATGGCTCACCTGCGGTAGTCCGGCACAGTCGCATATCTGTCGCGTAGCTTCACACAGCGCTTTCAAGTCTTGCAAGATGGCGGCTTGTTCTGCGCCCGACTTGGTGCCGCAGAGCTTGTGAGAGTCTGTAAATTATAGATTGTTGCTAGAAAACATGCAAGTAAAAAGGTGTAGGACGCATTCTCCTATAAAAGTGAGAGATGTAGGTATATTATTATTAAACAAGGTAAAAGATAGTACAAGGTAAATACCATAGTGAAGAGTGAGCCACGCTTAACTTGAAAATAGTATTAAAACAAGTCAATCATGTTTGTTAATCGTGTCTGTATGCTGTTCTGATTAGTTATTCTTAATATGCAACGGATTCTGATGTGGTTTTTACCGAGAATTTATTCCAGAAAGTTATTGGATAATGAATATAACAAAGAAGAAGAAAGAATCTAGAAAGAAACGGTGGAAAAGGAAGCAATAAAAGGAAAAGAAAGGAGGGAAGGGAGTCTAGAAGTTGGTGTACATTAATTATCATTTAACTTAGATACAGCTCAGAAATCTAGATATTAAAAAAAATATATGTCACCCTATCAGTACTCCGCATCAGTGTCCCTTGCAAAATAGGAAGGGGGGGGGGGGGCAGATATAAGTAAATAAAACGTCTGACCTTGTACAACTTGTGGCATCAGCTTAGTTATAGTCCTGACTGCACGATCAGCTTCGATGTAATCAGGTTTCTCGCGATCTGTATAAAGATAATATTTATTGGAAAAAAACCCAGAAACTGTGAATTTCACATCGATAAATGGTGAATGATCTTTATTTAGAAAAAATTAAAAGATCATTTTTACTACAAAAAATGATAGTTTTGAATTCTAGCAGTAACTTACTTGCAGTAGCAGCGGCGAGCGCAGCGACGGCCGCGTTGAGCTGCGCCAGCCTGTTAGACAATTTGTGCTCTATGGCAGCTCCGTCTTCTTGCTTCATCATCTGACATATCATTGGCTGCGAATGCGAACATTTTAGAATTCTTAGTATTTTATACATTTCTGAATTTCAGGTGCAGATACAGTACTAAAAACAACACAAGCAACGTTTTGTTTGTCGCTGGATTATGATTCAAAATTTAACTTGCCAAAGAAATCAATATCAGTTAAAATACTAGAGCATTAACCTAATATTTAGAATTTCTTCAATACAACATATAGACGAAAAAAACTATGAGAATAGTATTGACCGTGAAAATGTATAAACTGCAAAAATGTTCGAAAGAGTTACTGTGGCTCTGGGCCGCAAAGGGCCACTGAAGGGCAGGAGAAAGATAAAATTTCTATAACAAGCTATTGCACTCACCTCTCTGAGCTGTTGTTCAGCTGCATCGAGTCCTTCTTTAGCCCCTGAAACGCTACTGATGAACTTCAGACGCTGCTTCTCTTGCGTCTGAACTGATGGCACATCTACCCATCCAATAGATCCAACTGCAGAATGTAAAGCTGTATAAGAATACATCATACTCGAACATAAAACAATACATTTCCCAAAATAAATCAAGCACCATTGACAAATCAAACGTTATAATACGTAGACCAGTACTACTACTAGTCTTTATATACTACAACCAGTCTAAAGTTGGCCTTGAAAAGGTTGCAGTTTAACACAATCACTATGTATAATACAATCTTTCATATCTCCTCACGCACCTATTGTACATACGTCTGTACAACATGAATGACCTTGAAAAACGCTTAAGCATCGTACTGTACTCACGGCTGTACGAAATTTGTTCGGCCGAAAATTTTAGTCTATATACGAGTATCTTCGTTTTTTAAGGTCTACCCAAAACGACTTTTATTGGGATTTTAGTAAAAACACGCAATTACGTAATAATAATACGCGTATAAGCGTAAAGGGATATAACACAACTGTCTTGTATAACACCAACATCCTATAGGTAAACAAAATAAAATAATAAATACTGAACCTGTATATACCAATCAACCTGTATAACTACATCACCTATATAATCCAATCACTTGTATAATCCAATCATCTTGTATAACCCAATCATCTTGTATAGCTCAATCACTCTGTATAACCCAATCATCCTGTTTCCTAATCATGCGGTATAACTCGATCATACTATATAACCCTATCATCCTATATAACCCGATCGTCATGGATAACCCAATCACCCTGTATATCCCGATCATCCTGTATATCCTAATTTATTTATTTATCAAAACTTAATGCAACACAAAAGTACAAAGGCGGACTTAATGCCTTAGGCACAAAAAATAAAAATAATAAACAAATAAATAATAATGGCAATAATGCTTAATCATCCTATATAATCCAAACATCCTGTATATCCCAATCGCACTGTATAATCCAATCACCCATATAATCCAATTTTCTCGTATAACCTAATCAACCTGTGTAACCCAATCAACCTGTAAATATCATCTTTAAGAACACCATCTAAATTATACACTTAATCAAGACTATTGCGATTACTTTCTGACGTTAACCTAAAAATAAAATGATAAATAACTCACCATCTGTCTTGCAGGCCTGCACCAGCTTGTCGAGACTGTCATCCAGCTGTTTCTGTGAGCTTAGTACTTGCTGCTTCATCTCCGGCCGCTGCTGCAGATGTGGCTGACACGACGACGTCAGCTCTGATGCTGCGCTGCGCAGCTTCTCAGCCGCTGAGATAATTTCCTTTTGGCAGTGAGGGTCTCCAATGGTTGGAGTTGTCGCCTGGGAAAGGAATGAATGAGCATGTAACTGGTGTATGTAAATGAAGAAATATTTGCACTGAGGCCAATACAATGGTAAATAATTTGGTGTGAGCTATTTCACAATCGTCAATATTAACAGAATAAGTCAGCTGAAAAAATATTGAACTAGCTGAATTAGCCACAGAACCAATAACCTCGAGGTAGGCCGATAGCCTACTCAATTATCAAATCCATTTTAACACTTAAATCTCAAGTAAACAAATAATTATTCAGTGGATCCCTTCCCATATTGGTATAGATAGTAATGAAAAGGCAGATTATCTGGCAAAACAAGTATGTTCGGATGGCACTGATTTCATAGCTGTTCCGCATTATTTGGACTACGTCCCCATTCTTAAAAAGATATGTCTTCAAAAACTTCAAAATTGGAAAGATTACTTTGATCATCGTTCAAGGGAAAAAGGCATTTGGTATAGAACTTAACTTAGTTCTTCTCCATAGAGATCTACGCTTTACAACGTGCAATTTAGCTTCACTTTTTTTTTTGGACTGACCTACATTTGACTACTCAAAAGTGCCTGTAAACGGTCTATTTGAAATAAATGCTTTTGACTTTGACTTTGAACAATCCATTCACAACCTTCGTATTCACCGTGGATTGATAAGTGTTTTATTACCAGGGAGGACTTAACCATATTATAGCTTCGTTCGGGTCATATATTTCAATAAATTCGGATTTATGATGAAAAAGTTAACTTCACCTTCATATTTTAATGAGATGTGTCCGAAATCAATCGCTCAGAACACATATTGGCGCGCACAATGTTAATTTACCAAATCCTGTTTCAGATAAAATAACCTATCATTATTATGGTTAAGTTCGCTCTGAAAAACCGACCCAAAACAAAACTGTATTTTTTATTTTTTTTATTTTATTGTTTAACTATTATATTTTTATACCAAAAGAGTGACATATTCGCACTAGCGAAAAGCTCTTTAAATAAAGATTAAAAAATAGAAACCAATAACCTATGCCTCGATATGAATTGCTAATAATAACGCTAGAATGACGTTAATTACACTCAATTTCGAAAGACAAGAAAAATATCAATCTTATTAAACTTTTTCCCTTACCTGTGCAACAGTAAGCAACGCCTGCGCGGCGTCGGCAGCGCGTGCGCCGCGGTTATCAAGCTCGGCGGCTACACCAGCGTCCGGTATTAGTTCTGTGAGACGCTGTACTTGAGACAACAGTTCTGATGCCTTGCCGCATGAGGCTGCTGATAATGCCAGCACCTGGTATTGTACAAATTATATGATAAACAAATTGTTTAGGCGCCGAGAATCATGCACGCCTCAAGGAGATGTCAGCAACTGTAGGGGCCCAGCAAGGTTGAAGCCTACTGGAGTCAAAGGTCTGATACTGAAAGGAAGACTCGGCCCTGTTACGAAAGGCAACGAAGGAACAGGAGTGGGTTCTTAGTCAGTAAAGGTCTGACACTATCTCCCGCTCCGTCCAATAGTGGTGGATATTGTAAGATGATTTTGCCACCAAAAAAAAAAGCTGGACACACAAAAATTTTAATTTTGTTTTTTTTTATGTCAGTCGTCTTTTTGAAAAAATAATAACACCATTACCCGGCCGCAAGGCAGTCTGGTATAGAATAAGCATTTACTAATATCAGTCTTATCTCATATTCTCACCTGTTTCTCCTGCGCCTGTTGTTTATCATCAGCTTGGGGACTGACGATGTGCACCAGCTTGCCGGAAGCCGCTGAGAACTTGGCAGCAGCATCATTGAGACCCTACCACACAACAGATGATGAATAACCAAATTAACCAATACATGAAGCCAATAAAGATAAGATTATCATTTGTCGACATTATGTTTGACTGGTAGTCAAAAATATCTACAATTTAAAAATCTAGTTTCTATTGTTTTTCTTATATCGAAACCTCAGAAGTTTGACAGCCGGTCTCATCATGGGGTATCGTGTTATTTAGTTACTTATAAAAACGGTTTGGAAAATTATAAATAATAAAACCAACAGGGACAAAATAAATATTATTGCATGATTACACATGGGAGACTCTTCATGGTCTTATTAACGATAACATACAAATTACGCAAGAAATTGTAAATTTCTTTACCAGTACCTATTCCTACTGAAGCCTTAAATTCTTCGCCATCGCTTGCTTTTGGTTTGTGTCAGGCGAACGTTGCAGCTTGCCTGACTGAATTTAACTTTAAGCATATAAACACCATAACAGTGGTATAAGCTTTTAAACAAATCAAGGTTAAATTAACCGAAGATCTATGGGGTATGTCTATCAAATTTTGTACCTCAATTATTGAGATTATAGCGCCGTACATAGCATCAATATTTCATTTGTGTCTGGATCTAATGAATATAGTAAAGTGATACCACTTTTATAAATCTAGGGACAGTAAGGACATAATTATAGACCCGTTTTGCTAGTTTTTAGCAAGGTAGTCGAAAAGGTGATGTTGAATCAAATGCTCTATTATTTTAACAGATTACGCTGACGCAACTGACGCTGGTTTATCCTTATTAAAAACATATTTTTAACGTGTGGGAAGAGGCACAAGATGATATAGGCA
Organism: Mythimna pallens; assembly: GCA_961205895.1. Taxonomy (NCBI): domain Eukaryota; kingdom Metazoa; phylum Arthropoda; class Insecta; order Lepidoptera; family Noctuidae; genus Mythimna; species Mythimna pallens. Next base: position 15,204,968 of record OY540850.1, on the reverse strand, counting down.
TCTTTTGAGACCTATCTAAGGCGTTTCATTGCGTAAATCATGAAACGTTACTTTTAAAAATGATCAATACGAACTTGGCAAAACAGCGTAAAGCTTAGTAAAGTCTTTTTGAATTTGAATGATAGATAGCAATCAGTTCAGAGACAAACGGTGTCAATTCGTCGGCATTGAATGTAAACAATGAGGTTACCCCAAGGCTCTATTATAGGTCCTTTTTTATTGTTAGTTTATAATAATACGACGACAAGAATAATGCTTTTTTTAAGGTCCAAAACTGATTCACTGCTAATAATTTAGTTCTAAATGGGAAAAAACTAAATGCATAATATTTTTCTAATCAAATGTCAAAAATAATGATTTCCAAATGATTGGGATATTGTATAGAACTATGGAAAACTAGAATTTGTTTATAAAACGGTTTTCCTGATGATTACGCTTGACTCTGACTCTTAAGGCTATAATAAGCCTCATTCAACATCCAGGTCCAGCTCTACTACCACTAAGATGTACTTACTTAATTATTTAGTACGGAAATTACTCTTGTTTGAAGTTGGAAAACATTTTTGTACTGTATAATGTAGAAGCATTTTTGTCAAATATCATAAATGTGAGTACCATGAAGCAATTTACCTTTTCAGGTTACTACTTGTCTTGTTTTATATAAATAAGCATTGGCAGCTTAGAGTTTGTAATACTTATACAAATGCCTCATTGCAGGTGGTACGTGTGTACTATGACCCAGTAAAAGTGCTTATATACCTTAACGCCTATTATCCCTTGCACGTTAGAGTTCAAGTTTTCGAAAATTAAACTAGATGGCGTTGGTTTCTTCACAGCTAAGTGGCGAGCAAAGGCAATCTCACAAAGTATAAACTTGTCTTTTAGTTTAACAAATAATAGACACATGCGTCATCATTGTCGTCAACAACTGATTGTAGTTCATAATTTCATCAACTTAGCATAAGTCAAGATGGCCTAGTGGTGACACAGATTGAAGCGCAAATCAATGTGCCGCAAGTTCAAATCCCACGCAATGGTTGACTTTTTGTAAGTTGGAACCGGAACCCGATTGGAAGTTATGGATTAGCATTACATATATTAAATTATTCTTTAACTTGTTCACACATTTCTTAGAGTTAGAAAATGATCACAAAAATAAATAAATAAAGAATTAGATTTCTGCGAGGTAGACATAAGTTTAACTTGACCGAAATGAACTGTCGTTTGGTTGTAGTTGTTGGTTAGTGACGTGTGGTTAACAGTATAGTAATATTCGCAAAATGCAGGCTAATATTAGTATTGAAGTGAGGGCGACTATCATTGGGCTGCATAAAAGCGGTCTCAATAAAACACAAATATCTGAAGAAACCGGACTGAATGTGAGTATTAATGAATTGTAACTTTATTATAAATAAATCTTCTAATTAAAATGTATGCCATTTATGAATCCATCCATCGTATCTTTATGAGGCTTAAAAGAGAAATACATAAATCGTTGGGTTTATTGGATTGGTTATTGGATTTATAAATGCAGTTTTATTTTAAAATTATATTCAATCATTATGATTGTTAACATTTTATATAATGAAAATGAAGTCAAGTAGGTATAGCTGCCTAATATATATTTTTTTTGTTTTAGAAAAATACTGTAAGTCTTTGGATAAAAAGATATGAGGACGAAGGTAGCCTTGCTACTCGAAAGAGAAGTGGGAGACCGAAGCTTATTAGCGAGGCGCAGCGACGACATATGGTGGACGTATACGAAACGAATGGTTTCGCACCAACGAGACATTTTGCGGAATTATATGACACCTCGATGGATACTGTTCGCCGTGCACTTCACGCTGAAGGTGTGCATCACAGAAAACCTGCTAAAAAGCCGTACTTGACAGAGAGGCATAAACAAGAACAATTACGTTTCGCACGTGATTATTTAGATTTTGACTGGAATACTGCGGTATTTTCAGATGAAAAAACATTTAAATCCAGTCAAAAGGGCAGGCTTCACTTATGGCGCAAGAATAACACTCGCTGGTGTGATAACAACATTATTCCTAACACCGAATCAGGTCGAATCACAATTAATATGTGGGGATGGATGAGTGCAGCAGGACCAGGAGAACTGGCTTTCATTCCTCCACGCGCAAACAGTTCAACTTATGTGGAAGTGTTAGACTCAATTATGCTACCTACTGTGCGCAACATTTACCCAGCTGATGAGTTAGCACAATTTCCGTTTGTCCAGGACAATTGTCCTATTCACCGAGCGAGTACTGTGCGTGAGTGGTTTCACAATCACCCGGAAGTAATTGTTATTCCATGGCCAGCGCGATCACCCGACTTCAACCCCATAGAAAATCTATGGGGTCTGATGGTGCAAAGGTGGGACTCGCGGAATGAGAGGTCTACGGAACAATTAAAAACCCATTGCATGGAGGTGTGGGAAAGTTTTAGAGGGAGCGAAATATGCGGTAATATGGTTGGGTCCATGCGCAAACGTCTACTTGACTGTATCGAAATAATGGGGGTTATACAAAATATTAAGTTTTAGTGAAATCAGTCGGTGTAATTAAATATTTAGTAGGCCATTTTACTTTAACATATCCATGATTATTCGTTAACAAACACTGTATTATATTGTGTTTACTTTCGTTTAAAACAGCTATATCTTTTAACTTGTGCCATCGCCTTATCTTAAGAATGCAGTGAACTCGCTATCAATTTTGTTGACAATAATCATGATTCTATTTCGTTTTTTATTCTTCTACCCACACTGTTCTAACATAATAGTTCAATTTATTTTTCTCATCTAATTGACGATTATCTTGTGAGAACTAAAGTTCTTTTAACAGAAATTGAGGTTTAGTTTCAATCTTCTTTTCGTCAAGAAAATGAACAATTAAGCTATGACCTCAATACATTCATTGTGACGTTACATAAAAATAAAATGTTTACAAAGTCTAAATCATATATCACTTTTCAATAAATAACTGGATATATACAACTATATTTTATTTTATTAAAATTTTAATATCCTTTCATTGTTACGTTATTCATATTATGAATGGTCTAAGTGGGTATACTTCCAACAAACAATCTTACACGTAACATAGTTATCGGTTACAAGATAATTTTTTTGTCTAGGTAACAATTCGACGTCACAATTCTCATAAATGTTTAATTTGTAAATATAAAGAATAAAGATTTTTATTAAACACGTCTTTTTATTTCCACCTTACAACATCGAAAAGATGTAGTTAGGTGAGGTTAGTGACGAATGTGTTCTTCTTGTGGTTAATAGATCATATTCGTAATTTGCAACTATTTAGTGCAAAAAATGCAATAGTATTTTTCATAGCAATATAAAAAACAACTATATTAATATAGATTGGGAATTTTCAAAGTAAGAAATAACCGCAACGGACCGACCATGATTTGAACTCGGGCTACGTTGTTTGCGAATCCAACACTTAGTTCATACGGCTACCAGCACATGACATATTTGCGTGAATTTTATCAATGCAATGGTAAGAACAAGTCGCCTCTGTGACTGTGTGATGCGTATTCAATGGCACAGAAAAATAATAATGATGTTTTAAGTTCAGTGCGACGACAGTTCCTTAGTGTGTGTTATCTGTGGAATGTGGATACTCATACACGCGCACACATACGCACGGAAGTATCGTGCTCGCTCGGTTCGTAGAAATGTAATCTTTAGCGTTCTTATGGACTTCAACGGAAATCCATATTCAACCTACCCTCTCAAGTTTGAAAACTAACACATAGATAATCAAATATTTATAAATTGATATTCAATTTTAATATCTTCATCTCTTTAAAAGAAATTATAAATTATTTCAATGTATGAAGAAACAAAAAGAAAGTACAAAAATAAGCATTAATTAAGCATTAATCATTTGAAGCACAGCGGCGCCATCTATTAACAGTAGAATGTAATGTTGTCGATAGCAACATTTCAATCTGGTTTTACGCTAGATGGCGTCATTTCTCGCTTAACACGATTTTTTTTCTGTAGCTCCTATGCACTTTCGCATTTGGCCGTACATTATTCATTAGATTCATTAGGTGCCATCCAAAACAGTTGAGTTAAGCGGTGCTAATATATATGTCATGTCCGTGAAATGTTTTTTTTTACTTTATTTGTTTACATCGTTCTCACTTATAAAATTAACAAAAAATAAGTAACCAAAAAATTTGTAAAACATAACATGATTTAGAGAGAAGAGTATCCATGGAGTTAAACGCGAGCCTATAAATAATAATAAAACAAAAAGTTTCTTGCACCTTCTTCTCCATAGAGATCTACGTTTTAGAATATGCAATTACCATCATTTTTCTAACTGACTGATTTCTTGACAACTCAAAAAGTGCCTATCTAACTTCAAGAGTTTTTAGAGGTCAGATAAGAAATACTACATAGTTCGGTACACGCAGATGATGTTTGCTAGTAATGTATCAAATGATCGTCCTCACCTGCGGTTGTCCGGCACAGTCGCATATCTGTCGCGTAGCTTCACACAGCGCTTTCAAGTCTTGCAACATGGCGGCTTGTTCTGCGCCCGACTTGGTGCCGCAGAGCTTGTGAGAGTCTGTAATAGACCGGTATTGTTGGAACAGAGGACTGGAAATGTTTCGCAGTTATAGGGAATAATTGATTTACTAATAATGCAAAAGTTACTAGCAACATGGTGCTTATAATCTGTGTTGATAAACCAAGTTAAAGTGAACCAGCATGAAATTTATAAATAAAATAAAATGTCTGACCTTGTACAACTTCCGGCATCAGCTCAGTGATAGTTCTAACAGCGTGGTCAGCTGCTGCATAGTCGGGGTGCTGGCGATCTGTTTATGAATAAAATTAATAGAAAAGAAACGCTCATACTCCGGTGCGAATTCATCTATACAACGTGTTGTTTTTGATATCCCATAACTTAAGGTTTATATTCTGTATGTAAAAAAATATACTAAAAGTAATAGAATTTGTAGTCAAAAATGCTTGGTTTCGAAGATATCATCAATCATAATTAATTTAGGTAAAAAATTGTCATCCCTATGACAAATCTTTACTTTTACGACGTTGCCAAACTGTGAAACGGGAGTCCAAGGTTTACAAACCTACTGTCATGCAGGTGAAGCCGCTAGCAGAAGCTAGTCTATACATATACTAGTCAAAGAACACGGTATAGTTATTTACGACTAAAAGCCAAACTGCTAATGAAACTTGAATTTTAGATCGTACTTAATTGTAGTTTATTACCTAGGTGCATATTCAAAAAGTGGCAAGTTACCTGCAGTGGCCGCGGCGAGCGCAGCGACGGCCGCGTTGAGCTGCGCCAGCCTGTTACACAGTTTGCGCTCCATCGCCGCGCCGTCTTCTTGCTTCATCAGCTGACATATCATCGGCTGAAAAAACACTTAAGTTAGTTAATTGACCTAAAAACTTTTCTAACATATCTAAGTTTTACAGATGGTGTATGCAAGGCATTCAACATGAGTAAATATAACGTGTTTGTGGTGGGATTGGGTGTCGTCGTGTTGGGGTAGGGTAATCAATACTAAAACATCTAGTATAGTATAGTGCACATTGTACGAGAATAATGCCCAGAAAAAAACTTTGAAAAAAAGTGTTTAAGAATGAATTTGGTGAGTTATGGAAATATGGGGATGCCATGATGATGAAACTGGATGGATTTTGAGAAAGATTATATGGCTAGAAAAAAGGGTGATGACTACTGAAAATCATAGACGAAGACATGTTAGACTGAACCCAAAATAAATTGAGATAAATATTCTAGATTTTGGATTCTTCGAACACAACCTGTTGCACTGACCTGTTTCAGCTGTTGTTCAGCAGCATCAAGTCGTTGTTTAGCTCCTGACACGCTGCTGATGAATTTCAGACGCTGCTTCTCTTGCATTTGAGGTGATGGTACATCCCAGCCAATCGATCCAGCTGTGGGATATAAGTCCGTTTTAGATCATATCAGATCCGAACATAAAATGATACAGATACATCAAGCGCCATTGATTTCCAAATCAACAGTAGACACATAGACGAATAGTAGCCATAGACAGGTCGCAGTATGTAGACTTGTATAACGCTATCATCCCGTCATGCTACCTCAACAAACCTTCACTGAGGTAGCCAATACTACTTTTAATAAAATCCTTTAAAATATCGCACCTGTTTCAATGATCACACATATTCTCCAGTTGTATAGTCACTCATCATCATCATCATTTAAGCCGAAAGACGTCCACTGTTAGACATAAGCCTCCCCCAAATGTCGCCACAATGACCGGTCCTGTGCGTCTCGCATCCATCGGATTCCCGCAACCCTCACCAGGTCGTCGGTCCACCTTGTGGGAGGCCTTCCAACGCTGCGTCTTCCGTTATGTGGTTCGCATTCCAGAACCTTTCGTCCCCATTGACTGTCCAAGACGAAAGTCCAGTGCGTATTGCTAGTGATGACATATGGCTCCGAAACGTGGTCGCATACAATGGGCCTCATCAGAAGGCTTTTAAAGTCACTCAAAAGGCAATGGAAAGGGGTATGCTCGGAGTATTCACTCGAAAAACAAAAATACACCAATTTTGCGGATAATCAAAACAGCCACTGAATTTCTCTCCAAAAATCTCTAAAACCTTCGAATCGTGATTGCTGTTCTACAGGTTAATTGTATTATACACTGTGAATGTGCTACACAGTGTGATTTTGTTATACATGTTAATTGTGATTATAGGGTGAATGTGCTATACATGTTGATTGTGTTATACAGGGTAATTGTGATTTACTGGGCGATTGTGTTAAATAGTCTATAACAATCATTTTTTTGCGTTTATCTCAAAACCAAAATAACTCACCATCTGTCTTGCAGGCTTGCACTAGCTTGTCGAGACTGTCAGCAAGCTGTTGCTGTGAGCTCAGCACTTGCTGCTTCATATCCGGGCGCTGCTGCAGATGTGGCTGACACGACGACGTCAGTTCTGACGCTGTACTGCGCAGCTTCTCGGCTGCTGAGATGACTTCCTTCTGGCAGTGAGGGTCTCCGATGGTTGGAGCTGTGGCCTGGTAAAAAAACGGCTAAGTATGTACCTGTATGGTGTAGGTGAATGCAGACCATGTTATGAAGAAATGTTTGTACTAAAGCTAAAACATTGATGAATAATTTGAAGTGAGCCATTTTACAGTTGTCAATATTTAATCCACAGATTAAACTAGCAAATTGTACCAGCCAAAATAGCCATTGAACCAATAGCCTGTGTCTCAATATAAATTGATAATGATAGACTGATGATGATTAAATTCATTTTCAAAACACAAGAAAAACATCGACCTTATTGAATGTTTCCCTTACCTGTGCAACAGTAAGCAACGCCTGCGCAGCGTCAGCAGCACGTGCACCACGGTTGTCAAGTTCGGCGGCTGCATCAGCGTTTGGTATCAGCTCTGTGAGACGTTGTGCTTGAGACAACAGCTCGGATGCCTTGCCGCATGAGGCTGCTGATAACGCTAGCACCTGAGGTTGTAGAAATGATATGATAAAAAGATTGTTCAGGCGGTAAGCATTATAAAGATGAACGCATTTAAAATGTGATTTCGTTATTTTAATGTCATTCGCCGTTTTAAAATAATAACAAAAATTGTTTTTTCCCCGACTTTCGACGATCGATTCAATATAAAAAATCAGAACTCTTTGAACCTAAACTTGCAATTCACAGTCCCCTAAAACATCCATTATTTTCAACCGTAACTATGTAATTATCAATGGTTAATTTCAAAGAATATATATTAAGAAACCATCAGTAATAACGTATATTCATAACCAGGTTTTTTTTTCTTCTAATTACTTTCCTCAAAGGAGATATTTATTGGGGGTAGTCAGATAAAAATATTAGTCTCATCTCATGTCCTCACCTGTTTCTCCTGCGCCTGTTGCTTAGCATCAGCTGCGGGACTGACGATGTGCACCAGCTTGCCGGAAGCCGCTGAGAACTTGGCAGCGGCATCGCTCAGACCCTGTGACACAATAAATGATGAATAACCTAAGCAAATAAAGATCTGCCTGGTCCTATCTGACCTGCAAAGTTTTTAGAGGATTTTTAGGTGGGAAATCATCCAACGACTTCTCCCGCCTTTGGGCGGAGCGAGAAGGCGTGTCAGACCTTTCCTGATTAAAACCCACTCCTATGTTACTTCGTTGCCTAGTATTCCAGGGCCCCGGGTTTTCCATTCAGAAGCAAACACATGGCCCCAGTAGTGTTCCCTCTGTTGGGCCTCTACGGTTTTGCTGACATCTCCTTGAGGTGCGCGTGGAACACTACGCGCCGTCGACGACTTGGGTTCGGTCCGGACGGTTACCGCGGCGGACGATTACCGGACGGTCGAACGGCTAGCTACCCATTGCTCGCCGTCTGCAAGCCTGCACCTACGGTGGCTGGCAATCGGGATCAGGATCCCGGCGGCTGGGGCGTGAGGGCCGTTCCCTCGCGCGAGCGGCCGCCACTTTTGCTAGCATTATTGCTTCGCACGCGGAGGCGACCGCCTGCCATTCCTCCTCGCTCCGGATCATGGCCAATACGCGCGGCCCGGTGCGAGAGATCGTTGTCGCCTCACGCCCCCACGAGGACACGGCGGTGTTCTGCCCAAGCGGGGCACAGCTCTACCGTATCCTCCAGGCGGTTAAAGTTTTTAGAAGTCAGATAGTAATGTTTTAAATGATCTTTACCTGCGGTTGTCCGGCATAGTCGCATATCTGTCGCGTAGCTTCACACAGCGCTTTCAAGTCTTGCAACATGGCGGCTTGTTCTGCGCCCGACTTGGTGCCGCAGAGCTTGTGAGAATCTGCAAAAGATGGGTAAATTGCAAACTGCGGCTGGAAATGACCATCAAAATAGATATAAACGTTGCGCAGTTATAGAAGTAGCTCTACTATACATGTTGCAAAGTTACTGGTGACATGGTGAACTGTATCGATAATCCAAGTCTATTATAGTGAAACAATACTAAGTTTATAAATAAAATAAAATAACTGACCTTGTACAACTTCTGGCATCAGTTCAGTGATAGTTCTGACAGCGTGGTCAGCTGCCGCGTAGTCGGGGTGCTCACGATCTGTGTTCGATTAAATTTAATTGAAAAGAAATATAGAGTTTTATGCACGCTCACTCGGGACTGCTGCTGCAAATTATAATTATCTATACGTATCCGAGTAAAAGAACAAGGTAAAAAACTAGAATTTAGGACAGAAGTTGTCCACAACGTAAATACATATTCAAAAGTAGTAACTGACCTGCAGTAGCAGCGGCGAGCGCAGCGACGGCCGCGTTGAGCTGCGCCAGCCTGTTAGATAATTTGTGCTCTATGGCAGCTCCGTCTTCTTGCTTCATCAGCTGACATATCATCGGCTGACAATACAAAACATTTAAGTTATTAAGTTGAGATAAAAACTTTTCTATCATATCTGAGCTTCACAGATGGTGCCTCATACACAACGCACTCATCCGTAAATGTATTTGTTGTGGGGTGAGTTCGTGTGGAATTTAATTTTTGAACAGTAGAACTGTTTGTAAGCATTAGCGAAGGTCATTCTTATGACGCAAAATGCGCAGTTATCTATCGAATATAAAGTTAAACTGACTACACTAATTCTACTTTTTAAGTGGCGTAGGGAGTATCTGAATAGAATGTATGTTTAAATTTAAAACTTTAAATTCATAAATTTTTTGATACCGTAAACCAATTGCAATGAAACAAAAACTAAGTAATACTTCAAGGTATACACATTTTTTATGTATAAAAGTTATCTACATTGATTAAGTACATTTTACGTAATGCGTGCACAACAAACAAACACATAATTCCAAAAATACTGAAAATTAATTCGGTTGGTTATCCTTTAACTCTGGCTATTGTATGAATAGATGTACAGATAGTATAATGATGATTCTTCGAACACAAGCTGTTGCACTAACCTGTCTCAGCTGTTGTTCAGCAGCATCAAGTCGTTGTTTAGCTCCTGACACGCTGCTGATGAATTTCAGACGCTGCTTCTCTTGCATTTGAGATGATGGTACATCCCAGCCAATCGATCCAACTGTGGGATGTAAGTCTGTATGAGTGCATATCGGATTCGAACATAAAATGATACAGATACATACATCAAGCACCATTGATTTCCAAATCAAACTATACTACTTTTAATAAAATTCTCAGTTCTATTTTACCAAGAAAGCGTCTGTTTTAATGTTTTTTTTTTATTATTATTGATAGGTTCGCGCTTGACCACTATCTCACCTGATGGAAAGCGATACTGCGGTCGACGATGGAGCGCTCTTACCTAGAAATAACCTATTCACTCTTGTCATTTAGATTCCCAGGTTGTAGGCATCTCGAAACTCAGAGATTCCGGCAAGGAATTCCACTACCTGCACTGATTCCACATATTGTTCAGTTGCACAGACACTTGAGATACAAAACAACACCAATTTTAAATCACAATATCCACTAGGAATCAATTTGCGAATAATTAAAACAGCCACTGAACTTCACTCCAAAAAATTCTGCCAAAACCGTCGAATCGTGATTGTGCTATACAGATTGATTGTGTTAGACAGGGTGATTGTGCTATACAGGTTGTGTTAGACAGGGTGATTGTGCTATACAGGTTGATTGTGTTAGACAGGGTGATTGTGCTATACAGCTTGATTGTGTTAGAAAGGGTGATTGTGCTATACAGGTTGATTGTGTTAGACAGGGTGATTGTGCTATACAGGTTGATTGTGTTAGACAGGGTGATTGTGCTATACAGGTTGATTGTGTTAGACAGGGTGATTGTGCTATACAGGTTGATTGTGTTAGACAGGGTGATTGTGCTATACAGGTTGATTGTGTTAGACAGGGTGATTGTGCTATACAGGTTGATTGTGTTAGACAGGGTGATTGTGCTATACAGGTTGATTGTGTTAGACAAGGTGATTGTGCTATACAGGGTGACTGTGTTAGACAGGGTGAAAATCCTATACAGGTTGATTGTGTTACACAGGGTGAAAGTCATATACAGGTTGATTGTGTTAGACAGGCTGATTGTGCTATACAGGTTGATTGTGTCAGACAGGGTGATTGTGCTATACAGGTTGATTGTGTTAGACAGGGTGATTGTGCTATACAGCTTGATTGTGTTAGAAAGGGTGATTGTGCTATACAGGTTGATTGTGTTAGACAGGGTGATTGTGCTATACAGGTTGATTGTGTTAGACAGGGTGATTGTGCTATACAGGTTGATTGTGTTAGACAAGGTGATTGTGCTATACAGGTTGATTGTGTTAGACAGGCTGATTGTGCTATACAGCTTGATTGTGTTAGACAGGGTGATTGTGCTATACAGGTTGATTGTGTTAGACAGGGTGATTGTGCTATACAGGTTGATTGTGTTAGACAGGGTGATTGTGCTATACAGGTTGATTGTGTTAGACAAGGTGATTGTGCTATACAGGGTGACTGTGTTACACAGGGTGATTGTGCTATACAGTTTAATTCTGTTACACAGGGTGAAAGTCATATAGAGGTTGATTGTGTTAGACAGGCTGATTGTGCTATACAGGTTGATTGTGTTAGACAGGCTGATTGTGCTATACAGGTTGATTGTGTTAGACAGGGTGATTGTGCTATACAGGTTGATTGTGTTAGACAGGGTGATTGTGCTATACAGGTTGATTGTGTTAGACAGGGTGATTGTGCTATACAGGTTGATTGTGTTAGACAGGGTGATTGTGCTATATAGGTTGATTGTGTTAGACAGGGTGATTGTGCTATACAGCTTGATTGTGTTAGACAGGGTGATTGTGCTATATAGGTTGATTGTGTTAGACATGGTGATTGTGCTATACAGGTTGATTGTGTTAGACAGGCTGATTGTGCTATACAGGTTGATTGTGTTAGACAGGGTGATTGTGCTATATAGGTTGATTGTGTTAGACAGGGTGATTGTGCTATACAGCTTGATTGTGTTAGACAGGGTGATTGTGCTATACAGGTTGATTGTGTTAGACAGGGTGATTGTGCTATACAGGTTGATTGTGTTAGACAGGGTGATTGTGCTATACAGCTTGATTGTGTTAGACAGGGTGATTGTGCTATACAGGTTGATTGTGTTAGACAGGGTGATTGTGCTATACAGGTTGATTGTGTTAGACAAGGTGATTGTGCTATACAGGGTGACTGTGTTAGACAAGGTGATTGTGCTATACAGGGTGACTGTGTTAGACAGGGTGAAAATCCTATACAGGTTGATTGTGTTACACAGGGTGAAAGTCATATACAGGTTGATTGTGTTACACAGGGTGATTGTGCTATACAGTTTGATTCTGTTACACAGGGTGAAAGTCATATAGAGGTTGATTGTGTTAGACAGGCTGATTGTGCTATACAGGTTGATTGTGTTAGACAGGCTGATTGTGCTATATAGGTTGATTGTGTTAGACAGGCTGATTGTGCTATACAGGTTGATTGTGTTAGACAGGGTGATTGTGCTATACAGGTTGATTGTGTTAGACAGGCTGATTGTGCTATACAGGTTGATTGTGTTAGACAGGGTGATTGTGCTATACAGGTTGATTGTGCTATACAGGTTGATTGTGCTATACAGGTTGATTGTGTTAGACAGGGTGATTGTGCTATACAGCTTGATTGTGTTAGACAGGCTGATTGTGCTATATAGGTTGATTGTGTTAGACAGGGTGATTGTGCTATACAGCTTGATTGTGTTAGACAGGGTGATTGTGCTATACAGGTTGATTGTGTTAGACAGGGTGATTGTGCTATACAGCTTGATTGTGTTAGACAGGGTGATTGTGCTATACAGCTTGATTATGTTAGACAGGGTGATTGTGCCATATAGGTTGATTGTGTTAGACAGGCTGATTGTGCTATATAGGTTGATTGTGTCAGACAGGGTGATTGTGCTATACAGGTTGATTGTGTTAGACAGGGTGATTGTGCTATACAGGTTGATTGTATTAGACAGGGTGATTGTGCTATACAGCTTGATTGTGTTAGACAGGCTGATTGTGCTATATAGGTTGATTGTGTCAGACAGGGTGATTGTGCTATACAGGTTGATTGTGTTAGACAGGGTGATTGTGCTATACAGGTTGATTGTGTTAGACAGGGTGATTGTGCTATACAGCTTGATTGTGTTAGACAGGGTGATTGTGCTATATAGGTTGATTGTGTTAGACAGGGTGATTGTGCTATACAGGTTGATTGTGTTAGACAGGGTGATTGTGCTATATAGGTTGATTGTGTTAGACAGGGTGATTGTGCTATACAGGTTGATTGTGTTAGACAAGGTGATTGTGCTATGTCTCGTATTGGACATAAATGAAAGCCCTCGGATATGTTTTAGCTTGTATTTCAATATTAATTGAATTTTTACAATAAAATTTGTACGGAGCGATATCGAATATGTTTTTTTCTTGTGGATTTATATAAAGGGTAATGTAGGTAGACGTACCCACATATTAAAAATAATAAAACTCCCTATAAAAGTTGGCTGCTTGCTAGTGATGTGATATAGGCGCCTACATCCTCCCGCCGTTGAAATCTTCCATGGTTTCAACCCTTTAATTCATCTGCAGTAGGCAACGGGCAAAGACGAATTAGAGGTCGACGAACAACTCCACGCTGCGTTTTCACGTCAGCAACTCTCGTGACACCATCTGCACCAGGAAATAATCGCTGGATGCGTCCAAGTCTCCAATATAGGGGTGGCGTGTTGTCTTCCTTCAAGAGTACTAAGTCACCGATGTTCAGGCTTGATTTGTCGGTCCTCCATTTGCTACGTTGCTGTAAGTCTGCAATGTATTCCCGTTGCCACCGACGCCAAAAGTGTTGATGAATTTGCTGTATTCTTTCGTAACGTTGTAAACTGTTACAGTTGCGGTCTTCTAGGTTAGGTGATGGAAGAGCAGTAAGGGCCCGACCAATGAGAAAGTGACCAGGGGTGAGGCATTGTAGGTCATCAGGAGAAGAGGATAGGGGACAGAGCGGACGACTGTTAAGAATCGATTCTACATGTGCAAAAAGAGTAGTTAATTCTTCAAATGTTAGGTGGGAATTTCCCATTACGCGTTTTATATGGTATTTTGCGGATTTAACACCGGCTTCCCAAATTCCACCGAAGTGAGGGGCGTAAGATAGAGAAAAAATGAAATTAATGCCTTCTTCGCTTGCAAAATCCAACAGAGAATCCGCGTTTTGTTTAAAAAAGTGATTTAATTCCCTTGCACCAGATACAAAATTGCCACCATTGTCTTAGAACACTTCCGAAGGCCTTCCTCGTCGTGACACAAACCGTCTAAAGGTAAGGATAAATGCATCCTTGGTCATATCGCTTACGGCCTCAAGGTGAAAGCATTTGTACGTCAAACAAATAAAGAGACAAAGATAACCCTTCACTAATTTAGAGCCGCGACCCTTCCTATTTAAAATAATAAAAGGACCGGCAAAGTCTATACCTACAGAAGTAAATGGGAACGTTGCCGTGATTCTTTGTGATGGTAGGTTACCCATCATAGGTTCTAATGGTTTAGCTTGAAATCTCCGACACTTCATGCAATGCCGAACAGTTTGTCGAGCGAGTCGTCTACCATTAACGGGCCAAATATAGTCTCTAATTATGCCCAACAACAACTGTGGTCCAGCATGCAAGTTACGAATATGTTCGTTTTTAAATATTATTTTTGTAAAATGATGAGATGCGTTGAGTAACACAGGGTGTTTTTTATCGTAGGTATATTTCGAGGAATCTATACGACCGCCTACTCGAATCAGTTTGTCGTTGGGACAAAAAAAAGAGATAATGATAAATATTTAGATTTAGAGTTTAATAAACGGCCCTTGGCGAGCATTTCATATTCATGTGGGAATGTCTGTTGCTGCGCTAAACGACACAAGGTAATAAACGACTGATGCAACTCGCTTGTTTTTAATGCCCCATAGACTACAGGTTCTTTACAAGATCTAAGTTTTAGGTTTTTAATATAACGTAATACGTATGCAAATGTTCGTTTTAAATGTGAGTAACTTTGGTAGCTTTCAAAATTAATAAATAGTTCCGTTACTACTTCTACATTAACAATGATTGTACTATTTTGTTTTGTTTCAGGTAAGTTATTTAAGTTTAATTTATTATTGTTTAAAGTAGGCCATGTGTCTTCCGATTGCAGCAAATATTGTGAGCCTGACCACCAAAGATTGTTGTCCTTGATAAGATTCGGATGGACGCCCCTGGAGATGAGGTCAGCTGGGTTAACTGATGTTGGGACGTGACGCCATGAGTGTACTTCTGTCAGTTTAGAAATTTCTGAAACCCTATTTGCAACAAAGGTTTTAAGGTTGTTAAAACTCGAATGAAGCCATCCCAGTACAATACTGGAATCACTCCAATAAACTTCACCACGTATCTTACAGCGCAAGGAGTCTCTGACCGTCTTACACAATCTAGCACACAATAGTGCGGCACACAGCTCTAAGCGCGGGATTGTGGTAGGTTTCGTGGGTGCGACCTTGGACTTAGCACACAACAATTTTACCGTGACTTCACCAGTAGATTTTATTGAACGTGCATATATGCAAGCTCCATACGCACTTTGTGACGCATCACAGAAGGCGTGTAGTTCTATAGCTACTGGTTCGTCACAAATCACATGTCTAGGAATCCTTAAGGCCTCAAGAGCTGATAAGGAATCATTAAACTTAGTCCAAGTCTTAGAAATATGTTCGGGAATTGGATCATCCCAGCCTAATTTCTCCAACCAAAGCTGTTGTATTATGACCTTTGTTTGTATCACACAAGACTGAGTAAACCTAAAGGGTCAAAGATTTTAAACAGCTTGGATAATATTGACCGTTTAGTAGGGTGATTGTTATCAATTGGGAGTGGGAATTGTATTGGAAAATGCAATGTATCTGTTACCGGATCCCAACCTAAACCTAACGTGCTAGAGGACTCGCTGAGAGTTAATTTTTCATTAATATCTAACGAAGACGTATCAAATATACTAGGTAAATTAGTTTTAAGTTTTCTTAGATTAAAACAACCCAATTTGAGTGCTGCAGTAACTTCTTGCAAAATGTATTTTAATTCTTGCTTGCTGTCACTAGAGGTCATCATGTCATCCACGTAAAAGTCATGTTGAATAATGTTTTTAATAGTCTCATCATGATGTTCTTCACCAAGCTGCCACAAACAGCGAGTGCTTAAATAGCTGGAACTTGCCATACCGTAAGTAACAGTATTCAACCTTAGCGTTCTGATAGGTTGGGACTCATCTTCTCTCCACAATATGAGTTGTAGATTTCGGTCTTCCACATTTACTTGTATCTGACGATACATTTTTTCTACATCGCCAGTCAGGAGGTACTTATGTTGTCTGGCTCGTACTAAAATGGAGAAAAGACAGTCCTGCATATTTTGACCTTTCATGAGTATATCATTGATGGACAGTCCAGATGAGGTAGGAGAAGAACCATCAAAAACAACACGAATTTTAGTGGATTCACTGCTTTCTTTAAATACTGCATGATGACACAAGAAGTATGATAAATCAGGCCTTAATATATTTGATTGTGAAAGATGACCTAACTGTTCATATTCTCTTATAAAATCAACATATTGTATTTTAAGTTGTGGATGTTTACGAAACCGTTTTTCTAAGTTATAAAACCGTTTCTTTGCTAATGTGTAAGATTCACCGAGACAATCAGGGGAATCTATAAGTGGTAAACTAACATTAAACCTGCCCGTATTTAACCTTGTCATGTGACTTACGAAATGTCTTTCACATAACTCCTCATCATGGCTTAGCGGGGATTTTGATGGAACTTCCTCGAGCTCCCAAAATTTTGTCATTTTTACATTCAAGTCATTGTCTAAATCCTCTGAAATCAAAGAATGATGACATTGAGTGTTAATTTTATTATTTGAATTATCTATTTTGATTGGACCTGAGATAAGCCAACCAAATTGAGAATTTCTAAGTGACGGATTATTAGGGCCTAAAGAACGCTGCTCGCAGCCTAGTATATCCCAGAACAAGTCTGCTCCGATGAGTAAGTCAATAGCGGAGGATTTATTAAAGGTAGGGTCAGCAAGGTATATTTCAGAAGGTATCTGTAGTTGCTGAGTGTTTAAAGTGTATCTGGGAACATTAGTAGTTAACTCCAGTAATATAAGAAAAGCTGTTGTGACTTGAAACGGTTTGATTAAAGATTTAAGTTTCGCCACACAACTCTCAGTTACCTTGTTATTAACTTGATTGCCGATGCCGACAATATCAATATGTTTAAATAACGAAGAAGCTGACAATGATAATTTGTCTCTAAGTGATTGTGTCATAAATGACAGTTGACTGCCACAGTCTAATAAAGCGCGAACCTGTTCAGTTTTATTTGTTGTAGGGTTAGTCACCTCAACTATGGCAGTGGATAATAAAATATGTTTTGAACACGGTGCAGTATGATTAGCTATCGTCCCACATGATGACGTGGTAGCTGCCGCAGTGGTTTCATTTACAGTCGGAATATGCAAAAGAACGTTGTGCTTCTTCTTGCACTCGCGACATGGTCTAAGGTAGCATTTACGCGTAGTGTGCCCAGACCTTAGGCAGTTTGCGCAAAGATTTAATTTATTAATTTCAGCTATACGATCTTCCACACACTTGACCTTGAACACAGGACAATCGTAAATCCTATGCTCACCTTGACAAACAACACAACCTGAAGAGGAAGAAGACCTCTGATTCTCAGACTGACAAGATAGTTGATATGTAACAGATTGATTGTGGTGATGCTCATTTTTATTGTTTGAACCTTTAGATGATGTGGAAGCTGAGGGTTTATTATTATGACTATTTGATGAAGACTGGTTAAGAGATACAAGGACATCTGCTCGATCAATTAAAAATTTATGAAATTGTTCTAAATTAGGTACGACCTCATCCAAAGTACCACGCCACTCTTCCCACTTGGTACGTGTGCGGTTATCTAGCCTTGAACACATAATATGTATAAGCAAGGCATCCCAATTATCAGTAGCTAAACCTAGGCTAGACAACGCTCTCATGTTCTTGGTCACGTGATCCACCAAAAAACGAAGGGACTTATCTGACTCACGATTCATTTGATGTACACTCAACAAAGAATTTAAATGAAAACTAATTAAGTGTCGCTTGTTATCATACCGGTCGCATAGCAATTTCCAGGCAATATTGTAATTAGAATTGGAAACCTCCAAGTTACTCACTATTCTAGCTGCATCTCCTTCCAAATATGATAAAAGATAATGAAACTTGTTGATAGGTGCAATGCGATCGTTATTGTGAACAACAGACTTAAAGGTATCGCGAAATTCCAGCCAACGGAAGTATGTACCGTTAAATTTAGCAATTTGTATCTGTGGTAATTTAAACCCTGCCTCATGATTGTCAGCAGCGGATGAGATATGGCTAGAATTATGTATGCCAGATTCATCGTGACGTTGATGACCTTGAATAAAACTTTGAGCATTCGCAATGTTTGATATAAATAAGTGTTCAATATCATCGCGCTCATCTAGTTCAGTTGACAAATTATTCGAATTTAGGACCTCAATTTGATTCTGCAAGTCATCGAATCTAGCAGACAGTGACTCAAATTTACTAAGTTTAAGTGTTAACTCGGCTAATTCAATGCGCGTAACCGAGTCATTTCTCATCAAATTCGTTAAGTAATTCTTGAACTTAGTAATTTGGCCCTTTACCGAACTACGTTTGGCAAAAAGTTCTTGTAATTCTTGCACGTCTTTTGCGGAGTTATCATCTTTGCCCATTATAACGTTTGTAACAACAAACAAGTAAAATAGTTAACTAAATATGTGGCAGGTAGTGAACCTCTAAACTTACTAAATATTTCCACAGTAAAACTATGCAAGAACACAATTAAACGTTAATAAAAATGTTTATCTTACGTCCCTCAATCGATGTCACCTGTGAAGTGGCCTCGAAGTACAGGTGCTCAGTGGTAAACCCGCTGGAAAGTCTGATGAGGACGCTTGACCTTAACACTATTGTAGTAGGGCGCTGCGATTCCTGGAATGTTCGGCGAATAATGTGAATGACTTGCGAAAAATATTGCAATTATGTTTGATCTCAACTATATTTTATGGTTTCAATTTAACGATTGGGTAGGCAATTAATCCAGCAAAGTATTTTAAACTATAAAACCTAAAAATATCAAGTAGATTCTCTTCAATAAAGATGAAAACAATAAAAGGTCAGAAGGTCAAAGAACAAAATATTGATGTAGGTGGTAGTAAATGAGTTTTGAAAAATACGTAATTTAGAGATTAACTGGGTATATTTTTGAGTTAATTTGTCACTAATATTGAAATAAGCACGTGTAAAAACGAGGGGTGTATGGATTAATAAGGATCGGTGTAAAAAATCGATATTTACGGAAGGAACAAAGCAAGGTTATAAAGGTCACTTAGCTGCATTGGCCGGCTGCTGTACAGCGACTTTAGTATTATATGCTTGTCGAAACTGTCACACCAGGTGTTGGCTGCAATGGCTATACCTGCAGGTAGCCCAATCTTGTTTCTCCAGGTACGGTAGCTCAAATGGTCAAGCTGACCGGGCTTCGTATTTCTTGACGATTTTCAATTTACAGACCGTCCTGTCACGGTCGCCACTTTTTATGTCTCGTATTGGACATAAATGAAAGCCCTCGGATATGTTTTAGCTTGTATTTCAATATTAATTGAATTTTTACAATAAAATTTGTACGGAGCGATATCGAATACGTTTTTTTCTTGTGGATTTATATAAAGGGTAATGTAGGTAGACGTACCCACATATTAAAAATAATAAAACTCCCTATAAAAGTTGGCTGCTTGCTAGTGATGTGATATAGGCGCCAACATGCTATACAGGGTGACTGTGTTAGACAGGGTGAAAATCCTATACAGGTTGATTGTGTTACACAGGGTGAAAGTCATATACAGGTTGATTGTGTTACACAGGGTGATTGTGCTATACAGTTTGATTCTGTTACACAGGGTGAAAGTCATATAGAGGTTGATTGTGTTAGACAGGCTGATTGTGCTATACAGGTTGATTGTGTTAGACAGGCTGATTGTGCTATATAGGTTGATTGTGTTAGACAGGGTGATTGTGCTATACAGGTTGATTGTGTTAGACAAGGTGATTGTGCTATATAGGTTGATTGTGTTAGACAGGGTGATTGTGCTATACAGGTTGATTGTGTTAGACAAGGTGATTGTGCTATACAGGTTGATTGTGTTACACAGGGTGATTGTGCTATACAGTTTGATTCTGTTACACAGGGTGAAAGTCATATAGAGGTTGATTGTGTTAGACAGGCTGATTGTGCTATGCAAGTTGATTGTGTTAGACAGGCTGATTGTGCTATACAGGTTGATTGTGTTAGACAAGGTGATTGTGCTATACAGGGTGACTGTGTTAGACAGGGTGAAAATCCTATACAGGTTGATTGTGTTACACAGGGTGAAAGTCATATACAGGTTGATTGTGTTACACAGGGTGATTGTGCTATACAGTTTGATTCTGTTACACAGGGTGAAAGTCATATAGAGGTTGATTGTGTTAGACAGGCTGATTGTGCTATACAGGTTGATTGTGTTAGACAGGCTGATTGTGCTATATAGGTTGATTGTGTTAGACAGGCTGATTGTGCTATACAGGTTGATTGTGTTAGACAGGGTGATTGTGCTATACAGGTTGATTGTGTTAGACAGGCTGATTGTGCTATACAGGTTGATTGTGTTAGACAGGCTGATTGTGCTATATAGGTTGATTGTGTTAGACAGGCTGATTGTGCTATATAGGTTGATTGTGTTAGACATGGTGATTATGCTATACAGGTTGATTGTGTTAGACAGGCTGATTGTGCTATATAGGTTGATTGTGTTAGACATGGTGATTGTGCTATATAGGTTGATTGTGTTAGACAGGGTGATTGTGCTATACAGGTTGATTGTGTTAGACAGGCTGATTGTGCTATACAGGTTGATTGTGTTAGACAGGGTGATTGTGCTATACAGGTTGATTGTGTTAGACATGGTGATTGTGCTATATAGGTTGATTGTGTTAGACAGGGTGATTGTGCTATACAGGTTGATTGTGTTAGACAGGCTGATTGTGCTATACAGGTTGATTGTGTTAGACAGGGTGATTGTGCTATATAGGTTGATTGTGTTAGACAGGGTGATTGTGCTATACAGCTTGATTGTGTTACACAGGGTGATTGTGCTATACAGGTTGATTGTGTTAGACAGGGTGATTGTGCTATACAGGTTGATTGTGTTAGACAGGGTGATTGTGCTATACAGCTTGATTGTGTTAGACAGGGTGATTGTGCTATACAGGTTGATTGTGTTAGACAGGGTGATTGTGCTATACAGGTTGATTGTGTTAGACAGGGTGATTGTGCTATACAGGTTGATTGTGTTAGACAAGGTGATTGTGCTATACAGGGTGACTGTGTTAGACAGGGTGAAAATCCTATACAGGTTGATTGTGTTACACAGGGTGAAAGTCATATACAGGTTGATTGTGTTACACAGGGTGATTGTGCTATACAGTTTGATTCTGTTACACAGGGTGAAAGTCATATAGAGGTTGATTGTGTTAGACAGGCTGATTGTGCTATACAGGTTGATTGTGTTAGACAGGGTGATTGTGCTATATAGGTTGATTGTGTTAGACAGGGTGATTGTGCTATACAGCTTGATTATGTTAGACAGGGTGATTGTGCTATATAGGTTGATTGTGTTAGACAGGGTGATTGTGCTATACAGGTTGATTGTGTCAGACAGGGTGATTGTGCTATACAGGTTGATTGTGTTAGACAGGGTGATTGTGCTATACAGGTTGATTGTATTAGACAGGGTGATTGTGCTATACAGCTTGATTGTGTTAGACAGGGTGATTGTGCTATACAGGTTGATTGTATTAGACAGGGTGATTGTGCTATACAGCTTGATTGTGTTAGACAGGGTGATTGTGCTATACAGCTTGATTATGTTAGACAGGGTGATTGTGCTATATAGGTTGATTGTGTTAGACAGGGTGATTGTGCTATATAGGTTGATTGTGTCAGACAGGGTGATTGTGCTATACAGGTTGATTGTGTCAGACAGGGTGATTGTGCTATACAGGTTGATTGTGTTAGACAGGGTGATTGTGCTATACAGGTTGATTGTATTAGACAGGGTGATTGTGCTATACAGCTTGATTGTGTTAGACAGGGTGATTGTGCTATACAGGTTGATTGTGTTAGACAGGGTGATTGTGCTATACAGGTTGATTGTGTTAGACAGGGTGATTGTGCTATACAGCTTGATTGTGTTAGACAGGG
The DNA here is from genome assembly GCA_961205895.1 of Mythimna pallens. Classification (NCBI taxonomy): domain Eukaryota; kingdom Metazoa; phylum Arthropoda; class Insecta; order Lepidoptera; family Noctuidae; genus Mythimna; species Mythimna pallens. The sequence continues at coordinate 15,182,508 of OY540850.1, read as the reverse complement.
TGATTGTGCTATACAGGTTGATTGTGTTAGACATGGTGATTGTGCTATATAGGTTGATTGTGTTAGACAGGGTGATTGTGCTATACAGGTTGATTGTGTTAGACAGGCTGATTGTGCTATACAGGTTGATTGTGTTAGACAGGGTGATTGTGCTATATAGGTTGATTGTGTTAGACAGGGTGATTGTGCTATACAGCTTGATTGTGTTAGACAGGGTGATTGTGCTATACAGGTTGATTGTGTTAGACAGGGTGATTGTGCTATACAGGTTGATTGTGTTAGACAGGGTGATTGTGCTATACAGCTTGATTGTGTTAGACAGGGTGATTGTGCTATACAGGTTGATTGTGTTAGACAGGGTGATTGTGCTATACAGGTTGATTGTGTTAGACAGGGTGATTGTGCTATACAGGTTGATTGTGTTAGACAAGGTGATTGTGCTATACAGGGTGACTGTGTTAGACAGGGTGAAAATCCTATACAGGTTGATTGTGTTACACAGGGTGAAAGTCATATACAGGTTGATTGTGTTACACAGGGTGATTGTGCTATACAGTTTGATTCTGTTACACAGGGTGAAAGTCATATAGAGGTTGATTGTGTTAGACAGGCTGATTGTGCTATACAGGTTGATTGTGTTAGACAGGGTGATTGTGCTATATAGGTTGATTGTGTTAGACAGGGTGATTGTGCTATACAGCTTGATTATGTTAGACAGGGTGATTGTGCTATATAGGTTGATTGTGTTAGACAGGGTGATTGTGCTATACAGGTTGATTGTGTCAGACAGGGTGATTGTGCTAAACAGGTTGATTGTGTTAGACAGGGTGATTGTGCTATACAGGTTGATTGTATTAGACAGGGTGATTGTGCTATACAGCTTGATTGTGTTAGACAGGGTGATTGTGCTATACAGGTTGATTGTATTAGACAGGGTGATTGTGCTATACAGCTTGATTGTGTTAGACAGGGTGATTGTGCTATACAGCTTGATTATGTTAGACAGGGTGATTGTGCTATATAGGTTGATTGTGTTAGACAGGGTGATTGTGCTATATAGGTTGATTGTGTCAGACAGGGTGATTGTGCTATACAGGTTGATTGTGTCAGACAGGGTGATTGTGCTATACAGGTTGATTGTGTTAGACAGGGTGATTGTGCTATACAGGTTGATTGTATTAGACAGGGTGATTGTGCTATACAGCTTGATTGTGTTAGACAGGGTGATTGTGCTATACAGGTTGATTGTGTTAGACAGGGTGATTGTGCTATACAGGTTGATTGTGTTAGACAGGGTGATTGTGCTATACAGCTTGATTGTGTTAGACAGGGTGATTGTGCTATACAGGTTGATTGTGTTAGACAGGGTGAAAGTCATATAGAGGTTGATTGTGTTACACAGGGTGATTGTGCTATACAGGTTGATTGTGTTAGACAAGGTGATTGTGCTATACAGGGTGACTGTGTTAGACAGGGTGAAAATCCTATACAGGTTGATTGTGTTACACAGGGTGAAAGTCATATACAGGTTGATTGTGTTACACAGGGTGATTGTGCTATACAGTTTGATTCTGTTACACAGGGTGAAAGTCATATAGAGGTTGATTGTGTTAGACAGGCTGATTGTGCTATACAGGTTGATTGTGTTAGACAGGCTGATTGTGCTATATAGGTTGATTGTGTTAGACAGGGTGATTGTGCTATACAGGTTGATTGTGTTAGACAAGGTGATTGTGCTATACAGGGTGACTGTGTTAGACAGGGTGAAAATCCTATACAGGTTGATTGTGTTACACAGGGTGAAAGTCATATACAGGTTGATTGTGTTACACAGGGTGATTGTGCTATACAGTTTGATTCTGTTACACAGGGTGAAAGTCATATAGAGGTTGATTGTGTTACACAGGATGATTGTGCTATGCAAGTTGATTGTGTTACACAAGGTGATTGTGCTATACAGGTTGATTGTGTTACACATGGTGTAACACAATCATCAATATGTACCTAATGCATAATATTGCATCTACCACCTGTTGTCTCTGCATCACCCAAAGGTTGACTGGTAGAAAATGCCCTAAGGCATTAAGTCCGCCTCTGTACTTTTGTGTGCATAAAGAATTAATAAATAAAATAAATAAATGAAATAAATAAATAAATGGCAATTATGCTATGCAGATTGATTGTGCTAAGCACGATTGTGTCAAATAGTCTATTACAAACATTTTTTCACGTTTTCTCAAAACTAAAACAACAAATAACTCACCATCTGTCTTGCAGGCTTGCACTAGCTTGTCAAGACGGTCAGCAAGCTGTTGCTGTGAGCTCAGCACTTGCTGCTTCATCTCCGGGCGCTGCTGCAGATGTGGCTGACACGACGACGTCAGCTCTGACGCTGTGCTGCGCAGCTTCTCGGCTGCTGAGATGACTTCCTTCTGGCAGTGAGGGTCTCTGATGGTTGGAGCTGTTGCCTGGTAAGGTAAAAAAATGGCTAAGTATCTAGCTTGGTGTAAGTGAATGCAGACCATATTATGAAGAAATGTTTGTACTAAAGCTAAAACATTGATGAATAATTTGAAGTGAGCCATTTTACAGTTGTCAATATTTAATCCATAGATTAAACTAGCAAATTGTACCAACCAAAATAGCCATTGAACCAATAGCCTGTGTCTCAATATAAATTGATAATGATAGACTGATGATGATTAAATTCATTTTCAAAACACAAGAAAAACATCGACCTTATTGAATGTTTCCCTTACCTGTGCTACAGTAAGTAACGCCTGCGCGGCGTCGGCAGCGCGTGCGCCGCGGTTGTCGAGCTCGGCGGCTACACCAGCGTCTGGTATCAGCTCTGTGAGACGTTGTGCTTGAGACAACAGCTCGGATGCCTTGCCGCATGAAGCTGCTGATAACGCTAGTACCTGGTATTGAAGAAATTATATGCTATACAGATTGTTCATGCGATGAGAATCATGAAAGCTGAACACAATTAAAATATTTCATTTTTTATGACAGCAGCCGTTTTAAAATCGAATTATACCTGACTACAGAGTAGTCTTATAAATTCATCAGAAGTATACTGGACGAATCTGGGAAATTACCCCAAAATTCATCGGCTTATACACCAATTATAATACCGATCATCACATGGCTCCCTAGTCAAGTGGCCCAGGACAAACCATTGTAGGTTTTTGATGTGTCATACGTGATACGTATCAGACCACCGGTAGTTTGGTTCCAGAACCGGAAACCGCATAGTTCTCGGTGAGTCTGAACTGACTGCGGTAATACTGATTCGGGGTGGTGCTGTTCCAGTGAGTCGGGATGATGCCCTAGTGAGTCGGAACGGCATCGGGATGATGCCCTAGGTAGTCAGGATGATACCCCCAGTGAATCGAGATGATAATTTCCCAATGAGTTGGGATGATGCTGCAGCCTCTAGTGGCTCGGAGCGGTGCTGTGCGATATAGTAACTTGACTACTGGCGTTTACATGGAGAGGTTCTTCATGGTTGTTCAGGTGACTGGCTGAAAGTGCAGTGGGCTTAGCTAAGGTCACTAATGAGGCTGAGGGTACAGAGTACCAGGTATGATCAGGTAGGCATGCCTAGCCGTTAGGACACCATATAAAGCCGTGGATGAAACGCACGGCAAATAAGGAACATAGGAGTAGGTTTTAGTCATAGTTAGAGCGAGAGTAGTCATTGGATGATTTCGCACCTTAAAAAACCCCCAAAAATCATAACCATAATTTTTTCATTGCTCTTATCTTACCCGAACACCCCAAAGAACAAAGGAGCTTTGGGGTAGTCGGGTAGAAATATTAGTCTCAATCTCATGTCCTCACCTGTTTCTCCTGCGCCTGTTGCTTAGCATCAGCTGCGGGACTGACGATGTGCACCAGCTTGCCGGAAGCTGCCGAGAACTTGGCAGCGGCATCGCTCAGACCCTGTGACACAACAGATGATGAATTAATCTAAGCCATTAAAGAATTATGAACCAATAGTGATTAGATATTTCGATGACTAATTACGTCAAAAATAATTGTTATTTCAAAATTAAGTTTTTCATTCTCATATCAGAACCCCAAAAGTCTAACAAGCAGTCTCACCATATTGTGTTACCTAGGACAGATCCTGAGTCCTATCTGATCAGACTTTGTAGAGGTCTGATAGCCAGTCGCTTATGAAATACTACGTACATAGTTCGGTACACGCAGATGATGTTCGCTAGTAATGTATCAGATGTTCGTTCCTCACCTGCGGTAGTCCGGCACAGTCGCATATCTGTCGCGTAGCTTCACACAGCGCTTTCAAGTCTTGCAACATGGCGGCTTGTTCTGCGCCCGACTTGGTGCCGCAGACCTTGTGTGAGTCTGTATAAATAGCAACAGAATATGGGTTTAGTTTCGACCTTTATTCTTATTTTTCTTTTTTTCGTGTCGATGTACTCAAACTATTTTTTTTTCTGACATCCTGTACAGTTGTTATTGGCCTCGTATAAGCCCTGATAAGTTCTGGTGGTTATAATAATAATAATAAGGTTCCTCTCTAGAGCCCTGACCACCGGTAGCTGCTACAATTTTTTTACATTTTTAAATGTTTTGTTTTATGTATATAATAATTTAAATAAAACCCATATAGAAAATACATAGAATAATTTAAAAAATAATAAACATATAACACAACATAACATATTTTTTTATGCAGCATGAGTAGCATAGCAGGTATTTCCTGTGCACCGGCTCCACACTGGCACTGTGTCAAAGATTGGTTGAGGAAGCCCCATGTGGCCAATTTTATACTATACAATTTATTTCGATTGATTTATCAGAATAACTTCTTAACATAATATGTCGATGAAGTCAATAACAGTACGGAAGCTTGAGAACGAATGAACGAGTTAAGTGAAAAGTGACACATGTCACTTATATTGACAGAATCCGCGCTGACGTTTGCACGAACCGAGCAGATAAAAGTGCCGACCGCAGAGGTACCGTGGCGAACAACGTCTAGTCTCGGCTACTGCCTCACGGCTCGTTGTGTGAAGTGAATACCTACAGCTTGGATCATAATAAATCTGTTGTGTGATCTGAAATAGTTCGTTTAATGCTCGTTACCCAGTCATCACCCATAAAATAGAGTTTCCATATGATGATCGGCATCCTGAGCCGACGAATGTATGTCAGTCAATCAGTTCTTGCTACATACACCACTAAAGGAGTAGACACAACAACAAAGCTAAAACAAGACTTGCTCAACTGCTTTTTTTAAAAGGCTTTGCCTCACACTAGAAAAACTCCTGTATCATGGATGCAATCACAAACATTTAAAGTCACATACCAGACACCCAGTGCACGAACACCTATCTGTAGGCCGTACAAATATTTGTTCCGTGCGGGAATCGAACTCGTGGCACCATAGCGCCCAATCATCGCGCCAACCGTGCTGTCTGCACGTTTGAACATTAAAACTTAGTCCTTAAAAAAAGCATAAATTCAATTCAATAAAATGACTGACCTTGTGCAACTTCCGGCATCAGCTCAGTGATAGTTCTGACAGCGTGGTCAGCTGCCGCGTAGTCGGGGTGCTCACGATCTGTGTCATAAGAAAAAAATATTTATACAACATGTGACTGGCATTATGATGGCTCCGACTTTCGGTACCTTGGGTCGGTGAAGGGGATGGTGAGGTAGACCGAGACCTAACACATCGGATCAACGCAGGATGGATGAAATAGCGACAGGTCACTGGAACAACTTTTGACCCACAAATGTCCCTCAAGTTGAAGGATAAAATTTACAAGTCTGTGATAAGACCTGTCATACTGTATGGATCAGAATGTTGGGCTGTGAAAAAGATTGCATGTAGCGGAGATGAGAATGTTGAGATGGATGTGTAGTATGACGAGAACAGATACAGTGAGAAATATGTATATTAGAGAAAGTTTGAAAGTGGCGCCAGTGACTGGAAAGTTGAAAGGCAATCGTTTGTCTTGGTATGGTCATGTGAAGAGGAGGGATGAAAGGCATGTTTCTAAAAAGTTCTGAGTATACATGTAGACGGATGAAATGGGAAAGGGAGGCCAAAGAAAAGATGGATGGATTGTGTGAGGAGTGATATGAAAGAAACGTAAGTTAGTGATAGTGTGACGGGTGACAGGACAGACCGCCGACCCCAACTAATATGGAATAAGGGCAGGAAGAAGAAGAAGAGTGACTGGCATTATATACATCTTTATAGATACGCCCCCATTAGAAAATCAATCTACACAAACCTACAATCATAATTCAAGCGCTTAGGTAGTGTTTTTCGAAGAAATTAGTTGTCCTAATTGTAGGTAAATAATATGGGTATCTACTCACTACGTTGGTAGCACATCGGTATTAGTATCTACGCAGTACGCACGCACATACAAACACGTTAGTGACCAAGATTTATAAAGAATTGATTAAAATTAACAAATAAATATTTTGATAGCATTTTACTAGTCCGGCAAACATTACAAGAAGTCTCGAACACTAATATCATAATCTGCACTCCAACGTTCAAATTCTTCACAAATAACTACCTATTTAATTCAAGAGTGGAAACATTCAATAATTTATTATACCTAGATACTATCACTCATGAACACGCATATTTTCTAGACAGCAACTTGAACCTAAAGTATGATGACACGATGTTCAATAAACACACAGGTGTAATAAATTATTCTGGAATGCAAGCGATTTTTAAGGATATTTACAACATGACCATGGAAATACAAACATTAAACACTAACTTTCAACAACATCCAGACGACCAAATGAAGATGGTAGCTGAATCAGAAGACAAGGGACAGTTTTTTCTTTAGTCGTATTAATGTAATGCATCAAAACATTGCTGGATTGTTAAACAAATCAGATTTGTTAACTGTACAATTAGAAAACTTAGATAATCAAGGGACAACTATAGATGTACTCTGTTTGACAGAGCATTTCATAACATCTGGACATGAGAGTTTATTGTACATTCCGAATTTCCAATTAGCCGCCCTCTTTTCACGAAGTACAAATCGGGGAGGAACTTGTATCCTTGTAAGACAGGGTCACCAATACAAGGAACTGCCAGATGTTGCTAAACATTCTGTATCAGGCGTATTTGAAATTTGTGCTATAGAATTAATTACCTATTCAATTATTGTTATATGTGTTTATAGAGTACCAAAATATAATTACTTGACATTTTATGAAAAACTTGACATTATATTAAAAAAAGTTTGTTCATTATCGAATAAAAAAATTGTTTTATGTGGTGATCTTAACATTAATGTACTTTTAAGAAATAGGACTACTCTAGATTTGGAACATTTCCTACTTAACTATAACTTAACTCTAGCTCTAAACCAACCTACTAGGCCTAATAGTAAAACTTGTATTGATAACTTTGCACATAATCTAAAAAAAGGATGGAAAGCGGAAATTATTGACCTCATGTTATCGGATCACACATCACAAATACTTAAAATACCTGTTAATAAAACGTGTCGCCTAAAATTCTGGAAAACGGTAAAAAAATGTTACACCAAAGAAAATCTTGATAAATTTAAATCATGTTTACAAAACTTATCTTTCAAAGAAGTTTACGAAAGTGATGATGTTGATGTAGCCTATAAAACCTTTCTTGATACCTTTTTGTTATTTTACAATCTCTGTTTTCCAGAGAAAATAATAACGATAAAAACAAAGAAACCGGTTAAATGGATCTCTCATGGCATTAAAACATGTAGTAAAAGACAGAGACAGCTATTATGGGATTACAGACTACACCCAACAAAGAAATCTAAAAGAGAATTGAAAAAATATACTACACGGTACAAAAAAATCGTTAGACTAACCCAGAAGGCACAAAATAATTACTTTATAAACAACTCACAAAATAAATCTCAAGCCACATGGCAGATAATCAATCGTTCTAAAACTAACTTGCCTAAAGAACAGATACTGACAATAAAAACCGAGAATTTGACATACACAAACCCGACGGACATAGCAAATGCATTTAACGACTACTTTATTGACGACATTGAGAATAATATAACAAATGACATTAAAATAAATAATAAGTTAGATAATTTGACAATGCAATCAATGTTTATGCAGCCTGTTCTAAAATCTGATATTATTTTAGCCACAAACACGCTTAAAAATACTAGTACTGTAGGTATTGACGGTATATCAACAAAAGTAATCAAATATGTAATTGAACTTATAGCACCTGTCTTAGCACATATTATTAATATAGGTATTACCGAGGGCGTCTATCCCGCTGATTTGAAAAAAGTCATAATAAAACCGCTCCATAAAAAGGAAGACAAGAAGAATATAAAAAATTACCGGCCAATAGCAAAAATTCCTGTCTTTTCCAAAATTTTTGAAAAAGTTATTTACAACTCTCTATACCAATATCTTTCTAAATACAATATTTTATGCAAAGAACAAAACGGTTTCCGGAAAAATAGAACAATTAACATGGCTATTTTTGATTTTTTAAATAATGTTATGTCTGCTGTTGATAGAAAGACTCCCATCTGCGCTATTTACACAGACATGACTAAAGCTTTTGATTATGTTGACCACAAAATCCTTTTAGACAAATTGCATTGCTATGGTATCAGAGGCAACATTTTAAAATTACTGGAATCATACTTAAGTAATAGATTACAATGCACTGAAATTACAAGGGTATGCGCAAAAACCAAAACAGAACGAACTTATGTGTCAAAGTTCAGAAATGTAAAATATGGCGTGCCTCAGGGTAGCGTGCTTGGGCCACCTTTATTTCTCATTTACATAAATGATTTACCAAAAGTGACACAACAAGAAATGATTTTGTTTGCAGATGATAGCACCGCCATAGTAGAATGTAAAGACCTGAATACTTATCAATTTGACATTAATAATACTCTCACTGACATAATTAATTGGCTTAATATGAATAATTTAATAATAAACCTTATGAAAACTAAAGTAATGCATTTCCACCAAAGAATTGAAGCTCCAAAAACTTGTGTTAATTATAATGGAACTGACATAGAAGAAGTAAAAGTAAGTGTATTTTTAGGTATCCATATTGATAATAACCTTAATTGGAGACCTCATATAGAACAGCTTTGTAAAAGAATAAATAAATCTGCATATGCACTTTTTCAATTGGCTAGAAAAGTAAATATAGATGCGTTACTTGTTGCCTATCATGGTCTAGTCGCCTCACTTCTAAGATACGGAATTATATTTTGGGGTAATTCCCCGGATAAGGCTTTATTATTCAAGGCACAAAAAAGGTGCATTAGAGCCATGTGTGGCCTAAAAACGGACGACAGCTGTGTACCGTACTTTAAATCATTAAATATACTTACGTTACCGGCACTATACATATTAGAAATTACTATATTCGTCAAAACAAACCCTAACCTTTTTGAAAAAGTTACCATGGTACGAAATGTTCCAATTCGTAGTCAATACAAAAATTCTTTAAGTAATTATAAATGCAAAACTGCGTTAGTAAAAAAAAGTGTCTTAGGTATGGCACCGCGCATTTATAATAAAATTCCAGACTCCATAAAAGAATTGAATTTTACACAATTTAAGAAAAAAATGAAATTGTTCCTAATTGATAAATGTTATTATACTATTGACGAATACCTAAGTGACGAATTAATATAGAATTACATTTTGTCAATACCAAACAATTTAGACATTTTAATTATTGTGACAATGATATTATTTGGCCATTTTGATTATTTTGACATTATAATTATTTGGACATTTTGACTATTAGGACATTTTACATTTTGACACTTTATTATTTAGATATTTTAATTATATTGACATTTTAATTTTAATTCTAATTGTATTGACATTTTAATTGTATTGACATTTTAATTTTAATTGTATTGACATTTTAATTGTAATTGTATTGACATTTTAATTGTATTGACATTTTAATTGTATTGACATATTAATTGTATTGAAATTTTAATCGTATTGAAATTTAATTGATTTGCAAATAATTTAAATTAATAATTGGAGTGATATTTAATTGTTATTTTTTTTTTAAATGTAATATCATTAATTATGCATGTCTTTTTTTTTTTCTTTGTAAATTATAATTTGTAATTCGCAGCGACAATTGCACCCCATATTTGTACGCCACCAGGCATAACATAGCGCTCTGTTCATTAAAAATAAGACCTGTATTTCACCTATGTTAACAAATAAATTATTATTATTATTATTATTATTATTATTATTATTATTAAAATGGGTAATTAATGCATCATAAAATAATCCTTGGTTATTTTAATATAAAAAATAAGGCATTAAGTCCGCCTTTGTATTTTTGTGTTGCATGAAGTTTTAATAAATAAATAAATGAACTTTGCTTTTAACTCATTGAATGCCCAGTGCGCGGATCCACGCGAGACACGATCGCTTTTTATTTGCGTCTTTAATTACGGCATACGAAAAGTTAATTGGGATGTCAGTTTATTTGCACATTAAATTACATAAATAAAAGTGCGTACAAACCTGCAGTAGCAGCGGCGAGCGCAGCGACGGCCGCGTTGAGCTGCGCCAGCCTGTTACACAGTTTGTGCTCCATCGCCGCGCCGTCTTCTTGCTTCATCAGCTGACATATCATCGGCTGACAATACAAAAAACTTAAGTTACAGAAAAACGAGGTACCAAAATGTAACTCCAAGCTGCATTTGAGATCAAGAACAAGTATCTTTATTCATTTTTCTGCCTGACATCTTTATAAACAGTTTTACAAGTCAGCATTAATTTTTATATTTACATTTATATTGTCGCCATTCAAAGTGAAAATCAGAAAATTACTAACTGTTTAGATTGTGAATTATTGACAACATCGTAAACAATTTGTAGTTAAACTTCACTAGAAGGCGCACAAATAATTTATTACTACAACCGTTTGTCACCATCTAATAGTCAGTCGTGCTATTCTCTAAGAAAACAGCCTTAAGCGCAGCACTGGCCGCAGCGACGAAATCTAAATAATAAATTATAGGTAGTAGGTTTTGGTGAAACCCTTTTTTACATTATTTCTAACTCATTATTAACAAATGTAAATGTAGCAATTAAAAATCAACACTCCAGAAATAAATTTTGCACTGATAATACGTGACAGTAGTGGGTAGAGGTTTCTTGGCTTGCTCCTTACAAAGGCAACTGACACGCTGCTGAATACACCGGCCTCATCTTTTCTAAATTAACGTGTAAATGTGTCTTTAAAATGTATATGCAAAACAAATATAATTTTATTATTATATATCTTATCTCTATGTACACAAAGTCGTATAACGCTAAACTGTAACTTGCATAAAATACACGTGTATGTTTGAGCACCCGTTCGTAAAAACTCTTTGAAAATATGCTTAAGATTTAGTGAACATTCCCAAAGAATTGTGAAAGTTAGAATCAGAATTTGTAAAAGTTAAATAATCGAATTACACTGTTAAGTTGAGCCCTCAGTTCTCAGATAGAGAATGAGGGTGTTGGGGAAAATTCACACCAAAAGTGGGCGCCACTTAGCCGTTAGGTCTTATTCTTTGAAAACGTGTATAGGACGTCTCACGTTTGACGTTGACGTCTAACTAATGTCATTAACATAAGCGTTTTGACAGGTGTCTGGACCTGACGTCTCAGTGCTGCCACCTGGTGAACATCATTTTAGAACACCCTCATTGAGGACTCTTCTGTACTGGATAAACTATGAACACAACAGAAAAAGTCTTTATGCGAAAATGTAAGCTAATGCCAAACAAAATATGTGAAAAGAAGATATTATCCCAAAACAATCTCCTACTTTGTATCCTTGTTCAAAATATACCTTCAATCTTCATTCATGCAAATGAAGTTGCGTTTTAAAAACCTATAAGCTACTAAATAAATTGTGAAAATTTGTGAAAGCTAGAACAGTTCACATCTTGTTGTTTGAAAGCTATAACCTTGACTAAATTAGAGTCCCCAGTCTTCCATTTCTACATTTTGTTACGCTCAACATATGAAAGAGACAAATACAAAATAGTCGCTTTTGAGAAAAAATCTACCGAGTCTATGACTGACCTCTTTAAGCAGTTGTTCGGCCGTGTTGAGTCGTTCCTTAGCTCCTGACACACTACTGATAAACTTCAGGCGCTGCTTCTCTTGCTGTTGAGCTGGTGGCCAGTCGACCAAGTTACCTGTTTACAGACACAAAGTATAAACTATACGTATTAAAGGTTCGATTATGATATTACTAGTCACAGCAGACTACTGAAATACACACTCAGATACACATCCACAGAATTTCACCTTTATACACCCGTTAGGGGGTGAATTTTGTAAAATCCTTTCTTATTTTTTGAACACATCGTACAAGGAACCTCTGTGCAAAATTTCATCGTTCAACCCTTGAGTTTGGGCTGAGCATGGATGAGTCAGTGTGTGAGTCTGCACTTTACCTTTATCTTTTATTTATAAGTTGATTTATCGTAAAAATTTGCCATAAAAATTTAAGTAGGATGATTTTAAAAAGATTTTTAACAAAAAACACTATTGTGAGTCTTTTTAAAGCATTACAAATGGCGTCGACTTCTTCTAAAATAAAACCTTAAAATTAATTATGAAGCTTATTGTTAAAGGTACCATGTTTATTTTTCTCACCACTATCTCCCGCTTGGCAGACTTGCACCAGCTTGTCGAGACTGTCAGCAAGCTGTCGCTGTGAGCTCAGCACCTGCTTCTTCACCTCCGGCTGCTTCTGAATATGTGGCCCAACACATGCCGTCAGATCTGACGCTGTGCTGCGCAGCTTCTCGGCAGCTGAGACGACTTCCTTCTGGCAGTGAGGGTTTCCAATGGTCGGAGCTGTCGCCTATAATAGAAATGGAAATTAGAAACGTTCCGGGTACTCGCTCGTTTCGTTGTAGCGTCATCAAGTATGGAGTAAGGCATACCATCCAGGGACGCGTATACGTCATTATACGCTTGGTGTACGCCTGCGTGAAGTTTACATACAAAACTGTGCAACTCTGTAGACGAAGCGGCAAAGACACAACGACATGATTATGAGGCTACGCGTATGTGAATTTTGAAATAAGCAGTACCTTTGTAAAAATGTTATGATGGTCAGACTATTATGGGTGTACATAAATTATAAAATAAATATTTTTATTACATGAGCAACAGCGTGCAAGGTGTCCGCAGCATGTTGCAGCGCGCCGCCCGCCGCGCCCAGCTGCGCGCGCGCCGCGGGGGGCAGCGCAGCTGACGCGGGCTGCACTTGGGACACGTAGTGAGATGCTTGCTTGCACGCAGCGGCGGATAGGTCCAGCACCTGTGAGGACAATGTGCTACTGACATGATCTTGGATGGATGGAATAAGTACTTGGCATTCAGAATTAATTGTACAAAACTAAAAGCACGATTTTGGACATGTTTGCAGGGTAGTTGTGTTTTTATTTTTAAACATGAATGTCATGGCCGATTTGGCTGCAGCTGAATCATCTTCATCATCATTACAACCGATAAACGTTGTTAGAGAGAAGCCTACACACGCGTGTCGTCACAGCGACCACTCAGCAGGTGAACGCTCCACCATGTGTGAGGCACCACCATTCAGAACCTTTTGGCCCCATCGACCATCTTGTTTTACGACCATTATGCCCTGCCCACTACCACCAGCAGCTGAATACCAGTGATTAAGATGAAACAGACTATAGAATCGTTCAGCAGCGTCACCGTGGCCCTGGAACGGCAACTGAAGGAACACAGGCGGGTTCTATTTAGTAAAAGCCTGGCACTCCTTCTCCCTCCACCCAAACCGTAAGAAATTATTTGATGATTTAATGTCTGTTAGCTAGTTTTAAGATTGCGTCATTTCACGAAAATAAACAGTTTTTCTTTCTTTCTATGATTTGATATTCTAAAAAAAAAATCGTGGAACGACAGGACCTCCACTTTACAGCTGATAACAATCTCACAACGGTCTCCAACAAGCCGCTGGTGTCACTTATTTTCCCACTATTTATGTCTGTACGTGTGGGTCATGCACTCACCTGTTTCCCCTTCGTCTTGTCGGCTGCGGGACTGACGAGGAACACCAGCTTTCCAGCCGCCTTGCTGAAGTCCGTAGTGTCGACTTTAAGACTCTGCAAAAAACATGGTAACTTTAAAAGCATCATAGTACTTTGTATATTTTGATATGATCGGAAACCCTGTCACAACCGACTTAAAAAAAAAACGAAAACTTGAAAACTTGCAAATTCTTTTTTGGAATTATTATCATTGATAAGCTCACACTTGATCTCTATCTCACCTGATGGTAAGCGATGATGTCCGACGATGGAACACGCTTGCCTAGAAATGACCTATTCACTTTTGACTTAAAAAGGGTTTGTGCATACAACTGTTATTTCTAAAGTCGGTGATTCTAGTTTTGTTTCTTTATTTTTTACACCTCCTTTTTTGATGTCAGTTACAAGTCTTTTTTCTTGTATCAATATTCTCACACATTACCGAAGAGTGAATGGGTTACTTCTACCATGCAATCTCATCATCGCTTACCATCGAATGTGATAGTGGTCAGAACTGTCAATGATAAAAAAAAAATTGTAGCTAGACAGAGTTATGTTTTTAAAATAAAATTTTTGACCACAACTTACGTTTTCAGTGTTTTCACAAATATTGCGGCTGGCTTGACACAGTGCCTTCAAATCTTCCAATATGGCGGTCTGACCGGGTTGGTCCTTTGTGCTTGATAACTTGCGCGAATCTGCAAGTGTGGTAACAATAAAATAATAGCAAAATAATTTGCCAACCAACGTCTAGGGTAGAATGGCACATGAAAAGTTGCACATAACTCGCTGATTATAGAAATCTGCAGTACCAGAAGCACCGCATGTGTGCTTGCTAAACTTGATTGAAAGTTTACTAACCTTGCACAATCAAAGGCATCAGATCAGATATTTCCTTGACTGCCTTTTCAGCTGCCACGTAGTCTGGGTTATCAGCATCTAGGGATTTTTATTTATTTATTATTAGATACTAACTCATACTTAGAGATCACTCTACATATACATTAAATTAGAACTTAACAAACCACTTAAAAAATAAATAACATAAAAGTTTATAAAACAAAACAAATAACACAATTTAAAAGCAAATGCAAACTATTGGCATGATTTACTACTTTTCGCCAGAAATGAAACTTAGGTTATATGTTAGAGGACATTACGAGGAATCAATAGCAAAAAGAACCAGGTCTTTAAACCGTAACTGAACAAAGATACGTATAGAAGTATTGCTAGTATCTTTTTGTCAGGCTTTACCTATTTTAATGAGATTAAATTGGTTATTACTGTTATAATTTTCACTTGAATAAATCATTAGAGTTGCCATGAAGTATATTTAACAAAAACAAAATATCATACATGGAGTATTTTTATTTAAGAAAAATAACGCCTGATAAAAAAAACAATAGTAACTTACTAAATAGTCTCCAACTTTGTTTGGTTACGGTTGGTAGACATAATTCTTTTTGCTATTGATTTCTCATACAGTGCTTTATTATGTCATAATATGAATTATATGTCAGCTGTGTATGGTAAAAGTTTCATTCCCCTGTTATGTATTATGACAATATATTGTACTGAGAGTGGAAATAGACTCGCGGTATTGAGCTGTAGTATTTAGGAGTCTTATTTCTCTTTTATTATCTACTAGCGGTTTCCAGTGGCTTCGTTCGCGTGAAAATTGGCCCAAGAGAAAATACTCCGGAGTTAAAAAGTATCGTATGTGCTATTCCAGAAAATGGTCTGCCCGTGTGCCAAATTTTATCCGAAAAATCCGTTCAGCTGCTCGAGCGTGAAGAAGTAACAAGCATAAACACACACCAACGACCTTACAGCTACTTGTCGCCTCATGCTTGAACTAGCGCACTAAAACAGTTCTGTTAACTAGCCGAGGTACTGGGAGCGGGGTACTGCGTTCTGATTGGTCGAGACATCACATCTATAATCATATGTGTTGACAGACATGCGGCGCCTGTTATTAGACGTCTAGCTATAAGGATGTTGACACACACACACAGTCACAAACTTTCGCTTTTATGATATTACTAATCTTTTTTTCTCCGTTACTATAAAATTATTACGATAGATTGTACATCTTTAGTAAGTATTTCAGGCCATAAAAAAGCTATTGTTCCCGTCGTTATACTGACCAGCATTAGCAACGGCGAGTGCAGCGATGGCCGCGTTGAGCTGCGCCAGTCGCTGAGTCAGCCTCTGTTCCAGGGCTAGGGCCTCCTCCGGCTTCAACGGCTGCTTCGTCAGCGGCTGTAGGAATACAAGATACAAGATTATTTATTTTGCTAAGGAAGAATTTCTTTGTCCAGTTCATTATGTTAACACGTGTGTTAACATTACCCCTTCAAAACAGCCAAATTTCGTATTATGGTATGTTTGTTTATTTATATATTAACACATACAATAATATAATTATGTTGATTCCATTATGTCAACATATATTATTAATATAAAAAATTAAAAATAAATAGAAATAATTTAATTAAAATTAAATTCATTATTTGTTGTATCAATGTATGTTGTTTTATATGTTGTTTGCCGGTGTCTTTATGGATGTTATAAAAAGTGGAATCTTACTACTGGAAGCCACCTTAAAGTTCAATTCAAGATTATCAGAACCACACTCCATAAAGATCTTTAAGGAAGGAAGGAAAAGGGACTTAATTTTATACTACGTAAAGATAATAATTGATTGCGATCGGTCACTTGAAATAAGATTATACGCACGAAACGTTTTGGGCACACATTCATTATGCGTACAGCTAAGGAGTGGAATTCCTTGCCGGAATCTGTATTTAATGATGGCTACAACCCGGGAATCTTTAAGTCGAGAGTGAATAGGTTACTTCTAGGTAAGCGCGCTCCATCGTCGACCGCATTGTCGCTTTCCATCAGGTGAGATAGTGGTCAAGCGCGAACTTATCAAGAATAATAATTTAAAAAAAGACTAGACAACTAATGAAAGTAAATAGCTTTTCAGAAGCCGAAACCTTCTGCATACAGCTAAGGAGTGGGATTCCCTGTTGGAGTCTGAGTTTCCTGATAGCTAGAACCTGGGAGTCTTTAAGTCAAGAATGAATGAAAGAGAAAACAGTAACTCTGTTAGGAAGCTCTTTTTCGTCAACCACATGATCGCGTACCATCAAGTGAGCTAGTTGTCAAACGCGACCCCTACCTATAATAAAAAGTGCGAGTCGAACTCGCGTTCTGAGGGTTCCGCACAAACTTACCTATGTAAATAGTTCAATTCCCGACTGGAGATTCGATCATTTTTTCCGAATCGCAAAAAATCTTTACTGTTTTCAGATTTATTCCTATACCTGTGTGTACTATAAGACCTTGTTTTTTGCCCTTCAGGATTCTGGGTCAACGGGAAGTACCTAATACTAAAACCCTATGAATTTTGATTCCCTTGAGAGTGTCGAAAAATACTATTTTTGCGACAAAAACGACCATATTTTGATTTTTTTCACACCTTCAAGGAACCGCAGACCTAGGTATGTATATGGTTTTAATTTCAACTCGATACGTCCACCCGTTCCCGAAATAAAGATTCTTGACAGACAGACGGACAACGAAGTGATCCTGTAAGGATTCCATTTTTTCCTTTTGAGGTACAGAACCCTAAAAAATAAAAATGTCTCAACGGTGGTTTCAAGTCTCAACATACCTGGTTCAATTGTTGTTCCGAGTCGTAGAGGCGGTTCTTAGCCCCCGTCAAGCTGTTGATGAACTTGAGGCGTCGCTTCTCCTTCTCAGCTGGTGATATGGTGCTCTGAGTACCTGTATGGGCCAAATATTGAACTATTACGGTAGGATCTATAAATTCACATAGTAGCATTAAAACCAGTGATAAGTGTAAAAATACATAAGCGGATCATAAATACGTAGACTGATCAATAGTTATTCAAAATGATACAACACTGGCTGATATATTTTTTTATTTAACTTATACTTTCCCACTGCTGGGCAAAAGGCTCCTCCAACCTCTTCCAGGCATTCTTTTCTTAAGCCACCTCGAACCAGCCCTAGCGGTAGGCGTCTAGGTCTAATATAAATACAGTTTTTTTTTTTATTTTGAAAGGGAAATCATCTTGTTTGATTGATAAAAATAATCCTGGAAGTAACGATCCGATTACGGAAACCTTTCCAGTGATCGAAATCCTAGGAAAAGATGTAATAGATCCACAGGGTCATGTCAACCAGTCTGTGGCCTCTCAACCACTCTCACAAAGAAGTATTGCTATGATCAGTACCTGTGAAGCGGAGGTCTTGTCGCTCTACGATTATCTAGGTGTCTTCAAGGCTAGAGTGAATAGGCTCTTAACCTTTTGAGTACCGTAATTAGAGACACAATAAAAAAAAAATTTCGAGCGAACGCCAGCGTTCGCTTGGGGTTTAATGAATGAATAAACTAGTGCGCCTCACCATCAATGATTGCATCACTGCTTACCATCAGTTTTCTTTTTTTCGGTGGGAAAATCATCTTATGACATCCCCTGCTCTTGGGCGGAGCGAGAGAGCACTAGTTTGTATCAAGAATAAATCATTTAAAAATTTCCCGGTCTGGGTGGAGGGAGAGGGAGTGTTAGACTTTAAGTGACTAAAAATGATGCGCGCGCTTATGAAAACCGATTTTTACCGCCATGTCACAGAAAATTTTACTAGTTTTACTGTTGTTTTCTTCACAAGTGTATTGAAAAACGTCGTATGACATATGTGAGTAATTAATGATTACCGTTCTTGGCTTTCTTAAGACCCTCACCACGGCTCGAGTCTAAATACCGCCTCGACGGTAATCAGTAACGTAATATCATAATGTACTATTATTTTCAGGCATCAAGGCCCATAGTGAGATAGTACAGACAAATTTATTTAAATAAGTATGTTAGTAGTTCATCACAAAAACAAATACATAGACAATCACAAAACATAGACAGACAATCAGGCGATCTAATCAGAATGGTTTATTAAGCTCCATGCAATACCAGCTTGATAAACCTACTCATATTATTAGAGGCTACTCATAATTATACAGTTATTTTAATATCAGTAATCCTACTTACCACCTTGTGCAGATTTGCAAGCATCCACCAGCTTGTCAAGACTGTCAGCAAGCTGTTGCTGTGAGCTCAGCACTTGCTGCTTCATCTCCGGGCGCTGCTGCAGATGTGGCTGACACGACGACGTCAGCTCTGACGCGCAGTTGCGCAGTTTATCGGCCGCTGAGATGAGCTCTCTCTGGCAGTGTGCGTTGCTAATAGTTGGTGCTGTTGCCTGTGAATGATTTTGATTGAGAATGTTTTTTTTTTTATTCGTCATATAAACGTATAGGACATCTCACATAAACGCACACAACATTTTGGGAACACATTCATTGTGCGTACAGCTAAGGAGTAGATTTCTCTGCCGCAGTCAAATAGACTGCGGCCTGATAACTAGAACCTGGAAATCTTTAAGATAAGAGTGAATAAGTCACTTCTAGACAAGCGCACTCCATCGTCGCTTTTAAAAAAATGAGATAGTGATCAACTGCGAGCCTATCGACAATAATAAAAAACAAAATCCTAAGCTAAAAATAAAATAGAACTCCAAATACTTAAATCAGAAATCGGTTCTAGGTCTCAATACTCATAATTATGCTGATAACACACTAACCATTTGTTACTGTTATTTAATTAGATCTTATTTTTGCTAGCTTTTCTGCCCACAACTGGATAAAGGCCTTCTTCCATTCCTTCCTTTTTCAGCGAACCGCTTCCTTTTTCGACTTCTGCTGAAATCTGTCAAATTCGTATCGCCATCTCCTACGTGGTATACAACCCCGTTTCACTGTGTCAGGCAACAACTCTACTACTATGGCCCACAATTTGTCATGCATGTGGCAGACATGTCCGGCCCAGTCCCAAAGTTGGGCAGTCTTTAGAACCACATCAGGTATTCTAGATTTGGAGGACAGTATAGTGTTTCAAACTCGATCCGTGGCACCAAATATGCTGCGTTTCGCTACTTGTTGGTAAATCATGAGTTTAAACTTCTAGGTGTTAGTCAAAGACCAAGTCTGTACGCCATAATTCAGATACAATTTTTTTGTTACTTATGTGATTTTCTACTTCAAAAGTGTTATTGTAGTAGAAACCTGTGTGCATGCTACGCCGTAGTACAGTATGAACTACGCCGTAGCACTGTATGGTCTACGCCGTAGCAACTATCTAGCTACCCGTCAGGCCGAGACGAGACACAAATTGAGCCGAGGTGTTCAAACATTGTAATGTTTACTATTTATGCTGATAGAGCTATCTCACCTGAGCCACAGTAAGTAACGCCTGCGCGGCGTCGGCAGCGCGTGCGCCGCGGTTGTCGAGCTCGGTGGCTGCACCAGCGTCCGGTATCAGCTCTGTGAGGCGCTGTGCTTGAGACAACAGCTGACCGGCCTTGCCACAGGCGTCCGCTGTTAGACCAATCACCTATAAATCAAAGATTATTTTAAGAACTGAAAGACCAAACAGGCCAAAGTAAAAATGGATGAATGACATGGAGGAATAGGGAGTGGATAAGATCGTAACTGATGACAGGGAATAATGGTTTATATAAAAAAAAAAAAAATTGAAAAAACGTGACAGTATGATGGCAGATAATGAATGAATAACAAACTTGAACCTCCCTGTTCAATGTCCAAAAAATAAAGTAAAACCGAATTCTGGTTGTAATCAAAACAGTTTTATTTTTTATTTTCTTTTCTTCGACTGTTTATTTATAGAGTAAAATTATTCGGAAGATAACCAGTCCTTGGTGCAGGCCAGTACTTGTACAGGATGATATAATAAATATAATATAATATTCCACAACTTTCACACAACGCCGTCTAGTCCCAAGCTAAGCAGAGCTTGTGTTATGAGTACTAGACAACTGATAAACATACTTATTTATTTTTAAATACATACATAATATAGATAAATTACACCCAGACACAGAACAAATGATCATGCTCATCACACAAACATTTGTCATGGGTGGGAATCGAACCCACGACCTCCGGCATAGCAGTCAGGGCCACTAACCACTAGACCAACAGGCCAGTCGATGATCTAGCAAGATAGCCCATCTTGCTAGAGCTTCCCAGTAAAATAGACCAACGGCCTCTACAAGCATTTACCTTTTATAAAACACGCAATTACACTGATTTCATTAAACCATCTCACCTCATTCTCCTTATCATTGTCAGCCTCAGGAGAGGCGTAGAACACCAGGTTTCTGGATGCTGCAGTGAACCTGGCAGCAGCATCAGCTACACCCTGCAACAAATATTGATTACTAGCTTCGCCTACTTAAGTTTCTCCATACAAACTTTGAGCCCGTTTCATCCCTTTAGGGACTGAATTTTGGAAAGTCCTCTCTTAGGCTCGCCTACATCGCGAAGGCAAGCCTTGTGCGAAATTTCACGTTTCTAGACCCAGTAGTTTCGGCTGTGCGTTGTTAAGTCAGTCAGTCAGTTTCTCCTGTTACACCGACTTTAAAAAAAAAAGAAGGCTCTATGTTCGGCTGTATTTAGTTGTGGTACCACAACAAGAAGAGGATTCGGATTATTTATACAATGGATCGTCGCGAGTCCCTTAGAAACATATTCAAAGAAATCAATACACTGACACTGCCTTTACTTTATATTATAGAAAGTATTTTATAATTATATTATGTTCGTAAAAACTTAGGACTTTAAAAAATTAAAAGGGATTTACATAACATACATACGCGTAGCAAACATGAAATTGTAATACTCGGAGGTTAGCTAAGAAAACCAAGCATTCCTCATTGATAGAAAGAAAGAAAGAAAGAAAGAAAATTATTTTATTTGGCACACGTACACAGATACACGCAATGTACTACCAACATGATACCAAACGAAAATAAGATACTCTGATAAAGAATCTAAGCTTCATGGGGATCCGTGGCTACCTCTTAAGATGGTTCTCTTCTTACATTAACAACAGGTCACAGGCAGTAGTACTTAACAATTATATGTCTAGCTGAGTAATTGTGCCTAGTGGAGTGCCTCAGGGTTCGTTGCTCGGTCCTTTTTTATTCGTTATTTATGTAAACGACATCGATCAGTGCCTACATTCTTCTAAACTGCTATGCTTTGCTGATGATATGAAAAGATTTAGTGTTTCACAGATGCCAAAACCCTAAAAATATTGTATTGCACTTTTGTAAGAAATCATCTGGAGTACGCGTCTCAGATATGGAATCCACGTTATCATAAATAAATAAACCGCATTGAAAACATCCAAAGACGTTTTATTAAATATCTTTGCTTCCATCAAACGATTCCATATCAGTCAACTGATTATCTTGAACGCTGTAAGAAGTATCATCTGTTACCACTGGTAGACCGTCGTAGAATTGCTGACCGTCTGTTTTTGCTCAAAATCCTCAATAACAATATTGATAACCCTGACATTTTATCCAGATTTTATTTTAATGTACCAAAAAATACATTTCGTTTTAATCCACCCATACGTGTTCCTCACACGTCTCCATCCATTCACAATTAGTGTGAACTCGGCCAGAAGGTGTTTAAGCCTCAAATTCTTCAAGTAGCATTAGGTTTAATAGATTGTTTATTAGTTATTTATGTGCAAACCAAGGATGTATGCTATATCCTACTTAACTAAAAAGCTAAGCTTTTTTGTTTTTGTGCTCACACCATTTTTAATTTATTCTAATGTCTGTAAGTGAGGACTTGTAATTGGCTTCCCAATGATTATGGTTTCCTTTTTTGTCTGGCTTTAGTAGCTGTAAGACCTTCAAGTACTAAATAAATAAAATAAAAAACGCTTTTGTAACAAGTTGCCAAAGTCGGTTACAGAACTTAGGTTGTCCTTGCCAAAAAAGTGTATTACAACGTTAAAGACTACGTTGAAGACACGCTTGTATGACAATGATTGCTTCTGCACATGTGACTTCCCTGGTAGCTCATTAGGTGCATTATCATGTAAACATTTATTAACTGCTCCACCATTCTTATAATTTCATTATTTATATACATATATTTGTTGTGACCTTACTTTTGCAATGTTTTTTTAATTATATTTAAACTTCTTTTTTTTATTGTAAACATCTCATTTATTGATAAGTTCATTTTTGTTTTTGTATAACCTCTTTCTATAATGTGATTACGAGAATACTCCAAAGAGGGTACAAAGTTTACTGGGTGGAAACATTGTCCTCACACACTTATTAATATTGTAATATGGAAATATTGTAAAATCTATCTTTTTTTTTAAAGAATAACCATTTTTTCTTGCCGGTTCTTCCCCATAGGCAACGACCAATAAGAAGCGTGTACTAGCTTTTGACATTATATAAATGCTCATGGAGGCCTATGTGAAATAAAATGATTTTGAGTTTGAGTTTGAATCACAGTAATCAAAATAAACAAATAAACAGAATTATAGAAGATATATAAAAAGAGAACATCATCATCAATGCCCAGCCTAAACCCTGAAATTCAACCCTCATGTGTTTGAAAACAGGTTTCTTGCGAGCGAAGCCGCGGGCGCAACGACACTAAACATGAGGACTTGTAATTGACTCGCTGTCGTCTATGCCCGTTAATATATTTAGTTTTTAAAAGCTGGAAGTCCTCCAAGCTGTAATAAATAAATAAGCTAGTTTTTACTCACCTGAGGTTGTCCGACACTGTCACAGAGCTCCTTGCTAGCTTCACACAGCACCTTGATATCTTGTAACATTTCCGACTGAGCCGCGTCGCTCTTAGTGCCGCACAGTTTACGGGAATCTGTAAGATCATTATATTGAGACGAATGATCACAACAAATGAAAAATAAGTTTTTGTTAATTGGGTACATGTATCCATTTTTTTTCATTATTTGAATCAAAAAGTTTATCTATAGTCGCAAATAGAAAGAATTTTTCAAATCCGTTTAAAATTAAATAAGTTAAAAACCATTCAAATCTGGTGGAAGGGGAAACTGTCAAGTAACAGCAAAAGGATGCATATATAGAAATGTGACGTCATCAACATTAGGTTACGCGCGTAGAAAAGAGATAGCGAGATGTTCCCAGCACGCGGCCTCTTTTCCTCATACAAATATTTAAAATGTTACTTGCAATTTTGATGTGGTATCCAAAAAAAGAACTTACTTTTAGTGTTATCTGTTGTTTAGTACAACATTTTGTACAAACACAAGAAAGTACCCTATTATATTTTTTTCTGAACTTTTTATACTTGTGTACATGCTGTATGGGAATATTGTAATTTATTTTTTCTTTTAAATAGTAATCGTGGAGTTTCTCGACGGTCCTTTTCCATACGAAACGACCATTTGGAACCAAGCTCTAACTTTGAAATTGTATGTATGTGTCCATTTACGCTTTTGTAAATATAAAAAATCCCGCGATACGCTATTAACAGCGTTAATAACTGCGAGATAGACTGCTTATATTTTGTACTGATTTTCAAAAAATATTATTTTGTAAATAAGTAATTTATGATGGTTGATCTAGTTACCTCGTACGACATGAGGCATCAATGTAGTGATGTCGTCGACAGCTTTCTCAGCAGCCACATAATCTGGCTTCTCGCGATCTAAAAAAAGATATCACCAAATTCTGAATTAGGTATTTAAAGTCGACCATTTCTCAAACTCTAACTAAAAACCTGTGAAAATTTGGTTTTAAATTAGTGTTATAGACATTCTTAACACAACACTCAATTAAGAAACCTAGCCACAATGGCCATAAAAGCGCTGCACGAATTGATTCCGCCAAGATCGCTCCATCATCAGACCACCAGACGTACGGTGATACTGGTGGTGCATCATACGAACTGTCCAATCAAGTTTATAATTTTGTATGGAGAGGCCAACTTTTTCTACTTTCAATAGTTTAGCGATTGATTCGAGCACAGAACAAATAATTGTGTGAATGGTCTAAAGAATGCTTAGTGCGACTTTGTTTGACGTTAACGCGATTGACACATTTATCATGTTCGGCGAAAAACAAGTCGCACTCAGTGTACAGATAATGGTTTTAGGTCTGTGTGTCTTGTGTATGCATATACAGAGTGCCTTTGACATCGACGCACAAACGAATATCACAGATCCAGAAAATGATTCTGTACCCCTAGTGGTACTAGTAGTGGTGGAAATTTTCGCCAAATTTTTCCTAATATAAAAAAATCAGTATTTTTTTTTACTTTAAACTGTGTAAAATCGTTAATCTAATCAACGATGACAGTTTTAGTAAAAAGAAAAAAAATATTAAAAATTATTTAATTAAAAAGTCATCGGGGTAGATAAAATCGTTATTCTAATCAATCCAGATGACAGTTTTAATTTTAATAGTAATTCATTCATTTTTTTTCACTAAAAATGTTAGAATAACGATTTTATACAGTTTAAATTAAAAAACCTAAAGATTTAAAAAAAAATTAGGAAAAAACCTACGAAAAATTCCATCACTGGGAATACTATCCATAATCATGTACTGGATCCATGGTATTCCTTTGTGCGTCGATGTCAGAGACACCCTGTATACATATTTGTGAAGAGGACTAATGTGGGGCTACCCAAAAAACTGTTCACAAACCTGCAGTAGCAGCGGCCAGTGCAGCGACGGCCGCGTTGAGCTGCGCCAGCCGCTCTGACAGTTGCTGTTCCAACACTGCTGCGTCTTCTTCTCTCATCAGACTACATGCCATCGGCTGTAGGAAAAAGTAACAATTAATCACGGAAACAATGGTAGGAATGGTGGGAGGCTTGCGCCCAGCAGTGTATCCTACCTAAAAAATCAAAATTCAATGAAGATACTATGGAAATTGTGTACGTATGTTTGCGGTAAATCAAGACGAAAGATGAACTTAGCTCTTACCGGAGGAACTGGCCATTGATGACCAAGAAATCAGACGTGTGTGGGAGTGGGTGGCCTTTGCCGAGCAGTGGGACAGAACGAGCTAGTTACACACATAAGAATATTACACCAGGAACTAAGGATATGCAGTTTAATGTTCGAGGTTGCACTTTTGTCTAAAAAGGAGTTTTTTTTTAAGGTTGCTTGCTACGCTTACTTTCAACATTATTTAAAGTAGATAGTGCAAGGAAACATATTTAAGGAATAACAAGTAGATACTGTATTCTCTATTGTAGAAGGAGAAGTCGTCGAGGGAACAGTGGTGGCCGAGTGGTAACGGCCCCGACTTACGAGTTGTAGGTCACGGGTTCAAACCCAGCCAGGCGCATTACTTTGTGTAATTTATTTCATCACCACTGCTCTGAAAACGGTGAAGGGAAACATCGTGAGGAAACAGGCATATCATAGAACCAAAAATTCCGAAGACATGTGACATTCACCAAACCGCACCGGACCCGCGTGGTGGATTACGGCTCTTTCCATCTCCTAGAGAGAGGAGGCCTGAGTCTCAGCAGTGGGAACATTAAAAGGCTGATTATGCTATTATGCTATTGTAGAACATGGTCTAACAACAACATGGTCATGGAGCCAAGTTTCATCCAAATCCGTCCAGCCATTAAGACATGAAGAGGTATCAGAAGTTTGTTCGTGAACTCTGACTTTCGCATTTATAATATTTTTTCTACCCATTAATGTCCCAGGGTGTAACGTCCCGCAAACCTCCATTGAAAAGGAAGAAACCTCCGACCAAGCGGGTGTTGTGTCTGGTTCCAAGTTCTTCCACGCATTTTTCTCGGCAGAACTTTTTTAAAGATTTCTCACCTTAAAGAAAGTAGTACTGACCTTAGTAAGTTGTTGTGCGGCGGCATCCAAGCGTCGTTTGGCTCCCAGCATGCTCTGCACGAACTTGAGACGCTGCTTCTCTTGCTGAGCTGCTGATAGTGAGTCATCAGCCGAATCTATTTAAGTCATATTATATTATTATTTATACAAAATATTTTTCAAGAGGAGAATAGGAGGAAAAAGAAACGGCATTCTCCAAAATACTGTGCACTTAGGTACCTATATGAAAAGCAAACATCGTTCATATCCAGTTTTGAAAACCCTGTTAATTTTTTCAAGAATATTATCGTTAATTTCAAGATTAACACTTGGACTGTGTAAAGAAACGGCGCATCCGTTACCACGCGTCGAGGAGTGTCGAGTCGAACTGAAACGCATCGGCGATGAAATTCGCCTGGCAAGCTGTGTGCGCGGTCCATTCCATTTGGTGCGCTTCGGCTCGGCTCGCCTTGTGGACGCGAGCGTTACGGACACCTCCTTTATCTGTATATGTATATAAAAAAGAAATAGCCGAAACTACTAGGACTAAGAGTGTGAAAGTTTGCACAAGGTTTTCTTTTATGACGTAGACAAGTATTAAGAGAGTATTTTCCAAAATTCACCCTCTTAGGGGCTAAAACGGGGGTTCAAAGTTTATATGGTGGTCCAGCTCCACTACCACCGGGGTGTACAAATTGATTAGTTTTGAAACTATTATTATTATTATTCTTTAATGTTTTTTTTTTTTTTAATCTATAAAATATTATTGTTGTTAATTATTATTGTATTTAGTATTGTATAATGTAGAAGCATTTGTTTTCAAAGTTTGTAAATGTGAGTACCATGGAGCTATTTTATGGTTTTTAGGTTATTATTGGACTTGTTTGACATAAATGAGCATGGCAGTTGAGAGTTTGTCATGCTCACTCAAATGTCTCACTGATGGTGGCGCGCGTGTTGGATCATTCGGTTCCCTTTATAATGGTTGAGCTGAGTGGTGCTAATATTCGCGTCAGGTCCGTGAACGGGCGCTGTCAGTTGAGACTGGTCATCTCTTAGCTGCCAGTTGCTATTTTAATATCTATATTTAGTTTTTATTTTTACTTTATTGACATTGTTCTCACATGATAGCGACAAGAAACATGTAACAGAGATATTTGTAATTGCAAAACACGATTGAAAAGAGTGTCCATGGAGTTTCTTGCACATTCTTCTCCATAGCGATCTACGCTTTGGAATGTGCAATTAGCATCATTTTTTTCTGACAGACTGACTTCTTGACATTTCAAAAGTGCCTGTAAATGGTTTATTTGAAATAAATGCTTTGAATTTGAATTTTGAATTTTATGGAGAAACCTATTGTCACGCGGGCGGAGCTCCTAGCAATAGCTAAACAAAGCAGAATCACTTACCATCCTGTCCCATCTCACAGACATCTCCGAGCCTGCCCAGAGTGTCGCTGAGTAGCTGATGAGCATTTTTCGCAACTGCTCGAGACTTCTCAGTTTCTGGAATTTGCTGCGCCTGGCAGGACGCGGCCAGGCGGTCGGCGGAGCCCTGCAGCTTGGTGACGGCCGCGCTGAGCGCGTCGCGGCAGCGAGGCGAGTCTATGCTTGCGGCTGTCACCTAGAGACATTACTTGTTCATTTTTTTGGTTTTAAATTTTAAACTTTAAATTAAAAAATGTCTGTCGAACAATATCCCCGACCTGCCCGACCGCCAGCAAGGCGCGCGCGTCGTCCTGCACCTGCTGCGCGCGCCCGCCAAGCTCGGCGGCGGCGCCGGCCTCCGCGTGCTGCTGCAGCTGCTGGGCGCACGACACCAGCTCCGACGCTTGCTGCTGTGCGCCTATAGACAGCTCCATGATCTGATAACGAGTAGGAGTATTTAGATAGGGAAAAGGAAGCTTGCTTCCAAACCAACTTGACAGTCTGTTACGATGAAACTATATCCACGTATAGTTTCATCGTAACAGACCATGTAAGGATCAAGCTCTGAAAACCAATTGACCCTCTCCAGTGCTGCACTAATTGCCGCGTAGTCTGCCTTGAAATAATTTAACTTAGTTCTATTGTTACAATTTTGAGGCTTATTGAAACGGGTAAATGAGAACTCACACAGTATAGGTGGATGATGCACATCTATTTTCGAAAGTACATCTACTGGTGCACTTAACACAACAAGATCCAAGGTGGTTAGAAATAAATCAAGAATTCTGTTGTTTTGTTTACATAAGTAGTTACATTGTCTTAAGTTGTTAAGCAAGACAAAATCCCAGAAAGTCTGTTCTAAGCACGAGCAGGTATTTTGAGGAGCTCTAATGACATCACCACCCGTCCCAAGCCAATTGATAGTTTTCATATTAAAGTCACCAACGATATCAAGCATTCATTGGCATGTTCCAAGACATGGTTTGTGTTTTCAACAAAGTGTTCCAATACTCTAGGCTGTAACGGCGACGGCAAATATACAGCACAAATATAAATTATTTTAGATTTCCTACCCCCTTTAATTGATAACTTAACCCAGAGATCATCGCAAGAACTTCCAAATTTGATCAATCTTTGTGATTCAAGTTTTGTAGATACTGCGATAAGAACTCCACCACCGTAGGTTTTATTATTTAAAATATTTTTAGATCTATCTCGCCTATAGATAACGTAACGCCCGTCCATGATCTCTGAGTCAAAGATACCATCCAGTAGCCAAGTTTCAGTAAACATTATAACATCATAAGAACAGCATGCAACTTTTTTAGTAAATATCACTCAGCTTTGTCCTAATCCCCCTTACATTCTGGTAATAAATTTTTAACTGATTGAATTTAAATGCTAACAATCAATACCTGATCCTTATCCTACGCAACTTATATTGCTTATTGCAATTTATCCAGTGAGCCGGTATCCCTGATATATTTATAGTCAGCACCATCATGTTTTCTTACAAAAATCTTCCCGCCACGGACCCACACATACTTGTAACCCAGACTCTTGGCTTTAATCCTTGTCGCGGCGTGCAGCGCCTTGTTAACTAGTGATAGATGTTCAACTATATAGATATTTTCCTTTTTACCGCCAATCCCAAGAAGAGCAGTGTTGAGTTTCTCTTCAGAAGATTTATTTTTATTAAATTTGATAGAAGCCGCCAGAAAGTGGTCACGAACCCGAGGACTGCTAAATTGAACGACGATAGACTTCGGGCGGTTACTAGTTGGGGCTTGCTTTGCGATACTTGTAACATGATGTATGTTATTCTCAGTTAACTCGCTAGATATAACCTTACTAATATTCAGGACTGTTCAGTGTTCAGGCAGACATTGAATTTCCACATTTATAGAGCGTGCTTGTTGTTCCATCTGAAATAGCCTTACACCTAGGTCGTTGACAGTAGTTTTTAGGTGCTCGTTTTCCTTTTTAAGATCAATAACAACCTTGGTGTTTAATGAAAACTCGGTCTTCATTTCTTCAAACTTCACATTCATAAATTCCATTGATGTATTAAGCCCTTCTAACCTATCTGTAATCGCTTTCATTTATGTGTTGACATAGTTGGTCAAGGTTTGGTTAAGGTGCCGCATAAGTTCGTCTATCTGTTTTTTCATAATACGAGAAACTTCACCCGATGTGACAGGAGCTTCAAAGTTGACGATAGGTACCGAAGACTCTTTTTTTCTATGCGTTACATTAGGATCACTTGCCTGACTATTGCGCACTGGGGTGTTATCTGCGTTTCGGTTCTTCGGCTTGCAAGTCGGACACATCCAATTATGCAAATCAGTTAGCTGAAAGTCACAACCCAGCTGCGTGAGGCAGGAATGGAATTTCTGGCACGTTGAGCATTTTACTACAGCACTTCCCTCAGCTATGACTTCAGAGCAATAGCTACAATTCATTATGGCACGACTATGTTTTAGACTCACACAAAAATAGATTCATTCAATAATCCTGTGCACACTAATAAAACGCACGCTAATAAAGGCCCTCAGCTGCCGACGAGCTTCCGATGCATAAGTCGGCGAGAAGAACGTCGCAAGCGACGTGAATAATAGGTCTTTACCTATGTAATTGGAGATTCTATAACCAGCATTTTCAGAATTAATTATCTGTGGATTGGCGCGCAATTCGAAATTCAAATAAATTTTATTCGAAAGACGTGTTAATTTAATTTCAATTTCAGTCATTTGTTTTTAGATAGTTTTTTGTTTTTGTGACATTGTGGTAGTTTTTGGCGCTATGGATAAACTGAAAATTCGTAAAATTTTCGAATATGAGTTCCTACGTGGAAATACCGCTGCGCAAACAACACGAAACATTAACGACGTGTACGGGCATAACACTGCTTGCATAAACACAGACCATTATTGGTTCAATCGTTTTAAATCTGGAAATTTTGAGTTGAAGAACGAGCCTCGCGGTCGGCCGGTAACTATTGTCGACAACGACGAATTGAAGGCGATAGTGGAAGCGGATCCATATCAATCTACGGCTGAGCTTGCTGCGGGCATTGGAGTTAGTGTCAAAACAACATTGAAGCACTTGCGTCAAATCGGAAAGATAAAAAAGCTAGATAAGTGGGTGCCACACGAACTAAGCGACCGACAGCGAGATTTACGTGTCGAAGCATGCATAGCACTACTGAATCGGCATAGAAACGAGGGAATTCTTAATCGAATTGTTACCTGCGATGAAAAGTAGATCCTGTACGACAACCTTAAGCGTTCGTCTCAGTGGGTGGACCCGGGTACAGCACCTAATCAGTGCGCTAAAAAAAAGATTACTCATAGGAAGATGATGGTGACTGTCTGGTGGACCAGTGCCGGACTTGTACATCACAGCTACTTACCGAATGGCACAACAGTGACGGCAGATGTCTATTGCCAAGAATTGCAAACAATGATGGAGAAGCTCGCAATTCAACAACCAAGACTAGTCAATCGCTCTTCCCCATTGCTTCTCCACGACAACGCGCGAGCTCACACTTCACGACAGACCATCGCAAAGCTACAAGAGTTACAGCTGGAAGCTCTCCGTCACCCACCGTACTCACCGGATCTTGCCCCAACAGATTTCTACTTTTTTCAAAATTTAGACAATTTTTTAAGTGGGAAAATATTCAACACCCGTGATGCAGTACAAAACGCTTTCGCTGACTTCATCGCCTCCCGTCCGGCAGACTTCTACAGTAAAGGGATAAACAAACTGCCATCAAAATGGCAAAATTGTAAAGATAATTTGGGCCAGTACTTTGATTAGCTGAAATAAAAAAAATACCAAAATTTTTATATTTTAAAATTATCATACAAATCTCCAATTTCATAGGTAAAGACCTAATATCGTGTCACTTACGCGTTGCACTCAGTAGGTTGGTTCCCGCTGTTTATTTAATTTAATGGCTGTATAAGAAAATCATTGTTCGATTGTTTTTAGTCACTAATTAGTTATTATGAGTATTTAACACGAAATATATAACGTATCACATGTATTAGCGTTAATGCTATTAGACCTTATAAGAATCAGTACACGACACTAACTATTATGCGGGTTATTAAATATTTTAGACGGTACAAATCAACACAGGTACTACTCGCGCACCGTTCAGTGGATATGATTTTTAAAAATGATTCTAAGATAATTTTTAAATTCCTAATCGTATACTCACATGCTTCTGCTTTCCCTTATCAGCTCCCGGACTGACGAGGAACACCAGCTTGCCTGAAGCTGCGGTGAAGTTGGCAAGCGGTTCACCCTGGGCCTGAAACCAACCGTCATATTATAATATCGTATTAAAAGGCTAGGAGGCAGTGTATAATACAACGATCCGCTGGCTATATGTACGGGTGACTAAGCCATCAACAGAGCACGGCACATTCCCTCTCGAGGAGGCCTGAGTCCCAGCAGTGGAAACATTTAAAGGCTGATTATGTGTGGTCGCAGCATAGAATAACATATATTCTATGCTGCGACCACTACACACACACGCGCCATCACACTTAAAGTTGGTATTACAATTTGGCGCCATTCATTTATTACGTAAAACGATTTCTGGGGAAGGGGTCGATTTAACCTTTCGTATGCATTACAGACACAATTAAAAAGCCATTGTGTCCCGCGTACATCTGCGTTCTGGCATACAACAGGTTAAGGAAGTTTTTTAAGTGGGAAATCATCCAATGACTTCTCCCGGTCTTGGGCGGAGCAGGAGGGCGTGTCAGACTTTTACTGATTAAAACCAACTCCTATATTCCTTCGTAGCCTTGCGTTCCAGGACCACGGGTTTTCCTTTCAGAAGCGAACCCATGGTCCCGATCTTGTACGCAGCTAGGCCCCTTCGGTTTTGCTGACATCTTGTTGAGGCGCGCGTGGAATACTACGCGCCGTCGACGACTTGGGCTCGGTTCGGACGGTTACCGGACGGCCGGACAGTGAGCTAACCATTGCTCGCCGTCCCCAAGCCCGCGCCTACGGTGGCTGGAATTCGGAGTCGGGATCCCGGCGGCTGGGGCGTGAGGTCCGTTCCCTCGCATTACAGTTTCGCTCGCGAAAGCGACCGCCGGGACCATGGCCTGTACCAAGGACCGGCACGAAAGGTCGTTGCCGTTAAAAGTCGACTTTTAAAAATTGCGTACGAAAATAAAATTCGACTAAAGTGTCATCCTCCATTAATCGGTTAATTATACGGATACGTTAAAAAAAAAATTAACTTACATGTTGGTAGCCATCTCCCTCGCACATGTCCTTGCACGCATCACATAACGCGCAGAGATTATTCTGCATCGCGGCGCGAGTAGCCTCGTCCTTGTCTGAACTTACGACCTCCATATCTAGAATAAGTGACAGTTCACGTGCAAGTCAATTATTCCTACGGTTAATTATTTATCTATATCTACGCTAATATTATAAAGAGGTAAAGTTTGTCTTATTGCTTTTTTGTTTGTAGGAGGTAATCGCTGAAAGTATAGCCAAGTTACAACCATTTCGTGTCGAATTCCGTTCTCCAATCGGTAAAGCCTCGGTGTCAGCAATTGTAGAAAACGATAAGTTGGTAGCCATGTTGACGCGCCTAAGTCGGCCGCTCGTTCTATAATGTCATTCTACAATAACAAAGGATGTAGCGTTGAACATTGTAGAAACGATAACAATTCATTCTATCATTATGAACGATGTGAACTTAGTTACGAATTTTCTATTCGTTTGTTCTGATCACGTGATTTAACGTTGAGATGATGTCATTCCTATACATTTGATTAGTTTTCGACTAGCGTTAACGATTGAAGATTATCAACTTGGCTAGGGGTGCAGGTACGATTGCTAAAATTTTTTCACCGATAGAAAGCTGCTTTATTCCAGAGTGACATAGGCCTATGTACGCGAGTGAAGCTGCAGGCAAAAGCTAGTATGTATATAAAAGGAGAAACTGACTGACTGACATATCACCGATCATCCGTAACTACTGAGAATAGGAGTGTGAAATTTTGCACGTTTTCTTTTTTGACATAGGCGAGTACTAATAAAGGATTTTCCAAAATTAATCCCATAAGGGAATGAAACGAGAGTCCAAAGTTTGTATAGAGAAACCTACTTTCACGCGGGCGGAGCCGCTGGCCGAAGTTAGTTATTATCAGGGGTCGGAATTAGGTAGAGTTAAATATGTACTTACACCGATTTCATACAGCAATAGAATAAAGTGGATATGCCTCAAATCCTGTGATTAATTTTAAAGAGCAGAATTTTTATGACACGATCAGAAATATAGCAGAAAAAAAATTCTTCCTGGATTAATGATGAGGAGGAGGAAGTGTATAAATTTGTTAACCTTACCTCAGTTGATGTAGAGATATCTTTTTCAATGAAAAATACTAATAAAATTGTATGTTAATTATCTTTGTTTTATATGTTTTATTTATCTCTGGAGTTTTTATTATCATTTATTTGTAATATTGTTGGCCACACGAGATTTTTCATTAGAAATCCCGGGAAGATCCATAGTAATATCAACATTTCGATACAAGAACATGAATAACTCTACCGAATTTCGACTTCTGGTTATTATTAAGGGTTTGTATTTACCTTTAGCAATTTTCGGCATCAGGTCAGTGATGGTAGAGACGGCCAGCTCAGCAGTTTCGAAGTCGGGGTTCTCGCGATCTAGAAGTAGGAATAAAATGTTTTAAGTATATAGCATAATCAGCCTTTTAATGTTCCCACTGCTGGGACTCAGGCCTCCGCTCTAGGAGAGGGAATGGGCCGTAATCCGTAATAAATTTAAGTACATAGCGCTTTTAAAAAATCATTACTTTTTGTAAAAATAAAACCATGACGAAATAATAATTCGGTAAATGATTTAATATTATGGAAAAGAGATTATTGAAATTAGTTTATTTTTTTTTAATACTAGGAATATACCTAGCGATAGGATAGTCAACGGATTACACAAAATAATACTGCAATTTCTCACAGGACCTATATTGACTCAAAATAAGAGCTATTTGAGTATTCTTAAGAAAATAAAAAGAAATAAAATACATTTATTTAACACATAGACAATAAACAATGAAGAAAGAATTACCAATGTAAATCCTTAAATAAAAAAAAAAACACTACAACTGTGTCTCATGGCCTAGTTCAGCATAATGCCAGGCAATTATGAAGCAGTTTAACTTACTTTGTACAGATGTAAATTATAGATTCTTAGTTGAGTAATTTTTTATCTTAGTTTGAAGCAGTGTGGTATATTCTGAAAAGCTGTTTCAGTTATCTTTTATTATTGTATTAATAAGGCCTACTATCCACGAACGCGTAGCTTCGTCAACAGAGTTTCATAGTTTAGTATGTATGGTTCACGCAGGCGTACACCAAGCGTATAATGAAAAATACGCGTCTATGACGCTGCGCGTCCGTGGACAGTAAGCCATAGTTTAGTATGTAAGCTTCACGCAGGCGTACACCAAGCGTATAATGACGAATATGCGTGGAAGCTACGCGGCCGTGGACAGTAAGCCATAGTTTAGTATGTAAGATTCACGCAGGCGTACACCAAACGTATAATGACGAATACGCGTGGAAGCTACGCGGCCGTGGACAGTACGCCATAGTTTAGTATGTAAGATTCATGCAGGCGTACACCAAACGTATAATGACGAATACGCGTGGAAACTACGCGGCCGTGGACAGTACGCCATAGTTTAGTATGTAAGCTTCACGCAGGCGTACACCAAGCGTATAATGACGAATACGCTTCTATGAAGCTACGCGGCCGTGGACAGTACGCCATAGTTTAGTATGTAAGCTTCACGCAGGCGTACACCAAGCGTATAATGACGAATACGCTGCTATGAAGTTACGCGGCCGTGGACA
Organism: Mythimna pallens; assembly: GCA_961205895.1. Taxonomy (NCBI): domain Eukaryota; kingdom Metazoa; phylum Arthropoda; class Insecta; order Lepidoptera; family Noctuidae; genus Mythimna; species Mythimna pallens. Next base: position 15,146,273 of record OY540850.1, on the reverse strand, counting down.
GTACGCCATAGTTTAGTATGTAAGCTTTACGCAGGCGTACACCAAGCGTATAATGAAAAATACGCTTTAGAAGTTCACCGGCAGTGGCAGCGGCGAGTGCAGCGACGGCGGCGTTGAGCTGCGCCATCGTGTGCTCCAGGCGACGCTGGGCGCCCGTCTTCTCCTCCTCGCTCGGGGCAGCCGTGCCGCTCGACGGCTGATGAGTAAAGACACACATTAAATTTTTTCCCAGGTAATAAAAATACCTACATAGATAACATGGTCAAAAATAATAAATCTATTACACCTAGTAGCAAATTTATTTATTTATTAGGAACACCAACGACATATTAACAAGATATTTTACATGTAGGTAATTTTACAGACTTTCGATTCTGTTCAAATATGTCAATTAAAAGTGTACACAGCATAGACAATTTGACAATACATATAAATTAACTGGTTTCTGCCAGCGGATTCGCCCGCGTGATAGTAGGTCCATACAAACTTTGGACCCCTGTTTCATCCCCTACGTCATAAAAGGACCCCTTGTGCAAATTTTCACACTCCTAGTCCCAGTAGTTTCGGGTGTGCGTTGATATGTCCGTCAGTCGGTTTCTCCTTTTATACTATAATATAGATATTGGATATAAATTAATGCGCGGAATGCTACAATGTTAAGAAGAAAGTCATTATTATTGCTGATCAGCAGGGACGCTTCGTTCAGAGAATCCTTCAAAAACTATTAGGAAATAAATACTTAGTTATATGTTTCTGGAAGCGAGGGGCAACATTGAAACAAGTATTAAACACCGAAAAATCAGAAATAAGTTTGTTGGGTAAAAATGACTTTGTAATTGTACTAGGGGGAGTCAACGATAAAAATCCAGTTGAAATTCAAATTAGTTTGATAAATTTCTTAAATAATACACAACATACTAATGTGATTGTTTCTGAAGTACTGTTTAATATTCATTTGAATGTAAAAAAGTTAAATTGTGAATTTAAACTTATTTGTTCTCAATACATTCACGCAACATACATAGGCATGAATTACTCAATGTTTATTCCAGATTATAGTTCTTTGGCATTACATATATCTCAGTTGACACTAAGGGAAATTTTACGGATTGCTTATAAACAAAATTTTGATAAGTATTCGATAGAAAAGCACAGCATTGATACTGCTCTAAAGTGTACTGACAGATGTACTCAAACCGAAAATAATGAAAATTCAAATCAACAAAATGAAAGTTCTCTTACTAATAATGATTTTTTTCGACTATAAACATTTAAACATTCTGCACCAAAATATTAATGGTTTGATTACTAAATTAGATGAGCTAAATGTACACTTGTATTCATTAAGTAAAAACAGTAACGAAAATCCCGTTGACATTTTATGCATTACCGAACACAATATGACCCCGGAAGATACTAAAATACTTAAACTGCAAAATTTTATATTAGGAGATTTCTTCTCACGTAAAACCCGGAATGGAGGGTCGTGTATAATGATAAGAACAAACCACAAATTTAAAATTATTTCAGAAGCCAGAGCCTTAAGTATCGCAAATGTTTTCGAATGTAGTGGTATCGAACTGACGGACCACAAAATTATAATATTATGCATTTATAGACCACCTAAAAATAAACGAGACATTATAGTTCTATTTTTTTCTAGACTAACAAAATTATTGAGTAAAATATCGTACACAAACAAAAAAATTATAGTGTGTGGCGACTTTAATATTAACAGATTTGAGAAAAACAACATATCTAGAGAATTTGAACAACTACTATCAAGCTTTAACCTAACATTGACAATAAATCAACCTACTAGACTGAATAGCGGGACCTGTATTGATAATATAGCACATAATATCAGAGGTTCAAAAACAAAAGTTCTGGAACTTTCACTCTCTGACCATACAGCTCAATTATTGACTTGCCCAGTAAAAAAAAGTTACTATATTACACACTGGTTTAAAACTAAACGTGACTATTCCGAAGAAAATATATTAAAATTTATAGAATGTATTAAGAATCTCAGCTTTACCGAATGCTACACTAATGATGACCCTGAAAAAAACTTTGACAAATTTTATAATTTATTTAGGCTTTTTTATGATTTGTGTTTTCCTGACACACGTGTAAAAATACCAATTACCAAGAAGCCTGCATGGTTAAGTAAGGGTATACGGATATGTTCGAAACGCAAACGCCAATTATTGTGGAAGTATAGGCTGACGTCAAATCCAAATGATAAAAAAAATTTAAAGACTATTCAAAAAGACTCAGAACTATAATTAAAAAAACTCAGAAGGCTCAAAACAGTTATTATATTAATTCAGCTGCAAACAAGGGGAAAGCAATATGCAATATAATAAATAATTATAAAACAGTTACTCCAAAAGAAAATATTACGCAAATAAAAGTAAAAGATAAACTAGTTACAATGCCTAAGGAAATAGCACAATCATTCAACAACTACTTCATTGATGAAATACAATCTACTGCCAGTGGGTCAGTTACAAAAACCTATAATAAAAATTCAAATTCCATCTTTTTAAAACCAACCAATCCACATGAAATAGATAAAATTATAAAAGGACTAAACAACACGAATAGTACAGGGTATGATAACATAAGTACGAAAATAATAAAACGAGTGTCTAGTCACATAGCTCCAGTAATTAGTAACATTATTAATCTTTGTCTAGAACGTGGACTTTTTCCTTCAAAATTGAAAATTACGGTTATAAATCCTTTATTTAAAAGAGAAGATAGAGAAGATATGCGTTTTTACAGACCGATTGCATTAATACCAGTGATGGCAAAAATTTTCGAAAAGGTTATATATGATAATTTATATAATTACTTTGAAGTCAATAACTTATTTACTACTGAACAATTTGGCTTCCGTAAAGGAAGATCCACCAACGATGCTCTTTTTAATTTTCTTAAGAAAGTAATGACTGGATTAGATAGTAAAAAACAAATGACCGCTATTTTTATGGACATGACTAAGGCTTTTGACCACGTTGACCATAACATCTTACTTGACAAATTGGAAAGATATGGGATAAGAGGGAATGCCTTAGATTTGATTAAGTCTTATTTATCAAACAGATTTCAAATCACACGAATAACGAAAATAGATAAGGACACAAAATTCGAACATATATATATGTCGGACCCTAAACTTGTTAAATTTGGCGTCCCCCAGGGAAGTATCCTTGGGCCTCTTCTATTCATTATATACATTAATGACCTACCAAGGTCTATAAACCAGGACATTATATTGTTTGCTGACGATAGCACTGCTATTTTTGCTGATAGCGGTCAAGAAAATTTTGAAGTACAGGTGAATAAATCTCTCGAAGATATTATAAGCTGGCTGATAATGAATAATTTAAAAATAAATATTGATAAAACAAACTATATGTCCTTCACAAATAAAAATACAAAGTCGAATAAGATCAATGTAAATTATAAAGGCAAAACAATAAATCAGGTTAATTGCACAAAGTTCCTAGGAGTCCATATCGACTCGGAACTTAACTGGAAAATGCAAGTAGACGTTGTCTGCAAAAAACTTAACCAGTTTTCATATGCTCTCCATGTCCTTCGAAAAGTAGTAAATGAAAACGTATTACTGAATGTTTATCATGCGTACGTGGGTTCTACACTAAAATATGGTATATTATGTTGGGGTAACTCTACTAACAGAGAATTTGCATTTAAAGCCCAAAAAAAATGTATCCGAAGTATATGTGGACTTAAACAGACCGATTCATGCAGAACGGAATTCAGAAGATTAAAAATCTTAACTCTAGCGTCAATGTATATATTGGAAGCAGCTTCAATCACAAAGCGCGATATCAGTAATTATGAGACAATGAGAAGTACAAGACATAAAAACGAACTTAAGGCAGCTAAAAGTAGAACAGTTAAGTTTAAATCAAGCATATTTGGTATGGGTGTCAAAATTTATAATAAATTGCCAGATTCTATTAAAAATATTGAAACATTAACTACTTTTAAATACAAACTCAAAGAATTACTGATACAAAAAGTATATTACACAATCAATGAATTTCTAAATGACAAGTATTTTGACTGAAATATATTTAAGTAGGTTTGACAGGCGGGCGGTTATTTTATGTTGAGATATTTGAATGATTTTATTGTTTTTCAGTGATTTGACCAACGAATTTATTTTTTATATATTATTCTTACTTTGACATTTATTCACAATTGTATCTTGACATTATTATTTAACAAATGACATTTTTACTTCAATTCTTCAAGTGACATTATCAACTTCATATAATATTTTTCATTGTTATTTGATACGCTGAAATGAATAAAACTTAATTGTAATATTATCTCATTATAAATAATGTTTGCAAGGAAATGTATTATTATAATAATAAAGCTCGTAATTTGCATGCCTCAAGGTATAATATGGTTGGACTGTAATATAATTTCAATAACTCTATGTAATTACCCATATTAGCAAATAAATGATTATGATTATGATTAAATTAAAAAAGAAAATTTGATGCTAGAAATAAAATAATTGATATAAAATATATAGATTGAATTATTTAAATTATTAAATTAAATTAGGTTGATTTGAACGATAAATTAAAATTAGAATTAAAACAAAGTTGAAAGCATTTTTTATTTTATTTAGCCTATACTTTCCCACAGCTGAAAGAAAGAAAGAAAAAGAGTTTATTCACGAGCTGCTGCTGCTGTTGAGCTGGACAAAGGCCTCATCCTACTTCTTTTAAGAATTCTTTTTCAAGCCTTATAGATAGCAATCTTACCCCTTTAATTAGTAACAGTAGTAGTGTGAAAGTGAAACCCGGGGCCCTGGGACAAAGGCAAAGAAGGAACAGGAGTGAGTTTTTAGTCAGTAAAAGTCTGACACTACCTCTCGCTCCGCCTAAGAGCGGGATTTGTCATAAGATGATTTTCCCACTTAAAAAAAAACCCTTTAATTATTACCCACACTAGGAATTACTCCTGTGTCGTGGGAGCGTTAACAAACATGTAAACTCACTTACACAATACACTCAAACCCAGAACCACTATCTGTAGATTATACAAATATCTGTTCCGCTCGGGAACCGAACCGACGATGCGTAGCACAGCAGCCGATAGCTCTAACACTGGGCTAACCGTGCTGTATTGGCAAGAAAAAATCACGTAAAAAAGACTTAGATAGCAAAAAAAAAAACACTTTTTACCATAGTTTACTATACCAGACAGTTAAAATATTGAATTGGTTACTGTTTGAATTAAAGAAGCACACTGTCAAAGGGCGCTCGGAGTTTCCTTGTGTGATCGTATCAGGAATAAAGTTATCCGCAGGAGAATCAAGGTTGCCGACATAGCACGAAGAATCGGCAAACTAAAGTGGCAGTGGAACTGCGTACTGGAAGACAACAAAGTGGATTCGGTCGCGGGTTCAAACCCAGCCAGGCGCATATTTTGTTTAATTTATTTCATCAAAACTGCTTTCAAAGCGGTAAAGAAAAACATCGTGATGAAACCGGCATATCCTAGAACCAAAAATTCGAAGATATATTGTGACATCCACCAACACGCACTCGGCCGCGTGGTGGATTACGGCCCATACCTTCTCCTGTTTTCTATCCTCTCTTCTTATTTTAATCTTTTTGACATCATTATTATTATTTATTTATTTTTTATTCAATTTTATAAATTTTATCTATTCTTATGTTCTTTATTGTACACACTTAACAAATTATTTAAAAAAAAATTAGACAGCTGATGTACAGAGGCGAGCTTAACCCACAATTGGGTTTTCTGACAGCAAACAAACAACAACAATGAGCAACAATGGGTTGGTTTGACTTGGGTTGGGTTTTCTTAATTCTAATTTTAACCACTTTGTAAATGGTTTTTTGAATAAATAAACCAATTAAATCTGTGTAAGTTAATAGACAGGTATTACACAGTACACACACAGCTATACTACATACAATACTGGCAGGAATGAAAAGGACTATTTAAGAAAATATTTTGTCTGTTGATAAATCTATTTTTAAGTTTTATTATGTTTAATTATGTGATCAGTTTGATAGACCATCAAAACGCGTTACAAAACAACATATATCTTTTTATACTAAAACTGTAGCACATTATCCTTTTACGTAAACCAAAAAATAAACTAAACCTTATTGCGTAACCATAAGGTTCAAGTTAAGCTGGCACCGAGGTGTACCGTTTCGGTACATTGGGGCCGGAGAGGTTAAAATAAATAACACTAAATATTTAGAAATCAATCTCTTACGCTTACGTTTTATCAATATACACAACATTTATACATAAGTACTTCTTATAGATATTTGTATGTACGTGTATTTGTATTTGTAGGTACGTGTTTATCAAAGAGTTGATAATTTCTCAAGGAGAGTCCATCGGCGCCGTGGCTTAGTTGGTTAAAGCGCCTGTCTAGTAAACAGGAGATCACGAGTTCGAATCTCGTCGGGGCCTTGTGGTTGAAATACTTTTTTTTTAAACTGATATTTGTTTTCTTTTACTATGTTTTATGAAATAAATAAAATATTTCATACAGACAATGCGCAAATATTACTATTATTGCGCGTGATGACCGAGCGATGACCTATAAAACACACTTTCAAGACAAACCAGTTTCATTACCGTTAAACGCATAAAGTATTATACAAAGTGACCATAGTCTTATTATATACTTTTCAACAACTAAAAATGATGCAATACAGACTTTTGTTTTTTTATATAATCTCAGACAAACAGCACATTTTTTCTGTATTCTTATCCTTACATAATCTATATTATATATAAAAGCGAAATACTACTCACTAATTAATCACGAAATCTCAGAAACTATAACACCTACAAACTTAAAATTTGGCAGGTAGGTTTTTTATAGGTTTCTTAAACTCCACCCCTAAGGGGGTAAAACGGGGGTTGGAAGTTTTTTTTGGAGAAACCTATTTTCACGCGGGCGAAGCCGCTGGCAGCTAGTATATTGTAAAACAGTCACCAACAACTACTGTTCCATTGACAAAAAAACTAAGCCCAATTGTGGCTATATTCTCACCAGATGGCGCTGTTCATATCTCTAACTATCAACATGGTCACGCCCAGGCCCTATCAAGCTAGGCTGGTGGATTTATTCAAAATAAAACTTACCTTATTCCACTCATCAAACTTCACGCCCAGCAACCTATTCTTGGCTCCAGACAAGGTGCTGATGAACTTAAGTCGTTTTTTCTCTTGTAGCGGAAACACGCTGTCTGTTCCATCAACAGCTATGACACAAAATTATTTATTTTATTATTTATATACACATGGAACCAGTGAAATATTTATAATCATTAAAAACATTAGTACAAAGGCCCGGCTTATTTATAAAAAGTAAATTATATGACTAGGGGTTAAAGCGGTGTTATAAAGTCGCGGGCGACATTTTGAATTCCAAACAAAACAAAGGTTGATATGTGTTAATCCCGAACGCAGTAAGGGACTTAAGACTTACTTACTTAACTCCCGAGTACTACGAGGGAGTTAATATAGAAACCTGAGCGAAGTGAGGAATTCAAGCCACCTAAGACAACGACAGCTTTATCCCCGTGTGGGATACTGTATAATTAAAAGTAGTAATTGAATGTTAATTAACACTCGACATGTTTTGAAATTTGAAACAAACAAAATTCACTACTAAATTGAACTAGAGTTTTAATTTTCTACAACGCTCCCGCTCTTCCTTTTTTTTTTAGAGTAGTAACTAATAATTTTAAAACCTCACCTTCCAGATTCGAATAACCATCTCTCAGCCTCTCCAATGCTTTTAAGACGTCATTCTTCCTGGTGTGCAGCAGTTCTGCCATGTGCTGCCTCGTAGGGTCTTCAACCAGCGGCCTCCAGGTGGTCTCCAGCTGGTTGACTGCGCAGGCCAGGTTGGCAGACGCAGCCGTGAGGGCGCTCTGGCAGTGGGGTTCATGGATTGCGGGGGCCGTTAGCTGCGAATGTGACGTTCACAAATAAGTGAGAGATCTTTGGAAAGGGAAACTGTCAAGTATTAGAAAAAGATGCATACACCGTCATGTGATGTCGCCGTCTTTAGGTTAGGTGCATGTTACGTATGTATAAAAGAGATAGCGAGATGTTCTCACCACTCCCCAAATCTTTCTCAATATTTGCAATATTAAGTGTTATTTGTTGTCTCATCATCATCATCATCATTTCAGCCAAAAGACGTCCACAGTTGGACATAGGCCTCCCCCCCAAATGCCGCCATAATGACCGGTCCTGTGCGTCTCGCATCCATCGGAATCCCTCGACCCTCACCAGGTCAACGGATTTGTTGTCTAGTATAAAACATTACACAAAAATAAACACAGTGAAATACTCATTTTGACATAGTCTGCATACTATATTGTAACAACTGAGATGCGGTTGACTGTTCTTTAAAAAGCAAGGGTTTCCAACTGGTGTACAGTTACTAAAGCCAGATGATTTGGGTGTCCACCTCCTAGGTGGGCTATGATGCTAATGAATAAAGATGAAACCAGTAAAAGGAAAAGACTGAGCTATAGTAAACAAGAGATATCTTTAAGCTTCAATGCTGATAAAGGAAGGCCTAGGTTCTTCCGCATTCCAAACTTACCTCTGCAGTGTGCAACAGGTCCCTGGCTGCGCCTGTAGTGCGCACCCCCGCCTCGTCCACGTTTGCTGCTGCAGGCATCGCGGAAGCCTGGCAGGTCAGCTCGTTGGTAGTCACCAGGAGGCGGGACACCTTGGCTCCGACGTCTTTTGCTAACTGAATGATCTGGTAGGAAAAAAACAAAACAAAACAAACAGTTTTTATTTGCTTCGAACCTAATCGAAGGTCGTCACAAAAGTAAAAGCGTGCTCTCGGCGCCAAATCATGATGTCATCCTTTAATCTCTCACATAGTCGTGACAGTGGCGTGGTGGACACATTTTGCTTTGTCGTGTATACATGACTGTGGCGTTAAAATAGTTATATTAAGTAAAAGATGGTGCTTTAATAGCGTCAAAGTCGATAATACGAATATCTATAGGTATACCTATTATAGAGCAATAACTACTGATAAATGATATTTATTTTGTAAATAGGTTTAAAAAAAACACTTAGGCCGGTGTTTCCTAGCTTACTACCCTGAGAAGAAACAAACTCAGGAGTCAAAGTTTCTTTTAAAGTCCATACAGTAAAATATGTTATGGAAACTACTGGTTCAAATTGAAAAATTCTTTTAATGTTGGATAGCTCATTTATCGAGAAAGGCTAACAAAACGCTACAATCAATAGGAGCGGAGCAGTAACAAAACGCGGGTGAAACTACGGGGGAAAACTAGTTTTATTAATTTTGCTACAAATTCAAAACAGTGCTTCCCAATGTTTACATATCCTTTAGTTTTCTTCAGTAAAAATAATGACATACCTCATTCTCCTTGTTCGCATTGGCTCCTCTTGAGAACGTGTACAGCAACTTGCCCGCGACGTCCGCGTACTCATTTGATGCTTGTTGCATTTTCTAAAAATATACTACTCGTTAGAATATTATATTGTAGCGACATCTAGCGCGTAGGAACTAAAGCTCGGAATCTTGCATCGAAAGAATGAAATAATAACATTTTATTTACGGGAAATGACGTAATCTTAGAATTAAGAGCTCATACACAAGCGGCATGTTGCCAACGGCAGAGGTAACTAAAGACAACTGCGGTAAAAACGGAGATTTCGACACTTTCAATGAAATCAAAATTCAGAGGGCACTTCCCGTTGACCCAGAATCCTGAAAATTGCCATAAAGAAAGGTCTTATAGCACAGGTAAACAATAAATCTGAAAATAGTAAATTTGTTGTTAGGTCACAAAACAAAAACGATTTTTGGCGTCTTTTTTGGAATTGAACTATTTAAATAGATAAGTCTCACACTTGCCCAGTTTTTTTATGTGGGAAATCTCAAATTAATGCCTTCTCCCGCTCTTAGTGAAGGGGGTAACACTCCCTATGTTAGACTTTTACTAACTAAAACCCACAGTATTCTATCAGTTGCACAAACCGCACCGTCGGCCTGGGCTTGACTTCACCGGACGGTGAGCTACCCATTGCTCGCTGTTCGCTATCGGTACTAACCTCATGATTCTGTTCGCCAGTCATACCGCAGACCTTCTTGGCGGCGTCAAACAGAGCTCGCATCTCTTCTTGCAGCTCCTTGCGGGCTTCTGGCTCCTTGGTGCTCGCTAGTATTGGACCATCTAGAAACAGACAAAAAGGTCAGTACCTAAAAAGAACTCTTATTTTTTAAGTTAAGGGTTGTTGGATTGTGTCTAAGGGTGATTGATTGATATACTCTTTGATTATTTTTAGGGTTCCGTACCTCAACAGGAAAAAAACGGAACCCTTATAGGATTACTTGTTGTCCGTCAGTCTGTCTGTCTGTCTGACGGTTTGTCTGTCTGTCTGTCTGTCTGTCTGTAAAGACTCTTTATTTCGGAAACACGTGGAGGTATCAAGTTGAAATTAAAAGCATATACTTAGGTCTGCGGTCCCTTGAAACTGTGAAAAAATCAAACTTCTAAGTTACCGGAAAAAAAGATATGGCCATTTATGTCGAAGAAAACGTATATTTCGAAACTCAAGGGACCCAAAATTCTAAAGTACTTCCCGTTGACCCAGAATCCTGAAATTTTGCATAAAGCAAGGTCTTATAACACAAGTATAAAAATAAATCTGAAAACAGAAAATTTGTTGTTACGACACAATTTTTTTTTTTTTTTGAAAAAACTTCGAAACTCCAACCACGAGTTGAACTCTTTACATAGGTAAGTTTGTACGGAACCCTCAGGGCGCGAGTCCGACTCGAACTTGCTTAGTTTATTTTTTTTTATTTTATTCGGTATCTGGATCTGTAATTGTTGGGCAAGCGAGTGATTAGCCCACTGAACCTTAATCCGGTAATAAGACGATCAAACGTCGTAAAACGAAGATGGATTGGTCAAACGCTTAGGAGGGAATCCGATCATGTGATCGAAATATACTTAAACAGTCGGTATGTACCTAAACAGGCGTTGGACTGGAATCCTCAAGGGAAAAGGAAGCGTGGCCGTCCTCGGCAAAACCTGGCGACGTACCGTGTTGGCAGAAGCGACGGCCATCGGATTAACATGGAGCGAGGTGAAGCGTAAAGCTCCTAAGCGCCCTCTGCCCCAGCTAGGGGATATAGGATCTTAAGTCAAGTAAGTCAAGTCTAAAGGTGAATTTTTCAATGAGGATCAATCACATAATAGCAAATCCGTTTAAATTTTTACTAAGTACATCGTATGTGTAATAATTTACTGAGCATTTATTTTTATTATTTTATTAAAATCCGTCAAGAAATGGTGGATTTATTAAAGTTTTTCTGAACGGCTACTAGGAAATGCGCGCTCTCGCTGGACTGTTTACGATGACGTCATCTGTCATGATCCGTGCGACGAACGGCTTCATCGTATTCACTCGCCGGTGGAGACCGATCATGACAGATGACGTCACAGCGAGTCGCTCCATTCTCGGCCGCGTTTTTAGAACTATTACACAAAATTTGCTGTATCTTCGTTATTTTTGGTCTGATTTAAATAATTTCTTCACTGTATTTACTGTTTTTTTTTTAACGCTATAAGTCTGCATACTCCACAAAATCATTCTTAATTCTTTATTGTACACAAAAACAAAACATAATAAATTGACATACAGACAGTTCATGCACAAAGGCGAGCTTAACTCAGCAATGAGTTTTCTCCCAGCAAACCTTTGAAATATAGAGAGAGAACATATTTGAGGGTAGGATCCAGTGCATAATATAAACTTACATACTAAGTCTAATATATAATTATATTATACATACTATATTACCTAATATTATGTCAATAATGAAAGGAAGTGCTCTTTAAGTTTCCTTTTGGAGACATCTAGAGAAGGGCTATCGCAAAGAGAGTGTGGCAGAGAGTTCCAGAGACGTAATGCAGTTACATGACTGATTCTCATTCCGCGATGCAGGATTTCGTATTTTTTTGTTTTTATTTTGTGCCATAGATGTCGCTACATAGGAAACCTTTTGAGTAGAGATGACATGGTAAGGGGGCTTTAAGTCAAGAGCGAATTGGTTACTTCTGATGAACGCGTCATCAGAAGTATAACTATTTCTAAGTAAGCGTACTTCATCGTCGGCCACATCATCGTTTACCATCAGGTCAGATAGTGGTAAAAAACGATCCTATCAATAATAAAAACTGGCCAAGTACGAGTCGGACTCACGCACGAAGGGTTCCGTACAGTCAACAGCAAAAAAAAACCGGTAAGAAAAAAACCACTGTCGTACAATACGGTCAACGTAACTTGACGGCCCTGAACATAGGCTCTGCGAACTTTAGCGCATGTACACTCGTAAAAAAAACTGTTATTGACATTAATTTTTTAAACCAAATTCGGAATAAAAATTACTAATACAGGGACCAAGTACAAATAAAATAAATATTAAAACACTTTGGAGACAGAAAGCTACAAAAATAACTTATGAATTAAAGAAACAAACCGAACACTACACAAAAAACTTAACAATTTATTAATAACAACCAACGAAAACTTTTGTCACCGCCTGTGCTCAAGACAGAGACAGGGATACGAAAATAACACCAATGCTAACGTGTGAGTGAGACATATTACTGCGTACCGAACATTGCCGAATAAGTACTAAGTATTATTAATTATTTATTTTAATCCCATATGGTAGAGTATTTTTATTTTTTATTACAATTACTATCACCAACTTTATGAAAATTTTATTTATGTGTAAGCTGTGTACTTCTTTAAGCGACAAGTTCACCATAATAACAGATATATATGTAAGCAATTTTTTGTAATATGTAATTAGTGAATAAGTCGTTGGAGTACCTTAATATAAATAAATAAATACCAGTTTTTAACCTTTGGGTACGGGAACCCTAAAAATTTAAGGTGTAAAGTAATAGATACCTTTTGCTATTGCAGGCATCAGCTCATTGATGGTGTTCATAGAGTTGATCGCAGTCGCGTAGTCGATATTTTTTGGATCTAAAACAAAACATACAATATTCACTGATTAGGCGAATTTAATCGCTCTACCTGTGGAATTTGATACTTCACTCTTTTTTTTATTGTTTGTATCAAAAAGTAACTATATACAAAAAATAGAAATTTTCTAATTCGTTTAATATTAATCAAGTTAGAAACCTTTCAAATCTGGTGGAAGGGGAAACTGAAAAATAACAGTATACGAGTAATTTCAGGATGTACAGTACATATTGAAATGTGACGTCACCGTCATTAGGTTCCGTGTGCTCAAAAGAGATGGCGAGATGTTCCCACCACGCCCCCACTACTCCTTAAACTAATATATGGAATGCCAATTGCTGCTTCATTTAGTAACCAATTTTGATAATGTTTTCAGAAAAATATTTCTTTTCGGTGTTATTTGTTGTTTAGTACAAAATATTGTAGTGTGAAGTGTGTGAAGGTTATACTTTTCTAATATTATAACCACTTTTTGCTTCACCTTGAAACCACAGGCATGTTAAAATAGACAAGCCGAAAACAACAATCCTTGTTTTCTCAACTGCCGTATTGGCTCTTCACCACCCTCGGTAAACATATAGAGAATCCTTATGGCATTAATTTCTGAAGATTAAATAAATAGATCTTACCAGAATGCGCCATAAGATACTGAGCGATGGCCGCGTTCAGCTTACTCAATCTGTCCTCCAGGGCTTTCTCCAGCTTCCTTTGTTGTTCCTTGTTCAGCTTAGGTCCGGTGTAGTCCTGGATAAACGGTACAAAGGATTGTAATCAAAGAACGAAGAAATTTTATAGATGGTCAAAAGTTCCTTTCAATTCGAGAATCACTTGATTTAAATCATTTAAAAAAAATAAGCAAGTGCGAGTCGGACTCGCACACTTTGGGTTCCGTACAAACTTACCTATGTAGGTAAGCAGTTTGATTCCCGAATTAAATCCTAAAGATTTTTCTGAATCGATTTTTTTTTGTTACGTAACGACCTGTGCCATAAGACCTTGCTTTATGACAAATTTCAGGATGCTGGGTCAACGGGAAGTACCCTATGAATTTTGGTTCCTTTGAGTGTCGAAATATACCTACATTTATTGTGACATAAACGGCCGTATTTTTTTTAGTTCTGTAGCACAGCTGCCAATCGCACAACCAGTGCGCCAATCGTGCCCTCCAATCAAATCAATGATCGATCCAACCGGTCCTAGTCCTAGCTGAAGGCTTTAGATTATTAAGGTTGCCTCAAGTATCACCGGTTGAACAAACGACATGACCTACAAGAGGCCACTCATGAAAAACCTATGTCGTCAGTTAATATAAGCATAATCAGCCTTGTAATATTCCCACTGCTGGGATTCGGGCCTACTCTTTAGGAGAGGGAATGGAACGTGTTCCACGTGAGCCCAATGCGGATCGGTGGATGTCTTATATCTTGGAATTTTTGGTTCTAGGGACCGTTTTGAAAGCAGTGGTGATGAAATAAATTACACAAAGTAATGCGCCTGGCTAGGTTTGAACCCACTACCTATAAACTTTAAACCAGCACTGTTCACTCCGCCACCACTGCTCGTCTCTGTCGTCAGTTAGTATTACCTTGTTCAGAGCCTGTGCTGCGGTGTCAACAGAATGCAGCGCGGTGGTGGCGGCCGCTATGAAGGAGGCTCTTCTGATGGTCTGTTCAGTCTTCTCGCCGTCCTTGAAGCTCTTGCGAGATCGCTGTAATACATAACATAACATCAACTATGGGTAGAAGTATTACAGTACACCAACATTTTTCACCGACTTCAAAAAGGAAGAGGATATATTTATGTTCGACTGTGTATATTTTCAGCGTTACCGAGTTGGTCCCACAGAAATATTGTTACGAAGTTTTTTGTGAACTTCGAAGACATGGAACGGAACTCCTCATAAGATCACAGCAGAACTGTTACGACAAGGACTGACTGAAGGAAGAGGGGGGGAGGAAACATTGAACTGCACGTTGCACGATAAATAAAAAGCCGTGAATGGGTCTAACGTGTGTCAATAATATTATTATTTGTTTGTTTTTGACGTACGCCAAGCATGTTAACATGCATCGTGGCGCAAAACGAAACCCGGGGCCCCGGGACGAAGGCAACGAGGGAACAGGAGTGGGTTTTTAGTCAGTAAAAGTCTGACACTATCTCGCGCTCCGCCCAAGACCGCGATTTTACGATTCGTTGATCCCGGCTGTCATTTGTAGACCTTAGACAGTCGCTACAGGTAGTCGTAGCTAAGGAGTATCGTGTTATCCAGTTGTTGCGTTTTGAGTAGGTTCTCAGCTGCATCCGATTGGACTGGAAGCCGTTCTCAACATAGATCACACACACAACAAATAATACGTCTTTTGACCTATGAAATTGCAGTTTTTTAAAACGGGTTGCATTGAAGTGTTATATATTTGGATTGACTTGGAATTATAAGTTCAAATAAACTATATATTAAAGTACGTTATTATTTTTTCGAAATTAGGTATTTATTGATTTCTTTGTGTTTTGTATTTTCTGTAATATCGCAGTAGGTATAATAATAAATGCTAAAATAAAAAAAACGTTTTTTCATATTAAGAGTTAAAAGAACTCTGTGTTCTTGATTTAAAAGCTTTCATTTTGGAAATTTTGTCTTGTAGCCGTCCTGAGAAAAAAAAGTTATTCGAGAGATAAAATTTCCCACATGAAAGTGATTCAAACAAAAATAGACATCCCATTCATTAGCAGTTTTAAATCCGTATACATCATCAATATTCCAATCTCCTTAAGTTATCTATACTAATAATATAAAATGGTTTTGTATTTTTGTTTGTAATAACTCAAAAACTACTAGACCGATTTTAAAAATTCTTTCACCAATAAATGCTACTTGATCACTGAGTGACATAGGGATGGCGTCGGGCGATGCCGCTGGCAGAAGCTAGTTAGAAATAATCTAATCATACCCTGACATAATCGCTGCGCCTCCTGGTCTTGGGGTCGATGGAGAAGTACATCTGAGTGGTCAGGTCGGCGATGCACTCAGCAGCATCCTTTGCGTCGTTGGGGTTCTTTAATAAACAATATATTAAAATTATATTAGATGTTATTTTCTCAAATAAGAAATACATATGAAAAAATGTTTATTATCTAACCAGTACATCAATAAATATACAAAAATTAAATATTAATAGTGGAAATTAATATCAAAATTGGCAAACGAGACAATTTTAAATGAATATATCTATCTCTGTCGTCAAAACGCTGTTTTCTATCGCGACTGTATGAAAGTGATGAACTTTGACGTCAAAAATCATATCGGACTTCATTTATTAGAATCTTTGAAGCTTTATAATTTTGGTTGTTAAAGGTAAAAATTATTTAATTTGACAAATCTATATAAAAGCGAAATACCACTGACTGATTATTCACGAAATCTCAGAAACTATAACACCTACAAACTTAAAATTATTTGGCAGGTAGGTTCCTTATAGGATGTAGACATCCGCTAAAGATTTTACGAAACTCCACCCCTAAGGGGGTAAAACGGGCGTTGGAAATTTGTATGGAGAAATCGACATTTACGCAGGTGAAGCCGCCGGCAGAAGCTAGTAAAAATATAAATATATAGAAGTCATGTAACATCCGCGAAGCCTACATTGGGTCCACATTCCCTCTCCTAGAGAGGAAGCCCAAGTCCCAGCCAGCAGTCGGAACATTATAAAGCCGAATATGTTTAAAGATGTCACTCACAACTTTGCCTGGCACGGTAGATCCTGCCAACTTGTTCATGAAGTTGTTCAGATCTTGTAGCTCGTCCAGAAGCATCTTCTTTGCATCTTCAATGGCTTGCTTATCCGCTGTTTCTTTCACTCCTAATCAAAATAACCATTTTTATTATTATTTTTACACACTTGTCAAAGTTTTACACGTTTTAAACAATAACAACTCCTATCTACGTTTTTTTGTGAATTTTGTGCAAGGCCTTAGATACATTAAGAGACAAAATGTTCCCTACACAATGCGAAACACTTAATCTATGTGACGCTACGACGTTGCTCAGTGCCCTGTAACTTGCCCCCCAATACTTATGATGCATTCTCGTGACACGGCCCTTGTTGTTGGAAAATTTGACAGCATTGCGCGTCATGTTAGGGGACATTTTGTCCCCTAAAATATCTGAGAAAAAAGTAAAAATGCTTGCCTTTCCAGTACTTTACTCATTTGTGAGATGTACTGCCCCCCCCCCCCCCTAGCAGTCACAACCGTTTCGTTTTGATTCTTTTTCTTTTTTCTCCAATTCCTTTATTCTGAGGTCATCTCAACGCTCAGTCACGTTGTCAGAACAAAAGAAATAGGAGGCGTGGCCGACTCCGAGGCGATCAACGAAAAGAGAATCGAAACGAAACGGTTGTAACTTGGCTAGGGGGGCTGAAATTAGTTGAAATTTCACGATAATTTAATTGATATTTGAATTGGACTTACCTTTCTCGACAACTGGGAAATCTTCCTGCATAGTTCGTACTATTTGTTGAGCATCCTTCACGTGGGTGTCCGTGGGATCTGAAAGGAAAAAAAGATTACATATTTAAAAGAAAAAGAGGGACCTAGGCTTAGACAGATGATTAATCTGTTAGCGTTCCCGCCAAACGCTAAGTACAGAATGTATGGCAGTGACATTACATGTCTCACCACTTATCGCGTACATACATAACTTCTCTGCAGGCACACGTTTTGTTCTTGGTTTTTAACGGGAACCGATGCTGCTATTAATGTAGCCACCTATTGGGCCCAAACAGTTTGACGAGTTTACCATCGAATCGAAAAGAAGAAGCGGGAACGCTAACAGAAAACTCATTAGTGTAAAATTTTTTTTAGGTTGGAATATTATCTTATGACATCCCCCGCTCTTGGGTGGCGCGCGAGGGCGTGTCCGACTTTTACTGACTAAAAGCCCACTCCTGTCCCTTCGTTGGCTTTCGTACCAGGGCCGCTTACCGGATGGCCGGACGGCGAGCTGTGACAGCATTACCCTACGAAATAAAATTACCATTCTTCTGGAACAGAAGTAAACTTCTTAACGAATCTTGGTTGGTTATAGTTATGTACCTGTGAGCAGTTCTACTATCTTGACGGAGTTGGAGTTCATTCTGTTCAGTTTTCTTATGCACTCCTGAGACATGTCACCGCGGAGAGGCATTTCACCTTTCTGGAAAGAAGAAGACATAGTGATGGATAAGAATATGTCAAAATCAGATTTGGTTAAGTCCAATCTACAAAGCCTGGAGTACAGGCGTAGGGTAGTCAGCCTTTCGGTATTTTACAGGTTGAATTTTGGAGAGTGTGCGCGGGAATTGCATGACTTCATTCCGCCATCTCACTTCTACCATCGGACAATCTGTGAGCTGTATGGTCGTTAATTTACCCTTACGTTGTCGTAACATTTACGGTCCGGACTAAGCGTTTTGCTTCGTCGTTTATACCGCGTACATCGAAGGACTGGAATAATTGGCCTGCTGCGGTCTTCCCGTCCGATTATAATTTAGGTGTTTTCAAGGCTAGAGTGAATAGGCTCATAATAAACTAGTGCGCTTCACCATCAACGATTGCATCACTGCTTAACATCAGGTGTGATCGCAGTCAAGCACTACTTTATATCAATTAAAAAAAAACTATCCCTTTCAGACACCGGATTCTTGATGATTTTGAGACGTCATGCTAGGGTCATTTTTTCGCTCTAAGCGGTGCAAGAGGGCGTGTCAAACTTTTGCTGATTAAAACCATAGCTGTGTCCTTCAGTTACCCTTAGCGGTTTAGGACTACGGATTTCCTTTTCAGAAAATCCCCGCGTTCCTAGCGGCCTGCTGGCCCTGCTGGGCCCCTACGATTTGCTGACGTCTCTTTGAGGAGCGCATGAACGCTGTTAACTACTGGGCTCGGTCCGATTGATTCGATTATCTGACAGCCGGACGGCGAGCTACCCGTTACTCGATGTCCAACTGGTTGAAGCTAGTCTGTCAATATTTATGTGTAGGTTGTAGAATCGAAATTAATACTGACAGCTTGCTACGTGGACCGATCAGAATTCTTGCAACCACCCGCACTATCGCCTTGTTTCTGCTACAATAGTCTGCCCATATTCACTTGACAACCAGACATAGGAAAGCTTAATCTAGTTCTCTATATCTATGGTACCAATCTACTAAGGTCTTTATTACATGACATGGGTAGGATTACAGCAGAACGAAGATATGCATATTTAAGATAAGTGATGGCTCAATTGCCATAAAAAAAAAGAGAAAAGGATAGGTGACATTGTATGAATACGACAGCTGTCACCCGCACCATCCTATAGCCATTGTAGTGTAACTACTTACCAAGGCCTGTTGCTGGTTCTTAAGATGGTCAGTGACGACAATCTGCTGCACCGTCGTTATCATGGTGCCGGACTGAGCATGGGAACCTGGTAGAAGATTTAATTGCATCATTAATTATACATTGACTTTCTGTTTAACTTGACGGGGGAAAATCTGGTACTGGCATTATAGTAGTACCAGTGGCTTACTGCGACCAGACCCAAGAGCTATAGTGATGGAATATGTGAATGTAAACGGCGTTCTTTTCTAGGGAGGGGAGGGGGCAGTCGTTTAGATTTTTTTCAGGGTAGGAAAATGTCAAATATCTTCTGTCATCTCTCAGAAAGAGTGTTATACTTTTACTGACTGAAACCCACCCGTATTCCTCCAGTTAAGCTTTGCGTACCAGGACTACGCAGCGACTCTTTCTAACAAAGAGTTGAGCACTAGATACATCAATAAAAAAAATATGTATGAGCATTCTTGAATAGCCCTTACCTTGATCACTAGCCACAATTCGACTGGGTCCGACGAAGGATTCCGTCACTAACTTTGTCGGATTGCTTCCCCCACACATCTCGATGAGATGGCTCCTGGAATAGATAATTTTGTATCCTTATTGTATCACTGCTCTCAAAACGGTGAAGGAAAACATTGTGAGGAAACCGGCATGACATACAAATAAATAAATATTTATACAATCTCATCTGCGGTCTACCAGCAGATGAGATTGTATAAATATTTATTTAACAATCTCTGATCCAGTCCTTGGACGCCACTACACCTATCATAACCGCGAAGGGCGAAGTAGAGTCAATCAATTTCTTTATACGAGTATCTAACGAGTTTCTTGCCGGTTCTTCTTCATAGGAAACGACCAATTGAAACCGTGCACTAGCTTCTGAAGTTGTATAAGTGCCGATGTAGGTTTATGTGAATATAGAATTTCTATCCTACTTACTTGCCCATCTGCACGTTGTCATGGCAGATAGCCATGGACTCGCCAGGGTCATTGCTGGGCTTGGCCAGCATCCGGCGGCGGATGATGTCAATGTAACCTTCTAAGATATCTCGGATCCTGTGGCAGTCTTGGGTCTTGACGCTGTATTCCTTGTCACTGGGGAAGATAGATTAATATTTACTGCAGGGATCGAACTTTGTGATCCGTAGCGCATATTACATAAGCTGTGTTTGTGCCGCCAACAATTTTTCGCAATACAATAGAAATTAGTGCGAAACACTATATCGTGCTCCGAAACTCAGATCGTCGACGTGGCTCAGAAGACTGCCCAGCTTAAGTGGGGTTGAACTAGACATGTCTGCCGCATGTCAATGGATTTGTGGGCCCGGTAAAACACAAACTTAGTGCCCAGACCAACAAAAAGATGGAGGACTTAGAAGCCTTCTCTAAGAATTAGTAAGAAGTGGATCAGATCCGGGAACAATGGTAAGAATGAACGGAGGCCTCTGCTCAGCAGTACAGTATAGGCTAGTTATAATAAAGTATAATATATAATTGAAATTGTGATATCAGTCCGGAGTTCTTAGACTTTAACGATCAGCCTTATTAACACCTAGGTCGAGCGTATTGACATTCTTAGGAATCTCGTCTCCTCTAATAATTCTTCTTTAAGTATAAAGAAATTTATGGCTTGTTTCAAGACCGAAAAAATTTACATCAGGTTTTTTTGTAATTATTTGGCCTGGATACTAAGTCTTTTGAGCCATATTTTCGTATCAATAGTTATTTTGTTTGCCATTAGAATATGGATGTACAGATTCTAATATGTTTTGTAGTACTTGGCAGCTAATGTATCAAGTCAACCTTCTCGGCAAACTTCGCTGATGGAGTCAACGCTACAATAAAATTCTCAGCGCCTTTTTACCGAGATCGCACCTGTTTCAATGATTCGACATATTGTCCAATTCCGCAGACATTTGAGATACAAAACTACACTAATTTTACATCACAATATTTAGTGAATAATAGGAATCAATTTGTAAATAATTAAAACAGACATTGAAATTCACTCAAAGATATCCTTCTTAAAACTCCTGACATCAGATTATTTATATAATAATATTCACACAACTATCACACAACGCCGTCTAGTCCCAAGCTAAGCAGAGCTTGTGTTATGAGTACTAGAAAACTGATAAACATATTTAAATATTTCTAAATACACTCATATTATAGGTAAACTAGCCGCTGCCAGCGGCTTCGCCCGCGTGAAAATACATTTCACCATACCAATTTTGTACACCCGTTTCATCGCCTTAGGGGGTGAATTTTAGGAAATGCTCTCTTAGTGCTCGCCTACGTTATAAAAGGAAACCTTGTACAAAATTTTACGCTCCTAGTCCCAGTAGTTTTGGCTGTGCGTTGATGTGTCAGTCAGTCAGTTTCTCCTTTTATATATATAGATTACACCCAGACACAGAACAAATGATTGTACTCATCACACACGTTTGTCTCTTGTGGGAATCGAACCCACGACCTCCGGCATAGCAGTCAGGGTCACTAACCACTGGACCAACAGGCCAGTCTGATTTCCAAACAAATTCTGTTTCATTCCGTAAAAGGCTGTGAAACAAACCTGTAATCTCCGAAGTTGAGTGTGAAGGTCTGCGACTTGCCGGCGTGGTAGGTCTTGACGTGCGTGAGCGGCCACTGCTGCAGGATCTCCTTCGTCACCTCGTCCAGCCGCAGGATGGCCTCCGCGTTGATGCCCAGGAGACGCGGGACTAGCTTCTTCTTGTCTTTTTGTTTTTCCTGTTTTTACAAGACGTATTGAAGAAAAATAATATGTGGCCTAATGATCATAATATGTATTATCATCATTTCAGCCAAAAGACGTCCACTGTTAGACATAGGCCTCCCCCAAGTGTCTCCACAACGATCCTGTGCGTCTCGCATCCACCGCATTCCCGCGACTCTCACCAATTATAATGTGTATACTAATATAAAATATTTTCTACAGTCTACATATCCTACCAGTCTATATAAATATAAATATGCCTAGAGTTGTGTTTGTAAATTCTGACTTAGAGTGCTCCGGGGTGCACACTTGGATTTTTATTAGAAATTCTTAGTAAGTACCAACAAAGTATCTGCATTTGCGCCCGTTTGTTTAAAAAAAAAAGAAAAACCATTTAGGCTACTTTTCCACCACAGATGTGCTATGCAGGTATGCTGCGAAGATGTAATAGCCAAGCTGTGAAACTATGTGACCGTTTCCACTGATACTAAGCTATGTAGCGGTGCGAGTAAGATTTACTATAAAGATGCGCCGCCGCAAAGTAGCTGCGCGAGGAATGTGTGATCCATAGCACGCATCTATAGCACGCATTCATAGCACGCATCCATAGTACGCATCCATAGCATGCATCCATAACATGCATCCATAGCATGCATCCATAGCAGTATAGCACGCATCCTTCCATATAAAAACATATTGTATTTGAATCCGTTTCCACCAGTGCTGAGCTATGTGCACCAATGAATATGATTGCCGTGCCGTGCCGTCATTTCCTGCCTTCTCTACCCGTTCTCAGTATCTCAGTGTTACAAGAGATTTTTCTTTTTATTGACAGTTTCGCGTTGAGCACGCTTGCCTTGAAGTCACAGCCAGTAGAAACACAGACTCAGAAAACATTATAGCTCCTATTATTTAAATTAGAGATGACAAACGACCCAAGAACCATACCTTAACCAAAAAGAAGGTGACTCCATACGTGGGCATAGCCCTAGCAGTCTTGATGTACAGGAACTTGGCCTCCAGCTCGCTGCTACCCACGTGAGTGGCGTACTCTTTCACGATCTTCTTCTCCATGCCCCAGGCGCTGGAGTACTGTTCGGGAAGGTATTCTT
The DNA here is from genome assembly GCA_961205895.1 of Mythimna pallens. Taxonomy (NCBI): domain Eukaryota; kingdom Metazoa; phylum Arthropoda; class Insecta; order Lepidoptera; family Noctuidae; genus Mythimna; species Mythimna pallens. Next base: position 15,122,942 of record OY540850.1, on the reverse strand, counting down.
CCAGTCTAGGAGTTTGAGAGGTGGTGAGATATACTTATATTTACTCTAATTAAGAATTTGAAATAGTAGTCTAAATTCTAGCATAATATGCTATGAAAGTTGGGCATTTATTTATTTAAACTTCATCTACAGTAGTGGTACATAGGCGGAAAGAAAGAAAGAAAGATTCAAAGAAGAGTGAAAGAACACTATCTTTCTATCTCGTCTTAGTTGCATATTAGTATGTATTATTTTATTATATTATTTAGTATGCATTTTTGTGATATTTATTTTATTATGTGTATGTATATAATTATAATAGTATATCTTTATTTTATTTTATTTTTTGGATGTTATATGTATTTTGTATGTACGAACTTTCCTTTTACTTCTACACACAGTATCTACATCTCTATTTTCTCCAACTCTCCTTTCGCAGGTCTATATGGATAAGCATCACCTTTGTACAATTCTTCCGTTTCCTTCTTCTTTTCTTCTATTTATTATTGTGTGTACATAAATTGTTAAATAAATAAATAAATAACGGCGGACTTAAAGTAGAATTTGACAAATACAAATTTTAGAAACCAGAGGCTCTTAACGCGATACATTTCATGACCTAAATTGAACTGTTAAAGGGATGGCTATAAAGGGTGTACAGCTCCATCCCTATTTCTTGCTGGCACGCCTGATTTTTTAATATATCATGGTAAGGCCACAGGTAAAGGCTGCAATTGTTATATTTGATATGTGGTCTTCTCTATCTTGCATTTCGAGATATATGTACTTAAAATTGTGTGACATGGATAGAACTAATGTTCAGCCTACACGACACCTGCTAAATACTTAACGTTAATTCACGGTCTTGTAGCGACATCTATGACACCAAATATGTGCTAAATTTAAAAGAACAGCCCCCTAGCCAAGTTACAACCGTTTCGTTTCGATTCTCTTTCGTTGATCGTCTCGAGTCGGCCGCGTCTCCGATTCCTTTGTTCTGACGTCATCTCAATGCTCAGTCACGTATTCAAAACAAAGGAATTTGTAGGCTGCGTCATACTTACTTTTCAATAAATCCAGACTTGTGTTTCTTCTCATCATAGTCTAACAACTGGATCTGGCACTGGATTCCCGCGAACTTCACCGCTGTAAATAAATTAATTAAAACTTTTAACGTATTGGATATTTCATACATAACGTAGAATAATTGATTCTCCAAAGGTATGAACATACCGGGCTGCCCAGGGCAAGGGTAGGATACAGCCATGCAGTGCATAAGGAGTAGCTCTTAAGGCAAACAATTCAATGCCTTGCAACCCAGTTAAATTAACCCTGCAGCAGGCCTGTTTATCTTGAGCTGCAGGATTGTTAAAAACGCAAAATTGCAACTGAATGAACACAGTTGGGTTTTAGTCAGTAAAATCTGTCACTCTCTCTCGCTCTGCCCAGAGAGGGAGAAGCTATTAAACCAACAAGAAAACTGGGCAAGTGCTAGTCGGACTCGCGCACTGAGGGTCCGTACAAACTTACCTATGAAAACAGTTCATTTCCCGAATTAAATTACGAAGATTTTCCCGAATCGCAAAAAGTTTTTTTTTTGGATATAACTACAAACTTACAGTTTTCAGATTTTTCCTATACTTGTGCTATCAAACCTTGCTTCATGCCAAATTTCAGGATTCTGGGTCAGCGGGAAGTATCCTATGAATTTTGATTCCCATGAGAGTATCGAAATACACGTTTTTTGCAGCCGTATCTTTTTTTTTCGTTAACTTGAAAATTTAATTTTTTCACAGCTTCAAGGGACCGTAGACCTGAGTATATGGTTTTAATTTAGACTCAATACCTCCACGCGTTCCTGAGATAAAGGGTACTGACAGACACACACACAGACAGACAGACGGACCAGAAAGTGATCCCTAAAAAGGCTACTTTGTCTTTACATAAAGGTGAATGTAAGTAAGTTGTCTACTATGTCACGAAATTAAATTTTTGGCCACGTTTTCACCTGCAATCAGCGCGCATGGAAATTGCATGCTACCGAAGTACAATATTAATATTATGATCAACCGTTCGCTCGCGTGCCCCATAATGTAATAAACTTGCATGCGAATCACTTGCAGATGGTTAAGCCTAGCCCTTATACCTTGCATATTGTACAAGCATCTCTTTGTAATCGTTAGTGGTTCCAGGCAGATGGGTAGCGCCTTTGACTTTGGTTATAGCAATGTTAAGCGCTTACCGGTCAGTCTGCGAAGCGTATCGGACTAGGCAGCAGACCGCACCACCAGAATAACATGAACACCTATTGACATCATGTATTTTACATTTATAGTATCACTATAAACGTCATACATGATCTTTGAGCACGCCGCTCAAAGTTGAGTAGCATTGGAATATTCGGGCTTATGATAATTAGGTCCAAGCTCAAAGTAAGTACCTAGTTCAAAGTCCAATGATTTTACAATAAGTGGGGAATGTACGACGTATAGTCATCTTAGTTTCAATGCGAAAAAGAAATGATGATGATGACGGTACCTATCAATAATTAAAAAAAATAATTAACCCCTTAGGTGTGAAGTTTCGTAAAATTTTTAGCGGATGTCTACACCCTCTCAAACCTACCTGCCAAATTTTAAGTTTGTAGACATCTAAAAACTTAAAATTTAACTATAGTGATGACGCCATACAAGGCCTTATCTATAAATGGAAGAAAAAAACGTGTTGCGCCGACCCTAATTAACACGGGATAAGGGCAAGATGATGATTATAAAGGGTTTTATCTAGCAATAAATAAGATCCGGCTTCCTTCTTTACAAATCATCATAATCACCATCCATTGTTGGACATAAGCCTGGCCCAAATGTCGCCACAATTAACGGTCCTATGCGTCTCGCATCCATCGGTTTCCCACAACCTTCACCAGGTCATCGGTCTTCCGGCACGCAGTCGCCACTCCAGAACCTTTCGGCCCCAACGGCCATCTGTTCTGCCAGCAATGTGCCCTGCCCATTGCCATTTAAGTTTGGCTATTCTTCGTGCTATTTCGGCAACCTTGGTTCTCCTGTGGATATCTTCATTTCTGATTCGATCACGTAAGGAAACTCCGAGCATAGCCCTTTCCATTGCCCTTTGGTTGACTTAAAACTGTAATTTTGTTTTTTTTAGCTGTATTAATTGTAGTTGTCACTTGTTTCCTCGCCTATATAATTATTTAGTATGTATGTATTTAAGTATGTGTTTTAGAGTTAAGTATGTACTTTATTTTCTCTCCAATTGTTTATCTTATTTTGTAATGCACCAAGTGCAACCCCATTTAATGTCCAGACAATCTCTTTCCATACCAGGTTGCCTGGAAGAGATCGCGGAATGCGATAAGGCCGCCAATTGTATGTTTTTTGATATAAGGCTCATATGTATCATTTATTATCTTGGTGTACAATAAAGTATATATAAATAAATTAATAAAACTTTCTTTACAAATACATTGACGTAAAGAAATAAAACACTCAAATTAACCCATAAAAAATACTTTATTGTCATAACCTTAGAATCTAAAACACTACCTAGTACCATCACTGCTTCCAGCCTGTCCATCCTTATTCACTATCTGCTGCAGCTCATAATCCTGCACCACTTGAAATATCTTACTTTTAGCCTGGTTCAAGTAATAAGGACTGAACTTCCTTAGCGTCGAACCTATTGTTAACAAGAACACGTCTAAAGGATCTGTAGGACTCAACTCTTGGAACATAGCTTCCGAGAATTCTCTTGAAGAGTTCCCGTCATCTTGCTGTCTCTTTCTGAAGACTGGTTTTGTCTCTCTCGGTTCCTCGAAGTCTAGAGCTTCGTCAACGAAGACTTCCGAAGGCATTTCGACTTCGCACGCATCATCTTCGAGAAACCCTGCGTATTCTTCAGCTGTGGATCCTGAAGAGACGGGTTCTTTAAAGTAAGGTGTCATGAATGATAGTTCCTCTTCGTATTTGTACTTGTAACTGTGAGCGTTCGGGTTTTTCAGTCTTTCGCGGAATTTTCGCCGCATCATATCTCGAATGTTTATCCATCTTGATTTGCAAACGAGGGCTGGAAAACAAAAGGTTTTGAATCAATCAATTACTTGGTTGATAATAGAAATTACGATCTAATCTACCAAGAGAAAAGCAACAGGATTGTTCGAAAGTCATCGCGGTCTTGGAACGCAAAGGGCAACTGAAGTGTCAGAAGTCAGTAAAAGTCTGGCACTCCGTCTCGCTCCACCCAGAGTACCAAGTTATTTCGATTTCCCACCACAAAAAAGTATACTTAGAGGTATACCTAAGTACCTAAATTGTATGCATGTGTAAAAAGTCATGCTTTGCCATCAACTGGTCATAAATCAGCGTCTATTATTATTCCCATTTATATTATTCAACGACTGATTTACGTGCTTATCCACATAATATATAATTATTCGAACATTTTTCCTGTCGATTTAAAACAGTGCTGGATGGATGTCTGTAGACTTTTCCTATGTAGGTACGACTCTATTGTGTACATCGACGCCTAAGACTAAGCATTAATTTTTGTATTCTGCCGCGCTTATGATAATTACAGTAAGTTACATTTTGATCGAAATTGAGTTAAATATACAGAAATGTAGATCTCAATCTCTACATTTCTAATATATACTTAACTTAATTTCGACCAAAATGTGACTTACTGTAATTATCATAAACGCGACAGTATTATATACCTAAGTAATTTTTTATTTGATATAAACTAGTATTTGACTGCGATCCCACCTGATGGTAAAAAGTGATGAAATCGTTGATCGTGAGGCGCACTAGTTTACTAGGAGCCTATTCACTCTAGCCTTGAAGACACTTAAATTAAAATTGGACGGGAAGACCACAGCAAGCAAATTTTTTGCAGTTGGGTTGTAAATACTCGGAATTATTATCCTAATAATTATTTAAGTCATACTCCCATGTATTACAAAAATATGAACTAATTATGACACATGTAATGTAACTCTATATAAATTATCTAAGTCTATACAAAGGAATATAATTATATTTATGTAGAACAATGACTCTATCGGGTCAAAGGTTGCCAATGAAATGAATGTCAGGTGTCGAAACAATCGGCTTCAACTTCAACTAATATATTCATGATTGTCTGTTATTTAAACAAATAATTATAACTACAAAAACAACTATGACAAACTCTAAACGTACCTAGGTACTTAGAGCAATAAAAACAAGACAAGCACTCTATTGTCAAAATCAATGTAATAAAGGCTGCTTTTCTGCTGTTCCCCCAACAAAACATCGCGCAATAATTTTACTCAATCAAACGATTATAAAACAGATAACCCTATCAACTAACCTACTTAAAATTCTACAGACAATACTGACGCCAACCTCACTTTCAATTCACCATTTGAATATAACCCTTACGCCTAAGAAAATAATGTACATAAAGAATATATGTAAATATATGAAAGAAACTTACCTGGCCTGCTCAGTGAATCCCCAATCTTTTGCCAAATAACTTCTCTTGAGTCGAAGTCGAGATACTTCGCATGTCTAGTGTTGTATAAAATGGGATTTTCTTTAACTAATTTCAATAATTTTAAGTCCAAGTTTTTGTTGAAAGGCAGCGGCATCGTGTCGTGCGCGGGCCGGCGTCGTGTCGCGACTGCGCGGCCTGCCCGCCGCACTGAGCGGCAACGTCGCGTCTCGGCGACGTCACGTGTCGGCCTCGTTGATATCGCAACCGGTTGCTAAGGGAAGCCGCGCATTGTCGATCGACTGATGACGATTGGTGTTAAGTGTTAATGTCTTGCTTGAGACTAGTATTTTTTCGTTGAACGTTTGATTATAATATGGGAATAGTTCTTGGTGATCTACTTAAGATAAGTTACGTATGAATGGTTTTATTGACAGAAAACTATAATGAACTTATATTATTAATAGGTAGGTATACTTATAATACCTATTAATTTACTTACCTATTTTTTTATAGTCCGAAATTTAAAATATCAACGACAAATTGACGGAACAGACAGTTCGCAATGTTTCAATAGCAGCTATACAAATCTCTCTTGTCTACAATATTGAATTATTCGTTTTTATAATAAATAAAAATACGACAGGCAACATATTATTATGTTCTAAGTATCACATAGTTTTCTTTGAATCCTCTTTAAACTAAAATAAAAAGAAAATCGTTATAGAATTGTTATTTCCTAGTAGGTATTCAAAGAAAAGAAAATGTATAATGTAATCTTGTAAAATGACAAGTAGCATCTTCCTTTCCGTATAAGAACCCTACAACGGGACAGTTTCAGACCGTTATTTAAATTATTTTGTAATACTTATTCATTTTACCAATCACAGTTGGCCAAATCTTAATTCCTACTCCTTTTTCCGATCTTGTACCAGTCTAAAAATTTTATGACAAGAACAATAAATAAAAGTGCGACAAAAAGTCTGCTTTTATCTAATCATGTCGGCTAGTGTGCGGCCGCTCCGAGCAGGCGACGCGACGTAGTGTGTGTGAGTTATCGATCGACGGGTTGCCCGGCAACAACTACTAAAGAAACTCGAAAGCTACTCACATTTTGTAAGCGAATATGTGGGGTATAAAATTAAAGACAGATAAGATTTGTTTCTTTTTATTTTAAAACTTCGCTTATCCGATAGAACGTGACGTAATTACATTTTTGTCGTTTTTCAAAAATAGTTTCTATGGTTTGGAAATAAAGATTTAATTTTAATTTTGACTTTTCTGTCATTACACCATTGTTCTATTGGATGAGCAGTTTATTGTGTGTACAAATCACAAAATATGCATGAATATGTACGCAATGTCAGATCTTTCCATAATTAAATAAAAAATAAAAAAAAAAAATAAAAAAAAAATAAAAAAACATAAATTGATGGATTGTTTCTATTAGCCGACAGCAAATTGTGGAACAAATAATGCATGAACACGTTGTGAGATACAGTACATATGTTATGCTCTATGAACGGAAAAATATTATTTAGTTAATAGCTCACAACGCCTTGCGGATTTTTCAAACATCCATATCGCGAATTTCGCGACGTGGCACTTAAAAAACCGCCATGATGCGTCGTAGAAATGAAGAAAAGTCATGACGCGTTCTAAGCCCTAACTGTTGTAACCATATTCACTTAATAAAAGTGTTGCATTTTCTCTGACATTCTTGTGACCGCGGGACTCGGACCTTTCTCAAAGTCAAAATTTTTTATTTCAGATAGGCCTACATGGGCACTTATAAAATGTCAGAAGCTAGTGCACGGTTCCAAATTGTTCGAAACATTTCGGTCAGTTGACCCAGTCCATTTTGAGTGTCTAACGGGCCCCTACAAGTTGGATTCAACCTATTAAAAATCGGGGACTCAAGGGCCACTAGAATGTCAAAGGCGCACATAAAAAAAAAACTAAAAGAAATCGCACGTCTGAGATTTTTATGTAGGTACTTAAAACTAGTTATAAATTTTTGGTGCACTAACAGTTTGGTGACTCCCGGTCCGGGTCGTTCTTGGTGCAAAGGATGGCGATCGCTATTCAGCGAGGTAATGCGGCCAGTATTATGGGCACTTTTGCACCGGGAACGATCAGAGGCGGGTTATTTAATGACATTTAACCTTTTATATATTGTAAAATTATTATTATATTATTATAGCTGTTATTGAATAATTGTTATAACTTAGTCTCACATAAATCAAAATAAATAAAAACACGCTTAAAAAAAACTTATCCTAAATACATAGATTCAGTAGTAGAGACTTTACCAGAAGAATGCCCATGCTTCTCTCTCTCAACGATTTGCTGCAAATCATGATCTTGTACGACCGCGAATATTTTACTCTTGGCTACATTCAAATGATAAGGCGAAAATGTTTTTAGTGTAGAACCGATACTTAACAAAAACGCATCAACTGGGTCCGTAGGATCTAACTCAGAAGATTGGGGTAGCGTCTCACTGAAGTTTGGCAGAGTAATAGTTTGGTTCACTTCTTCAAAACACGGCTCCTGCTTCTTTTTAGCCTTCCTCTTCTTAGTTTTAGGTTTCTTTACAATTGGTGCATCAGAATCGTTATCGCTGGCTAGACGTAAATCCACCTCTTCAATCGGGGAATCATTGACTAAATCCTGCCAGTTTTTCGTCTGTGGTTCCTCTTCGTCATCCATAGACAAGACTACTACATCTCTATAGAACGGCTTCATGAATGTTAACTCGCTTTCGTATTTGTACTGTCTTGGGACAGCGACTGGGTCAGTGACATTTTTCTTTAAAATTCGTCTGTGTACGTCTCGTATGTTTATCCAACGGACTTTGCAGTCATTACCTGTAATAAAAGAAGCAATTTTATACACATAGAACACTCTGGCAAGATTAAGTATGTATAATGTAAATTAATTTTCATATTAAAAGCCATCCCTTTTGCACGCACAGAATAATTAATAGTATAAGTACACAAATTTCACTCTTCGAAAGAAGACATGCGAATATAAACTTACTAAAACCGTTTCTAATGTTCATAATACGTTGCACGGCACGGACGTGACCTTCATTACATTTGCCTACCAGGCCTAGTCGCGCTCGGTAACGAATCAAAATGCACCTTAAGTCCACGTACCGAGAGTCTCTCTTAAAAATGTGAAATAGGTTCCTACGTTTTATAACATAAAATATATTCAGATTTTCTAAAATTATAGATAGATAGGTATAGATGTATAGGTTGTACCTATGTACTTACATCCATACTATAAAATATTTTTTTTAAATGTCATCTCATATGAGTGTCAAAATTGTTTACAATTAGTTAGGTATCTAAACAAATGAAATAAAATTAAAATGAAGTGGATATAACTATGTTGGTTTTATGTGAGAGTTTACTTGGCGTTCATGTGTAATTTTTACAATTTAAGACGTTATTATATATAATAATTTATATTTTGTAAGATGTAATCCCAGTATATGTTGACCTTGCATTAGTAGAGCGAACACCCGTGTGATACTCCATTGAATAATATAGGTATAATTTAGGTGTCTTCAAGGCTAGAGTAATAGGCTATTAATAAACTAGTGCGCCTCACCATCAATGATTGCATCACTGCTTACCATCAGGTGGGATCGCAGTCAAGCACTGGTTTAGATCGATTAAAAAAAAAAGAATAGGACACGAAAATACTCGTCGGACAAATCCGACGCAAGCAGCACATAAATTACAAGATAATTACGTACGAAAATAGCTACATTAGTGAATTTAAATGAATTAAATAGATAATACATACACAAGGAACTCACAGAAATCTCGAACATTCCTCACACACAAACAAAGCAAATAGTAGCGTCGGATCGTGACAACTAAATACTACTCACCAGGTTTTTTCATCTCATCTCCAATCTTCTGCCAGGCGACTTCCCTGGTATTAAAGTCCATATACTTGGCATGGTTGACATCGTATAACACTGGGTTTTCTTTGACAAGCCGTATCAGCTTCACGTCTTGTTTGTCGGAGTTATCGTTGAACATTTTGTTTGACCTGCACCGGTTGGCATCGGGCGTCGTACTCGGCGGTCGAGTCGAGTCCCCGTCGCGATTCGTCGGCGCTCGGTCGTAGTCGGACTCTCTCGCTCGCACAATTTTAGGGTCGGTTTTTATGTGGACGGTTGTAGATAAAAATAACGTGGTATTTTTTTAATGAAATGCAATTTGCTTTTTTCTTTTTTTTTGTAATCTTTACTTATTATTATAAAACTGAAGAGTAAGTTTCGACGCTTGAAAGGCAAAAATTACTAAGCGACTTTGAGCAAACTTTGCAGGAGTGTTTTTTTTTTTTGTTAAAAATTACCTAATAGTCTACTACTATACCTACTACTAGTAGACTCTTTTTAACTAACATTTTTTCTCCAATAATTTTAACTTTAAATCACTCTCCTGTAAAATTTACTCAATGTCGCTTAGTAATTTTGGTCTTTCAACCGTCGGTTTGCTTCTTGAATATGCTAATCTCTGGACATTAGTAAGGGTTAAAATTGGTTCGAAACAGTGTTGGATAGCCCTATTATAGAGGAAGAATATACGCTATATAATATCACGCTACGAATAATAGGAGCGGAGCAGTAACCACAGACGCGGGTGAAACCATGGGACAGCTAATTTTAATAATTTACATAGCAAATGCAACATTCAATTTTTGAAAATTTTTTACTTATATTGTGACAGATTTAATTTGTTTTTATTTTTTAAGGCAACATTAAAAAAAAAAACACTTATAAAACGTCAGAAGCTAGTGCAGGGTTCTAAGGTTCTAGTTCTTCTTATGAAGAAGAACCGGCAAAAAACTCCATGGTTAAATAGCTACTCAAGTAACTGCGATTTTCCCCCTATGGCAAGGCCAAGTGAAATATTTATTTTATATAGATAAATAAGATTGTTTTAAATGATAATTATGGTGTTTTAAAATGTTCAGATAGATGAGTACGTAAGGTTATTATTCTGTTACTCGTTTCCTACTGCATTGTTTGAACATATTTTCCTGAATACGCATTGTAATATTATTATAAAATATCATTTTGTTTACGGATACAAAAGTTTGTCTTATCTATATAGCCATTTGCTTACTTTAAATACTGATTTGCAGATATTAAATTCGAATTCACCATAGAAAAAATATAATAAGTACCTGCTAACCAGAACTGCAGAATTTTTTGAAAGCGTCACCGCGGTCCTGCAATGCAATGGGCAACTGAAGAGACAGGGGTAGGTTTTAGTTACTAAAAGTCTGATGCTCTCTTTTGCTCCACCCAGAACGGTAGAAATTATCTCTGCTTTCATCTCCGCCAAATACTAGCTTGTCAATTGAGAAGCGAACCAAGAAGATCATCGGCAATGATGCACTCATCGAGTCAAAATTCCAAAGTCTTGAGCATCGATACCAAGTTGATGTCAGTTTTCTACCGTTTCATTTCGGGGAGTGTACATCAGAATTGTACAATTAAATTCCGCCAAGCGCGATCCATCATTGGACTACTAAACGTATGGCGTTGAGCCACCGGTAAAAACTGGACATCCCACCCATACGTACAAAACGTTTTACGAACCCACTTATTGTGCGTACAGCTAAAGAGTGGAATTCCCTATTGGTATCTATGTTTTCTGATAGCTAGAACCTAAGGGTCTTATTGTCAGTCATGTGAATAGTTTATTTCTAGGCAAACGTGCTCAATCGGCGAACACATCATTAATTAACTTCTACTTCAGGCGAGATAGTGGTCAAACGTGAGCCTATCCATGTTAAAAAAGTTACTTGATGATTTCTCACCCCAAACCCAAAACAAAAAAAAAAAATAAGACCATCCTATGGTTAAACTTTACTATAAATAAGGCCCTAAGTATTTAGGTATTACATTATTTTCCACACAATGAATGAGCTGGCCATAATAACTGAACGACTTTAAAATATTCAGGATTTATATTCACAAACAGAACTGCGGTTGAAATATTTCAGTTTATTAATAAATAAATATTTATAAGGTAATTATTTGTCAATAATTTAAGTCAAGGTTACGACGCGACTCTGAATACATTTGTTACCTTACAAAACATTATAAATTGATGATGCAGCAATGTTGCTGGTAAGTAATGAATTCTATTTTTAAACTTGATCAAAATAATAATGTTCTGCGTCACAATTTAATACTGTAAACGGAAAATAAAATAAGTCATGTCCATTGGATATTCTTTACCGAAATACTTATTTTATAATTACAGATTCAAATTAAATTATATTGCCTTTCCTATTACTCTTACACATGGTGTCTACATCTCTTTTTTCTTTCTTTCTATAGAAATAAGCATCACCTTTGTACCTATTTTTCTTCTTGTCTTTTCTTATAATATTAGGTGTACATAAATTGTTACATAAATAAACCTTTTTGTTCTGGGGGAGAAATCATCAAAATACTTTCTCGCTCATGGGTGGGGTGAGAGGAAATGTCATCTATTTACCGCTCCCGCGCCCTAAAGCGAGAGAAATCATTAGATGAATTAAAAAAAAGTTAAAATCGTAAGTCAACAATTTCTTGTCGTAGCCAGGTAAAAAACGCTCGCCCGCCGCCATGTAAGCCCGCTGTTAATCGCGCCATCTGGCTTGCTTGGCTACTTCGACGCGTCGTGTCGGGCTCGGCTAAAAGTGCTGCTCGTTACGATAACCAACGGAATCAAAACGATTTGACGCTTTGCTATTACTGACTCCATTTAAAATTATAAAGAGGAACGATTTGTAATTTTTCTTGTACTGAATAGGTACATTAAAAAACTACTGGACCGTTTTCAGAAATTCTTTCACCAGTAGAATGCTACGCTACGACGCTACTTTATCACCAGTGACACAGACATAATTATGATTTTATTATGTATACCTACATATTGTCTACCTTCATGCATGCGAAGCTGCTGGCAGACGCTAGCATACCATTTTATAAAATGTAATTATGGCAATATATGTACAAAATTTCATGAAAAATCACAAAGTTATAAGCTTGTTATGCTACCTGGTTTTCCGCACAAATGCATGGTTACCGGGCCATCCGGGCGACTGAGGGGCTGTTTTGCTGCCGCACCCAGCTGTGCGCTGGCGTCTATTGCCAGCTATGACCTGCCGTGTTGTACCTGTGTTGTACTTAGTGTCGGTAGTGTCCAACTTATGACCTTTTTAAAATATTCTTGGGAAAAAAATATAACATGGTGTAAAAAGTATTGGAATCGATTCAGTTGAGTACTGATTCTGAACAAACTATATTCAGGTTTCGCATATACTAAAAATAATGTTGTAAGTATAAAAATCTCGTGTTACATTGTATGTTACCGAGCTCCTCCGAAATGGCTTGACCGATTTTTATGTTTTTTTTTTTGTAGGTGCTATAATTACTATAATAGAATAATTCGTAAGTCATAAAGTATTTTTTACCCTCCTACCCCAACCCCCATTTAATACCGTACGCGCGGGCTTGCGGACGGCTAGCAATGGGTAGCTCGCCGTCAGAACGTCCGGTAACCGTCCGGACCGAGCCCAAGTCGTCGACGGCGCGTACTGTTCCACGCGCCCCTCAAGGAGAGGTCAGCAAATCGTAGGGGCCCAGCAGGGTCGAAGCTTACTGGGGCCACGAGTAGTGTGAAAGTGAACCCGGGGCCCTGGGACGAAGGCAAAGAAGGAACAGGAGTGAGTTTTTAGTCAGTAAAAGTCTGACACTATCTCCCGCTCCGACCAAGAGCGCGACTTGTCATTAGATGACTTTCCCACCGTAAAAAAATTTAATAATCGCGATATATTTTTGATTATTTATATGGCAGAACAACCTTTGTCAGGTTAGCTAGTTTTTATAAAAAACACACTCAGTGTTAATCATACAAAATCTCAGAACTGTTTTTAGTAGGATCCTGTTATGAATTATCACGGTAATGACTATGTTTTCCTAAATAGGCACAGATAATTGAACTAATCTAAACGTAGATGTTAGATAATTTTTAAACATAATTAAGGTGAATAACGAGCACGATGCTGTCATCGGCAGGCCAGGAACAATAACAATCATGGTAACAGGGTATAGAAGGAAACTTAATATGGACGTAAACAGCTTTTAGAAAACCTCATGGGTGCTCACGCTCATTTGATGGACTCGAAAAAGTGGCGAAGTGTGATTAGAGAAATGCACACTGATTAATAAATGTCCTACTTACATATTGCGTACTTATTTACTAATTATGTTTAATAAAAATATAAAATGAAACTAGTTTTTAGTATGTAGAAATATTATAATTTATACGTAACCTAAAAGGCGATTACTGATCTGTTTCTTGATGTCTATTCTCAGGGGTGCTCGGCGCCCACTGTTTATTTCTCATGGGTGCTCGAGCTCCCGAGCACCCACGGAGTGGGCGCCCCCGGACGTAAATACAAATTAAAATCATACCTAAGAATTTGAGGCAATCGCAATGGGTAAATACGACTTACCAGAGGGAAGTTATGCTAAAAAAAGCCGGGCACTTTGTACCTAATAGTTTACGTTGCGTAGAGTACAACAGTCTTCATTTGAGGAGTAGCCTCTGTGTCCACTTACCTTGCTGCTCGGTGACCGGGTGGCGTCCCTGCAGGATGGCGTCCCTGGTCTGCACGTACAGCAGGTGCAGCTGCACTGGGTCGCGAGAGTCTACGTTGCGGTCGGAGTAGAAAAGTCTTCGTTTGAGGAGGAGCGTCTCTTTGAAGTCGAAGCCTTGTTCCCTGATGCTGCGGTGCTGGTCGAGCCATTCCACTGTGGGAATAAATGAAAGTGAGAATTGTGTTGGTAATATTTGTAGCTAAAGCCAAAGCAGCCTTTTGGCGCTTATAATATCGGCGCAGGTGACTATTTTGCACCAAAGTTTAATGCATTGTGTTAAGGGGATCCAACACGACATATCTTTTTTCACTGTTTTTCATACAACCGTTCTTACGCGATCGTTATAACGTTATTACAAGACAGTATCTTGCGGATATTATCTAGGCTTGTATTGAAATCAATTTATAAATTTGTGTAAAACTAATCTACAAACCTCTGAAAAGCAACTATTTTACGTGAACTTTGGCTAATTTATTTTTATAGGAAGCTGTAAGTCATCCTATCTGTAATAAATAAACGACATCAACGTTGATTTCAGAGCCGCCGTGACTCCGCGGGAACGTTTGAAAGAGTTACCGTGGCCCTGGAACGCAAAGGGCAACTGAAGGATACCAATGAGTGTTAGTCAATAAAGGTTTGATATGCCCCTCCGCCACCCAAGAGCGGCCTGAGTCTCAACAGTGGGAACATTATAAAGCCGACTATGCTATGCTATACTAAAACTGTCATTATCTCGTTCGCTTTTTTACCAATTTTGATATTGTTTTCACGTTTTCGTTCACTGGTTAGATAACAGTTTTTTTTAAGCCTATGGTACTGAAATTATGAAGAGCACATACCGTTATCATCAGTCTTCAATCGCTTGCTCATCTGTTCCAAGATCACATCTCGCTCCTTGGCGGGCTTGGGTCTTTTCAAAGTTAAGCCGCTGCCACTTTGCTCCTTGGGCTCCTTACCGTCTTCCGTCTCTTCCACTTCTTCTTTACACTAGAGATGGACAAATCAAGTTAGGATAAATTTAAGGCCTGTATTCCTCAAAGGGGTTGACTCTAAGGGTCGAGCTACATTAGCACTTTCCTTCTCGGTCACTTAAAGAGCGTGTTGCTGACTGTCTCGTCGAATCCGTCTAAGTCTTTTTTTATGATGTTTTTTTATGATGTTTTTTTTTGTAATCTATCTATGTAAAAGGAGAGACTGACTGACTGACATATCAACGCACAGCAAAAACTACTGGGGCTAAGAGTGTGAAATTTTGCACAAGGGTTCTTTTAATGACGTAGGCGAGCATTAAGAGAGGGTTTTCCAAAATTCACCCCCTTAAGGACGATGAAACGGGGGTCCAAAGTTTGAATGGAGAAACCTACTTTTACGCGAGCGATTTTCATCCCACCTGATGGTAAGCAGTGATGCAAAAGCTGATGGTGAGGCGCACTAGTTTATTAAGAGCCTATTCACTCTAGCCTTAAAGACACCCAAATTATAATCGGACGGGAAGACCGCAGCGGGCAAGTTGTTCGTTCACAAAGTCCACTACAGTATATAAAGTTTAAATACATAAACAAGTAATGTAAAACTACAATTTCTGATAACTGCTGACACAATTTAAATTGCCATTGACATGCTAAGAAGAGGAA
Source organism: Mythimna pallens (assembly GCA_961205895.1). Classification (NCBI taxonomy): domain Eukaryota; kingdom Metazoa; phylum Arthropoda; class Insecta; order Lepidoptera; family Noctuidae; genus Mythimna; species Mythimna pallens. The sequence continues at coordinate 15,107,147 of OY540850.1, read as the reverse complement.
CAGAAGATGAGTTGAGCTGATACAACTGGATATGATAAATGATGTTTACTTTGCAAGTAAGTTTTAAAAAACACTTTTACACGTCAATTTTTAAAACTAGATCCGAACCGTGAAGCCGGTGTGGAAACACCGGCTTACTGATCTGTTTCTTGATGTCTATTCTCAGGGGTGCTCGGCATCCACTGTTTATCTCTCATGGGTGCTCGAGGCCCCGAGCACCCACGGAGTCGGCGCTCCTGCATTCAACTTGTCTGTCAGGTTTCAAATAAACCTAATTATGCAACTTACCAGTCCATATTCGTCATAGTTCTTGATACCGATGCGCGCGCAGATGTCCATCATCGACTCGCCAACTGTCTTCACCTCATCTACCGGCAGAGTCTTTAATGACCCTGAGGAATAATTGGTGGATTGGGTACAAGGTTATATAATAATTAATACTGTTACGCCGTGAAACTTTAAAAAGTCGTATATCTGCCGAAATCAAGAGTAGTGTCAAATAATTCAAACTGCTGAATGGAAGTTCTAAAAAATTCGACAATAGTTCACTAAAGTTACCTCAGCCATAGTGAATCGGATTCTAGTGCTACAGATAGTGACTGGTTATTGTTATGTGGATAAATTATTATTGTTTGTAGTAAACAAAATCGTCTACTTGTAAACCAGCATTTAGTTACCCATGTACGTAACAATTTACAATAGAAGTTTGATAAGACTGCACACATTGTCACTCTATAATTTGCAATTCAATGACTAAAGCGAGAACTACAGTAGACCGACGCACACGTGGACCACGCGAGATTTGTACGTAGCGGCGCGTTGCGTGGCGTCGCGTGGCGTGGATATAATGCAACTCTGCAAGTCTAGTTGCCGTATAAAATGTATGGAGACCGACGCGCCCAGATCGACGTACGTGGCCCACGTGTGCGCAGCGTAGTTCTACCTTTATATTCTACTTAATCAGAGAAATGGCGGGACGATCTAGAAGTTTCGCCCACGTTGAGGTAGAAAAATATAACATTTGCCCAGGATCAAAGAATCATATGTTCTGTTTCAAGATATGGTCTGCACGGTCCACCGTTTGAGCGTGTAGAAGTTACAGACATACACACATACATTCAAACTTTCGCCTTTATAAATAACTAGCTTCTGTCAGCGGTTTCACCTGCGTAAAAGTAGGTTTCTCCATACAAACTTCCAACCTCCGTTTTACCCCCTTAGGGGTGGAGTTTCGTAAAATCCGTTCTTAGCGGATGTCTACACCCTATAAATGATCTACCTGCCAAATTTTAAGTTTGTAGGTGGGTGTTATAGTTTTTGAGAATTCGTGATTAATCAGTGAGTGGTATTTCGCTTTTATATATGTATATAGATATGTGATATACTCAAAATATCCCTGACAAAAAAATGCCAAAGTACCACTAATATTATAAAGGGAAAAGTTCATGAGTGTGCATATTTGTATGTTTTTGTGTGTTTTTTTCACGCTCGAACAGCTGAACAGATTCCGATGAAACTTGGAATACAGATAACCATATATCCTGGAATAGCACATAGGATACATTTTCATCTCGGCAGTATTTTTACTTATTTTATTGTTGAAATCACGCGGATGAAGGTTATAATTATTTATTTATTACTATTGTAATTAGTATATGATCTATCTATCTTTGTGTTCTGTTTTCCGCAGTTAGTCATTGGTTTTCAAAAGCAGATGTGTCTTTTCAGTTTGCTCAGAGCCTCTATGAGTGAATTCGGTGCTCCCAAGTTTCGTGTTCTTAGATTTCTATGTAAATCGGACATAATTGTAACCGTAAAAACAGTTAATACGCAGTAGACCAATCAATTGCTCACCATCCAAAAGTTTGATCCTAAGGTTCTTCGACCTGCAGATGTAATCTAAGGAGTCGCCGTCTTTGATCATGTAGTAGCCGAGGGTCCTGTTGTCTTCCAGCCATACTCCACTTACATTATCATCAGCGGAGCGAAGGAACAGCGCGTATTCTGTGAGAGAAAATATTTTATCAAAACATCACGATTGTATTATCGCCTATATGCCGTAAGAGCAGTGGTGGCCGAGTCATAATAGCCCCAACTTACGAGTTGTAGGTAGCGGGTTCAAACCCAGCCAGGCGCATTACTTTGTGTAATTTCTTTCATCACCACTGCTCTCAAAACTGTGAAGGAAAACATCGTGAGGAAACCGGCATGTCCTAGAACTAAAAAATCGAAGACACGTGACATCCACAAACCCGCACTGGGCCCGCGTGGTGCATTACGGCCCATCCCCTCTTCTGGATAGGTGGCCCCCAGGTGAGTCCCAGCAGTGTGATCATTAAAAGGCTGATTATGCTTATACTATATGCCCTAAGGCCCTAACACGAGTCTCTATCATAACGCGATGCATTTGACGACCTAAACTAAACTGTTAAAGGGATGGAGCTCTATTCCTATTTCTCGCTCGCACGTCTGACATTTTATCACGTCATGGTAAGGGCCGTGAAGTGCGATAACTGCCTCATTGGTCTCATTCCCATAGTCACAAGCTCGACTCCTGACCTTGGAAGAAGAAAGAAGAATAACATTTAACACGGGAAATTCTACAGGGACAATAAACGTCACATCTGCGCAAACCAGCTGAACGCTCAGCATAATGCTGTGACCCCATGCTTAAAGCGGCAATTTCAGTGATTTTGAGCGGGGCCGGTGATGGCTTCGACATAAAGACGTCGGAACGGTGTAGTGTGCAAATATGTAGATTTGAGTAGCATGATTTGAGGTCCTAGGTTCGATCATCAGGTCGGCGAAAAAGAGCTATTAGGTTTTTCCATTAGGAATTATTCAGTAGCTTCTCGGAGAATGGAAGTTGGTGGTGTGACACCACCGTAACTCGGATAACACGTAAAAACGTTGGTTTTGCGCTTGACCTGTGAGAAAAAAAGAGCACATCTCTGTTTGCGCACACACTTGAACACTGTTTTATCTCCAGCGTACTTGGCTAGTCTATGTTGAGATCTTGGTTGCCAAGATGGAAATTCGGTCGGCAAGATTATTATTATTATATGACCCGAAGAGTATAAGATTGTTTTCTCCTCATGGTGTTTCGTATAAATTGGCAAGTCCTTAATCATGGAAATGGGTTCATTTATTTCTAAGTCTAGCTGACCTGTCAGTCGTTGTTTCGTCTTAGCTATGAAGTTATGAACTGCCAACTCGCGAAGATTAATCGCGTCGTAGGTAGTATCCAAAACTTTGATAATATGCTGATTTCTCTTACCCAGACTCTTATTAGGCACGATGACTTTATCCTTGACGACCTTGAGCGCCTCCTTCACGGTCATGTCCGTGTGGAACTTGACCTTCCGGGTCACTGCGCCCTCATCCTGCACTATCTTCAAAGACATTGACGGCATCTTGAACTAGTCCTGGATCATAGAAGATTTGTTAGTTTATATGGAGCTAAGCAAGCGAAACTAATTTTGCCGTTTCAGAGGAGTTTGATAAGAAACATTGTGAGTTGTGACACAACATTTTTATATATTACATTTTTTTTTATCTCTTTATATCTCATGAGATATAAAAGGACAATAAGGATATATACGGTCCTGTTATGGGGTCCTGGATCTTGGGAAGGCTTACGAGGGGCCGAAGCCAACTCGCAGAGGCTCCATCAGACACTTCATAGAACATGGTACGACCAACCGACAATTATCCCTGTACGCGCTTATTATTATAATTTTGTCCTTAACCATAATGATAACCCATATTCTAAACAAATGTCATTGTTTAACTTTAGGCAACTAACGAACAAATCTAAACACGCTACTGCGTTGATTAAATTATTATCTGAACTGACACAATACACGTTGTTTCCATGTTTTCCTGGTAAATCGGACATAATAACAAAGAACACCTCCTTATTATTGAACGGGTTTAATTTTTTTTGTTTTTAAATCTGTATGGAAGTGCGAATACAAAACGATTCAGAATCGGCCGACAGAAAAGTTTAGCTTCATACTCCCCTATACCGCGTATGCTAACAATGCTCAACGCGCTCTTGGAGACCAACCCTGGATTGGATTTGTTTGCTGATGAATGGAAGACAATATTATTAGAAAGTTTGCGACTCTGCGAGAAGACAGAGTGAAAGGATTAACGTATTATAGTATTAATGACTATTTTGCTGTACTAAATAAATACTGATTAAGTAACCAACCAAACTATCGGCCGATCAAAAGTCTGCAGTTTGCGGGGTCTCTAGTACTCGATAATATCAATCGCTCTTGCCGCCACGGCACATCATAGTTAAAATGAAGCTAGAAGCTACTGTATCCTCTATGTTGAAAGTGTATAAGCAAACTTTCGGATAGCCCTATCTTTATTAGATATATAAAGTAGCGCTTGACTGCGATCCCACCTGATGGTAAGCAGTGCCATCGTTGATGGTGAAGCGCACTAGTATATCAAGAACTTATTTACTCTAGCCTTGAAAATACCTAAATCATAATTGGACGAGAAATCGTTACCATACTTCTTTAGTTTAAATGTATGGGAGACGTCCGATTAGGATAGATTTTAGGTAGTAAGTAACTCGGTGTAAACATAGAGAACAGACCTACGTCCCCACTCGTCAGGCCATTTTTCTCTTGTTGCCTGGGAATCCTTCAGAAAGCACTTGTACTTTTGGGGAAAAGACCAGGAGGTATAGGATTTCTAGCTCACTAAAACCACACCGGTCATCTTCATCAGCACACGGAAGGGGGGCCCGTAACTAGATAATCAATAGTAGAGATTATAATATAATATATTCCACAACTATCACACATCGCCGTCTTGTCTCAAGCTAAGCAGAGCTTGTGTTATGAGTACTAGACAACTGACAAACATACTTATATATTTCTAAATACATACGTATTATAGATAAATCACACCCAGACACAGAACAAATAATCGTGCTCATCACACAAACATTTGTCCTGGGTGGGAATCGAACCCACAACCTCCGGCATAGCAGTCAGGGCCGCTAACCACTAGACAAACAGGCCAGTCAACTGATGATAACTGATGATAATTATTAAATAAATACCGCACTTCCTATATCACTTGTTCAATCGGTACGGTCACCTAATCTCTAATTTTAGAATGTAATTATTTAACGCTAAGTTATTTGTAAGCCACTTTAAAACTACAAACACTGCCTTCTTGACAAATAATAATATATTTTTCCGGCAACGCCCTTATCCTGTATTTCTTATAAAACCTCAACCTCAAAAGAACTAAGTATACCTAACTAGACTAAAAGCCGGTTTCTGAATTGAATATTTGAAATTATGAACGTATTCTTCTTTATTCTTAAAACTGACTTTATTGTCAAAGTTTTGACAGGTTTTCAAGTTAGTGTTTACTTCAAAATCTAAATTCAGAATCTGACCTTGAGTAGTAAAAAAAGCCGGTTAAATACTTACAGTCAATTTTGACAGACGTAGTTCCAACAAAGATGCAGTCCACAGCAATCCACACACTGCAATGACCGCTACCGTCGTCTCCCGGTAAACTATAACAGGGCTATGATTTCATTCGGCAGTCATTCCAAAGTATTTTCCTTATATTGTATTTTGATTGTTAACGTTTGTTTCAACTTCATTAAATCATGTTATCATGTCCGGACAGCAATTTAAAATGTCCAATATAAAAACCACGGGTTTTTTAGGTAATGGGTATTTTTAGCCCCGCACAAAAATATCAGTAGCTAAATAATAATAACACTAAACTCAGAACAATTTTATCAATAAAACGGAACTAAGGACTTCGCGACATTGAGAGGCACTTCACTCTGTTAGACTAGTCACTGATGGAAATGACGGCTAAGGTACTACTAAGTATAACAATAATAAATGACACACGGCTTTAAACATATGTCGATGCTATGAAAACTCATAGTATCTTGACTCACTCAATCGTATACAAAGATGGATTGTTTTGATACAAGGAGTACAGCCGCGGATGCACGTGCGACAAGCTAGGACTTCTACTTAGATAGCAGTGACGTGACCTCACGATGAAGGGCGCGGCCAGAACCGGTGCTAGCGCATACGTGATTCATAGGTAGTCTGTGAGAAGATAAAGTAGAATAGAGGATGTACAGTGGTTAACGGCTGCGACTTACGGTCATTGGTTTAAACCTAGTCAGGCGCATTCGTCATCATCATCAACATTTCAGCCGAAAGACGTCCACTGTTGGACACAGGCCGCATTCATCGGATTCCCGCAACCCTTACCAGGTCATCGGTCCACCTTGTAGGAGGCCTTCCAATGCTACGTCTTCCGGTACGTGGTCGCCATTCCAGAACCTTGCGGCCCGAACGGCCATCTGTTCTGCGAGCTATGTGCCCTGCACGTTGCCACTTAAGTTTGGCGATTCTTCGTGCTATGTCCTTGGTTCTCCTGCGGATATCCTCATTCCTGATTCGATCACGCAAGGAAACTCCGAGAATAGTCCTTTCCATTGCCCTGTAGGTGATTTTAAGTCTTCTGATGAGGCCCATTGTAAGCGACCACGTTTCGGAGCCATATGTCATCACTGGCAATATTAGACGAGAAGTTACCGCACAGCTTCCAGAACGCTGCCCAGCCGAGTCGGATTCGACGATTCATCTCTTTCTCGAAGTTAGACCTACCCAACTGGACCGTCTGTCCCAGGTAAACAGAGTCGTCCACAACTTCGGGTATAGTCTCCGATCTTGATAAAAGTGGATACCAGGCGCATTACTTTGGGTAATTTACTTCATGACCACTGCTCCAAGCTTTGGGGTGGGATAAGAGCGTGCCAGACTTTTACCCGTGTCCTTCAGTTGCCCTTTGCGTTTGCAGCGTTTGCGCCACGGTCACTCTTTCATACGTTTCTGCAGATCAATATGAATCAGGGGCGCCGACTCCGTGGGTGCTCGGGGGCTCGTTATATTCTATTTCTTACGCAGTATGTAAGAAGGACATTTATTTATTTGTCGGTCGATCAGTGTGCCACATTTCGCCACTCACTTCTCACACTTCGGCACTTTTTCGAGTCATGAAATGAGCATAAGCACCCTTGAGGTTTTCTAAAAGCCGGCGCCCCTGATATGAATCATACGGAATCATCTTAGTTCGAGTTAAAAATCCTTGAATGTTGCGAGTGTATTTAATTACGTCATCCGCATCTTGAAGGTGTTCACCTACTTACCACGTAGGTACAATAATTTCCAAGAACCCTAGAATATTTTACTTTGAACTTAGATGATTCTGTATGATTCATATTGATGACAATGTTGATGAGAAAGTCAGGCCCCGGGTTCGACTCGATCGGACTGGGGTCACAACGTGGGGCTGTAAGAAATAAACCGGGCATGTGCGAGTCGGACTCGCGCACTGAGGGTTCCGCACAACACTTAACTAGAAACAGTTTAATTCACGAATTGAATCTCAAAGATTTTTCCGAATGGCAAAAAGATTTTTTTTATGACGTAATTACGAAATTACAGTTTTCAGATTTTTCCCTATACTTGTGATATGAGACCTTGCTTCATGCCAAATTTAAGGATTTTAGGTCATCGCGAATTACCCTATGAATATTGATTCCCTTGAGTGTCGAAATGTAAGTTTTTGGCGACATAAACGGCTATATCTTTTTTTTCCCGTAATTTAGAAGTTTGAATTTTTCATAGCTTGAAGGGACTGCACAAGATTATATGGTTTTAATTTAAACTCGAAACCTCCACGCGTTCCCGAGATAAAGGTTCTTGACAGACAGACAGACAGACGGACGGACAACAAAATGATCCTATAAGGGTTCCGTTTTTAACTTTTGAGGTACGGAACCCTAAAAAGGCATGGTGTTGTGTTAAACTTGTATGATAAGGAATATATAACATAAAATATAAATATAACATATCATTTAACGCTATGCCATGCAGTGCTGTGTCTGAGTTTTATTGTTGGTTGGCTCGAGGATACACCTATGAGAGTAAAAAACTAAGATAGAACATCTAGGAGCAAGTCTGAACGGGTGTCTAGTTCACTTGAAGATATACAGATATCTGTACCTTTTATATTACATATAGATATTTTTATTAATAATAACTTTTCTTTTCTGTCATTATTTACAATACAGGCCAGGCAACATTTTTAGCGTGTTCGCATTATTAAGTCAAAGAAATCTTGCTTATCCCCTTAATTCTGACTGTTTATGTCTCTTATAGATACCGGCACGGATCTTGAGCGCTGACTTCTACAGTTTTACTTTCGCAGAAGCACGTCGAAGTGAAATATCCGGTCTCTTTAATGGTATGAAGAGAGATGCGGGGGCGGGGAGTGAAATCCTTGTACAATGATTGGCTTGCCGATATTGTACGATGCGCTAAACGATCCCCGCTCTTTCGCCGAGCGCTCAAGATTCGATACTATAGTATAGACAGCGGCTTGAATGACTGAAATGAATGAATGACGCTTCTTACACGATTGTAATCAGTTACTCCAACTCCATACATCTCTGAAAAGTCTAATTTTTTAAGCCCCTGGTAGGGTTGACGTCTGCCCCACCAGGTGTAATCGTAGGAAATTATAAGTACATATATACATACATAATGAAAAATTAATATCACAATAATGCAAACTTTATTGCAGAGCATTGTCTATAATGACTGGCCTGTTGTTCTAGTGGTTAGTGATCCTAACTGCTATGTCGGAGGTCGTGGGTTCGATTCCCACCCAGGACAAATGTTTGTGTGATGAGAACAATCATTTGTTCTGTGTCTGGGTGTAATTTATCCATAATATGTATGTTTAAAAAAATATTTAAGTATGTTTATCAGTTGTCTAGTACTCATAACACAAGCTCTGCTTAGCTTGGGACTAGACGGCGTTGTGTGAATATTATTAATATTATTATTATAATTCGACAAATAAATTGAGTGTTTTAAAGAATGTAGATATGAAGGGGTGTGTTAAATGGATGTACATAAATAAAACTACAAAATATAAGAATAATTTTATTTCTATAGGAAAAATAGATCTGGCTACTTACTCTTAGCTACGGCATAAAATATTTAAACAACTCTAATTTATTTCTACAATTTGTTATAGATACAAGTTTGTAGGTCATACCTACTTTGAATATATGAATACTTAAAATAAATAATTCTCCAGCAATTGTCAATGTGTGTTTTATTTAGTTATTTTTGTCCTGTAACACAACAAGTTAGTAAATTAAATATAGTCAATTGCACGTCAGTGATAACGTCACTTGAGCTACGAAAACCGCTCTTACTGCTACGAAATAAAGATGATCTCAATGGCAAATTAGTCACAACTTAGGTAACGTCGACTGTATAAGAATTAATATTTATAATTGTTAAAGTAATTAATGTACTTTGCACTGTTAACTGCTATTTAATCAATTACTCAATTCATCGCCAACAAATCGAGTATCGACTTTAGCGTTGTGTATTTTAAGTTGATTTTTAAGAGAACATTTGTATTAAATAGACCTTACAAAAAAAACGTATGGGTTGCAACGGAATTTGAACTTAGTTACGTATGACGTAGAGTTTATTGTTTGAATATGTTATAATTGCCACAATGTCTAAAAATTAAGGAAGATTTTAATAAATGTACAATTTCTTAAAAATACTTAATACAAGAGACAGTAACAATTTGTTTCTACTCATTTAGGCCAGGTGGAAACTTGCTCATTGTGTTCGTTTTACAATTATTTTATTACTAGATATTACAATGATTTATTTATCTAAATATCAGCTTGGAGATAGGCTAGGAAGACAACTATAACAAATCTTTATAAGCATCAAGCGCACCTACATCTCTTAGAAATAAAACTTATGATACGAAGAATACTTTGCCATATTCAATTTCTTTTTCATAATATTTTTTATACACCTGCCATGTTGTCTCTCCACCACCCCATGTTGACAGGCGGAGAATACCGGGTCGTGGAGTTCTTTGGACCGGGACCGCGATCCCAACTTCCTCGTATATTTCTTTTTCTTTTGGGTCCACACAGAAAAAGTACAGTTATCAGAACGAAATGAATTTATTTTATTTGTGATCCCAAAATACTACAATTTTTTTTATAGGTAGGAATTGTTCCAAAGAGGCCCACGACCCAGAGTACCTAAGGCATAAGTCCGCTTATGTACTTTTGTGTTGTATGAAGGTTTAATAAATCTTATCTATATATATAAAAGGAGAAACTGACTGACTGACATATCAACGCACAGCCGAAACTACTGGGACTAGAAGAGTGAAATTTTGCACAAGGTTTCCTTTTATGACGTAGGCGAGCACTAAGAAAGGATTTTCCAAAATTCACCGCTTAAGGAAATGAAACAGAAACCATCTGTCGCGCGGGCGAAGCCGCTGGCAGATGCTATAAAATCTCATGTCAGTGTTTGCTATCAAACTCCTCCGAAAGAGATTGACCGTTTTTTTTATGAAATATTTTGTGTAGGTATATTTGGTGTCCCTTACTACTGGAAAAAGCGTAGCGAGACGGTGATGGTCCAGAAGGAGGCCGCTGAGAGAGATCGTGAAAGAGCCGATCCCACTCGGAGAAGAAGGCGTCGGGGAGGCAACCGCCCTGATGCTTAACATGCCGAAACCCTGCTTGCATCATCCAATACAAGTGGGACTTTGGAACCACGGGCGCTCAGAGTGGGGACTCTGCTCGTCCATCGAGTGATTCCAGGGAAGACGGTGGCACAGCGATCACGTGCTGCCGTACACAGTGAGGTTCAGGGGAGACCGTTATACAGTCTCCTCAGGGATGTGCCGAATCAGGCGTTGCACAGAGGGGGTTCCGGAATGGTCTTTTGAGAGGTAAAGGGGACTACGGGTTCTACGTGTTGATGGTGATCACCGAGGTGGTTTTAGTGAGGTAAAAATCCCACACTCCCCGGACTTATCCCCAAAGCCCAGGCGCCTTTTGAAGGTTTCCACTCGAAAACAAAAAAAAAAGGTATATTTAGTGTCTGAGAATAGGTCATAGGCTATTTTTTACCCTCCTACCGGGTGGGGTTCCCATTTTTTTCTTAGATTTATTATATGGCACAACGTGTGCCAGGTCAGCTACTAAATGTACACAAACGTGTCGCAACGAGTTTCTTTATTATTATAATTTTTTGGTTCATTCTACGCATCATCGCGCGTCGTGACATGATTACGAAGTAAACCTTCTTTTGGTTTAAAAAAAATAAAATTGTGCTTTTTCTTCATAGTATTAACACTTCCGTTTCCACTCACTTTTGACATCTGTGTCCGTTTCCGCTTCCGTTAAGACACTTCCGTTGCATCACTATCTAATTCATGCGTCGAATTTACCTATTGATGCTTAGCCTATTGACCGCCAGTCATGTTTACATGATAAAGCAAAATGTGTCCTTCACGCCAAGGTCACGACTATATGCCACTTCCTGTAGGAAACTATTATTTTTTCTTATTTGTGATGTTAAAGGATGAAATTGTTGAGTCACCGTTTTGCTTTTTTGACGTGATGGTCCAAAGGTTAGCCATATTTTTCATCTTTTTTAAATTAATATGTTATCTATTGAAAATATGATTCAAGAGTTTAAAATTTGCAAAAAAAAACTAAGAATTTATTTAATGATTCTGGTATGTTTGTAATGTAAGCGTCCTACATTTTTTTCTTTTATTAATTATACGCACTTTAATAAGGCTACGTAAAAGTACTTACATGTTATCTATATCACATTTTACTCTAAATCTACAATAAACAGAGGAATCAAAGAAAACTAAAATATAAATAAAAAAAATCTTTATTAGAATAAATAAAATATTAATAACAAAAAAATGTGTAAATTGTACAGATACTTAATTAAAATAAAATGAAGCACGCAATTTAGTTAATAACTACTATAAACTATGAAATGTATTCGATAGACTTGCTATATTTGTAAAAAAAAAATTGACAACTTTATTCCGCGATATACGCGTTCTACACCCACATTGCCCAATTATTTTAAAACCTCATCTATATATATAAAAGGAGAAACTGACTGACAGACATATCAACGCACAGCTGAAACTACTGGGACTAGGAGCGTCAAATTTTGCACAAGGAGATAGCCTTGTGGAAACTTTAACCTTAACGGCATAAGCGAACACTAAGAAAGGATTATCCAAATTTCGCCCCCTAAGGAGATGAAACGGGGGTCCAAAGGTTTATACGAAAAAACCTATTTTTACGCGGACGAATCCATTGGTAACAGCTAATAATATATAAAAGAGGGCAAGTTTCATAATGTTTAAACGTCATAAAAAGAGGGCAAGTGTAGGACATGCTTGGTTGATGGTAATGACTTTAGTCCAGAGTTGAAAGCCAATGACTTTAGTTAAATCTGAGCAGTGAAACCAGGACCCCATGTTCCCTGCCAGGGCTGGTCGAAAGAGTTACCGTGACCATCACAAAGGGTAACTAAAGGACACGCCCTCTCGCTCCACCCAGAGCGGGAGAAGTCACTTGAAGATTTTCGTAAATGACCTTTTTAGCAAGTCTATCGAATTCACTAGTTTCTACAACATTCAAGCATATAGTTATTTACAGATACAATACATTACTTAACGTTACTTTAGCATAATATGTACTATACATTAGTTATTACTGTACTTCACTCGTTCCCATACAAAAATATTGCTATCACGCCGCTTAGGTCCTACGCTTATACTGACAAAGTTGTAAGAAAGAGAAGTTGTAAAAACTTTTAACTACAGTTTAATAGCCGCAATTCTAAGGCCACTGGATTTTGGAGTGTACAATAGTCTTTAATGAAGTTGAAATCATCGTTTACTAACAAGTAAGACAATGGTCAGAGCAATAGAAAAGAAACTAGGAATTCTGAATATGCTGCTTACCATTAGTCACTAGTTGACACTCTCTGTCCCATCCCAAAAAAATGAAGCCTCAGAAACCAGGTTTTATTGTAGTTAGATTGTGTAACTATCGACTTCATTAAGAATATTTGTACACCCGCTATAGGCGTCTATAACCTACCTCCTCTATCGAAATGTCATAGTAAATAGCACTACACTTAAGTTTAGCTACCACAAGTTACTTAGAAAGGCGTCGGACCTACCCTACCACTAAGTATAAAGCACAAAGATGGCACTTACGTTCAGAATCACACTTTCTATCACTATCTCATATTTATTCTTACTTTTTAAAGAATTCGATGTTCAAAACATATAAAATGTACTGTAACTAAAAATAATTTCATTTAAATTACGTAAAATCGACGGCAATGTACTTATTTCTATTTCATAGTATTTCAATTGATTGTGTAACTAAAATGTTACAATAAAATGTATTTCTATAACTGTACTATTTTTTAAATAATACTACATAAAGTTGTAATTCTTACTAACCTGAATAAATTGCTTATAGATTTATTGTTTACGAGTTCATGTAAATATTATTGTCTATTTCATATTAAGGAGCTGCCTGATACACACATACCTTTATATGCCAATTTAATGGCGAAATACAACTTGTATGGATCAAATATTATTTGTTACAAAACCATCACAACACCAGACAACAAGTTTGAAAAACTTAAACCTAAACTCTGTATATATAGCGATGCAGTCATAAAGACGGCTTTTTAACTTTTCATAGACCACACGAGGATAGTGAAAACTTCAAGGTAATGAAGAACCCCTCATCAAAATCATAATCGTTCGGGTAAGATCGGCTCGAGTCGGCCGAACGAGCGTTACATTGCCGAGCGTGACGGCTGAGTCTCATTCTCACTCACAAAATAAAGTGTTCAGTACGCCAAAAGAAGTTTTCACTTCCGAAATTTTGACAAGACGTCAAGTAGGGTCAAAACAGATATACAGATTTTAGGTAAATTACACAGGAAAGCTCAAAACTATCATAAAACATATAATATAGGTACTCTACAAAATATACTTTTTAAATCATATTAACATAAAGTACTATGTTTAATTACAATCACATATAAATTATTACACACAACGGTATATATTTGCATGTTTAATTTAAATATTGTAAATAATATAAATATTAATTAATTGTCATTATTCTACTATAATAATATTTCTCTCCAATGTACTTACATATTATTTATGTTGCGATCATGTATGCGTGTGCGCAATGTTAAAGAACGATGGACGTTAGAGAGTAACTTTAGCCACAGAAGCCAGTTATTGAGAGATCAATATTGAGGATACCGTCTATTTGAAGTACATATAAGCAGTAGAGATAAGTCAGTATAGAAAAGTTGCTGACGCTTTTTAAATATTCCTAGCACAAAGGCGTTTGAAGTTAATCTCGCTGTACTCCATTCGCATTTAGATTATACAATTAAACAAATCTTTTTACTGTCCCTTCAACCACTTTTGAATTCTATTCCGTAAGCATAAGGATGGCATTAAAAGCAAAAAAGTGGTTACAGTACCCACTATTTAATGCATCCGCTATTTATCATCCCACTAACGCAATACATGTCAAAATCAGTTGAACGGACAGTACAAAGATTTGTTTAATTGTCTACAATGCATTCCAAATAAGAATAGGATCGATTGCCATGTTGTGACGTCACGTCATACTGTCAAATCGAAGAATTATTATGATGAACAAAACAAGTTTTTTTTTTAATTTAATTTATTTACGTTCTGTGAACGAAAAAAGTTTAATCAGAATCCAGTTCTTCAATTTTGCTTATCTTTGAGTTCTTCAGCCCAATTTCTTGCGATTTGACAGTTCAAACTGTCAAATCGCAAGAAATTGGGTCGTGACGTCACAACATGGCAATCGATCCTATTCTTATTTGGAACGCATTGTAAACTTAACGCGAATGGAATATAGAAGGTAGGTCTCTCAAAGGTCACTTCTAGGCAAGCATGCCTCATTATCGACCACATCATCGCGGGTGGTGGTGAGATAGTGGGCAAACACGACTATATTAAATTATTAAAAAAAATAAAAAATAATAACACAACAGTATTGTTTTAAAACAACCTAAATTATTATATAACAACCATAAATAGACGCCAGCTTTGAATTATTTTAAGTCGGACCACATCGTGCACACCATCGTGCCACCGGCACATGGTGGACGTCCCACCCATACGAACAAAGCGTTTTGGGAAGCGAACCATGGAGTTTCTTGCCGGTTCTTCTCCATAGGAAACGACCAATTTGGAACCGTGCACTAGCTTCTGACGTTTTATAAGTGCCCATGTAGGCCTATGTGAAATAAAAAATTTTTGACTTTGACTTTGACTTAACAGCTAAGGAGTGGAATTCCCTGCCGGAGTCTGTGTTTCTTGATATCTATAACTTGGGGGCTTTAAGTCAAGAGTGAATAGGTTATTTCTAGGCAAGCGTGCTCCATCGTCGGACATCATTGCCTATCGACAATATAAAAAAAAAGAGATAGTTCTTAGAATAGAACAAAACATATTACTCTCTAACGCATACAGTCCTTTACAAATCTAACTACATTACAAGTTGAACTTATTGCTGTTACATTGCTACAATACTCTAACCAGTATTAAAACCTCAATAATAATTGTAGCACTTAACCTGTGGCCAAATTGTCATCATCATCCAGCTCTTGTACCATGTTAGTTATAAAAACTTTATAAAATCAATTGTGGTGTAGAAAGTCTGTGAAAGAACCCACAAACATTTACCCTTTCCATATCCGATAAACATTCTCGTGTTTATTCCACCAGGGTCGCACATCCACGATCAAATATTCCATCTCGACAGCTCTTCTGTCATCTATGGGGATTGAAGAGCTAAACGAGATAGAGTACTCAGTCGCTTATACACGACCCTGGCGAATAGGACACGAAAACATTCGTCGGACCAATCCGATGCGAGCAGTTAAAGGGTTACTTATTACACGATCCTTTAATCCCACAAATATAAATACTTAGGTATTGTCCTTTAACCACGTGAAGCTCAAAATGGCCCTCTGCCCCTTCCCGGGTGGTAGCTTAACATCACATAATCAATGGACGACCCCTTAGCAAATAGTATTTCAATTATATACATTGACGGCATTTTTCTTTCAACGTGGCAGATCCTGGAAACTCTTTAATCAAGTCTGTGATCAAATAAGTCTGAAGATAAAAACGTTAGCTATAGCGACTGACCATCCAAAGTCGTCAGTTACATACAAGTGCAGGCCACAGGTGTAGTACCACAGTAGGAGATATGTAGTAGAGCGCCTAGATCTGGTACCAGGGCGAGCGTCGCACCCAGCGCAGCCGGTAGCCGCCCTGCTCCGTGCGGATCTTGATGGACGCGCCCTCGGCTGCTTTCACCGTTTCCTTTACCTGTGTCAACATAACATTATATTGAAATAGTGTAAAAAATATACAAACAAATCTTTCTGCTGTCTTTTGCTAAATATAACTCTTAACGTCATTTGGTGACTGACGCAGAAGTATAACTTATTGTGACGTAAAGATCTACTGAATAGACTGGTTTGGTAGACCAATCGCGATAGGACAGCCTAATGAGAATCGTCTATTACACTAGAATATCTAGATGACAGAAAAACAAAAGAGAAATAAAAGGGCGTGAGTGAAGTGAGTGAGTGGGGAATGTCGGGTGACAGGACAGAATGGCAGAAAAAAACGTGCTGCCGATCCCAAACAACACGGGACAAGAACAGGAAGATGATAGTGATAACAAACTGTAAAAAGAATTCCGATCAAAAGGTTGGGATTATTTTTAGTGTCGCCGCACATGGGCCACAAATACTACCATGAGAAGCTAGAAGCCACTTGTGGCCGGCGGCTGCTACTTTTTTTATCCCATGCACGCAGCATCATAGTGGAGAGTCCATTCGAAGTCGAAGAAGGTTTAAATGCGCAAGTGGCGTGTGACGGCGTTTTGTATCGGCGTTTAGCGGCCAGTGCGGGCCACAGGAAGCGAGCTGCGGCGATTTGTAGCGTGTGGCGGCCACCAGCGTCAACAGTGTGCGGCGAATCCATATAAAATGTATGAAACCTACAGAAAATATGCCAGTGGCGGCGTTTTGTGAATGTGGCCGGTGGCCCGCGTGCGGCGACTAAGGGTCACCGCACACGGGCCACCTGTCTCAATTCAAAATTATTTCTGTCTACAAAACTCTGGTCCGTCTACATAACATCCAACAATCAGTCTTTAAATGTTTCGTCGTTCTATGTAGTACCATTTATTCAATGGCCTTTTTAAGGTTGGAAATCATCTAATGACTTCTCCCTATTTAGAAACGAACGGGAGGCAGTGTCAGACTTATGCTGACTAAAACCACACTTATGTCCTTTTAGTTACCCTTCGCGTTCTAGGACCACGGGTAACCTTTTCAGAAGTCGCTACAAAAACATCGAACATAACGTTATTCTTATCATTTTTAATACATTAGAATTGATAACCTCCTTTTTTTAATTTAGTTGAAAAATAGTAGGTCAAGTGTGGTGTGGTGTAGGGGGTGGGTAGGTTGTCTAGTACTCATAACACAAGCTCTGCTTAGCTTGAGACTAGACGGCGTTGTGTGATAGTTGTGGAATATATTATATTAAGTAACTTACGCTCTGCATCAAGTTCTGTGCATTTCCGACCAACATCTCCGTCGCTTCCTGGTCCTCTTCGCTACCTGCAAATACAACAAATAAAACATTTTCAACCTGCTCGAACTAAAAATTTTAAGCCCGTTCTTCTATTATGTAAATTAATAACTTGATGAGAAAACTTTTGTAAAGTGGAGTTAAAGTGAAACATCTTTCAACCTCTCGATAATTAACTAGGGATTTATTTATTAGAATAAAACTACTTCCTGACAGTTTAAACCAACACGTGCAGTGTCAGAATAACATTATAAAATTTATCAAAAAAAAAAGACGAAAGAAAATATTTCAACACACAAATTATATAACGTTAAAGATTAACAGCTCGCTTCAAACCTCAACCTGGTAGTTTTCCTCACAGTCCAGAGTACTATAAAATAGGGTACTTCTGGGCAACCGTGCTCCATTGTCACCCACATCATCGCTTACCATCAGATGAGATGATGGTAAAACGCGAGCCAAGTAAGAATAAAAAACGTATTTTTGTTTTCAGAATATTCACTATTATTAAATTAATTTCCAAAACCAATGAGCTTGTGCTATGTTATGTTACGTGGTCTCTGTGATATTTCATAACGTCATACAAGGATAAAGCATAATTTCTTATTATGAATAATATCAGCTTCTGTATGGTACCCACATACGATTCCTTCCTTAAGGAATTTCATACATATATCAAAAGAATACATCAATGAAGTGTGAAAACAGCTCTAGGAGTATTAAAGGCTGCCTTATTTAATGACAAAATGAGGGCAGAAAGTGGAGGGTGCAGAAAATATAGAGGATACGTAGAAGAAGAGATGTAATACATAAATTAAATGTGTATGAAGGACGTTCTTCGTTTCTATCGACAACCGATCAGTACAATAAGTATTAAGAGAGAGAAAGAAGAAAGAGAGTAGTATCAGTGAAAGTACAGATAGCGCCACGAATCTTGAGCGCTCGGCGTAAGTGCGGGGATCGCTTTGCGCATCGTACAACATCGGCGATCACTATACAAGGATTGCACTCCCCGCCCCCGCATCTCCTTTCATACCACTAAAGAGACCCGATATTTCACTTCTGCGTGCTTCTGCGCAAGTAGATCTGTAGATGTCAGCGCTCAAGATCCGTGCCGGTATTTGTATTTCTAATGTTTTCTTTTACAATATTTCTGTTAGTCATCTATTAAGTATCACGCAGGTGCTTGTTACTTGTATTTGCAGGTGCATGTTATGTTTCTATCGTAAACTAAGTCCACCTAAGTAAAAAAAAAAACATTCGGTCGTATTTATTTGTAAAAAACTTTTTTAGACATACTTTCAGTAAATGTAGAATTATTCATTCATAGTCGTTAATTTTTTTTTACATGTTTTTAATTGATTCTTGATTGAAAAGCATCAACATAATGGTCCACTTAGTTTAATTTTTTTGTCGACGCCTTTTGTATCTTAATGAAACTTGGCATGCTATTATACAAGGTGTAGACAATTTCAAAGCGGTAATTCAATTAGGTCTGACCGAACTAAATTACCTAATAATATATTTGCATTCTTTTTGTATATTTATTTAGGATTTACTCGCAAAAAAAAAAATTACTTAGTGTACCGTAAACCCTAGCGTTCCTTTTATTTCGCAAGCTTTAAAATTAAAATTTACATTTTTTTTTTTTAATTATCATTAACTTGGAAAAATAGTCAACTCCAGATACTTATTTTCAAATAGCTCCGAAAATAACTAAGATATAGAGCTGATATGTACTCGATCAACTAAGTACTATTAGTACCCTCTACAATACTCGTATAACATAGGTCACGATATAGGTTCCCATCGGGGGCAGTTTTGCTATGGGGGCAGTTTTACTATGGAAGCACGGCTAAACCCTTTAGGGACCAGCGACTGCTGTCGATAATAAAGAGGAACGTCCCAAGTATGTTTGTATGTAATATTAATCACACATTGACGTCATATTATTTTACCTTTGTAGTCCGGCATGCCGACTGTTAAGAAAGCGAGAAGCAGAGCATTAATATAAAGAGTAAGCTATATAATATACTAAGCTAAATATACAATAGGCTTTGAGATAAATATGTACGGAAAAATAAGATAGGTAATTATCGAAATTGGACTTAAAAAGCTTTAGAATACGTGTTCGGGCGCCGTCGGCTACCTTCGGCACTCGTCGGGCTGAATTGTCGACGTCGCGTTGTTAATTCCTTAATTATCCTTGGATATACGTTTATCCAAGGATAATTAAGGAATTAACAACGCGCTTGTATCGTCGGTCGTTCTCGCTGGTGAAGTGATGGCTGGCCTGTCGCCCCGCATGTCTAACGCAACGTCGACGATGCAGCCCGATGAGTGCCGAAGGTAGTCGACGGCACCCAAACAGTACACTTGAAATTGGTCTAACGATAATCACGGGACTTAAACGTAGAATATTGTGTAACAGTGTAATTAATGCGTCCAGATTTGTTATGAAAGCAGCCATGAATCAGTTTATACCCTAAAATAGTATTAATTATCAATATTCTGTTAATTTCAATTAAAATATCTTGTTAACATTTTAGGCTCCTACGTCAGAAATATACGAAAAACACTCGCGGTTATTCCGCCTAAATCGCACATCCACGAACAAATACTCCATCTCGTCAGCTCTTCTGACACCTATGGGGATTGAAGAGCTAAACGAGATGGAGCACCCAGTCACTAAAACACGACTCTGGCGAATAGGGCACTTGTCGGACAAATCCGACGCAAGCGGTTAAAGGGTTAACAAATGCATCGGTAAAATTGTGGACATTGAGACTTCAAACCGTCAATTAAGCTTCAATAACAAAGCGGAAATTATGTGAAAGCTAATATAAGGTAACGGAGTGAGCTCTTTGGTCAAAAATAGAAGAAACAAGACATAAAATACACCGTGCCGCAGACACAACTATGCCCCCCCCCCCCTCAAGTGGTGGAATTTTTTGTCGGTATTTTCTTTACAAAAAGAAATCTGCACTTTTTTATTTTAAACTTTATTCTTATCAACCCCTATGAAAAAGAAATCGATTCGATTTTGCACCTGAGCATGAGGAGGCCTGAGTCCCAGCAGTGGGAACTTTATAAGGCCGACTATGCTATGCTATGAGGTGATAAATCTTCTAATGACTGCGGGCGTGTCAGACTTGTATTAACAAAAACCACTACTATGTTCCTTCAGTTGCCTTTTGCTTTCTGGGACCACGGGTTTTCAAAAGTCAACACATGGCCCTGGTAGGCATCGGCCCTGCTGGACCCCTACGGTTTTGCTGACATTACTCTATGGCGCGTGGACGGTTACGGCCGGACGGCGAGCTACCAAACATTGCATTGCTCGTCATCCGCAAGCCCAGTACTGGATCCAAGATACACGTTTATGCGTCCATGTCTGAGGCACGATGTATACAAAGATCAAAGGCATATTTGAGAAGTGAGATGTATGTAAAAGAGAGTTGTTCTTACCTTGAGCGCCAAGCATGGTCGCCTTGACGGTGGATAAGATCTTGAGCTGCGTGCCGATCGTCGGGATACGCTCGCACACTTGCAGCAGGTTCTAGAATAACAATAAAAATAATTCGAGCGTCAACTCTCTGGATCGGGTATGAAAAATAGTAGCAAAAAGTAAAGTGAGATTTTTGGCGACCATCTACACTAATAATGAGGTAAGTTTGTGTGTCGGTGTAATCTCTGAAAATATTTTCACTAATGTGTAGCTGCATCATCCTCGAGTTCTATTAGGCAAAAAAATAATTTATTTTTATATCTGGAGTTTTATTTTACCATGAGGGGAAGTACTAATTCTACGCTAGCGAAGCCGCTGGCACAAGCGATATTTTGGCTTCATTCGCTCATGAGTACCAGCTCCGCAGAAATGGAGTTTTCTTGAAACTGAAGGTTAAAAACCGTCTTAAAATTCGTTTACATATTTAGCAGGTATCGTTCCTCCGTTTATCCAATTTGAAAAACTGTTTATTTTTACTTCTTCAAGCTTCATGGTAGTCCTTCGACCCGGATACCTTTAAAGACGCAATATAATATATCAAACTAGCTTCTGCCAGCGGCTTTGCTCGCGGGAAAGTCGGTTTCTCCATACAAACTTTGGACCCCCGTTTCATCCTCTTAGGGCTGAATTTCGGAAATCAGTTTTTAGCGGATGTCTACACCATATAATTTTAAGTTTGTAGGTGTTATAGTTTCTGAGATTTCGTGATTAAACACTGAGTGGTATTTCGCTTTTATATATACAGAAGATAAAGTCAATATGTTTCCGTAATACTTAATAACAATAACCCTCCTTGGCAGTCGAGTAAAATGATACCTAACACCTAAGGAAGCGGAACCTAGTTTCCTCCAGGTGGGTGTGTTATAGCCCTGTGGCCAATCTTTTGGGGTTAGCTGGCGTGAAGTTATTTTAATACATACCGTCCTAATCCTCTTATCAGTACACTCGAGCGCCAACTTCTTAGCGAGTCTGGTGACCTCCTCGGAAGCCTCTGCGATAGCCTTAGCGGTTGCGATGAGCTCCCTCTTGCTACCTGGTGATGGATAGATTGAAGGTTAGTAGTTGAAGATATGGCATGTTGAGGAGGTGGCATGCTCATTCACAAGTTCCTACACGAAACAATAAAACTGAAAATTCTGTGCCTCTTGGGCGAACTTTGATTGCAAGCCACTATTGGACTTAAAAGATCTTTTGATGATAATTATAATTCCATGCAATCAAGTCATGAAATGATATTAAAACAAAATCGTCTGGAAATACTAAAACAAAACTCACAATAAGCATAAACACATAATTAGCCGTATAATGTTCCCACTGCTGGAACTCAGGCCTCCTCTCTAGAAGAGGGGATGGACTGTACCACTAAGTGGGCCCAGTTGGTATATGTCACATGCTTCATTTTTGATTATAGGACAAGATGGTTTCCTCACGATGTTTCCTTTCATCGCTTTGAGATCAGTGGTGATGAAGTAAATTATATACGCTTTACTTTATGTACTACGCCACTAGGGGACTTAGGCCTCGCCCAAGTGTCCACGTTCGTGTTTACCCTGCCTTGTGTTTGTTGTGTGCTGTACCAAATAAATTCTTTTTCTTTCTTTCTTTCTTTTCTTTTATCTATACTAATATTACAAAGCTGAAGAGTTTGTTTGTTTGTACGCACTAATCTCAGGAACTTCTAATTTGAATTTAAAAAATTAGGAAGGTACGGCACGGGATCGCGCGATCGCGCGGCACGGGGGCGGAGCAATAAATAAAGACGCGGTCAAAACCGCGGGGGACCGCTAGTTCAAATATTTGGAAGTTCGCAGATTCGTCTCTTTATTTTGCACAAATAATTAAGTATGTTCGCTACAGCCAATTACACAACATATAAAAAGCACAATACGATAATGATTATCTATCTACAAACGATGTTGCGAAGGGAGACTTACCGCTGAGATTGAGAAAGACTTCTGTCCGTCGGCGAGTGAGAGACATGAACAATGGTTACAACATCGAACGTATAGCTTAGGCGCATATTATTATTGTATACAAGCTAGACATATCATACATAGTGTTTATATATAGCAGAGTTGGAACGAAGTTCCTTATCGCGCGTTGCGAAAGGGGGCGGTCTAGGAAAAAATTAAGACCAAAAGTTGTAACGAGAGTTAATGAAGTGTCATTACAACTTTTGGTCTTAATTTTTGCACAGATTCTGATGGAACGAAGTTCCTTTCGATTAATTAGTGAAGGAATTGTAATAAAATTCAAAGATTCCAAAGATTCAAAGATTGATTGATTGATTCAGGATTGATAGATTCAAATATTAATTGATTGATTGAAGAATTGGTTGATTAAAAGGTTGATTGATTGAAAGATTGATAGATTCATTGATCGAAAAATTCAAAGATTGATAGATTGATTCAAGATTCCAAAGATTTTAATGAAATTATTGAGAAATTAGTTTCAGTAACCGAATCAGAGGAACTTCGTTCCATCCGGGTGTCCATGACAACTATCAAGTTTTTTTTATACGGAAGAGTTGAATATCGTAGCCAAAGAGTACTATTGAGTTTTTGGCGGTACTTTTTCAAATGAAGTTCCGTGTCTGTTAATTATTCATAAATTGTTTCCCAGTGGATATTGTAACGTAACATTTATGGTTTTGTATCCCAAGTGTCTGCACAACTGGACAATATGTGGAATCATTAAAAGAGGCGCCATCTCGGTAAAATGGATCTGAGAATTTTATTGCAGTATTGAGTATATCTATCTGAGCAAAGTTTGCCGAGACGGTTGACTCGATATTTTTGCTGCCAAATACTGAATCGCATTCTAATGGAAAATCAAGTGACTGTATTCTGAACGTTTGAAACTAGTCACTGTTTCATTCGGTTAAATGTTATTGTGAAGCCATAGCGAAACACCTAAAAAAAGAGCACTATTGTTCTTATCAAATATCGATATATAATAATATGCACCTAACTATACATAATAGTGTTAGCATGAATAGTGCTAAGCTTAGTTACACAGCAAGTACATAGAATAATATTATTATATATAAATAATTCTACACGGAATATGTCAGCTTTTTCTATATGCAATAAAGCTGTGCAAGTTTTACCCCCCTTTTTGGGTAGGGGGGGGGGGGGGTTAAATCATCAAATAACTTCTTCTACTGGGAGTAGGAACGAGTGGAGAGTCAGAAATATTCTGACTAAAACCCACCAGTGTTCCTTCAACATCCCTTTGCGTTCCAGGGCCGCGGCAACTCTATCGAACAATCTCTCAGCCCTGGCGAGCATTGGCCCGGTTTTACCTCGTATCATTTATGTAACTGCACCATCACAGAAACTTCTTGAGATTTCGTTGAACCAAAAGTCTTAAAATAAGGTATGTATATAGTGTAGTATAATAACTATGCAAATGGCACCGCGAGAATCTACTCAGATTCTCGCGGTGCCATTTGCATAGTTATATACGACAAGGTTCTGAGTTTAATGCGACCGATATGTTTGTGAGGTTCGGCGCTCTGACTGGCCCGCTCCAATCATATGAGATTAAAACCGATCAGAGAGCCAAACGCGGTAAACATTTCGATTTTACTAACGTAAAAACTACTCGCACTCAGCTTAGATTGACATCAATTGCCAGAGTGCAATGTGATAAAGTCCAAAGAGTGAACAATGGTTTCGTGAGGTAATTACACATAATATGAAGCATATTTTCCTGTAGATGATGTTATAATATTAAGTTAATGAAGAAATAAATTACCTTTCGAGTCAGAGCGCACAAGCTCGGAGAGGCGCGCCATGAGGATGGCCATGCGTTTAGCGGCCGCGATGATCTCGTTGTCTTTGGACGACCATTCGCGCACGGCTTTGTGCAAGTTGTGGGCTGCGACCTGAGTACGAAGTAGCACTGGTATTATTGTATGAGAGCAATCAGAAGATGTGTACTATTTTTTAATAATAAACCAATTTCAAGTCTTGGTTTGCACCAAGATTTGAAATTTAAAATTTGTGTTTTTTTCAACGTTGGGTTTTGCAATCAAAAGTTTTTTGGGTTTTACAATCAAAAGTTAATCTCTGTTTTTATTTATTTGATTCACAGATTTCTTGACAATTTAAAAGTGACTGTACATATACAGGTATTTTTAAATCACACACACAGCACTGGATATTATATATAAAAAAGCTGTCAAAGCACTATATTTTTATGTTATTGGTGCGTTTTTAATCTTTGTATTTACATTGGGAGTAATATTATTTTTTAACGAAAAAAAGGTCATGAAGTGAAAAAAGGTAGAAAGTAGTTAAACTGACCAAAATGGGATGGCTAGGATGCGGTTGCCTCCTGAAGATATCCTCTCCCTCATCGTCGGTATCAGCCGGCGGCGGCGGGCGCGGGGGCGGGGCTTGTCCCGCGGGGGGGGGCGGCCGGGGCGGCGCCGGCACGTGCGCCGCGTGCGACGCGGGCGACACGTGCAGGCGGGCCAGCGCCTCCGGCAGCGCGGGCGGCGGCGGGGGCGGCGCGTAGTGCCCCGACAGGGCTGATTCTACTTCGCCGGCTGCACTGATTATCTGTGGACACAAATGGACACATAACTACGTTTAAAAACAAAACTAGTCTATGGCACTGTCACAGCTGAGGATTACAAGCTTCCCTCTCTTTGCAAGGGGTAAGGATCATGCTGAACAATGCTTTCCTCCACCCATTCGAACTCTTACATTAAAGGAAAGATCGAAAATGGGCCTTCGTTCCCAATAAATTATATAATAATATATAATACCAATGTGATATACCTCAGAAAAACCTTATTTATTCCGCTACTCGATCATAATTACAGGTGAATTTTTTAAACCCCGTTTTTGTAAAAAAAAACTGAAAAATATTTCATTAATAATAAAAAACAAAACGCACATATTTTTTATTTATTTGTTTCTGTACAATATAATTCTTTAAAATTTAATAATTACAGTTTCTATTAAATACATTTTTATTTAATATAAATTTATCTGCAGGTTTATGCAATCACGGCAAAAAATATTTATTATCATGACTGGGCAATAAACGTGTCGAAAAAAGGTCGAATCCATAAATGTCAGATTGACGATTTGTCGAGTTCCCTTCGGTCCGAGTCACGCTAACGTCGCTGTTAGCGTGTCAACAAATCAGTCACTCGAAAGGAACGACTGTTGGTGCTCTAGCATCGACGTTATCGTGACTTGAAACGCGGGACGTAGAATACACAGTTACGTACACACACAGATATACTGTCACCTCAATAGCCACAGGGTTGCCAACCCTTTATAATGTTTATTGTGATGCAAGATTATATTTTTCCACATCACACAGAAAACGGGGGGGGGGGGGGGGGGGCAGTACACAATTATTTATTGCTCAAAAAATCAAAATAATTCAGCCTATATGAATCAGATTGCCGTTTAGTTTTTCAATTATTTTAGGCCCAAGCCCATACATTTATTAAACGTCTCTATTCAATATTAGAACATGATAGTATTTTTTTTCCTAGCCATTGCTGTGACACACTTTGGCAATGGACTCCCCCAAGTCCTTCTAGATATTTTTCCCGCGCCGTTTCGAACCAGTCCCCGCGATACGCGTCGAAATCATCTCGCTATCTCTTTCTAAGCCACTTTCCTTTTGCAGGATAGCATATAAATGTCTTTCGTGCAATTTAGTACATTATACCTCAGCATAAGGAACAGTATACTTCGTTCCAAAACATAAATCGCAGACGTAGGTAACGCGGCCGCCAAACTAAAATGGAACTGGGTAGGTCACATCTGCCACAAGTCGCAACAAAATTGGACGAAGGCAACCACTGACTGGATCCCGAACAGCAGCTACAGCGACGCAGTAGGCCCAGGAGATGGCGTAACAATTTGTGCTCCCACCTTAAGGCTGGCCAGAAGAAGTTAAGGACAGAAAAGGGTGGAATAACGGAAGGGAGACCTTTGCCGTGCAGTGGGACACAACGGGCTCATAATAATCCTTTACCTCAGCATTAGCCGAGCGCCACGCTCCCGCCTGCGCCCGGTCGCCCAGGGCTACGGCCTTGGCGCGGTGCACGGCGGGAGGGATGGCCGCCTGCAGGCGCTGCTGGGCAGTCGTGAGGGAGCGCGCGAACTCTGCGTCCTCTGTGTTGTCGCGCTCCGCTCCGCCCACCAGAAGGACGCGATTGGCAAGCCTACAAAACAGAACAATAACATTAAGAGAAACGCTCAAAGATAAACCGCGAAATAATAATGTTCGCTTCGCAAGGTTTTGGATTTTGCAGACGTGTCAAGTTGTATGTTGATTAAACCTTTCGACCGCCACAGCCGTGTGTGTATCCATGACAAAACAAAACTGTGTCCAGGACGCCACAGTCACGACTACATGACAAATGCTACGCGTTTAAAATGCTAGTATATCTTATAAAAATGTATTGTTTTTCTTATCTGTATCATTAATTATGTAGCTATACTCTGTTTGCGATAGCATTAGACAAAAGTTAAAAAAGTACATTACATGTAGTTTGTTTTTTGTTAAAGTTAAGATTGATGCTGAATTTATTATAACATAAATACCAACTGTTATACTCAAATGAACTCATTTGAACTATCCATCTTCTTAATTTATGAGGCTTTTAATTAAATAAATTATTTAGTTCTTACGTATACTACTAGTTTCATGTTAAAACCTAAAAGAACCAGGAGCGGTCAGCAACTGGAACGTTTTTCATTATACTACCAAATCTAAAATATTTCCTATTCCCTTTATACGTTGTGGCAGTAGGTTTTTTTAACTTTGCCGGGTTATTATGTCTTCCGTCAAAATACGTAAGTAAATTATAATCTGTGATTCATTGTCATTCACTTGTGTGGATCTTACTTGCTGACGTTATTTAGTTGTTATTGTTTTGTTTTTTGTCAGCCTCAGAACCAACGTCGACGAAAACGTGGTCCCAAGGTTGATCATGAGAACGTCGTAATTTACCTGAGGAAAAAATCGAAGTAAACGCCACTGCGTTCTGTAGAAAAGTGCACTGTAAAGCGTCCTGGCCAGCAAATACCCGTGCTTTTAGAACGCAGATCATAAAAAAAGCTGCAGAAATTGCAGGTAAGAATCGTAAAATCATTACATGTATTGTTATCTCGAAACAATGCATTATGTTATAATAAAACATATATCTCGTGCGACTGTTTATAATATAATTAAACAAAAGAAACCCCAAAGATGGCTTGCAGTGGCCCCCTCTTCGCTAACGGCACTCAAACTATGATGACAGCGTTATGTGGAATATGGGTTTTTTTTTTTTTATTCTTGATAGGTTCGCGCTTGACTGCTATCTTACCTGATGGAAAGCGATGGATGCGGTCGACGATAGAGCGCGCTTACCTAGAATTAACCTATTCACTCTCGACTAAGATTCCCGGGTTGTAGCCAGCAGGAAACATAGATTCCGGCAAGGAATTCCACTCCTTAACTGTAAGCACAATTAATGTGTTCCTAAAACGTTTCATGCGTATAGATGGGATGTTTACCATGTACCGGTGGCGCATCGCCGTACGCCTGGTGGTCCGATGATGGAACGGGCGCGGGCGGAATTAGGTTATGCAATTCCGACGCAAACTCTCCGAAATGCAACTGGTAGAAAACCGACAGGCTAGCAACTCGGCGTCGATGCTCAAGACTTTGAAGCCTCGACTCAACGAGTGCATCAATGCCAATTGCCAATGACCCTCCTGGCTCGCCTTTCATCATCTTTTTTTTCTTTGCCAATAAGTTGCCTTGGAGTTACTTTGGACAAGATATTAGAAGCAGTAAATGGTGACGAGACTTGAAAAGAACCACTCTGTACTAAAATGTACGTATATTAAACGGAACAGAAAAAGTGCACTCATTGACAGACAGGAGATTAGGCTATATACAACCTCCATAGAACATAAGTTCATGTGAATATTAATCTTAATTTTTTAACATAGACATAAGCCACACAAAAAAATTGGTATGGGCAGGTTTATGTTCGGGGTTTTGCATTTGTTTTTGAAATTACTTTAATACTGTCACATTATTGTCATTCAAAGTTGGATCAGTGTTAACTCCTCTCGGAGAAAGATGGTAGTTTTGGATGTTCATATATACATGTTGTAGATTAAGTCATACAAGGAAAGACGTACTGGGGTGAATAACTTAGTTGCTACATAATTTTTGGTTATAAAATCTATTTCCAGTAATACAATAATATAATACATGTATATGCTCCGGTACAGAATGATATACTTTATTTTCCTTTCACAGGATCATCACATGGGTTTTTAGAAGATGATGCTGAAATATTAATTATTTGAAGCTAAAAAAGGTGATGAAGACAATTGGAGATGGATTCGCATAATTTTGAAAATTGGTCCAAATTAATATTGACATTGAATAAGAATGTTAATCAGCCACCACTATCACGAGTTGGCGGACCGAGTTGAGACGGCGAAACGAAATTAGTGGGCGTACTAAGTAGAGTCGGCGTACCGAGTTGAGTCGGCGTACCGAGTTGAGTCGGTGTACCAAGTTGAGTCGGCGGACCGAGTTAAATGATAAATGATATTTATTTTGTAAATAGGTTTTAAAAAAAACACCTTTACACGTCATTTTTTTTTTCGGCAGTTTAAACTAGATGAGACCGGTGTTTCCTAGCTGACTACCGACTAACCCGAAAAGAAACACTGAAAGAAACTCAAGGGTCCTAGTCTCTTTTAAAGTCCATTCAGTAAACATGACAAATCATATGAGAAACCATGCAGATTAGTGTCTCAGATGGTCTTCAAAAGAACCACACAGATTTGAGACCTGTCCAGTCAGAGACTCAAACGAGTTGAGTCAGCGGACCGAGTTCAGTCGGTGGAACGAGTTGAGTCCGCGGACCGAGTTGATTCGGCGGAACTCGAATCAGCCATGATCCCAATTCGATTAACTCGAGTTATCGAAAATGCGAGCTGGCCCATCGCTAGTTTCTTCACCTTGGTTCTCCTGCGGATATCTTCATTTCTGATCCGATCACGTAAGGAAACTCTGAGCATAAGCTTTAAAGTTTTACAGCAAACTAGATACTTAATATAGCTCAACCCCGATTTCTTCTTATATTTTTTTTCGCAGTCTGTCTATGATCGATTATAATAAAGATGTCTAATTGAATGATATGGAAAAGACAGCCACCCTCATTTAGACTATAGCTAGGTAGAGAGACAGTACGTTACCTGGCGATAGCTGAGGTGTTGTCGACCATTTTCTGTGAGTCGTTGTTGCGGATGGCATCCTCGCAGAGGTAAGTGTGTTTCTGCATCAATTCACCTGTTAAAGAAAAAATAAATTAGAAACTGTGTTTACAAGTTAAATCCACGTCCCAGACAACACCCTGCCTTCAATTTTTATGACGACATGGTTAGTGCATTGGTTGAGCGATTCGCTGCCACTGAGTGCCGCACGTGTAAAATGTATGTGCAACTTAATGCTTTATTTTTAAAGAGCCCATACATTTTTTTCCCATCTCATCATTAATTTGCAAGTCAGATAACTTTATTTCAATAAATAGGTCAGACTGACAGCTTTCAGTTCATTTTAAACATTTAAAAAATAGTGACATTATTTTTTTTTTTCCTATATTTTGTGATGTATATTTTGTTTGGAATCATCTCCCTTGAGTCTTTCATTTTGATACCCTTGATGTTACAAAAAAAATGTTGCCCATGTTTGCAAATAAATGAGTATGGTATTGTGATATCGAAATTCAGATTGCACGAGTTAGGTTTGTTATAGCTAACGAACTGGCTTGCAAAATATACTTTTAAGGATTTTGCAGTTCTAGAATAGGTTTGAAAATTGAGTAGAACAAAGAAATGTCTAGTTTTTTCAATTCGGACATAACTGAAAAAAAATATAATTCACACACAATTCTACCGTCGCAGAGTGCGACAGTTTGTTATTTATGTCTTTACCAGCAGTCCTAACGAAGTCGAGAGGGTCAACGGCCTGGTCACACAGATCTCTGACGCGAAGCACGGCGTCTGCATACTGGTTCTTGAGGTTGTTGAAATGCTCTTCAGCTACCTGGAACGTTTAATATAATACGTACATTTACTTACAAAATGAGAAAGTTCAATAATTACTGATTGTTTAAGCCGTTTTATGTGGTTTGGTTCAGAGGTAAGTTATTATATTTCATAAGTGAGTAGTGGACTTTTTTTTAAATTATTAGTTTCAATCAGTAACTTTAACCGAAATTGCAAAAAGAAAGATTTTTTCAAATCCGTTCAAGTAAGAATAATAATTGCTACTTAAACACAGGATAATACGCAAGGAATGAGAGCAATAGTTACTAATAGAGATGCGCTGAATAGTAGTTTCACCGAATAACCGAGTACCGAACAATATTCGGTTAAGTTCTTACCGAACCGAATATACTGCCAGATAATTCGGTTCCCCGTTCAATAGATTAGCCGCACAAACAAGTTTATTCACGCTAGATGTACAAAGCGCTGCGCGCAAACTGAGTGAGTTGTACCTTGCCTCCCGCTGTCGCTACACGCTGCTCCCCGTCAATGTCATTACGTACGAAAACACAATACGGGTGCCAGATTTTAGTGCAGTTCTTGATTATTTGATTAAAATTTTGATGTTTTGAAAGATGATAAGTCGACGGAGAAAGTCGCGTGTATCTTTAAAAAATCGATGATGATAATAAAAAAGGGCGATATATGTTGTGTAACGCAGTGCTTTCTCGCGGAGTCACTGGGCGAAATGCTTCTACAAGTGCTATGAAAAAATATAATGCTCACGCATAAAAGTCCCCTTACAATAAACGATTTCTAATAAATATAATTTTTATTTAATTTATTTTACCCTAAAGATTGATTTATAAGGATACATTAAACCGAATACATTCGGTATTTCAACCGAATGATTTGGCCGAATACGAATACCTCAAAATTTTGCCGAATACGCCGAATACCGAATATAAAACGTATATTAGGAGCATCTCTAGTTACTAACATAAAGCAATGAAACAAATATGGAGAACAATAGTTAGTTTCTTAAAAATAAACAAACCTTGCTGTCCGGATTGTAGAGCCTGATCTTGCCAGCCGCTATCAACTGAGGTGATAATTTCTCGACCTGTAAAAAGACAAGAAAGTTTAAATAAATCTTCCCTAGAGTTTGTAATACAAAAGGCAGCCTTGATTTATTTCTTTACTAACATAAATTATCTTAGAAGTAGGCTCTAAGATAACTTATGTTATATTTCTTTAGAAATAACTAAAAATAAATCAAGAATCGTGTTAAGAAAATAGTGACTCGTCAGTGCAACTACAATACAAAATTGTGTTCATACAGGGGTAAAAATAAGACCTTTGCACGACACCGTATTTTCCAATATTTATCATTTAAAAAATTAATGAATCGTCAGAATTTTTTATTTTTATTATTACGTATTGACAAAACCGCGTTCCTTTAGACAATACTTCTAAAGGACTAAGTAACCGGTCATTGTAAATACGGTTTTTTAATTTACTATGATCTAACTGGTCAAGAGGCGTGGTTGAGTGACAACGATGACGTCACTATTTTCTTGACGAGAATACACTATAATAAGTACAGTAATACACCATAATAACCAACAATTCTAGTACTGAACTTTAGATCGTAAGTAATATAAACACCATGTCTCGTGTTCCTATTGGTTAATAAACTTGGGCCAAAGTTATATATCAGGGTCAAAGTAATACGGATTTACTGTACGTAAGTTAATCATTTATATGCAAAGTCCAGTGTATTTTTTTTTTTTTTTTGAGTTGGCGCAATAGAATTTCATGAATTTTTCTCTTTAGTAGGCATCATAATAAATAGTGTTGGACATTAGGAATGGATTATCAACGTTGTACAGTCATAGGGTACCTGCTGCGCATTGTGTATGAGCTGGTCTGCCAGCCGCTTGTTGTGTCCCACGCCGGCGGCCACGACTCCCGCGGCGGCCTTGTCGTGGAAGTTGTACAGTCATAGTATACCTGCTGCGCATTGTGTATGAGCTGGTCTGCCAGCCGCTTGTTGTGTCCCACGCCGGCGGCCACGACTCCCGCGGCGGCCTTGTCGTGGAAGTTGTACAGTCATAGTATACCTGCTGCGCATTGTGTATGAGCTGGTCTGCCAGCCGCTTGTTGTGTCCCACGCCGGCGGCCACGACTCCCGCGGCGGCCTTGTCGTGGAAGTTGTACAGTCATAGTATACCTGCTGCGCATTGTGTATGAGCTGGTCTGCCAGCCGCTTGTTGTGTCCCACGCCGGCGGCCACGACTCCCGCGGCGGCCTTGTCGTGGAAGTTGTACAGTCATAGTATACCTGCTGCGCATTGTGTATGAGCTGGTCTGCCAGCCGCTTGTTGTGTCCCACGCCGGCGGCCACGACTCCCGCGGCGGCCTTGTCGTGGAAGTTGTACAGTCATAGTATACCTGCTGCGCATTGTGTATGAGCTGGTCTGCCAGCCGCTTGTTGTGTCCCACGCCGGCGGCCACGACTCCCGCGGCGGCCTTGTCGTGGAAGTTGTACAGTCATAGTATACCTGCTGCGCATTGTGTATGAGCTGGTCTGCCAGCCGCTTGTTGTGTCCCACGCCGGCGGCCACGACTCCCGCGGCGGCCTTGTCGTGGAAGTTGTACAGTCATAGTATACCTGCTGCGCATTGTGTATGAGCTGGTCTGCCAGCCGCTTGTTGTGTCCCACGCCGGCGGCCACGACTCCCGCGGCGGCCTTGTCGTGGAAGTTGTACAGTCATAGTATACCTGCTGCGCATTGTGTATGAGCTGGTCTGCCAGCCGCTTGTTGTGTCCCACGCCGGCGGCCACGACTCCCGCGGCGGCCTTGTCGTGGAAGTTGTACAGTCATAGTATACCTGCTGCGCATTGTGTATGAGCTGGTCTGCCAGCCGCTTGTTGTGTCCCACGCCGGCGGCCACGACTCCCGCGGCGGCCTTGTCGTGGAAGTTGTACAGTCATAGTATACCTGCTGCGCATTGTGTATGAGCTGGTCTGCCAGCCGCTTGTTGTGTCCCACGCCGGCGGCCACGACTCCCGCGGCGGCCTTGTCGTGGAAGTTGTACAGTCATAGTATACCTGCTGCGCATTGTGTATGAGCTGGTCTGCCAGCCGCTTGTTGTGTCCCACGCCGGCGGCCACGACTCCCGCGGCGGCCTTGTCGTGGAAGTTGTACAGTCATAGTATACCTGCTGCGCATTGTGTATGAGCTGGTCTGCCAGCCGCTTGTTGTGTCCCACGCCGGCGGCCACGACTCCCGCGGCGGCCTTGTCGTGGAAGTTGTACAGTCATAGTATACCTGCTGCGCATTGTGTATGAGCTGGTCTGCCAGCCGCTTGTTGTGTCCCACGCCGGCGGCCACGACTCCCGCGGCGGCCTTGTCGTGGAAGTTGTACAGTCATAGTATACCTGCTGCGCATTGTGTATGAGCTGGTCTGCCAGCCGCTTGTTGTGTCCCACGCCGGCGGCCACGACTCCCGCGGCGGCCTTGTCGTGGAAGTTGTACAGTCATAGTATACCTGCTGCGCATTGTGTATGAGCTGGTCTGCCAGCCGCTTGTTGTGTCCCACGCCGGCGGCCACGACTCCCGCGGCGGCCTTGTCGTGGAAGTTGTACAGTCATAGTATACCTGCTGCGCATTGTGTATGAGCTGGTCTGCCAGCCGCTTGTTGTGTCCCACGCCGGCGGCCACGACTCCCGCGGCGGCCTTGTCGTGGAAGTTGTACAGTCATAGTATACCTGCTGCGCATTGTGTATGAGCTGGTCTGCCAGCCGCTTGTTGTGTCCCACGCCGGCGGCCACGACTCCCGCGGCGGCCTTGTCGTGGAAGTTGTACAGTCATAGTATACCTGCTGCGCATTGTGTATGAGCTGGTCTGCCAGCCGCTTGTTGTGTCCCACGCCGGCGGCCACGACTCCCGCGGCGGCCACGGCGCGCGCGCTGAAGGCGGCCAGCGCGGCGGCCTTGTCGTGGAAGTTGGGCTCGCGGCCTGGGGTGCCTGCGGGGAATGGTTTCTTTAAAGTGAAAGCTATGAGCTCGAAGGTGACCCTGATCTCACTTGATAACCTGAATATTTTTACGTTAGGGTCTTTTACCCAAAATATAAAAATTGATAAAGGGAAAGAGCTAGAGAAAGAGAAGGAGCTATCGCTAGAGCCGAGGCCCCAGTGTGTCGTACTTTAAAGATGCTTAACGCCCTCCTGAATGCTGACCCTGAATTTGATGTGTTTGCGGACGAATGGTATCGAATAATAAGTGTTGTGTATCAATGTCTGGTATTCTGTGAGAGACAGTATGCAAGGGTGTCCACTGTTCCATGTTAATGTGTAGTATTGTATTTAATCTTAAATTATTAATTTAACTATTACTTTTTTGTCAACATTATGTATAATTGTTTTTTATATGTATATGTTTTTAAATTCTTTGTTAATTAATGTATGTGGGTATGTACCGTTTTAATTACCTATAAATAAATATAGCGAGCGAGAAAGGGCTATACATAGCCCTTTCTCGCTCGCTCGCCTGACATATTAACATGTCATGGTAAGGCCTCAGGCGCTATTATCAATGCAAGTTACCTAGAGGCGCGTTAACAGCATCGGTGAAGTGCCTGAGCGGTGCCGCAACATCTATGAACTCTTCCACGACTCGGTTCACCACAGCACGTTCCGTGGCTCGCTTCAACTCATGCAGCTTGTCTGTCAGCTCTCTGAAACAAGTCGTGATGGCACGAAACATTATAGCCTGTAAGATACATGGAGGCTTTCTACCTTCGTCTATTTGCACAGTCAGCAAACCAGGGTTAACAGATACAAAGGCAGCGTATTACTTGTAAGAGTTACTGTGACTGAAGGAATATAGGCGACTTTTTTTTAGTCAGCAAAATCCTAATACGCCCGCTCATTTCACACACATTACTTACATCATAATGCCGCGCCGCTAACAGCTGATCGGGCGAAGGCGCGCGCGAAATTCAAAGCTTCAGCTGTTTTGTTATTCTGATTAAACTAATAATTATAAAAAAAAAGTTTCTTTGGGAAAGTTGTTTGTAATCATGAGTACAGTCACGTGTTTAAGTATAGGTCACTAAAATTACCAGTCACCCTATATATGTTCATTAAGTTCTGTTTGTCCACAAGAAGATGGTGTAGGGGTTGTATTTAGTATATTTGATGTAGTTACGCAAAATTTTACAATATGGCAAGATGGAGTCGAGACGGCCGCGCTACGATTGCTGGCGGCCATGCGTCGTCTGACATTGATATTCATTTAGGAACGGATCATGCTACAACAGTCTACTTTCTCAGCCCACAACAGTACATACCTGGTAATAGCCCTTGCCTCCTCGCTGTCTCCCTTACCGCTGGCGCACAAGTCGGCCAACTTGTCGGACAGACGCTGTACTTCGGAGCACAGCTGAAGAACCTCTGCTTTTTCACGACCTTGCAGACCGTCTGCAATCTAGAACAACATCGATTACGTTAATAAACCGATATTTTGTAGTTAGTTAGCGATTGATAATATGGGCATTCTAAATTAAGGCTTCAAATTTGTCCTAAAAAGAAGTACGGTCAATACAGAATTTGAAAATTTAGGTTTTTGCCGTTTGCCTTTAATAAAGACGGACGCCCATACGCACAAAACATTGAGGGAACACATTAATTGTGCGTACAGCTAAGGAACGCGAACCTATCAAGAATAAGAAAAAAGGAGTAGAATTACTTGCCGTAGTGTGTATTTCCTGACAGCTACAACCTGGGCATCTTTAAGTCTATAGATAATAGGTTATTTCTAGGCAAGCATGTTCCATCGTCGACCACATCATCGCAAGCGCAACAAGCGCTTTTCAAGGCCTAATACTATTTCCATTCGAATGTGATTTTAATCTTTACTACGTTAATATATTGAATTGATCAGTGTTTTATTTACCCTCTGTCCCTGAGAGACGATACTGTTGATAGCTTTCTGTCCTTCGATCCTGGTGACTGGATCCGCAGCTGGGTGCAACAGCCATTTGTGAGCTGTCTCCAATCTATTCAAAAGCAAAGAAAAATTAAAACAATCTTGGATATGTTTATATTCATATTTTCCTACATATCTGTAACGCCTGCCAAAAGATGTCGCCACTGTACCGACAGCCAGCAAGCCATTACAAAAGCGAGTAGTGTCCTTGTGTGTGGTTTATTATTAGGTATTTTGTACATTAGCCACCTATACTTTTTATTTGAGCCACGCCCTACCTCTAAAATAAAATGGAGTAATATACAGGGACAACGGACGGGGCTGGACTTTCGGCTGAAATGATGATGATGATGAATATACAGGGTGTCTTGTCGTAAAAAAAGACAAAGCGAACGCGTTCGCTTGGGGTCTAGTGAGAATTAAGAGTAATCATACTCGATCGCCGGTAGTTTTTAGATTGAATCGACCGCTTAAAACATAATCAGGTTGGGGTCCAGCGCGCGTCCCCCGCGCATATATCTTCCACGTCGGTGTCGGCTGTCACGCTGTCGCCTGAAGCGTCCGATTAATAGAACTAGTTGTTCGTAAACAATTAGGAAAAAGCCGACGATAAACTCCACCACGGGGTCCAGAATCATATACTCGATCCATGGTATTCGTTTGTGCGTCGATGTCAAAGACACCCTGTATATTACTATATTTTATTTTAGAGGTATATGGAACAGTGTTAAGTCCCACCTACCTTGGTTGAAATGGGAAGATCCCCGACCAGACAGGTATTATGTTTGGTCCGGGCAAATGCCCGTTAGTTGATTTTAGGCAGTTGTATATGTTCCAGTCGCGTGAAAAACTAATACCGCAATACAGGAATTCGAATTTTAGTTCGTCATAGGTCACTACTTTATTATTTTATAGCCATCGAAATGTAGGTATGAGATTAGACAATGATATGCTTACCGAGCCTGCATAGTCTTCCCGCCCTGCTTCTCCGCTGCCCTTACACCTTCATTCACAATGACGTCCAGCTCGTTGATCTGGTGGCGCAAGTCTGATGCCAGGTTCAATGCCTGAAGGATTATATAATGTTTAGATTAGTTTGGTGAGCTTTGAGAGAAATAATGATGATTTATTGGTGGTTGCGTTACCTTTGCTTCTCTGCCGTGTCCGTATTGTCGCTCGTCGCAAAGTTGATCAGCATTGATACCTCCAGATCTAAAATGAATACAAAATAAGCATAACGTGACTATGACTTCATGAAAATTTTATCAATTCAATCTGATGTGAGAAACAAAGATTCAAAGCATCTTATTTCAAATAAACCATTTACAGGCGTAATGTCGAGAAGTCAGTCAGTCAGAAAAAAATATGCTAATTGCACATTCCAAAGCGTAGATCTCTATGGAGAAGAATGTGCAAGAAACTCCATGGACACTCTTTTCAATCATGTTTTGTAATTACAAATATGTCTGTTACATGTTTCTTGTCACTGTCATGTACGAACAATGTAAATAAAGTAAAAATAAAAACTAAATATAGATATTAAAATAGCAACTGGCAGCTAAGAGATGACAACTTGTATAAGTCAATTATTTCAACTAATTTGAAGTTTTTCAAACTTTAAAACTAGGATTTTACTTGTCTTTTAAAGGAGTTGCTTCCACTACATCGTTATGACATACTTTTGTTAAATTACGAAGCAGAGAATCTTTAGATATTAGAAGGAACTTCAATAAGTTTTTTTAAAAGACTAGCACAATACTATGGTGACCTGGTAATCCTCCTGGCGGCGTCGGCGGGCTGCGGCGCCAGGTGCTCGGCGGCGCGCTGCGCGGACGTGAGCACGCTGCGCAACGCTCGCTCGCCGTAGCCGTTGCGTTGCGCATCCGAGTCCTGCCATTGACAACATGCTTCAATCAAAATTTTTCCATAAAATCCCACTGCCGATCGTAATTTCATCATTGTGGCCAATAACAAAAGAGGGCAGCCAAATACGCAGGAGATATTATAAGTGCAATAGTGTCTGCAGCAAACACCTATGTTTGCTCTCTTTGCTCCTTAACTCTCATAGTTCGATAGGACGGAAAATTTACACGACCAGAGTCAGAACAGGCGCAGGACCGACAAAGACACGTGCGCAGCAAGGTACGGGTTATTAAGTCACCAACTTCTACCCTCCAAGCTGCTGCAAAATAATTTTGCCTGACCAAGTAATAACTGAACCCAGGACTCCACGCTCGGCAGTCGCACGAGAACAACGGAGGCGATAATATTCCCATTGTTATCAAAATTCAACCCTTAAGATGTTGAAAGTTTATAATCATAATATTGAAGCCGCAGACAAAAGCTAGTTTTGTCTGTGGCTTGTGGCAAAAACAATTTGTAACTTGTTCTTTACTGCCTGATTTATAAACAGGGACAAGAACTGCTTTTTTAAGCACTCAGGAAAAATACCCAAAGATAGACACATGCGAAAAATGTAAGTCAGTGGTGGTACCAAAATATTTCTGAATTGTTTAATAATTTTATTTGATATTTGATCCCAACCAACTGCACATTCGTCTTTCAAGGTCATAATTATAATAATAATATATCTTTATTTCAGACATACGTCCATACATTCTTAACGCAACAAAAGTTAGTAAGGTTGTTAGTAGAAAACATAAAACTACAAAAAATACAAATAACAGAGTGTTAGTAATTTGTTAGTACAGAATCAAAATCAGTATATTACATTATATTGCAGTCTATTTCCTATTTCTGAGCAAGTGAACACTCGCCCAGTAAACAGCAAACGGACCGTTTATTTTGCACGCTAACGTTCTGAGGACAGCGTTGGTGCTACCCCGGACCCTGCTCATCATCGATGCGGTTCTTTTCCTAATGATGGAGAAGAAATCATCGATGAAAGCTGCCGCAAACATTTCTGAAGCACTGCAGTACCTGGGTTTAATTATACTTTCTATCTCTGTCTCGTCAATATCTAGCAGGGCCAAAGATGTTAAAGTGGAACTAACCTTATTAGGACTGTCCGTCAGACAAGGTGAGTGACCCCGGTTAATTTTTTCCGCCAAGCACTTTCCAACATTAATAAAGAAATTATTTGCTATGTTAGCAGATGTCAGCTGTGACGAGTGCGCTTGTAATAAACTTGAAGATGACTCATTTTGTTTTGATGAAAAAGTTGCATTTTTTATGTATTTCCATATCATTTTACTATTTGTCCCGGCCTTACCCAATTCAGTTTTATCGTAGTTGTTTTTAACTTTTTTAAGTAGATTATTACAAAAAAATAACGATATCTTTTGTACGACAGCTGTAGGACTGTATTCTCTGGATGAGATTTAGATTTCATGTGCAGTTTATCTCTGTGTTTCATACAGCGGATCAGACCTGTTGTGATCCAGTGTTTTATGTTGCAATTTTTGTTGCAAAACTGCGATATGACCGTATTTTTCTGAATTGCATGACGTACATTTTCTATTACATACAACATACAATACTGTGGGTCAGCGGAATTATAGACTGGATCGAAGTTGATGACGCGTAAGTCTTCTTCAAGTTTAGTTATATTCAATTTCGAAACTACGCGAGCGTTTTGTTTAGGTAAATTACAACTTAGGGTTAGTAGAACAGCATTATGATCTGTTATTGTAGAGTTAATAACAAGTGCAAGTGAAGAGAAATTTGTTTTATGTATGATATGGTCCAAGCAAGAGCCACTATGATGTGTAGAAACTATGTCCCCGCACATGCAGCAAGCCATGATATGCGCATAGGTTGAGGTAGTCCTGAGCAAATGTATATGAATATATTTTAATTTATTTTATTTTATTACTATTCGGAAAACTTACAGCTACTTGTTACAGTAAAAACTTAGAATAGGTAAAAACGGCCATTGACAAGTTTTCACTAATACTAATGAGAGTAACTAAAACTAAGACGACAACAGCATAGGGTTAACGCGAGAGCGCTGATACCATACAAAAAAAAACTAAAATACAAATAATTGTTCAATTTGTAACAAAAAAGCGAGCGGCTAAAGTTGAAATATGAAATGGATAATGAAGTATAAAAGTTCTATATCCTTTGTTAGTTAATAACGTCGGACGGCGACGGTACCGTACCGCAAAGATGTGGCTCGAAGACATGTATAGTGCAACAGCTGTCCCTAGACCGCGTCAATGACTCGATCTAAAGTTAAGTTTTAAGTTTCACGGGTCGCTAGTTGATAAAATTAAAAAAAAAATTGTCCCCCGACTCAGCGACGCTTATCTTTAAAATATTTATAGTTCGTTTAATGAAGTGAAAACGGCTGAAAAAGTAACTACCTTATTTTTTTTTTTATATAGTTTTTTGCGTCGGGGTTTTTTAAATTTTTAATTTTATTCTATTAATATGGCTAAATTCAACACTTACATTAAGAAATTCGTGCGCGGCTCCCATCTTGGCGTGTATCTGCTGCTGCAACGCCTTCAGTACTGCGACGTTGTCTTTCTCACCGCCATCTT
The DNA here is from genome assembly GCA_961205895.1 of Mythimna pallens. Classification (NCBI taxonomy): domain Eukaryota; kingdom Metazoa; phylum Arthropoda; class Insecta; order Lepidoptera; family Noctuidae; genus Mythimna; species Mythimna pallens. The sequence goes on along the minus strand of OY540850.1, from coordinate 15,065,446 downwards.
CCACGTACGACGTCAATTGAAGAACGCTGGCCAACAATAATTTTTTTTTTTGGAGTTGTATGGAAAAATCTAGGCAAATTTTTCAGCACTATCATCATTTTACCCGAAAGACGTCCACTGTTAAACATAGGCCTCCCTCAAATGTCGTCAAAACGAACGGCGGTTTTGTATCCATCGCATTTCCACCACCCTCATCGATCCACCCGGTCTTCCAACGCTCTCTTCCGGTACGCGGTCGCCACTCCGAAACCTTTCGCCTGCATCGACCATTTGTTCTGCAAGCAATGTGCCCTGCCCACTGCCACTTAATTTTGTCGATTTCTCGGGCTGTCGGTAATTTTGGTTCTCTTACTTCTGATGAGGCCCATTGTGAGTGACCATGCACGTATTAGAGTCATCAATATATCATCACAGGAACACGCACTGTCATAGACTAGATATTATATAGAAAATTATGTTTTTTTTTTTATATCTCAGGACCCTGGCGTTCTCGACTTTTGGAAGGCGTATGAAGGGCCGAAGCCGACTCGCAGAAGTCCCTTAGACACTTCGTAGAACGTGGTACCAACCGACGACTATCCCTGTACGCGCTATGCTAAAACACCCCCCAAGGACAATCACCGGTTGATGGGAAATTATTGCTACGTATGGATAACAAAGATGCAAAGGCTATGGTTTTGGGAGGCTTAAGTTGACTGGTTATCAAAGAACTATGTTAAGACTATGGTCCCTGTCTGAAGAAGGCAAAATATTATTATTTATTATAAAACCGTCTACACACATTTTCTACACAATCGCTTCATTCCACTGCTTACTAGTAACTGCCTCTTATCGTGTGGTCTAGATTATGAATAGTCGACCGTGTGCTACGCTCAGCAGTAATATCTCAACAACTCACCGTATGATCTCATGTATTTCGTCCGCCATTCTCTGAGCGAGATAGTTTCTGTTTTCCGCAGCTTCCTCCATACCTTTGCCTCCTGCAACAAATAGATGAGAAAACAAAATCAGATATACATTTAAACATCTAAAACGTTTTGGGAACACATTCATTGTGTGAAATAGCGAAGGACTGGAATTTGCTGCTGGAGTCTGTGTTTCCTGATAGCTACAACCTGGGGGTCTTTAAGTAAAAAGTGAATAGGTTACTTGTAGGCAAGCATACTCTCTCTCTCTTTATCGAGCAGTTTCGCTTACCACCAGGTGAGATAGTAGTCAAGTTCGAGCCTATTAACAATAATGAAAAAATACATAACTATAGACTTGAAACACAACATGATGACACGGTTAAATCGATGTTAATACTGGAGAATCATCAATATCATCATCTCAACCAATTTATCGTCCACTGCTAGAGATGCCTCCTCCAAGCATCTCATAAACGTAGACTTTTCCCCGCATCCTTTGGATTCCCGCGATCTCCAAACCTACAAGGTCCAAGATCTACGACTTTTCGAATTACGCTGCTAATCATACCACTATATTTGAAGAGTTTACTTGACTTGAAACATGGTTTACCTTCAGTGAGGATGTGTATGTAGATCTTCATGGAGCAGATGAGCACCGGCGCCAGTTGTTTGACGCTTTCGAGGCAGCGGTTCAGGGTTTCTGCGTGAGGTGGATGGGTCAGCTCGGCTGCTCTAGCGGCAACCTAAAACGACATTGCAAAAATTAGATATGGTGCCCTCGGATTTTTTAAACAAACAACGGCCATAAACATTTTTATTTCTAGTTTAGCGTTTATTTAATATATATATATATTTAATTGATATAAACTAGTGCTTGACTGCGATCCCACCTGATGGTAAGATGGTAAGCAGTGATGCAATAATTAATAGTGAGGCGCACTAGTTTATTAAGCGCCTATATTTGCAAATCAAGTTGTTACTGAAGTATTTTTCATCAAGCTGTTGCTGTTTATGTATAAATCAAGTTGTTTATGTATTTAGTTCTTTATGCACACAACAGTACAGAGGCAGAGGCATTTTCTACCAGTCTGTCTACCCATGGGTGATACAGAGAACGTTCACGGAACACAAAGGTAGTAAGTGTTAAGCTAGATTTGTTTTTTTTTTCGGTGGGAAAATCATCAAACGACATCGGGACTAAAACCCCACTCCTGTTCCTTCGTTGCCTTTCATACCAGGGCCGAGTCTTCCTTTCAGAAGCAGACCCTTGGCCCCAGTAGGCTTCGACCTTGCTGGGCCCCTACGGTTTGTTGACATCTTCTTGAGGCGCGCGTGGAACAGTACGCGCCGTCGCGTCGACGTCTTGGGCTCGGTCCAGACGGTTACCGGACGATCCTATCCGATACCGGAAGCCCGAAGGTAGATTTAATAACAATATCAATTCTAACTTGACGACACGGTTGGCGCAGATGTTGAGCAATTGGCTGCTGCACTACGTGTCGCGTGTTCGGTTTCCGCACGGAACAAATATTTGTATGATCTACAGATAGTTGTTCCGGGTCTGTGTGGCTAATGTACGTCAGTTTACATGTTTGTGACCTCACCCAGGATGCAGGAATAATTCCTAGTGGACCATACTTTTATAAAAAAAAAAAAAAAAACTGTCCTACTGTAATAAATTTTTAATATAAAAGACGTCTTCCGTTACAATTTCAATCATATTTCTTACATCATAAAACTTAAGATTATTGTAAATAAAATCTTTTGTAATAATACTCACCTCTCTGGCAGCCCTGGAGAGAGCTGGCGAGATGTCCCTGAGGAACTGCACCAAGTCTTCCATGGTATCTATAACCTCCGCCACGCCTAGGTAGTCGAGCACCTGAAACGTTAAACACAAACTTAATTATCTTATTATTTTACTCCTAGTCTGCCGGCTCTTAATCTCGATCGGGCCTGATGGTGATGGATGAAGTCCATGATGGAGCAAGTGAACCCATAAAATTACTGTTCAGTGTCGACATATCAACCCCCAGGCCTCAGGGCGCATTGTTGTAGTTACATGCAGTAAGTGGAATATGAATAACCTCGACAGTACAGTAGCTGGGTAACGCTATGCCCATTGGCTGTGTAGCGACATCTATGATGCCACATAAAAACTAAAAACACAAAACCCTGTATCACGGCATCAGTGTTCTCCGCGATTAGAACATATAAAACTGCCCGAAATCAACCATCGGGGGCAATTGCCCGGACCAGACTCAAAACCGGGTCTGGTCAGAGGATCTTGCCTTTTCAACGAAGGTTTGCGGTACTTTACACCCTAAAGCAGTACTTGGGCCTTACCATAACGTGTTAAAATGTCAGTCGTGCGAGCGGGAAAGAGGAATGGTGCTATACATCCTGTATAGCTCCATCCCTTTAATAGTTCAATTCAGGTCATAAGATGGATAGCCTTAAGAGCTCGTGGAAGAGCACCTGGTGTCAGATTGTAAGGATTCTAACTACCGTAACTAACGTGCTTTCCGAGGCACGAAGTTATCACGGTATTTACTGGATGGTCACCCATCCAAGGGCCGACCTCGGCAAGCGTTGCTTAACCTTGGAGATCGACACGAGCCGCTGTTATTACTTAGCTTGTATTGACTATAAATAACTTTCTAACATAAACATAGGTAGTTCACAACTCTAAGCATTTCTATTGCACAATGTTTTTTTCCTTATCAAACTGCAATATACCGTACCTATATTTCTCACGGTACAGACAATACGCCTCTATCTACTGAATAATGAGTTATTATATAAAAACAAATAGAAACTGCTAAGTAGATGATCATGCAGCTTTCGCTTTCCCACAGAAATATGAAAATAATCGCCATTTATAATTGTCTGCTGTGACGAAATAATCTATTAAATGTGCTTTATTTATGGTTTCTCGTTTAATTGATTACTAAAGAATATTATATTAATTCACGTTATGCTGTCATGGACATTTTACTTTGCTAAAGCATCTCTGAAACTTTCGAATTTGCACATTCAAATACTGCCACCATTGAACATTTGATATCAACCCGTGTTTATTTAATTTTGCTGAAATACAAATTAAAAATGTTTTTATTTCACATAGGCCTACTTGGGCACTTATAAAACGTCAGAAGCTAGAGCACGGTTCCAATCGGTCATTTCCTATGAAGAAGAACCGGCGGTTACGCTTTTTTATATTACTTTATGGCTACGAACCAAAAAGTACATACCTTTTTGCACTCCTTGACAATCTTTCTCACTTCAGACTCATCAAAACACAGCAGCAACGCGGAAGTCCCCTGCAAGATACCACGGGAGCCCTCAATCAGCTTCTTCCTACAAACAAAACTTAGTTTCAGCTCCCTCACACTTGCATTCTCCGACTCGAAGGTGAAGAGACTCGCGTCGAGAGACATTGACATCCTGGCCGTGTATGGGACAATACAACCTTCGGGCTTTCCGTACCATGACGGAATGAGGAAATTTTAAAATTGTCTTCACAAGTTATCTTGTCATGCAAAAGTGTAGTTGAAAAAGATTAATTTTAGAAGGTAATTGACCTGCAGTTTTGCAGTATTGATCTTTCTGGACGGAAAGATTATTTTGGTTTTGTAACAGCTGCGCAAGCTTGAGAAATACTAACGTTTTTTGTTGTTTCAGATTTATTTATCGTAAAGCAAGCATTCAAAGATATGGAAAATTGAAAATTTATCTGTATTTAAATTGATATTCTTTTGTTACATGAAAACTGCCTCATTGGTCTAATGTCGAATGCGCATTTTGACAAAATGGCGCCCGTGAGACTCTGGAACCACGTACATGCAACTAAATTGGTCATATGCCTGATCTCTCTGCAGTCATATCGGATTATATTCCTACCGGACCATAGGGTGAAGGCAATAATAATGTCCTGTGCCTACTTCTGCGTCATTGGCTAATATCTGTTGAGATAGACCGCTGTGCCATGATTGACCTTCGATCTGGTATATGTTATAAGGGTTACCTGGCCGGTCCTGAGTAAGGGTCTGATCGGAGCATGTCGGAAGCCTGCTGGAGAAGGGTGGCGGCTGTCTCCACGCGGTGTAAGGCACCCGGCATGTCATGTCTGAGGACTGAGTCTTCTGAAGACTCAATGGTTTCATGGCCGACCTGGGGAGAAAAGTAATAAAGGATTGTGACGATTGCAATATGATGTAATAAGACCACGAAAATCGAACACAACTTCTTATGTGTAGGTTCGTCATTTATTTTTGGGATAGGAAACCATCAAATAGCTTTTCCCGGTCTGGGTGGAGCGAGAAGAACTGTTATACTTTACGGTATACTTTTACCAAAACCCACCCGTGTTCCTTTAGTTGCCCTTTGCGGCCGAGGGGCGGGTGACCTTTCGAACCCCCTTGCAGTTCTATGTAGGTATGTAAATATGTAGTAGGAATCTAGTACATAAAGTTCTAGTTATCCATTATTTTTTTATTATTTACAAACTAAAAAACATAAAAAAAGTAACTGAGCAAAGTTACTGGGCAACATGTCCTCTCATCATCATCATCATGATTTCAGCCGAAAGACGTCCACTGTTGGACACTTCTTCTTCCCCAAGTGTCATCATAACGATCGGTCTTATGCGTCTCACATCCATCGGATTCCCACGACCGTCACCAGGGCATCGGTCCACCTTGTTGGAGGCCTTTCAACGCTGCGTTGAACAACGTTTTATCATGTCGCATATTGATACACTATTGTTATCTTTTCAATTCGGCTTAAACGCCTCCCAGGCATCATGCCAACGTTTTCTAGATATGGGCCGATAGCAGCAATCGCACCCAAAAGCTGCTATTGTGAATGTACTGGTGTTGCCGGTCTCCTTATTATCGAAGAAATTACGAAGAATCTTTAAGTGTGACTCACCTTAACCAGATTGTTGACAGCGAGCGACACGGCTTGCACCGGCCTCGCCAGGTCCGGCATAGCGTTGCCATCTTCTGCTTCTTCATGGAGGATCACCAGACGAGAAACCTGGGAACAATAAGAGTAAAGCATTAGATATGATATTCACTAATATAGACTACCGTATGGCCCACTGCAAATTGACGCAATTAACTTTATTTTGACAGGTTTACTAAACCCAGAAAAGAGAAACCAAGGCGATTATTAACTTAGGAACCGTGGCCCCCATAACAGGCAACCACCAGTATACACAATATCATAAAAAGTTTGCGTTAATTTGGAAAACTAAGATGTTTTATTTATAAATAACTACCTTCTGCCTGCGGCTTCGCCCGCGTGAAAGTCGGTTTCTCCATACAAACTTCCAACCCCCGTTTTACCCCCTTACGGGTGGAGTTTCGTAAAAACGTTCTTAGCGGGATGTCTATTCCCTATAAGGAACGTACCTGCCAAATTTTAAGTTTGTAGGTGTTATAGTTTCTGAGATTTTGTGATTAATCAGTGAGAGGTATTTCGCTTTTATATTTTATATAGATTACCTTAAGAGCATCTCCTATGGTGCACAGACTTGGTCTTTAACTATCATCCAAGGGTCCAAACTTAAGGTTTGCCAACGTGCTATGTAGCGCAGCATACTAGGTGTTAAAATAACGGATCGAATTCGAAACAGTATACTGCGCTCCAAAACTCAGATCATTGACGTGGCTCAGAAGGCTACCCAGCTTAAGTGGGACTGGGCTGGACATGTCTGCCGCATGCCGACCGAGCGGTGGGCCAGTAAAATACAAATTTGGTGCGCTGAAATCGCACGACGGGGTCGCGGCAGACCAAGAAGGAGAAGGTGGGACGACTTAAATGCCTTCCTTAGGCTTTGGGAAGAAGTGGCTCAGAGCAGGAAACAATGGAAGGAATGGAGCGATGCCTTTGCCCAGCAGTGGGACAGTATAGGCTAGATATAATAATAATAATAAGAGCATCTCATGCGTGCTCGATAAGGTAATAGACGGCCAATTTAATCCTGAGATATTGTAATCTCGGAAATCTGTGTTCAATCATTTAGCTCGATGCGCAGGTGCATTCGAAGACATGTGATATCCACCAACCCGCACTGGGTTCGCGTGGTGGCCCACTCAATCTCCTAGACAGAAAGCCTGAGTCCCAGACGTGAGACAATAATAAGGGTGACTTTGCTATTATGCAGGCGCATTGTCATCGACAAACACGAATCGATACCGTTTGTTCATAATGGTCTGACGATTCCGTCGATAACGATTCTGAACAGCAGTACAAGCAGTTTGAAGGTCACTAAGAGGTCGATCAACCAAAAATCCCATGCTCTGGTACAGCTTCTTCTGGTTATGACGCAGGTTTGAGAAACAGATAAATTTGTGCGCTATTTCAGTCAAAGTTATTATTTTTGCTTGTAAAAAAACCGATAATCCAATTGGCATTTTTAAATAAAACAATAGCAAAGTTTCAGTAACATAAACCGACTAAAATACCTTGCTGGCAAACAAGAATACGCTTTAGCAAGCATTGACGTCATTTTTATGTAAGTTTTGCGATTTTCTGGTTATGAAAGAATGATCGCTTAAAAATAAAAATCTTAAAATTTTCAGCAAGAAAATATAATAGCAGTTTTACAAAGTGAACAAAAACTTTTTTTGATGTGTTTTTACTTAAGAACGTTGGCATATGTTTACGAAATTATCTAAGTTACTGCAGTAAACAGTTTCTTGGCAACTACTCCACTTTGTAAAGCTTCATAAATTATGAAATGTCACTTCGTTTCGTCGTTAAGCTACTCACCTAAAAGAGGAAATTAGCATAAGCTTGAACTATGAAGTTTAAAGGTGGGTCTACGCTAGAGGAGCCGAGCACAAGCGGAGCAAGAACCGAGCTCGAATTCGTGTAGCGTCGCTCGTGCTCGGCTCCTCTAGAGTCGGCCCAGTTAACGGAACTCTGCTTCGGCTTCTGCAGAAGTTCCGCAAACTTTTTCACTTACGTTTCCACTTCTGCTTCCGCAAAATTTATAACAGAACTCTAAACGGAAGAATACAGCGAGGACCGCGGGGTTGGGGGGCGCGTGGACAACTGGACACATCGGAAGAGGCGCGGGGGGGGGGTACACATACGTGTCGCAACGAGTTTATTTATTATATATTTTTGGTTCATTTTGCGTATCACCGCGCCTCGTGACGTGATTACGACCCTTCTGTTGTTTTAAAAAAATCAAATTATGCTTTTTCTTCATTATATTAGCACTTCCACTTCCGCTTCTGTTTCCGCATCCACAAAGATTTACTTTTGCTTCCGTTGCATCACTACACTACACGAATTTGAGCTCGGCTCGTGCTCTGCTCGTGCTCGGGTCCTCTAGCGTAGACCCACCTTAAGAACATATTAAACAAACGTACTCTTACATAAATTATGTATAGTATAACCTGGCCACATCGTTTCCGGTCGCTGAGAGCTTCTGCTCTTTAGAAACTGTATATATTTTTTATGGAATTACTAGCTGACTCAGCAATTATTACGAGTATCAAAGAAAAGTGGGGGTTGGGGGAAGTAGGGTAAAAAATATGACCTATTCTCAGACCTACTAAAAACTAGTCAAGCTGTTTCGGAAGAGTTCGATAACAAACACTGTGACACAAGATTTTTTTTTATATTAGATTAACCGTTGGTCCGGGAGCTCACGCACTGTTTCAAATACATAGGCATAGTCGGCCATATAATGTTCCCACTGTTGGGACTCAGGCCTCCTCTCTAGAAGAGGGAATGGGCCGTAATCCACCACGCGGGCCCAGTGCGGATTGGTGGATGGCACATGTCTTCGAATTTTTGGTTCCAGGACATGCTGGTTTCCTCACGATGTTTTCCTTCACCGTTTTGAGAGCAGTGGTGATGAAATAAATTACACAAAGTAATGCGACCGGCTGGGTTTGAACCCGCGACCCAAAACTCGTAAGTCGGGGCCGTTACCACTCGGCCACCACTGCTTCACATACGTACCTCTATATCCTTATTTTATCTATATTTAAGATGGTGAAAAAACATCAAATAACTTCTTCCACTCTAGTTAGAACGAGAGGGAGAGTCAGACTTGTACTGGCTTTAGCCAGTTACCCTTTGTGTTCCAGAGTCGCGTAACTCTTTTGATGAATAATCCTGCGCAGCTCTCTAGCTTATCTCATAAGCTACCGTGCAAGTTTTCGCAAAAAGTATAGTGCATACTGCAGTTTCATATCAGTAAACAATTTTTCGAGATCAGATCGGTATTTTTTTATCGTTTTTTTTCGGTCAACAAAAGGTATTTTCTTATAAATGCAATGATGTACTTAAACAAAAATACGCGTCATTGGATATATGCTTTTACAAACAAATAAACATTTCAGTATCTTGTCAATTTTGTGTTAAGATTTCTATGCGTTTAGCCAATGCAGCGGCTTCGCCTACGTGATAGTAGAAAATTGTCCCAAGGGAACATATTGACGGAATAAAAAAGTAACCTATGTGCTAAGACATGGTCTGCCGGTGTAGCAAGTTTCATCAAAATCCGTCCACTCATTCGAGCGTGAGAAAGTAACAAACATACACATATGTCTCACTCACACAAATTTTCGTCTTTATAATATGAGTGTGATAGTATTTTGTGTATCAGCTTCTGTCTTTTACATTTAAAACCAGTTTTCAACTACGTATCCTCACGTTATCTTTAGCTAACTGTGCACCACAAAGTCCTGCCATCGCAGAAAGTTCGAGAGCGAACAATGCATAATACAGGCAAGCTTATCTACGTACGACTTTCACTGACACGACGCCTTGTTACTTCACATTCTCTGGAGATAACTATTTCTTTGTGTGCACTTGTGCAATATTTATTTTCTAGCTTCATACAACTTATAACCCCCGTTTTACCCCCTTAGGGGGGGAGTTTCGTAAAATCCATTCTTAACGGATGTTTACACCCTATAGGGAATCTATCTACCTGCCAAAAGGTGTTGTAGTTTGTGAGATTTCGTGATTAATCAGTTGGTGGTATTTCGCTTTTATATATAATAAATTTATTTAAACTTCATTTACAGTAGTGGTACATAGGCGGACTTACCGCAACAAGGCATTCTCTACCTATCAGTCAATCTTTGGGTTAAAAAGACTATACTGTGGTCTGTGATAGGTGTGCAATATGAAATGAAGATATAAATGTATTGCAGATAATGCTATGCTAAACAAACAGTTGGGTTTATCTGCAACTTTCACTGACACAGCGCCTCTTGTTCCTTCAAATTCTCGGGAAATAATAATGTCTTTGTATGAGCCGTATGGTATGTGAGGTATTTGTAGAACGTGATGATAAAAGGTTTTGGAAATGTGCTGTCAGATTATGATACAACGACGGTCCTATGAGACTACAGAATATTTTGTAAAGTTTTTAGTTACAGGCCATTCAACTATTACGTAGGTAACTAAAATTTTAGCAATTTTAACCCCCAGCCCTCCCTTGTCAAAGCTCTTAGCCCCTCCCCTCCCAATGCTTACATTCATAGCAGTAACCAATTCAAGAAATAAGGAATTTAATTTAAAATAAAATTGCTTACGTTATCACCACACGAGTGTGGAACCATCTAAAGTTTTTAGTTTTATATCCTCCTCTACAAAATTTAGTCAGTTTATTATTTCCCCAAAGCCGAGATGGAGCACATCTGTGTGACCGTGGGCAATGAATGCCTTAAATGGTATCATATTACGAACAGGCGATAACTTCTGTTCACCTTAAAAATGGATAACCCACGCTCTTATACCTCGAAACTATGGCAAATCTACATAATTATTTTATTGACGGCACGGTTGGCGCAATAGTTGGCGGCTGCGCTGCGTGTCACGGGATCGATTCCCGCGCGGAACAAAAAGTAGGCCCACACACAGTATTTCCGAGTCTGGGTTTCTTGTGTCTGTGAGTTCACATGTTTGTAAACGCACCCACGATACAGGAGTAATTCCTAGAAGGTAGCAACTTTTTTTTTAATATTAGATATTATCCCGAAATTAACAAGTCATCGATCTAAAATAACCATTCAAAAATCGACCCATCACTATATAAATTACCTATCTTCGATCTGAGAATTTAACTAAACGAACAACAATTTATTCATTTGATTAAATTATAATTATGTTATTACTAAAATAATACTATATTGACAGTTATTTTTCAATAATAAATTGTCTAAAACTGGTATAATTATTATGTACATTTAGATTAATATATTTTATTCAATTCTATTTATCCTCTCTCCTATAAAACAGACTGCTGTGCCGACCGACAGGGTCCATAATTGAATCTTTTAAACAATATGCCAACTATGTAACATGGAACGCAATAAGTATGAAATATATTTTTTAAATATAAATATTAATGAAATATTTATAATAAACCTAACTATGTACATTAAACATTCAAAAACACAAATTACACTCAGTCGTCAAAGTACTCCTCCACATCACTGTCACCCGGAAATGTGCCCAGAAGACTGGCAGTATTGCCACATTAAATGGCAATGCTAATTCTTTGGACAATAAACGAGTCAACCCTCTGGTCACGCTGTGTCGATCCTCGATCGAAATTTTTTATTTTATTGAATTGTAATTTAATTTGTGTACATGTAACCGAGATATTTTTAACCCATAACATGATTGAAAACAGTATCCATGGAGTTTCTTGTACGTTCTCCTCCTACCTCCTACATGTAAGCTTTTGGAATGAGTAATTAGCATAATTTTTCTGACTGACTGACTTCCTGACAATTCAAGAGTGCCGGAAAATTATTTATCTATATAATATATAAAAGGGGAAACTGACTGACTGACATATCAACGCACAGCCGAAACTACTGGGATTAGGAGCGTGAAATTTTGCACAAGATTTCCTTTTATGACGTAGGCGAGCACTCAGAAAGGATTTTCCACAATACACTCCCTAAGGGGATGAAGCGGGGGTCCAAAGTTTGTAACGAAACACTTACATTCACGCGAGTGAAGCCGCGGGCAGAAGCTAGTTTAAAATAATTGCTTTAAAAGAATTGAATAGAATAAACTTTACACCAAAAAACACAACTTTTTGTACACCAAAAAAGTAACACAACTTATACACAAACTTAAATCTATGGGTACAATGGCGGTCTTATCGCTGACAGCGATGTCTACCAGACAACCTTAGGATGGATCGTAAAAAAATAAAATAATACAGGGGGTAGTCTGCGGTGTACTGCTAACAAATTGATCAATCTCCATATATATATATATATATATATAATAACACAATACATAACTATATAAACATATACACACATATTATAATATGTATGCTTTGATTTAATCTTTGAATCTTAGAAATATATTAAGCCAAGCTTAAGCGCCAAGGTATGCCCGGAGCGGATCAGCGTTCGCCATATTAGGTGCGCGCACGCAATCTGCTCGGCCAACACAGCATTCATTCATGGTTTTTTGTGTGTACGGACATAGTACTCGTACTTTATTTTTATCTGAGCTTTCGATTTTAATCTTGTTGTATGTCAGTAGTGTCATTGAGTAGTATTATGTAATTGTAACTGTTTTATTTTTCTACATGTCTCGTATTTATGGCTGTAGGCTTATAGCTCTTTGTTTCTATTTATTTCGTACTAATGATTTTTTTTAACGTTACTCCACACACACTAGGAATTCCTCGTAAATCGTGGGTGCGTTAACAAACGTGAAACTCACATATATACCTAAATAAGAGATCCAGACCCGGAACAACTATCTGTAGGCCATACAAATATTTGTACCGCGATGGAAACGAACCTGCGATACGCAGCGCAGCAGCCATTCGCTCTACGACTGTGTATAGGCCTAGAAGTAGGCCATGTTTATTATTTGAATGCGAAGTGCAGCATAACGGATATTTGATACACTGTCAAAATGAGACACAATTTCAGCAGAAACATTGTGTCATTTCAAAAAAAACACGTAGCTTGTTGAAAGCTATAAATCACACACCTTGTGAGAGGCATATTTGTAAATGAGCTTCTACATAACAAATTCACACTCAACTTGCAGCATCGTAAGGTATTTAGCATAAAATCGTAGGCGTAATCGAAGGTCCCTCCAGACACAAAAAAGCGCAAACCTCAATTTAGTAAAACTAAAAAGTATTTATGGAATTTCAATCCTTATAAAAAACGAATTCCGATGAAGTCATCTATTACTTTCCTAGCTTCTCCAAACGCCTAATCCCCTTTTACCTTATCAACCACTTAGCCATATAAATCATGTTCTTATCAAACACATTCCAGAAATGACTTCATATTTTTTCGACTCCCGTGACTTTTAGAAATCACCCTTTTACATTCCCCATTTACCTGGGGAGTGGCGGAAAGGGCGCGGCATTTCAACCCCAATGCTCTCCCCATGGTCTAGCCTTGGGTCTGATTGTGTTTATCCAAGATTATTAAGAAACGGACGAGCGTTAAATGTCTGCAGTCTGATATTGGAATGGGGAGGGTGTAGGTAGACGAGGGTGGGTAATGTTTGTGGGTAGGGTTTGGAACGCATCTATGTATACTAATACTAAGCTGACCCGGCAAACGTTGTTCTGCCATATAAATTATCAAAGAAAAAATGTAAGAAATAGCCTAAAACCTATTCTCAGACCTACCAAATATACACAAACAAAATCATCAAAAATGGTCACGCCGTTACGGAAGAGTTCGATAACAAACACTGTGATACGAAAATTTTTATATATTAGATGATTTTTAGTTTATAAAGCTAAAGAATTTGGTTGTTTATTTGTTTTAGCGCGCTAATCTCAGGAACAACCCGGTTCGAATTGAAAAATATATTATTGTATCATAGCCCATTTGTCGAGGAAGTCTATAGCTACACAACATCCCGCTACGAACAAAAGGCGCAAAGCGGCAACTAAAGACGCGACTCAAACCGGGCGGGGGACAGCTACTAAATAATAATAGAGGCTTAAAAGACTACTTCTACTTTCATGTTGAATTGCCTCAAATCTGGTCCGACCAATATTTAACCACCTGAACAGCTCTGGGGTCTTCTCTTGGGGATCTTGTGGAGCATGAAAGGAGCCTCTCCGAGTGGCGTTAAAAACATCGTAATACGATTCTAAACGCTCGGCGCACCCTAGACAGCTAGCATTCGGTAATGCAGGGTCTGATGACTAATCCTTTTATTATCACGATAACTAAAACCCTCAAACTTAGACTACTGAAAACCACAATAAAATTATTCTACGACATTGTAATTTTTTGTTTGCTTGCCATTTAATTTATTGTCATTTTTAAGATTTAATCAATGATATTTTATTTATTGACATTTTTTTTTTCTACGACATTTAATTTAGTGACAATTGTAATTGAATTTAAGTAATAATTATGTAATTATCGAATCGAGATCGTCTAAACTAACATACTTAGAAATAAGTGATAGTAACATAAATATATAAAACAAGAATTAGATTACAGATTTGTAAGAACAAGCCTCACCAAAACATCTTCCCTATCATCCTCAATAACATCCTATGTCTCATACAAGGAAAATAAACAAACTGTGAGTATTAATATCTAACTTTTGTGTTCCCAGAACCAGCTACACGGCCGCAGCCAGTCACAAGTATAACGTATCGACAGGCGAGAGCCAGGCAGGTCAAGGTGACGCTGAGATGTAACTAACTAGGCCTAGTGTAGGTCTCGTCTGGCAGATGACTGGATTTTAGTAATGTCTCAAGATGGAAGTTTTTTTTTTTTCGGTGGGAAAATCATCTTATGACATCCCCCGCTCGCTGGGCGGAGCGGGAGATAGTGTCAGACTTTTACTGACTAAAAACCCATCCTGTTCCTTCGTTGCCTTTCGTACCAGGGCCGAGTCTTCCTTTCAGAATCAGACCCTTGGCCCCAGTAAGCTTCGACCCTGATGGGCCCCTACAGTTGCTGACATCTTCTTGAGGCGCGGGTGAAACAGTACGCGCCGTCGACGACTTGGGCTCAAAGATGGAAGTGTAAACCTGGATGGAGAAGGTATTGAATCTGGTAAATGATGGTAACGCTTTATTAAAAAAAAAACCGGGCAACTGCGAGTCGGACTCGCGCACTGAGGGTTTTTTTATTCTTGATAGGTTCGCGCTTGACCGCTATCTCACCTGATGGAAAGCGAGGGTTCCGTAAAAACTGACCTATGAAAACAGTTCAATTCCCGAAGTGAGTTACGAAGATTTTTCTGAATCGCATAAAGTTTTTTTTTGTGACGTAATTACAAATTTACAGGGAAGTATCCTATGAATTTTGATTCCCTTGAGAGTGTCGAAATACACGTTATTGCGACATAAACGGCCGAATCTCCTTTTTTCATTAACTCATAAGTTTGATTTTTTCACAGCTTCAAAGGACCAGAGACCTGAGTGTATGGTTTAAATTTAAACTCGATACCTCCACGTGTTCCCGAGATAAAGAGTCCGTGACAGACAGACAGGCGAACAACAAAATGATCCTATAAGGGTTCCGTTTTTCCTTTTGAGGTACGGAACCCTAAAAACAGAATATCTGGTTATTACTCACGGGAAAAAGAACTGAAGTTACCGCAATTTATATTCCAGAAGTGTTTTCCCTTAAGATAATTATCTCCGTTCACGTAAGCGAAACCGCTGGCAGCAGCTAGCAAGGAATAAAAAAAGACGTCTCATAATTTGAAAAGCCTGACGTTTATTTCGATTTTTTCAAACCTTCCAGTGATCAAGTAATCACACATAAGTCAGATTCATATCCGGCTCGAAGGACCAAAAAAATGTACGGCAAACGAATTATGCAAACTATCTAACAATCTGCAATTCCTTGAATATAGACGAGGACCTCTATTCTGTCACATCCACGCGCGTCAACGACCGTCTGTACCGTCACTGGGTCTGGTTTTAGGTGTAAAACAAGCAAGTTGAACTACTAAACACACTTCTCAATGCAAATGCCTTCGCAAAGAGCAGTAAAGACCACCCACGCAAATTAATATGGCAAATAATAAAGTCTAAGTATGAGTGGTGTCGTAATATTATCTCCAATAGGTCCACGGCCACTGCCACGCGTGGGTAGCCACCATATGGTGAGTTTTAGCGGTGACAGCTAGCCTATTATAAAATCGAACGGATAAATTCTTCACGCCAATTTTCACTTATTGATTGAGGCTTCTTGAGACCGATTTCTCGGCATTTTGCCAGTTTATTGCTTGAAGAGTGTTGCGCTTTTAAACAATCGGTATATAGGAGCTTTGAAACGAAATGACTTATGATGTGGTTAAGTCTGAGATCCTACTTCTTGACTAGGTGCAAATCACACACTACTTAAGTGTGAAAAATATTCAGTACTTTATTGTATAATTGTACCTGCAAAACAATGCTTATAGTAGAGCTCTCTTCAATGTGTAAGGGCCTTTTTTTGATTAGGGGAAAACATCAAATCCTCCTGCTCTGAGTGGAGCGAAGGGAAATGTCAGAGTTTTGAATAGAACCCACCCATGTTTTTCAGCTACCCTTTGCGTTTCAAAACCGCGGTTACTCGGACCCCGTCAATTTTGCTGACAGCTCTTTAAGGCAACCTGTAAAGGCCAAAGCATTCTTTCATTCAAACAAACAGCTGTATTTTTCACGCCTTCTTATTTCGAAGTATTTTATTTAACACCCCACACGATGACCTTTCTAATCTTTCCAGTTCACCGAAATGAATTCATATTGAAGGGTGAAATCTAATACCTGGGTTCAAATAACTGCTAATCCAAAAAGTATCACGCTGTTTTTGAAAGAGATGCATATATTTAATTTGTAAAGCTCTATCTCGCTTTCACATCGCAACAATGGAAGCTCTATAGTCCGAAAATATGTATTCAGTTCGAATGTTTATCAAATCCATCGATGAAAGTGTATGCTGTGAGTTATGGCGGTCTGGTAATAAGATTATATTGAAAGTGTTTTGGATTAAAGACTGTCGAAATATCTAAAGAGATTTAGAAAGGTTTCGGCAAAAGATGATTGACGTCGAACAAATTGGACATTGTGTATCAATTGAGGTTTTCAGAACCAGTACAACAGGTTCCCAGATACTATAAGTTAAATGATTGGTCTTCGGGATTTTGCTTTAAAGGGTAGCGTACCTAAGTCGACAAGCGGACGGTGGGCAATGGGTTCGCCGTCCGACCGTCCGGTAACCGCCGGACCGAGTCCAAGTCGTCGACGGCGCGTACTGTTTCACGCGCGCCTCAAGGAGATGTCAGCAACTGTAGGGGCCCATTAGGATTGAAGCCTACTGGGGCCAAGGGTCTGATTCTGAAAGGAAGACTCGGCCCTGGTACGAAAGGCAACGAAGGAACAGGAGTCCAGAGCGGCGGATGTCATAAGATGATTTTCCCACCAAAAAAATAAAAAACCTAAGTCGGCAAAAAAGGAACCCTTATAGGATCAAATTGTTGCCTGTGTGTCAAGGTGACCCTTTTTCTCAAGGACATGTGGAGGACTTTCTATATTAAGCTAAAATTAATATAAATACCCAAGTCTGAAAAAATCAAACTATTAAATCAACGTAATCTTCTATATATATAAAAGGAGAAACTGACTGACATATCAACGTACAGCCGAAACTACTGGGACTAGGAGCGTGATATATTGCATAAGGTTTCCTTTTATGACCTAGGCGAGCACTAAGAGAGGATTTTCCAAAATTTTCCCTCTAAGGAATTAAAACATAGATCCAAAGTTTATATGGATAAAACTACTTTCACACGGGCGAAGCCGCCGGCAGAAGCTAGTCTAAAGATAAAGCCGTATATGCTCAGTTTGTGACGTATATTTAGACACTCGTAAGAGCCATACCCATGTTCTATGTCATTTTCCCCACTAGACTCAACCCCGGATCAGCCTCCCTCAATAAACATTTAGCTACCTACAGTTAATAGCTCTTGTTATTTGACAAAATAACCTTAACTCAACAGAATTTTCCGTTTTCCTGGCAACTGAGCTGAGTGGAATGGAAGATATTTCGTTCAAATTGACTTAGACCACAGCAGATCCTCTTGCATTTTCCGACAATCCATGTTATTTTAAGGCTACCTAACTCATAGCACTTTCATAATCATAAAAGTTTAAATGAAAAGCTATAAAAACCTAATCACACACCACAACTACCCGATCACGATTTCACGTCATAAAGAACTTTACCCACAATTTCAAACAAGCTAAGCGAAAAAATTTACTAGCTAAACCAATTAATCCAGTCATAATACGAAGCTGTTTACGACGCGCGATTTGTAACGCTTATATTTATAGAGCACTTGCTTCTGGGAGCAGCCACCCTAGCCAAGTTACAACCGTTTCGTTTCGATTCTCTTTTCGTCGATCGCCTCGAGTAGGCCACGCCTCCGATTCCTTTGTTCTGACGTCATCTCAACTCTCAGTCACGTGATCAGAACAAAGGAATAGGAGGCGTGGCCGACTCGAGGCGATCAACGAAAAGAAATCGAAACGAATCGGTTGTAACTTGGCTAGGGGGGCTGTTTCGCCTGCCTGAAAGTTGAAAATTACCTACCCCGAGGGAAAATACTCCCGGGATAAAAAGTATCCTACGTTCCAGGACGTAGTTTACCCGTGTGCCAAATTGTATTCAAATCCGTTCACCCATTTCAAAGTGAAGGAGTTACAAACATATTTACACACAAACTATCGCCTTTATAATATTATTGTGACTAGTGACCCGCCCCGGCTTCGCCCTGGTACAAATTATACATAAACCATTCTCGTTTATTACTCTTTCTAATAATGAATACCGCATCAAAATTCGTTGCGTGGTTTAGGAGTAAGCCGATAAACAGACAGAAGCGGGACGCGACTTTGTTTTATAAAATAGAGAAAATGTATTATTGGACCCACTTATTCTAAGAGTGTTTACAGACCCAGATTAATGCTGAAAATATGGCTATTAAATTAGGCTTTCGCATTTAGAAACGATTAGGCGTCATCATTAGAAGCAAAGACATCTCCAACTGGACATAGATCTCCCAACAAGCGTGGCCACATCAGCCGGACCAACAGTTTCCTGTGGCCCTTGTCTTCAGTCAACCTGGTGCGAACGCTGTGTCTTCACAGGCACAAAACTCAAAATAATCATTTAGAAATCACAGTTCATAATCATGAAGGAGACTAGCCTTGATACACGCTATAAAAGTATGGCGGATATTATTGCCTATTTCTCTTTCTCCTTGCACAGAAAAATCAGAGCAAGCATCGTAAAGGGGTGACCAGACGATTGCAAACTAGCGTTCCAACAAAGGTGACCTTGGTTTATGTGTTTGGTTTGTGTTGTGGCTACATGGATGTAAACCACGCGCCAACACGTTCGGTGGTTGGGAAAACGCGCCTCCCAACCAAGGGCGTTGAAGGGCATGGATTACAACTACTGTTTATACAGATTGAAACTAGCAAGGTGATCTTGGTTGGAACGTTGGTTTGCAACCATCTGGTCACCCCTTAACATTTAGCCCATTTCAGAGGAGGAAATCAAGAAACGCTTGCAGCAAATAAGGAAATGGCGGAGCGGAGATTGTCTCGCTTGCCAACGGAAGCGACGGAACTTCTATTTACAGACACATAGTCCAATATGATAATATTGCTTACCATCAAATGAGAATGTGGTCAAACGCGAGCCTATCAATAATAGCATAGCATAGCATAGTCGGCCTTATAATGTTCCCACTATTGGGACTCAGGCCTTCTCTCTAGGATAGGGAATGGGTCGTAATCCAACACGCGGGCCCAGTGCGGGTTGGTGGATGTCACGTCTTCGAATTTTTGGTTCTAGGACATGCCGGTTTCCTCACGATGTTTTCCTTCACCGTTTTGAGAGCAGTGGTAATGAAATAAATTACACAAAGTAATGTGCCTGGCTGGGTTTGAATCCGCAACCTACAACTGGTAAGTCGGGGCTGTTACCACTCGGCTACCACAATAATAATCAATTCTAATTAGCCCATTATGTGCTGGGCGAAGACTTCCCTCTCCCTTGTAACCTACAACCTACAATAAAAAAAATAGTATGGAATTTATCGTCACTCCGCCTATTCCGCGGAGGAACAAGGATCCTATAGTAACCAAAAAAATCTAAGAGTTAAATAACTCAACAAACGTGACGTTACTGCTAACTCGAAACTAATCACTACATTTATATAGGCTTGTATAACAAATGGCGCCAAAGATTTTTATGGCACTTATTAGAGCAGCCATAACCGGCGAACCGTTTTCTTATATTTTTATCGCTTTATTGGTGAATCAATCATGATTTCATAGCTCATCTCACGTAGGATGTGGCTGTCTTAACTTCTTAATAGTTATTGGTGTTTGAAAGCATTCCTTTAGTGTTAAAGTTCTTAATAAAACCTATCAAGTGCGTACGAAGGGTTCCGTGCAGTCCGTAGCAAAAAAAACAGCAAAAAAAATGACGTTTGTTGTATTTTTATTCTGTTTTTTTTTTGGTACTTGTTGTTTTAACGGCAACAGAAATACGGTTCATGAGATAGACCCTGGTGCCAAACGGACGGACAGCGGAGTCTTAGTAATAGGGTCCGGTTTTAACCTTTACGTACGGAGCCCTAAAAAGGATGATCATATAAGTCTTTTTTTATGATTCAAAGCCTTAATAATGTTATTTTATACTAAGAATTTTAGTAAAGATTAAACAAAGCGTTATTATGATTTCACAATCCTCACTTTTATGATGACCGAGTGAGATAGTAACACAATCCCACTTAGAGTTAAAAAGAGAGCATCATGAATTCCCTTCATAACCACCGCTAAATAATAAAACCCGTGACCCGTACAAAATCAATAACTTTAACATGACGTCACCATCACAGAAATAAACAACACAATCTCAAGTGTTCCTCTCATCTCAAGTTACTTGAAAATGAGTGAACCATTGATCGAACGAGTTCCGTTTCGTATTTGCAGAAAATAATTTAGTTAAGTTTTATTTACGCCAAAAATTCTTATAGATTAATTTTATATTCGTTTAATAATAATGTTTTTGGTAAAACTTAAAAAGGTTGCATTATGATGAGTACTTACATTTTAATCTTGCAAAAACATATTTCATATTTGGAACAACGAAACGCAACTGTCAGTCGGAAGAAATGTCAAACCAAGTCGATGTTTTGGTGGAGTTTTTAGTTAGAATGATAAAAATAATGGAGCCCAGAAAGCAAATATTTACGCATCAAGAAAAGAAAAAGTTTTTAGAGATATTGAAGAATTACTCGAAGGAAGTGGAGAATAAAAATACTCACAGTTCGGCATTGAAAGCTAAGAACATGGCTTGGCTGAAAATAACTTCGGAGTTTAACTCGAGCCCACAAACTAACTTACATGTAAGTGTTACAATATATTTGTATCTTCGTTACAACATCTTACTTTCGTTATTGCCGTGGTTTGTCTACATACCTTGTAATATCTGAGAACTGAATTGGTAGATCTTGAGATTGAGAAGTGAGAGATTGTCTTTATTGACATTTTAAACTGAAACAGGTTTTTGGTCTCGAGTCTACTTAATGTTTTGTGTTATTTTAGCGGATTTGTTATATTTAGTTTGTTAAAACTAGGTATTTGATTGTTTTAATGAGCATTTTACAAATAAAACTTTAAAACGCTAGATGATAATCCAGTAATATAAAATAAACAATATTGAAATCTAGAGAACACCCAAACAACTCCGAAGACTATGGATGAACTTGAAACACCGCCAAAGAGAAGCTGTAGCCAGGAGCCTACACCCATTAGCTACAAGAGGACCCGTTGAAGACATAATATCAGGATCCAATGTGAGACAAATAGCCCAAGCACTTATAAGTAGTGTTGCTAACTCCGTGGACTCTGATAGTGTGTTAGGTAAGTGATAAACAAGTATTTCTTATCTACATCTATACATATAAAAATCAATGCCACTTTTCGTTGTAATTCTATAACTCAAGCTCACCTATCCAAACCAAATGTTTAGGCTTTGTTCGGACTATTTAGTAGATGGTTTATGTGAAGTTTGCACAAAATTGGTCGAGTGGTTCTTCATTTATCACATTTTTTGTAACAAATGAATACAATAGGCTAGAGTAAGATAGAGTGGGGTAGAGTATGGTAGGGTAGGACAGGGTAGAGTCAGGTAGAGTAGACAGTTGACGGGAGCAAAGCCGCGGGCAAAAGCTAGTCTTTATATATAAAATTCTTCTATAAGTGTGTTTGTCACCTAACTCCTGTATATATTTGAGTGTGTCCCTGGATAGTTTGGAAATACAATTGGAGCTGGTAGGTGATGATGCAATCTGGTTGTCATTTTATTTTTTCTAATCTATAGTCAGCTTTCATGCAGGACAATATTTGTTATGACCGCTAGTATTGTATAATTCAGATAGCAACCTTATTATGTACCTAATGTTTTACATGACTTGTTTGTATTTTTTTTTAATTTTATAGCAAACAATAACTACTTTGTCACATTACCCATCTGATCCATGTAAAGTGTGCATTGAGGGAATAAGTATTTTTATTGTTTTAAATGCCCATTATCGTCCCATCGCATCACCCCATCCAATAAAGTCTGAGTGGCATATTTTTGATGTGTTTTTTTTATGTTTTAGAAACAACAAATGCTGACCCTACTCACTCTGAAGTAAGTCTGTGCCTAAGTGATGAATCTCAAAACATATCTTATCAAGAAACACCAGTGTTTAGCACTGTCAAAATTGAACCTATGTCTCCGATCATTGCCAATCCTGCAGATACAATGGAGGCAACACCACGGCCCATTAAAAATCCGAGGTTAACTCCAAACAATAATGAACTTATCACTCCACAACAAGACAACCAGGATAATAAATCCAGACTACAAACGAGTTTAGAACTTCAAGATTTGGAAGTACAGCTGTTAAGAGAGAAAGTGAGATCTCAAAGACAGGAGAATAAAATAAGGGAGGCACATGCAGCAGCCCTGCACAACTTAGAGTACCAGATTTTGAAGGAAAAGCTAAGAGAGGCTAAAGCTAAGGCTAACTTAGCAGAATTGTATTTGCGGAGACAATATTTTTCAGATGGTAGGTAAAATTGTATTTTTTTTACTATTTACAATGCGGTCAGGCTATTACAGGTAGAGAGTACAGTTGAAACTCTATTTTCCGCAATTAAGACTCCCATTTGGTCCATTGTGCATGACTATTTCGGATATATAGCTATACATGTCAATAAATAATACCAGTCTGTTGCTGAGCTGTGATTGCTGTGAACCACAGCATGCCACAGATACCTTGCCATTCATACAAAAAAATAATGTAGTAATCTGATGTGTGTTTATCTAAGTGTTCCATGTGTGTGTAAATCCAGGTCCAATGACTAGAATTTCGTGTCTTTCTCTTCTTTTAGACTGTTGGCCCTTTAGCAAACAACACATTAACTTATCAATTTTTTTTCAGATTAAACTACTACAAAGAAGAAACAGCAATTATATTTTTAAGATTCTTAATATACAAAAGAAGTTATATATCATTTTGAATGTTTTATTACTAATATAATCAGTTTTATTCCCAATTTTCCCATTCAGGAAATTATTCCCAAATAAGTTACAAATTACATACAAATTAAGATTACATACAAAATTAAAATGACATCACTCAATAATACATTAAAAACATTTCACATTACAATCATTGCATCAAAACAGTTGAAAGTCAATCAATTAAAATCAAATTAGATTAACATAAAATAATTTAAAATTTAAATCAAAATATGTGTACTTAATAATAAATTAAATTAAAATCAAATTATTGATGCCAGGATTAAGAAAGTAGCGTAACAACTGTTATGAGAAAGAAATTACATATTTAAAGCAGTTCCATTCCCATCACACTAAAGATTGTTACAACGATATACTAAAGATCTATAAGAGACATTATCCAGACGAAGCTCTGGTTTGCGTCAACCTGGATTAACGAATTGATCAATAACATTCAAAGGGCACTAATCCGAATAAAAACAAATATTTTTAATGTATCCCATTTACAAATCACCATCTTCTACAACTCGCATAAATCGCCATCAAAACGAAAATAAAAACAAAACGGTTACGAAATGTTTCGCCGTCGATTCCAAATTTAAATTTAGGCGCGAACACTGCGCGCTAAAACGATAACAAACAGCCAGTAGTGAGTCAACGTTTAAATATAGAATATTTGAATTATATCACCTGGCAACATTATCGCGTGTACAGAAAAGTTTTACGTGTTTACAAGATTCAAGTCATCTGTGAAGTAACGTAACTATCAGAGAATCTGAAAATAGTTGGCATGACGATCATTTTTCGGGAACACCGGTTATATTGCGTGAGTTAACGCCACCAATCAATTGCCTTGGCCTTTTACAATCAATTATATGGTTACCATAGGATTTCTTATCATCCACATCACCAAATATGTATTCGATTTTTAAGAAAAGGCCACATTACCCTTTCCTAGAGTAGATAAAAAACCTGCTTTGCCTTTGACCCTATTATAAAACCTACTTCTTAAAGTGATTAACATTTCCATGATGTTTATGGATTGAGGAAAACTCATTACTTAAGATTCAATGCGAGTCCTACGTTTGCCAGTGACTGCTACGGTGTGAACACACTACTTTTACCATTCTACATCGTTTATGCACCATCAGTGTCGTGTGGTAAAATTAAAATATACACAAGGACTAAATGGACTCTTACTAGGTTGTGGAGGGTAGATAGGTAGCCGCTTCACGTAAAGATACAAGTCTAGGTAGACTGGAAGCCGACCCCAATATCAATTCATTTTCACTTTGATGTACCTATGTTTTATGTTGCAACAATCATCTCTCTAGCCTTTATCCAACTAGCTTGTGGTCGACAGTCTAACTGGATGCGGCTGAATGCCTGTGTTTTACATGGAGCGACTGCTTATCAGACCTACACAACCCAGTTAATAGGTACCACGATACTACTTGGATAGACTGATGGTCAGATTTTCTGGCGTAACGACTGTCAAAGATCTACAAATGATAACCGGGATCAACGGCTTTACGTGCTTTCCGAGGTAATAGTTGTGAAAAGTCAGATTGATTGATGGACCATGTCTATTACTAAAAAATGGACCATTTTTTCTAACAAAAGAACTATCAAAACCCTCTGAATATTGTTGGTTTCGTTTATTGCAAACTTAGTTTCATTCACAAACGACCACTGCTCCGCTTGCCGTTATACCTAGCTATAAGAAAGTCTGTACGAGCCCAGACGGCGAAAAACAAAAAGTATAAAACGACTGGGATCCTACAGTTTATTTATAGAAGCGGGAATGCACGGGATGAATGCTTAATGCCTTGTCCACTTTGCAACTAACTATCGATTTTAGTGGACTTTTACTGCTTGTTTTTGGCACAGAATTGGAAGGGTGCACTGAGAAACAGTATGAAGGAGCATGGAACATAAATTTTACTTCAAACTTGAACGTTACTTTATATTTAGATTAGACTACGCGTTTATATTGTTACTATACTTTGTTTAAGTAGATGGTCTGTTTAGTAAATGGATTCAGTTAGGATATGACTCGTAATTACGCCTATCTTTAAGTTAGGCAGCTGGGAGATCATGGAGTCCAGAATACAAATGATCGATTGTTGTGATACAATGAGAAAATTTTCTTAAAATTTAGTAAATAGCAATTGCCGTTTAATGAAGAATGTTGTGTAGTGTAGTGACATTAAGGACGCTTTTACTATTCTATTCTAATTTTTATTAATGGCAAATAGAGCCGATGTCGACTATACTGCCAATGTTGAAAGCAAACTGGATAAACAAGTGTGTACCTATATCATAAAAACTAAAAAGTGTAAATGTAAAAGTGTAATGGAGTTAGGCCCCAATGGAGTGAAGTATCGTCAGATAGTCCCGTCACAAAGATACTGGGCGCAGTGGGACAGTTTAGTCCTAGAAAATTATGTGCTCCGTAGGAAATGCGAATCGAACGATGGCAAGGAGGTGACCACACAAGTTATAGTACCACGATGTGAGGTGGTCCTTTTGCTACAGGAGATACGCGATGGCGCTTCTGGTAGTCACCTGGGAATCAAGAAAACTCTACTGAAAGTGAGACAGCGGTATTACTGGCTCAATTGTAGAGATGAGATGATGTTACTAACACTTTTGCTTTTACATTTTTCGACAAAAATCTCGTGTTTTTCGGATATCAACTATTATGATGCACCCGGAATCATAACTGTGAGGATTTTCTGGTATCATATAAAAGACAATATATTTATCCAAATCGGCTAAAAAAAATTTGTTTGATCTCATAAAACTTCGTCATTCAATACAAGTTCTTCTCAGTTTAAAATATGTTCTGCTATATTATTAGGCACACATTCAAGCCTTGCAAAATATCACATTTTCTTGAATAGCCTTCTACGCGATTTGCGCGGAATAATAGGCTCCTTCAACATTGTTACTTATAATAGTTCCAGGCCAGTAGTGATTTATGCTGCACTGGCTTTTACCAGCCCAGTTACTCGTACTAAAATACTAAACAAAGCACAATTTACAAGGAGTAAATCGTTCTCGCCCTCAATAGTGCAACAGCGCTCTTAGATTGAATAATTTATTGCCATACTGGCGCCTGTATTTCAAAACTTTTCACTATTTTTGTAGACTGTAGCCTGTTTGAAGTTTTGAGTAAACACGTTTTGAATTGACTTGCTAGTTTCTGTAGCAAATATTTAAATGCAAAACTGTGAGACTACCTATGTTATACAATCAGAGGGAAAATGATTCAGTAAAAAAGATGAATCACATCGGTCAATCACCGGTAGCTACGCATGCAAATTTTCTTATATCTTAAGGAAAACAGAGTGTCACCTAGATGTTTTCTTTTTTTGGGTAAATAATCTAATCAAGTAGGTAACTTCTCTCACTCTGAATGCTCTGTCTAAAACCCACCAGCCCTTTGCGTTTCAGGGGCCACGGGAACTCTTTCTAACAATCCCGCATCCCTGACAGGTTTACCTAACCACGGGGAATTTCTGAAAAGGACACCTGTGGTGGTGACACGCAGTCAAGGACAGAGGTGTGGTTTTAGTTAGTTAAAGTCTGACACGCCCTCCCGCTTCACCCCTAGAGCGAGAGAAATCATTGATTGATTTCCCACCTCAAAAAAAGTTTAATCGAGACGTATCATGTTGTGAATATTTGGAAAACACTTAATTAAAAATTCTAGTAACTGGTTTCTCGTAACATTCGTCATCGGATAAATATCGAAAAACAAAGACTCCATTTACAAACTAAAAAATCTATTCCTGTGGGGAACACGAAAGACTCCATTTACAATCTAAAAAATCTATTCCTGTGGGGAACACGAGCAAAGTATACAGCCAAGACGACCTTGCCGTGACCATTAGTGCGGTAGGGCCGCCTGGCCGAGCCCAGCAGTCCCATGGCAGAAATAGCAGCGGATACAGCCGAGGTTACGCACCTGCCCTAATTACGGCACGTGGGTGGCGAAATATGATGGATCTGCGGCTAAACTTTTCAACTTTCTGATAAGAATGACTGATTATCTTGGAGCTTTATTTTAGAATGATTCTTTTTCAGAAACAAGCAAAAGGAGTAGGCATTCTGAGTGCTCAGTGTGAGTTTGTTTTACGTTAACACGATCGACACATGACATTCAGTGTTCCGATTGGCCCGCTCCATGCTTTTAACCAATCAGAGAGCAAAACGTGGTAAACGTTTCTATCGCGTTAACGTAAAACTCAGCCGCAACCGCACTCAGGGCACTTTAGTAGGTCCTGCATGAGTACACGCATGAGACGAAAAAAAACGAAACTCGTGAGTTTACGTAAGTATCTTATGCATATCGTTTCTTCCGTTTGCTTCGCTTCGATTGATCCGTCTCCGTTCAATTGAGATAGCAAAGTCCTGCGTCTTAGGGCCCTCGCCCGCGGCGACTATTTGTAACGCTTACGAAAGAAAACGAAACGCGCGACAGCATCAGAAATTAGAAACGTTTATTTCAAATAGACCAATTACAAGCACTTTTGAATTGTCAGAATGTCGGTCAGTCAAAAAAAAATACAAGTGAAGCTAAATTGCACGTTCCAAAGCGTAGATCTCTATGGAGAAGAACGTGCAAGAAACTCCATGGACACTTTTAAATCATATTATGAAATTTTTAAATCATATCACTACTAACGCAAGTTAGTCGCATTTGCAAGCGCTATATAAAAAATGCCAACGCGCTACAGCATCGCGACTGGATCGATGTAAACGCGCGACAGCATCGCTACAAAAAGTCACCGTGAGCGGCGAGCCTTAGAGATTGATTTGATCATCATGTAGCGAATTAAAATTGCCCGTTTTCTGGCTTTATTAATTGAGGTTTTTCGACTTTCCAAAAAGCAACTAAGTCGCTGACCATTCATGCTAGTGGTATCTCAACGGACCCTTAAAGCTTCGGTCAACAAATATATTGAATTTTTGTTATTGAAGATGGGGAGAAACGTAAGCTAGTGTCCACGCCAGTCAATAGATTGGCCAAAGTAAACGAACTTCTGAATTTTGCTTGGCGTTAAAATGTTGAAATGTTGTTTTGACATGTTTTGTTACTTAGTAGGTACTATCCACGACACAGGGTATGTATGTACATACCTGTAACGTTAGCGTCGGAAATATCTTTTTATATATTTATTAATACCTTTTCAGTTGAGAGCTTTTTCAAAAGCTAGTGTGCGCTAGCAAAGGTCAAACCCATAAAGTATTGAAAATAAATAGTAGTCCAGTCACACGAAAGCGTACTTAACACGCAAATATGACTTCATTTTAATACTATTAAAATATTTTCCTGGTTGATGACCTTCCGTGTCGTAGAAGCTTACCTAGCTTGTTAGCTTATTAGGCACTAAGCTTGCCTCGCCCAAAAACAGGCTAGGCTATTTAATAAATGTCAAAAGATAATTAAGAAGGCTGCCCAGTGTAAATGGGACTGGACTGAACATGTCGACCGAGCGATGGACCCGTTAAACGCGAAATTGGTGGCCTGTTATCGGCTACTTAGATGTTATCCTTAGGAATTAGAAAAAAATGGCTCAGAGCCGAAAACCATGGAAGGGCGGGCGGCCTTTATCCTGCATTGGTTAGATGTAATAATGCCATCATATCGAGGTAGGAGGTTTTCCATTAGCTTTGGGTTGATATAATTTTGGAGTACCTACCTAAAAATCTTTTTAAGTGGGGATCCTCAGGCTCAGATTGCCTTTTCATTTTCTTGTTTTGCTAGTTGCCTAATTTCACCGTCATTTTCATGGGAACCATTTTTGTGCCATCTAAATTGTGCTCTTCCTCCATCAACTTAAAATCTCGTAAGTTATCAGTGTGAGAAGAAGAAGTGTGATCTGCTAAAAACTAAATCTAAGTTAATATATCAAATGAAATTTTACTGATATATTAACTAAAATTATAATTATAATATACATGATTATATATTATTATTTTTTTTCGGTACCTAGTTTTCCCATAGGTTACGTAGTCTCGATGGAGTCGACAGCGTCCTTCATTTTTGTAAAAAAGTTGCCAAAAATATTCTGAGGACCAAACAGCCTCTATGAGTCTATATGCAAATATAAGTGTGACAATATGTAAAACCTGTCCAAAGTACAATGTCAGTCATCGAACTCTGGACTTCACGGTTCAAATCTCTTTATGGACCATTGTTTCTATGATGATTTCATTTATTTAGCTGGTGCAACAATTGGCTACATATCACACTAATATATTACAAAGGCGAAAATCGTGTTTGTGTTTGTATGTCTGCTACTTCTTCATGTTAGAGGTGTAACTCAAGTCCCACTAACGTGCAGGCTGCGTAGTCAGCAGGAATGGAGAACACAGTTACAGGTAAATCGAACACTTTTATTCTAACACTTGACGCTTTAACAGCAAAACGAGTTTAGATGAAATTTGGCACACTGGTAGGCCATTTCGTAGAAAAGCACAAAGGATATGTTTTATCTCGGAGTTGGGAGTATGTTCCTTTGGGACAATTTTCTACTTTGAGACAGGCGAACCTGCTGGCAACAGTTTGTATATCATAAATCTACACTAATATTAGCATATACATAGCATAATCAGCCTTTTTAACGATCCCACTGCTGGGACTCAGGCCTCGTCTCTAGGAGAGGAATAGGCCGTAATCCACCACGCGGGTCCAGTGCGGGTTGGTGATTGTTACATGTCTTCGAATTTTTTGGTTCCAGGACATGCCGGTTTCCTCGTTCCATGTTTTCCCTCACCGTTTTGAGAGCAGTGGTGATGAAATAAATTATACAAAATAACTAGGGAAATACTTCATAACCTACCAAGAAAGGGTCTGGTTAAGTTGACAACCCTCATGAATGCTGCACTAAGGCTTAAATATGTACCAGACTTATGGAAAGTTGCTGAAGTGATCATGATAGCAAAGCCTGGGAAACCTGCACATGAAAAAACATCATACAGACCTATCTCCTTGCTACCTATAATGGCAAAACTATTTGAAGCTGTTACTTAAACGGCTTAAACCAATAATACATAGCAAGAATATAATACCAGAGCACCAGTTTGGTTTTCGAGAAAAGCACTCAACTATTGATCAAGTGCATAGAATCACAAACGTAATAGAACACGCCCGTGAAGACTAGAAGGTTTGTTCTACTGTGTTCCTAGACGTGGCTCAAGCTTTCGACAAAGTATGGCATGGAGGTCTAATATATAAACTGAAGAGGCTGTTACCTAAGCAGTTTGCAGATATCCTGGAATCCTACATTCTAAACAGTGTCTTTAGAATAAGGCAAGAAGATGCCTACTCAGAATTGAAACAAATAAATGCCGGCGTACCGCAAGGAAGTGTATTAGGTCCGATCCTGTACCTCATTTACACTTGCGATATTCCAGAAACAGAGTACAATACCATTGGGACCTTCGCTGACGACACAACCCTCATGGCTGTAGGAAACAGCCACGAAGAAGCAGTTAAAAAGGTTCAAATGGCTGTCAACCAAGTCTATGACTGGACCAAAAAATGGAGGATTAAATTGAATGAATCCAAATCTGTACACATAGACTTTAGTAACAAGAAACACCAGTATTCTCCAGTTTATATTAATAATAAACAAGTCCCATACGAGAATACAGCCAAATATTTGGGTATGAGTCTTGACGCTAAGTTACGCTGGAAAGCCCACGTCAAGAAGAAAAGAGATGAACTCGACTTACGATTCAAAAGAATGTATTGGTTGCTTGGAAGAAATTCCATGTTATCTGTATAGAACAAATTGTTATTATACAGACAAGTCCTGATGCCAGTTTGGACTTATGGTATTCAGCTGTGGGGCTGCACCAAACAGACCAATATAAGTATCATACAACGATTTCAGAACTAGGTACTAAGGGAAATTGTAAATGCACCTTGGTACATACGAAATGATGACCTCCATCGGGATCTAAGTTGAGTTCATCAAAAAAGTGATAAAAAAATCTGCAGAAGCTCACGAAAAGCGACTTCATCAACATGTGAACATCGAGGCAATCCAGCTTCTCGACCACACAAATATAGTGAGAAGACTAAAAAGAACAAAACCGTTCGAGTTAGTGTTTAGTGATAGTGAATAGTATAATGTAGCATAATTGCTACCTAATAAATACAAGAACGAAGTGTATTCGCCTTAATAGAGACAATAAGAAAAGTGCTATTGGACACATTCTTAGTAAAGACAATTTATTAGTTTACGATATAATTAAATTACTTATTAGTCTGTATATATGGCTAAATTGTAATAAAAATAGGGTCCATTCTTTGGATGTACCCTAGGACCAGGTAAAAAAAAAAAGTAATGCGCCTGACTGGATTTGATCCCGCGACCTACAACTACGAGTTGTAGGTCGCGGTTAGTCGGGGCCGTTACCGCTCGGCCACTACTGCCACAAATATTATACAGAGGTAAAGTTTATTTTTTTGTTTGTAGGAGGTAATGTCTGAAAGTACTCGTCCGATTGCTAAAATTTTTTCACCGTTTGGAACGCTGCTTTATTCCTGTGTGTTTATGTGAGTGCTATATTTTATGTACGCGGACGAATCTGCGGATAAAAGCTAGTCGTTGATATGTCCAAAAAGATCGTTGTAATAGTAAAACGTGAGATGGATGACTAACCATGTCATAAAATTACTTAGTCATAAGTTTTTTTTAACTCTAAGTGTTTTTCTCAAGCTTGTACTGCCAATGTCACGGCCGGTTACACGCGAGAGAGATATTTAAATAATCTCGATTTATTGAATTGTGCTGACGATAACCTTGCCTCACACGACTACGCTCTGGACTTGATGACCAAATCTTGTGACACTACATTCATCTGAAACTGACTGAGGACGTGCCGACCCAGGGTATTTATCATCATCATCATCGGCCTGCCCTTGTCAAATGTTACTTGGGGTCGGTGCAACAGGCATTTTCTTCCATTCTGTCCTGTCACCCGTCACGGTATCAATAACTCCCTTTTCTTTCATATCACTCCTCACATAATCTCTCCATCTTATCTTTGGCTTCCCTCTCCCTCTTCATCCAACCACACTGACGTTGAGTGCTTTAATTTCACGGACATTGTTTCACTTGGGCATAGACATTTATTCAACCAGTTTTTCACCTTTCATCACCCTTGAATGAAGCGAGACCTTATCGATAATTCGTTGGACAATAGCCATTTTTTTACTATTGATAGGATCACGTTTGACCACTATCTCACCTGATGATAAGCGATGATGAGCCGACGATAGAGCATGCTTGCCTAGAAGCGACCTATTCACTCTTGACATAAAGACTCCTAGGTTGTAGGTATAAGGAAACACATTCCGGCAGGGAATTTCACTCCTTAGCTGTACGCACAATAAATGAAAGACAGTACGGTTTATGTCTGTAAGACAAGTCTCGTGTAGCTTCCAATTTGAACTAGCTTGTACCTAACATTGCAGAATCGACTGGAGAGATGTTCTTTATCGTCTAAATGGTAGTTTGCAAGCCCGATTCATTGATATTTACTCGCTATGTTACAGACGGTACCCTTCTATCTTGGAATATATATATTATTGAAGTTGTTGCCGTCGTTGTTGTCCACAACTAATTACCCGCATTCGGACATTCCCAATTGGAATCGGTCGAATAACCAGTCATGTCTCTAAATGCGATGATTACTGAATCATCGAGTCGAGTTATTGACTAGTTTCCCCTCTTGAGATGAAACGCTATTGATGGTACGCTGCCTTTTGAGTATTATATTATTATCTATATCTAGCCGATACTATCACACTGCTGAGCAAAGGCCTCGATCCATTCGTTCTATTATCCCCAGCTCTGAAACACTACATATGGTTATCAGGCCAAAAATAAAACTTTAAACTGTCCTGGGACCGTTTCAAATAGTAAAAATCGGGTTCAATTCCTGGGAATTGACCCGATTTTACACAATCATTCCATAACATCACGTATTCTCTGAATTTAAAGCAGATATATTCACTATTACTCCGCATATACACATCTGCTGTCATATTAGTCTTTTGGCATTTTAAATTCATAACATTTTATTTTATATAAACCCACTTAAGCACTTATGAAACACCAGAAGTACGGTTTGAATTGGTCGATCCCAAGGAGTAAAACCGCCAAGAAGCTCCAGTAACATTATCAAAATTAGCATTTATCCAGTGCTAATGATAGATAGACAGATATTCTTTATTGTACACCAAAAATACAAATTACATTAGGAACTTAAAATTAAAGGGTGTCACAATGGGCGGTTTTATCGCTAAAAGCGATTTTTAACAGATAACCTTTATGATGAACCTTAATGATACCTACTAGTAAAGGCCAAAAGTGTTGATAGATCATGTAAGAACAGAATAAAGATCGAAGACGATGTTACATTTTTATATTCTTAAAAATATCATAGCAAATAACAAAAGCCGCAACATAACATAAACTGATTACTTACAAAGCAGCTGCATGTAATAGCGTTTGTTTTAGAAGTCTGACTAGTGCAACGTTTTTAAATTAGATCAGATTTAAAACAGATTGTAAAAGACTAAGAGTTTTAAAGAATAAAATGGTGTTTTAAATTAAAAACTGGGCAAGTGCGAGTCGGACTCGAGCATTGAGGGTTCCGTACAAACCTACCTATGTATATATATATAAACAGTTCAATTCCTGAATGGAGTTTCGAAGATTTTTCCGAATCGCAATTTTTTTTTGTGATTACAACTTTACTGTTTTCAGATTTATTCCTATATCTGTACTATAAGACCTTGCTTTATGCCAAATTTCAGGATTCTGGGTCAACGGGAACTACCCTATGAATTTTGATTTCCATGAGAGTGTCGAAATACCTATACGTTTTTTGCGACATAAAGGACCGTATCTTTTTTTTCGTAAACTTAAAAGTTTAATTTTTCACAGCATCAAGGGACCGCAGACTTGACTATATTGGTTTTAATTTCAACTCGATACCTCCACGCGTTCCCGAGATAAAGGGTTTCGACAGACAGACAGACAGAAGGACTCTGTCAGTGAACAGGATTCTGTCAGAGGAGTGGCGTGATTGGCTGACGTTATATACAGACGCTTCTAAACTGTCAGATGATAGTAAGGTCGCTGTATGGATCCCGAAGTATAAAATAATTCTCAATTTTCGTAGTTCCGCGTTGGGGTCTGTTTATACGGGAGAATCAATAGCTCTTCTGGAAGCGGTTTCCTATATCGAATCTCACAGCCTCAACAAATCCTTGATTCTCACAGACTCTCTTAGCTGCCTACAGGATTTAATAAAATCACCTTTTCGCTCGCGTAACAATTTTTCCCTGACCTTAAAAATCAAAGAAATCCTTTATAGATTACATTGTTCAGGCATAGAGGTTGCATTGGCTTGGATCCCAAGCCATTCTGGTATCGTTGGCAACGAGAATGCGGATTCGATTGCTAAGTCAGCAATTCGGATTGGAATCGAGACTCATTCATCCTGTTACCCTCATGATTTGCGTTGCCTTGCCGATATGACAAAGAATTGGAACTCTCATTGGCAAAAAACTCGAATCTTGAAGGGAAAATTCTATGGTTCTATTCAACCATCTAGCCCCTCTAAATGTTGGTTCAGCAAACTAAAATTTTCAAACAAACCTGCTACTTCTGTTATAATTCGGCTCCGACTCGGATTTGTTTGCACCCCTGTTTTTTTGGCCAAAATCCACGTGAGAGACAATTCTTTGTGTGAATGTGGCCTAGAAGAGGGTACCTTGGAACACCTGTTTTTCTCCTGCCCTCGTTTAACAATTCCTCTTTACGACTTACTCCCTTCTGATATCCCCCGCCCAGTTAACATTCCTTTTCTTCTATCTTTAGCCCATACCCCTGCAGTAAAAATTCTTTATAAATTTATTAATGTTAATAAAATCCAGTTGTAGTTAGTAGAGTAGTAGAAGTTGTACTTTTATTTAAACATTATGTATCTATTTCATGTTTTAATATACTTGTATCGTTTTATGTGTACTAACCAAAATTGTTTTGTCCCTTTTTTAGCATGATGACCAATGGATACCATCGCTACAAAAACTGATCAATAGATAACAATATCCTCGACAAAATACCGACCGTTTCCATCTCATACCTTGACATTGGCAAAATCATCGGACATTCGCCGATGGAGCCATACACCTAAAAATTGAATTGAATTGATCCTTAAAGGGTTCCGTTTTTCCTTTTGAGGTACGGAACCCTTTAAATTCTGAGAGGAGCC
Organism: Mythimna pallens; assembly: GCA_961205895.1. Classification (NCBI taxonomy): domain Eukaryota; kingdom Metazoa; phylum Arthropoda; class Insecta; order Lepidoptera; family Noctuidae; genus Mythimna; species Mythimna pallens. The sequence continues at coordinate 15,029,637 of OY540850.1, read as the reverse complement.
TAAAATCTATCAACATCATCTTCCTGCCCTTGTCCCGTGGTATTTGTGTCGGCGCAACACATTTTTTTCTTCCATTCTGGTCAGTTTTTGTTGGTCATATAATGAAGTGATCAATTCTAAGATCTGTTCACGACAGCGACACTTGGGGGAGGCCTATGTTCAACATTTGACGTCTTTCGGCTGAAATGATGATGATGAGTAAGGACAAGAAATATGTAGCCGAGATATGTATTTGTAATATCTATATATATAAAAGAAAGTCGTGTTAGTTACACCACTTATAACTCAAGAACGGCTGAACCGATTTGGCTGAAAATTGGTGGGGAGGTAGCTTAGAACCAGGAGACGGACATAGGGTACTTTTTAACGAGTAGGGTAGAGTAGGGTAGAGTAGGGTAGAGTAGGGTAGAGTAGGGTAGAGTAGGGTAATTTTTTTTTTTACTAAATCCCGCTTTTGGGCAGAACAACGTCTGCCGGGACCGCTAGTTAGATTTAAAAGAGTGACCATTGAGTTTCTTGCACATTTTTCTCCATAGAGATCTACAATTCAAAAGTGCTTGCAAATGGTTTATTTGAAATAAATGCTTTGATTGATTGGTCATAAAATAAACGATGTTGTAATCACACTAATCACAGAGCTGAATGACAAGACATTGTTTGAAATACTATTTAAAGTCAATATGGCACGGCCATGATAGGTGTGAGGATTGAATGAGGTGCACAATGAACATATCAGGGGCAGTTTTAAACTAATCAGCGAAAAACTTACCGAAAATAGCCTCAGATGGTATATAATAGACATATCAGGAAGAGGAGTAAGGACCATGGCATAAAAAGAGCGCTAAACCTGCCAGAATGGAAAATAAGACGAGGACGCCCCGCATTGACCTTTGGTTTTCAGGTAGGTAATCATCCAATAACTTCCTACTCTGGGCGGTGGTGTCATTAGACATCTCTAATGCTTTCAATACCCTGCCCTGGAGTTGAGTTGGGGAGGTACTCTGATATGACCCGGTGCCGATCTACCTCCGTCGTGTCATCAAGGCCTATTTGATGAACAGATTCGTTATCGGTATATCGTTTATCAATTGTCTAGTACTCATACCACAAGCACTGCTTAGTTTGGGACTAAATGGCGTTGTGTTAAGGTTGTGGAATATTATTATTATTATCTATTCCGGTCACCGTGGAAACGGCAAGAAATGTCGTGCGGTGTTCCGCAGGGATCAATACTAGGACCGCAATTGTGGAACTTCGGGTACGACTACGTGCTGCGCGGCGCGGTGTCCTCACCAGGGTCAGCGTGTCAGGCAGCAGACACGCCAGTTCTAGCGCAGGGGGAGTCGCACCAGGCAGCGGCCCAACTAGCGACACGCCGGGTTGCGACAGTCGTGGAGAGGATCCGGCAGTTGGGACTCGAGGAGGAGGACTCATCGACCTGGTGGTCCAAAATCGAGAGAGAACTCCAAGCAAATGGGTTAACCATTTGCATGGAGTGCAAACCCAGGACGTAAAATTCTGGTGCAAAATAGTGAGGAGACCCAACCTTAAAAAATGGGAATAGGAGAGTACAAGAAGGTATATGTTTGAACCTACCTATGGACAATATAGTAGAAATCCACTATATATAAACTGTAAACACTATCCAAAAATAAAAGTATAAAGTTATCAGTAATTGGCTTGTTTGAATACTGTATAAGTAAAGACCTTGCAGTTTTTACCTTGACTTTTGATAAAATCTGCCTTATTTACATGTCTTAAATAAACAAAATGATAAGTGTGTGAATGCATACGACTTTAGGAGCGAATCCTTTGAAGTACCTACCTACTTATTTCATGTTACCGAAAGTTTGTGAGTGTGTATCTTTTTTAACTCTTCACGCTCAAACAGCAGAACGGACTTGGATGAAATTGGGTACACAGGTAGGGCATGTCGTGGTATAGCACATAAGATACCATTTATTCTGGGAAGCCAAGCAAAGCCTCTGGGAACAGAAACCTATATATACCAAAAAAATCTTTAATTCATTAAACCCCCAGCTCTCATTGTCTCTCATTTTCTTTTTATTATGTCTCTAATTGCAGTACTCAAAAGGTTAATTAAAAGCAGCATTGTCAATAGAATTTTGCACTGGCAATGCTGCTTTTATTACTATAGGATTGTAAAAAGCCAGGCCATGGTCTGCCTCTGCACCATGTTTAATATCTAAACATACAGACTTTCACATCTCACTAATATTATAAGGCAAAAGCATTTTTTTTTTTCGAGGTTGATATCATCTTCATCAATGACTTCTCCCACTCCAGGCTTAAGTGAGAGGGTGTCAATGTGTAATTCTGACACACCTTCTCACTCCAGCCTAGAGCAAACTATAAAGGTCAAAGGTTCTTCTTTACTGACTAAAACCACATCTGTGTACTTCAGTTACCATTTGTGCTCCAGGACCACAGTAACTCTTTCAATTTTCAAACAATCCCACAGCGTTCACTCCCAAAGCGAACACTTATTTGCTCGCTCATTGTCTTTCTAATTACGGTACTCAAAAGGTTAATATTAAATTATAAAGCAACTTGCAGCAATGATTAATCTTAATAATGACCTTTAAACCTGTTTCAATACTCAGAATAGTTTATTGGAAACAGGTGAGTCAGTGACCATATTGTCATTAAGTTTTGTAAACAATAACTGTAATGTAATTTAAGGACATTAATTCAATTTAAATTTCAATAGCCCTTGTATACTGAAGACTCCTTTGTTATTTAACTTTTTCTATGTTGATTTTATATTTCGTTTGGGTCATAAAATGTCCCGCCATTTGGCAAAGGCCTCCTCTAATTTCTTCCACTGTGCTCTATCCTTTGCACTAGGCTATGGTATAATCTCATAGGCAATATTTTAAACATTGTCACGCTGGCGTCGTCTTAGCCAGTGACAAGTGAGTAATATTTTCTTTTAAAACAGGCTAATTTTATGGAATAGGCTTATTTTTTTTAAAGTTAGTATTATTAAGAAGAAGGAAATTATTATTTTTCATAAATAGAGGTGAAACAAGTCTCAAAAAATTGTTTCACTGATAAAAAGCAAACTGGTTGATCTCACAAGCCACTTTTAGTTTTGGAGAATGCTCGAGTCACAGGTAGAAGCTAGATTTGAATAAGATTTTTTAGTTTCAAAGTAGGATAGGTATGTAATTTTAAATTTTTAAAGATAAATAAAGATAAAAATATCATTTACTTCAAACAAAACAGTCCGAAAAGTTGTTAATAATTGAATTTGACTTCTAATTAATAATACTTGGACAAATCTCATAGACTCTCAACATTTTTGTTTTACTTTATGTAAATTTAGACTCATAGGTGTCATTTAATTCTCTACACACGTTTTAATTAATTCTAATTACTGACATAACATTCAAATAAAGAACAGCATCAACTGAATCACTTCACACTTCTTGCCAGCCAAGGTTAACATACGACACCTCAGCCTGGTTCGCCCGCTAAACCAACCAAAAAGGCCGATACAGCCTCGCGACCAAATAAAGTGATTTCCATCGCATACCTCCTGCGTTAATCACTTCTATGACATAATACACCGATAATATTATAGTAAACGACCGCTGTAAACAATAATCTACTGATCTTACACCTACACCAGTAAACTAGAACGTTTTTCTATAAATAATATCTTGTAAACTCTCACCTGTTGAGCAACTGGCTCCAAAATACTCTCAATTATCTTCGTGTGAAACACCGGCATTTTGTATTTTTAAGTCTGACACTTAATTACATTAGACAATAAACACAAATAACAATGATCTCACAAAAAAATCACAAAATAAAAATAACACAACCGAACGAGATACGCGACCGAAAAATACTGACGGTTTAGTGTTGCGCCACGCTAGTCGACGTGCACGAATGTGTTGTCGATTGAAGTGTCAGATAGTGTTGTGAAACAACTATGAATTGTTACATTAATGTTTTTGATTGGAATGGTGTTGGCATTAACGTTGTTTTATAATGTCGTGTATATTTTGTTTAAGTCACGCAGAGTAGCATGAATAAGTAAGTGCCTGCTGAAATTAAATAATAAAAGCCTTGACAATAATTTATAGCTATAGAACTTAGGAACAATTTTCCCAATAAGGATCCTATTGAAGGAGGGTGTGAAAATTAATCCTATCAATAGAGTGGGAAAGATGCAATCTCACATCTAAGACGCCTGAGTGAGTTAGCCTGACGTAATTATAAAAGAAAGAAAGAAAGCACGAAAAAGAGTGTATTCGACGTCAAACATCGCGCACATCTTAAAAATAAAAACAAATAATAACAATGACTTATATTATTATGCACGTCTGTATGTAGTTTGCAGATTTAGTTTTTGGAAAACTACAGAGTGAAGCTTGATTTCCATAAAGTGCCTAAGGGTTAATGTTTTAGGATAAGCAAATAGCTTTCTGGCGGATGAAAATTATTCGTGGTTGCAGCTTTTGGTTGGAACTGAAGGTGTGTAAGATTTAGTTTTTAAATAATGTATTCTTACGCCTTTGGCAATCGTTATATTATCTAGAAACCACGAAATCTGCCACCAATCCAGCCAACGGGTATCGTGTTGTAGAGATCAGAAAGACGGTCGTTCCATATAAAATACTGGTACCCAGCTGCATCCAGCTAAACTGGAAGCCGATCCCAACATGGGAAAAGCTAGTAAGATTCATAACAAAACAAGGGTTTGATTAGGCATGATCAGCTCCCTTCAGTTGGATATTAATTTACTGAATTGAAAAATGGTTTTCTGTAATCAAATCATTTATTATCATCATATTTTTTAATCTTATAAATTATCAAGTCTTTAAAATTACGTGCAAATAGACAAAGTTTTGTTTCTTAGATATTAGGAAAAATTATACAACAGTCGGTTTTTCATTAATTAGAGATACATAATTAATAACTTTAACAATGTAGGTCGTAAATTGTCCTAAATGTCCTGTGTAAATTGTACAATGTAATCGTAAATTGAACATCTGATGGTATAACCGACTTTCTAGTTAACTGTAATACCTACAAATTAGATAAACTTTGTAAACAACTGAACACATTATAATCTAACAACTAATTTGACTAGGTTTATCACAAATAAATAGAATCGGGAAGTTTGCCCAACAGTGGGAATCCATTGTTGTGCGTTAACAGATCCTGTGCGATTCGACTAAATCTTTTTACACTTATTCGATGTTAAAATTTTTATACTTTCGATATTTTTACAACTTACGTTATAGACCCGTGAGCGAACTTGTCGATGATTGTTTACATCTAAAATATTTTTTTAGAATCTTTTACTACCGTCTGTCACACCAACTTTACTAACAACTGAAAATAAATTTAAAATTTAAGACCCACAAAATTTTTAATTAAAACACATTTACATAACAATTTCATAATAATATAGTTATAGCAGTTGCTAGTATTTTCACTATCCTGTTCCAATACCAAAATATTAGGAACAGGCTGTTACTTTATCTACATCTCTACAGACGGCGAATGGCGGGAAAAACAAAAATGAATGAAGCTTATTGACGTTTGGTTTTAAAACTACCCTTAATCCAGACTAATATCTAAAACCACAACGAAAAGAGAAATCTTGTGGAGAAACAAGAACAATAATAGGTACCTATATCTGTCACACCTCGGTATTTTCTTAGTTCACGTTTGTCATAGTCCCACTTTTTATACATTAGTTTTAGTAAGTATACGCGAAACCCGAAACACGTGTCTAATATTTTTATATAAAGAATCTATGTACAAAATTTCATAACTGTATCATGAAAAATCGCAAAGTTATAAGCTTGTTACCTGGTTGACACCTCAAATACATTGTCACCAGGCCATCCAGGTGTCTGAGGGGTTGTTTTGCTCCCGCATCCAGCTGTGCGATGACATTTAATGCCCGAAATGACCTGCCGTGACCTGTGTTGTACTTAGTGTCGGTGGTGTCCAACTTGTGACTTTTAAAAAATATTTTTGGGAAAAAATATAACATGGTGTAAACATAATTGGAATCGATTCAGTTACTGATTCTGAACAAACTTTAATCAGGTTTCGCGTATACTAAAAATAATGTTGTATATTAAAAGTTCTTCGCTAGCTAGTCTTGACATGTTTTTACAAGTATTCAACTATGTCGCATTTGATAGATATATTGGGACAGCTGACCCCGTAGCTGAGGTTTAGCCCGTGGGGCTGGCTCTTGTGCCGTTCCGTGAGAAGTTTGTGGAAGATTGGCAAGATGGCGCACTCGAACAGTTCCGACTCAGAACTGGCGGTGTACATCTTGCGTGCGTCTACTGAGTCCTGACGCTTGGAGTCGCCCCTGTATCCTGTTGATTTTCGGTCTTCTCGTTTATTTGGAGAATCTGGTAATAGTTAAATAATTTGAGTATTTTTCAAGTAGTTATGAAACAGGTACCTAAACGATATCAGGCTTTATCATTGACTGCTAATATCACAAAGTGTAAGGTGCAGTGCATGGAGATAATTTCCAGATATCGAGTGATGAGTAGTGGAGGCTTTTTTGAAGTGGGTTTTACTCAATAAGAGTTATGAGATGACTTCCCAAATCAATTAATGACTTTTACTGACTAAAACCTACTAGTGTTCTTTAGTTGCTCTTTACGTTCAAGGGGCACGATAGCTCTTTCAAAAGTTCCCACAGCCCTAATAGACTTCCCAGTGGAAATAGGTATAGTGGTGACTAGCTTTTGCCCGCATACATAAAATATAGCCTATGTAACTCGGGAATAAAGCAGTTTTCTATCGGTGAAAAAATTTTACCAATCGGACCAGTACTTTCAGAGATTACCTCATACAAAATAAAAACTTAACTCTTTATATTATTAATGTTGATAAATAAACTGGTCTAGCAGTGGGTCGGCGGCATATATACCAAAAACTATTCGATAATTTTGTTATAGGCGTAATAATATTGATGGCCTGCAAAGTAACTCGAGAAGTTTTTGGAATATTTTTCTACATTTCTTGAACTGTAAAAATGATAAGGGTTACCAACCTGTTTTATGTCTCGAAGCTACATTAGGACTACTCTTATGATGATCAGGCCTAGGTGTGTGAGTAGCGTGACTGGCTTGCGTTAGTCTTGGAGAATCCCCAACTCCCTTCGCCCTCTTCAGAGGCTCAGCTTCCTGTCTCAGTCTCTTTGCTGGAGAGTCCTGTGTCTTCACCACTCTAATGGTGTCAGGATCTGGTTTCCAGGTGTCTGCTTCAGGAACAGATTCTGGCATAGACTTTCGAGGGATATCGTCGTGTCTTCTGGGTGTAGATTCTGTTTTCGTTTTGGTTCGCTCTTCTATTCTTTCTTCATGGTATGGTCTTACCTGGAAATAAAAGAGTTTTAATTGAGAAACTGTCAAGTATAGTACATAACTACAAAATTGAGTTTACTACTAAACTTCAATTTCAACTCTCTATGAACTAGGCGTTTCTCTTGAAGCATTAGATTGATGAATTCTAACAGTCAAGTGTCTAATAGATTCTCATCATCATCATCATTTCACCCGAAAAACGTCCACTCTTGGACATAGACCTCCTCAATGTGTCACAACGACCGGTCTGTGCGTCTCGTATCCACCGGATTTCCACGATCCTCACCAGATCATTAGTCCGCCTTCTAACGCTGTGTCTGCGCAGTGCGGTCGCCACCACACAACCTTGCGGTCCCATTGACCATCTGTTCTGCGAGCAATGTGCCTAGCCCACTGCCTCTTAAGTTTTTCGGGCTAGATATCTATCTGTGTACTTATTTTCCTGCTCTGTAATTTTTACTTAGATTTGTGTTTACACTTTTGGGTAGATTGATGCTTTTGAAGAAGTCCCTATACTTACTTGAGCTGCAGATTGTCTTCTTTTGGTTTGACTCTGCTGTGGAGGTGTGCTGACTGGCTGCGGGAACTCTGACCCACGACGCTATAAAAGAAAAGATTGCAGCAATGATTACAAACAATAAATCTGGATACCACGATCTGCTTGCGTGTTAAGCAGATCGTGGTATTTATAGCTATCGTAGAAGCTACTTCTGCCAATACGCAATGAAGAAAATAGGTGTTTTGGATTAAGAAGCATTTGGTTTTTACCTTTGATAACCTATCTGTCATTCTTAGGGTTTCTGCTTCCCGATATCCTTCAGGAGTACCGCCCCTGGTGCCAGTCCCCGTGCCTGCTAAACATAAGTTTGAAAACGGAGTTAATACGGTTCTATTTTTTTTAATTACCTACTGTCAGGATCAGGTAAGACTTACCGTAGTTTATAGATGCATTTGATGCTCTTCTTTCCATACTTCTTGTATCAGTTTCCCTAAAATCGAAAGGATTAGTTTTAAAATCAAACTCAAGTTTGCAAGATGAAGGACTACGTTGAAGTCAAAAAGTATGGGCAAAAAAAAAAGTTACCTATGATGATGAGGAGAAGACTGTGACTGTCTGGTCTTTTCTGAAACACTTCTCTGCATCGGAGAATGATGATGACTTGGTGCTGCAATCAAGAAATAATATTTGTCACGTCAGCTCGTGAGGATGTCCCACGGATGCGGTCATCCTCTTTACTTGCATTACTTTTTGCAGAAAGAAACGACCATTACCTCTCGCTCCGGACTGGGCTAAACCAAGGCCGGACGCGAGAGGTCACCGCCACCGATCTCTTCTGTTAGTACTGAATTTACAGCAAGAGTTCGAACCAATCGATCGAGTCGTTCTCAAATATTTCTCCGTCGTTCGGGTGATGCACCGTCATTCACAGTGGCAATTAGTTTTATTTTTATTTTTATATCTGGTAGTTACAAGAAGAAGAGAGAAAGAAGAAGATTTATCATCATGGCATGGATAATGCTTGAGTTACACGAGATATGCGGTCAACTAATTTCGATACTGATCAACTAGTTACTACTAAAACTGGAACTGTACTAATACTACTGCCCCCCTAGCCACGTTACAACCGTTTCGTATCAATTCTTTTTTCGTCGATCACCTCGAGTCCACGCCTTCGATTCCTTTATTCTGACTTCAATTCAACGCTCAGTCACGTGGTCAGAACAAAGGAATAGTAGGCGTGGCCGACTCGAGGCGATCAATGAAAAACAAAACCGTTGTAACTTTGCTAGGGGGGCTGGTATCATAATTACTGGTGGACTGATAAAGAATGCTTTGTATAACTAAGTCCGCTTTTCTACCATACTACTGAAAATCTACTTAATTTAAATATCATCACTACTCCCAAGATATTGCTCGGAGTTATAATCAAGCCCCTGACACTAGGGGTAAGCTCTACATCTACTAACACTACTCTACGGCAAGGACTCTACTTCTTCTACTGCAAAAAAATCGCAGTCTTCATCACCTGGTGCCTCACCTGCAGGCGGAGACTTCTGGCACGTGTACTGGAACGTGTTCGTGTCCCACAGGTCACTTTGTACCACTATGAACTCCTTCTTCCTCTTCTCAGAGTCTCTTCTTTGACCTGGGGAAGATTTAATTGGTAATTAACTTTTGCCAGCAGCTTCACGTGAAACAAGGTTTCTCCAAACAAACTTAAGACCGACCTTCATCGTATTAGGGGGTGAATTTTAGGGAATCCTCTCTTAGTGTTCACCTACGTCATAAGAGGAAACCTTGTGCAAAATTTTAATCCCAGTAGTTTCGGCTATGCGTTGATATGTCAGTCAGTTTCTCCTTGTATATATGTAGTCGTATATAGATTTTAGTTGGTGGAGGTTAGTTGGTTCTAAAAGGTTAATCAGACTTTAGGATGCCAGTCTGTTTGCAAAAAGATAGAAAAAGAGACTTTGACGGAGACGAGAAATGCAGAAATATTTACTCACATGATTTTCTTCTTTCTGTTGAAGAGTAATCATGGTCTACGTCCAGAATATCTTCTGGCTCTACCTTAGGTTTGATAATAGGCACTGGATCTCTTTCTTGACCTGAAAACATAAGATGCTAATGTGTAGATGCTGGTAGCTTTCCGCTGGACACCATGGACATGTAGCAATACTTATGACGCCACATAAGAACTATGATGTAAAATCCAGCATCGCATATTCATCAGCCCATAAATCAAGTATCGGGCTGTTGCCTGGACCAGACATAACATCCATCTGGTCAGAGGATCCCCCCTTTTCAATGAAGGTTTACGGGACTTTACACTCTGCTCCGCATACTTACCATAAAGACACATGGACACCTCAGCTATTAATTTATCACAGAAACTGCTAGGATTTCCAATTATGCTGTTTATGAATTACCTATCAATCAAGTGACCTTACCTATAACTTTCCTCTCCATCCCAGGAGGTGGTTCCATGTCATCCTGATCCACGGATACGTGCATTAGGTCAGTCAGTAACGCTGCCTGACTGACACTAGACATCCTTCTGTGACCCCGTGATGAAGGCTTGTGGTCTCTCGATGGAGTGGTCTTTGTGGATAAGGAGTCCTGCCTCTCTTGTGACGATGTCTGAGTCTTGACGATTTTCTTTTGAAGTTCTGGCGTCTGTAAAGAAGGTTTAAATGAGATGAACTTAAACTAATGTTTGTAGAAGTTTTAAAAATTGAAAGCTTGTGTACGCACGAAGTTTTTTAAGACGATGTTAACTATCAGTTGACGATTTTCGCAGCTGTAAGGAACAAACATAACAAAACTTCACTGTTACGAACTCACGTTCCTCATAGCATCTATATACAGCCCTTTCTGTTTACTTCGACTTTATGCACAAAGGTCTATTGGCAGATTTGGCGCCTTACGCATTTTGGACAAGAATGATGATGAGATAATATAACAGGTGTATTTCTTTGCAATCTCTTAAATTTTGAACATTTTTAGATGGCATATCAGCCTCCCACTGCTGGAACTCTGGCCTCGTCTCTAGGAGAGGGAATGGGTCATAATCTATGTACTACGCCGGCGCAGTGCGTGTTGGTGAATGTCACACACTTCGAAATTTGGTTTTAGGACATAGCGGTTTCCTCACGATGTTTTCCTTTGCCGTTTTGAGAGCAGTGGTGATGAAATATGTTACAAAACTTAAAAGGCCTGCCTGGGTTTCAACCCAAGACGTACAATTCATAAATAGGGGCTGTGTCTAATGGGCCACCACTCCTCTGGATCTGCTACTGATCTATGTTATTTAATTAAAAATTAATCACCTTGTTTACTTTCGGTGTAGCGGCCTTAGTATACATTGGCTCCTGCACCTTGGCAGGTATAGACTTGACAGTGGGAGTATCGCTGGTTTTCAGCGCTGGTATAGTCTTGGCTTCTGCTCGCGCTGGTTCTGGAGTCTTGGTAGCCTTAGGAGGTGGCTCTGATGGTTCCTACGATAAAAATGAATAAGTAGGTAAGCTTTTGGGTGCAAGAATTGACAAACTACATAATGTACACAGCAGTTTTACTCGACAAACACACAAGAGTGGCTCTGAGTAAAACTGCTGGGTGTAAAATCGAAAGGATTTTAACTACGATTATTTGCAATGATGATAATTGTAGGTATCTAATGATCTGATAACAACTACTGACACACACAAATAGTTCATACACTCACTATTTAATATTTTTCAATGCTAAACAGAGTTGTTAAACTCTGTTTAGAACGGAGTAAATTAAAAAAAAACAAAAAACGTCTACCATTTCAAATTTTGGCGGCTCCTGTGAGGCGCGGCAAAGTCAATTGGTGCTGTGTGTTTAAAGTGCTGCTTACCTCAGAAGTCCATCCACCGTAAGGAAGCTTAGCAAGCTGGTCCTTCTCTGGAACAGCCTTGGAAGAAGGTGGACTGGTGTAATCCAGATGGTTCTTAAAAGACACGTTCTTCGTCTGTTCCTTCTTGGGTTCCTTTGGAGGTGGATCCTTGAGGAGCGGCTCTGGAGGTGCTGAAGGCTTTGGTCTGGCATAAAAGAAGAATACAATGTCTAAGTACCTTTATTATGTATTCAAAAACGCGTTTTTCTTGCCGAGTTCATATAATCTTGAAACATACCTACTAACTTTAAGGCTGAGGTCACCAAAACTGCTACAGTAAATACCTCGCAGTGGGCTGGCAAATTCCTGACTTACACTAGTTTTTACAAAAATTAGGAGAAACTATAACATAATGGAGTTTTGCGGTCTAAAATATCTATCTAAACAAAATTGTTAGTGAAAACGGGCATTCGATTAAAATTGTTTTCCCATTCTTTTCATTTCTATCTTTGTTATGCTTCTTTACGCCAGCTCTTCCTGGACTACCGCGACCCTCCATCTATAACTGTGTGAAGGCTGATAAGGGTTCCAGTCTTGCAATACACGGGCAGGTTACTGGTTTGACAGCATTTATCAAACGTATACTGCTCAGTCCCAAAGAAAAGATGGATGGATTGTGTGAAGAGTGATATGAAAGAAAAGGAAGTTATTGATAGCATGACGAATGACGGGGCAGAATGGAAGAAAAAAACATGTTGCGCCGACCCCAAATAACACAGGACAAGGGCAGGAAGATGATGATGATACTGCTCAATCCCATTTTACTGTTGCAGTTTTTGAGCTACATTGGCGTTGCTTTTTAAAACGCAGTGTTTCTTTTGGGCAAAATTGATGGCAGTTTAATATTAAGTATGTTACCAGCTATCTGTATAATTCGGTATTCTATACAATACCTAGGCAATGTATAGAATATCTAAAACGTGTAGGTAATGTACGAAATATTATTTATTTCATACTTTGCTTATGTATTCTGTACAATAATGAATGCGTATATGCTTATCTATAGTGTTTGATTAATTTGTTAGCAGTACACTGCAGATTTTTTAACTTACCCTGCATAATTTTTAATTTCTTTTGAACCATCCTAGGGTTGACTGGTAGATATCACTGCCAGCGATAAAACCGCCATGGTACCCTACCCATAGATTAAAATTCGTGATAATGTTCTGTTACTTTTTAGGGTTCCGTAGCCAAATGGCAAAAAACGGAACCCTTATAGATTCGTCATGTGTCTGTCTGTCCGTCCGTATGTCACAGCCACTTTTTTCCGAAACTATAAGAGCTATACTGTTGAAACTTGGTAAGTAGATGTATTCTGTGAACCGCATTAAGATTTTCACAAAAAATAGAAATAAAAAAATAAATTTTGGGGGTTTCCCATACTCAGAACTGAAACTCAATTTTTTTTTTCATCAAACCCCTATGTGTGGGGTATCTGGATAGGTCTTCAAAAATGATATTGAGGTTTCTAATATCATTTTTTTATATACTGAATAGTTTGCGCGAGAGACACTTCCAAAGTGATAAAATGTGCCCCCCCCCCCCCCCACCCCGTAACTTCTAAAATAAGAGAATGATAAAACTAAAAAAAATATATGATGTACATTACCTTATAAACTTCCACCGAAAATTGGTTTGAACGAGATCTAGTTAGTAGTTAATATGTCATAAATCGTAAACCGCAATTTACCTTTCAAGTTTGTACGGAACCCTCAGTGCGCGAGTCCGACTCGCACTTGCCCAATTTTTTGGTGTACCTACTATAAAGTTTATTCTATTCTTTTCTTTATTGCTCGTTAGTAGTTCGTAAACCTTGAGCTCGGACTTATATATTGTTTTACTATTTCGGAATTATATATTTTTGTTTTCACTTGACCTCTATCTCACCTGATGGTAAGCAATGATGTACATATTATGTCTCATCTGTGACTGATGTTACTTGTCTCCTAACAAGCGGTGATTTTAAAGACTAACATAAAAGGACTTACTTCTCAACAGGTGTTTGATTCTGAAGATTGATGTATTCTGCTTCAGCACCAGCCGATGCACTAAGACTGCAAACCGATGTTATGTCACTGGTTTCTGAAAGATTTAGAAGTTTTTTGGGTAAATAATTGCTAATATCGTCGTACTTCTTCTGATCCTTCTCAAACCATCCAACCAGTTCTCGGTACGTGTCAAGTCTCTCTTCTTTTCACCTCTTTCTGGGCTTGATTCTTCTCTCCGATGCCATCTATCTTTGGGTACCAGTTCTGTGGAGATTTTTGCCCAGGGAAGGTTGTGCTGACGTTGTGACCCGCCCATTATCACCATTTTATTTTTTGATTGATTGATATTTCTGTATTCCCAACGACTACTACATCTGATGAATTAGTAGCCGTTGGATTTGCATTTAATTTGTAAAAAATATTAACAAATAATTACCAGGATGACTAATATTCTCCTTGGGCACCGGAAGCCTAGTCCTCGACGGTGCTGGCGACCGGGAATCGCGAGTCGTCGATGATTCAGAGCTGGCATCGCTTCCCAGCTTACTTAGCAGCATCTAAAGGAAACCATTGTCAGTATTTTTCATATTTTTACCTTAGTACCCACTGTACCAGCGACCAGCCGGCTTTACACGGGTTCAAATATACCCTAGGTAAATATAAAAATTATAGCCTTAATAGGTATATGCTATATCATCTGGAGCAATGCGCCAGACAGTTGGCTGAAGAGTTTTTCAAATAGGAGCTGTGGTTCTGAAGGTAGGGTTTCGTACAAACATACATACGAAAGCAATTCAATTCCCGAATTGAGTTACGAAGATTTGTCCGAATCGCAAAAAAAAGATTTTTTGTGCTATGAGACCTTTCTTTATGCCAAATTTCAAAATTCTAGGTCAACGGGAAGTACCTTATGAATTTTGATTCCCTTGAGATTGTCGAAATACACGTTTTTTGCCACATAAACAGATGTATCTTCTTTTTCGTCAGATGATTGATTTTTTCACATCTTCGTGGGACCGCAGACCTGACTATATGGTTTTAATTTCAACTCGATACCTCAACGCGTTCCTGAGATAAAGGTATTGACAGGCAGACGAATAATAAAGTGATCTTATAAGGGTTCCGTTTTTTCCTTTGTGGTACGGAACCCTAAAAATAGATTTAAATTTTTCGTGATATTTTAAAATCTTACGGCGGCGGCGTTTGCATTTTCCAGTGACTTAAACATCATAAAAGGAACCTCTGCGTTCTAGGGTTCAAGGATGGTGTCACTGAGTGAGTTAGGACTTTGTCTTCTATATATCTATATATATAAAAGGAGAAACTGACTGAGTGACATATCAACGCACAGCCAAAACTACTGGGGCTAGGAGCGTGAAATTTTGCACAAGGTTTCCTTTTATAACGTAGGCGAGCACCAAGAGAGGATTTTCCAAAATTCACCCCCTAAGTGGAGGAAACGGGGGTTCAAAGTTTGTATATATAGAAACCTATTTTCACGCGTGTGAAGCCGCGGGCAGAAGCTAGTATACAGATAGGTAAATAAGTCTTGTAAAGGGTTTCCCAGTTCGCTTTTCTTTGTAGGTCATCAAGAGTTACATCCTACTGAGACATATGAATAACGAATATATATTATTTCGATTCAGATCAAAGCCCTCCGTGATACAGATTATGAAATTTTCCGAATGAGTAGCTTTAAAAATAGTTCTTCGTTATGAATGAATCCGGATTTGAAGTATACCGTAACTAATTTCGTACAAAACTTCAAACGTGTCATTAAAATAATCTCTGTTTGATGTTTATTCGCTTGGCAGCATATATTCATATTACAATGATTCGATTTAAATAGAGTTCTATGATTCTTTTGTTTTTAGGGTTCCGTATCTCAAAAGGAAAAAATGGAACCCTTATAGGATCACTTTGTTGTCCGTCCGTCTGTCTGTCTGTCTGTCTGCCAAGACCCTTTATCTCGATAACGCGTGGACGTATCCAGTTGAAATTAAAACCATAAACTAACGTCTGCAGTCCTTTAAAGCTATGAAAAAATGAAACTTCTAAATTAACGGAAAAAAAAGATATGGTCGTGTATGTCCCAGAAAACGTGTATTTCGACACTCTCAAGGAAAACAAAATTCATAGGGTACTTCCCGTTGAATTAGAATCCTAAAATTTGGCATACAGCAAGGTTTCATAGCATAGGTATAGGAAAAACTCTGAAAACTGTAAATTTGTAGTTTTGTCACAAAAAAAAAATGTGATTTGGAAAGATCTTCGGGACTACAATCAGGAATTGAACTCTTTACATAGGTAACTTTGTACGGAACCCTCAGGGCGCGAGTTCGACTCGCCCTTGCCCAGTTTTTTATAAGTATTATTTTGTTTCCTTATAAATTAGAAAATGTTCATTATAATTTTTCTCTTTAAAAAAAAGTTGCCCCACATTAGGAATCATACGTATCGTGGGTGCGTTCACAAACATGTAATTGAACATTTTCCCATTTACTTATTGATGATTTGCTAAGCGGTACAATAAAAAAAATTATGTACACACATATAACAAAAGAAGACAAAAAAAAAAATGTACAAAGGTACTGCTTATTTCAAAAGAAATTTCTTCCAGAAGACTCGCGGAAGGAGAGAATATAGAAATGGTGCTCGCGTTTGACTACTATCTCACCTGATGGTAAGCGATGATGTTGTTGATGAATTATTTGAGAACAAGTATTTTATTGAAGCTTGTTATTTCTCATCAAGTTATTAGCGTTAGTTGGTAGCGTTATTCAATTTAAAAAATAATAATAATAATTCAAGACTTTTTATTTCATATAGGCCTACACGGGCACTTATAAATCGTCAGAAGCTAGTGCACGGTTGCAAATTGGTCGTTATCTATAGAGAAGAACCGGCAAGAAACTCCATGGTTACTCTTAAAAAAAATGTTGTTCTTACAATATTCCATATTACAGTATTAGTAGATATTATGTAAGGACAGTGTAGACCAGTCACTATTGTACTATATAAGTACCTTAATCTAATCTAAATCCATATTACTCACCTGTAGTTCATTCTCCTTAGCCTGGAGCGTCCTTCGGTAGCGGTTGTTGTACTGTCTAAGCTCTTTCATGCGACGCTCTAGCTCAGGTCCGGGTGACCGACATTCATGCGTGGATGCTGGCCGCAGTGTCGCCCTAATGCGACCTGTGCCTGCACCACCTGGTCCGTTGCGTCGAAGTTCCAACAACTAAAATCATAAATGAGGTCAATCGTAATCTTATCAATAAAGAAAGTAGTAGAAACAACATCGAACTCATGAGAAAAGAAGAACAGGATCTAGCAATTAGAAAAATATGTAATTCATATAATAATAAAATCAAAATAT
Organism: Mythimna pallens; assembly: GCA_961205895.1. Taxonomy (NCBI): domain Eukaryota; kingdom Metazoa; phylum Arthropoda; class Insecta; order Lepidoptera; family Noctuidae; genus Mythimna; species Mythimna pallens. The sequence goes on along the minus strand of OY540850.1, from coordinate 15,012,470 downwards.
GCAGAAAATACTACCTTTGGTACAAAGACCAAGCATAGAGTGCCCGTTGTGCAGAATATGATGAAGATGGCGATGAGAACGAATAAAGCGTCCTTGTGATCTTGCAATACCTGAGAAATAAAAGAGAAAATACAATAAATTGCACTAAGGCAGCATTATAGGGATAAAGTTAAGGGGAAATAAGAAACGGTTACACATTAGATTTTATAAACTAATTTATAAAGCAAGTACATGATACAAATGTGCGACTCACACTGTTAACCACAGTAGGTATACAATCATGGTGGAATTTTAGTTTTAGAGTTTGATGACCAAAAGGTAGTAAAATCATGTGGATTTATATTAATAACTTCACACTAAACACACTTCACTTACTAGTGTAATAGCAGCACCCATAATACACATGATGAGCACGTTGTACACTGATAGGCCGATATGCTGTGAGTCATTCAGAGCTGGGATGGAAACATGGCGTGTCTCCCAAGCAAGGAAAGCACCGAATACCTGGTAAGAAGAGACAATGGATATACGTGTAAATGCAAGAATAAATAAGGAATAAGAATGGCCCTTGCATCGATCCCTAAGGTACACCGACATACTTAGCTTCTGTTAATGATCGTGCACGTTTAAAATCTGGCATTTGCACTTATGCACACATCAACTGACACTGTTATAAGAAGTTACAGCATTGAACTACTTTGTGTCTTGTATTTATGGCGATGTTGTCAGTGTTAGTGAGAAGCATGACATGGTCAACCCAGTCAAACGCTTGACGCAAATCAGAGCTACGCAAATCTAATTTAATATACTTTAATTTAAGGGAGAAAATGTGCGCAGAAATCAAAGATAAGAATTGTTTTTATAAGCACATACCAACAATAGTCCTTTATAAGCGTAGATGATGCCAATGAATATTGTCATTCGCTCAGACTGACAGTACTCGTTCTCTTGAACTATCACGATATCCTCACTTGAGGGGTGAGGCTGAAACACAATGTTTATTATGAAATTAACTCTTGACGCTTAGCATCCTACAACCAAGTTTGCTATATTGTCGAATGTGAGACTCCAGTAATGTTTATTAAAAAAAAAATTGTTTTCTTACGTATGGATCCATCTGCTTAGTAGCCCGGTAGAAGGGATCGGAGACCTGCCATGTAGTCATGATAGCCAGGTCGATCGCCAGCAGCACTCCCACCACCATAAACAGTTGATAATCTTTAATGACCTGTAAGAGATTTTTAGTTGAACCTTAGTGTATGTATATATTGTATAGTTGGCCCATTATTTACACCCCATTTATTGATATCGTTTTTATGTTTAGCTCTTCATAATCTTTTAGATATTTTCTTGACAGAATATGCTCTTTTTTTTGCAAAAAATGCGCCTCTACTTTTGTTTCTTCGAGTAATTAATTAATCTTAGAGAGAGATTTCTTAATTCACTTGATAAGTGATGATTAAAGAATGTGATGAGACACAACGAACCTTCTTATTTAACTTGACATCAGTGAAGATGGAGTGCACTCTCCATGTCTTAGAGAACATGGCACCGAAGGCGAGGCTGAATCCAGCCATCAGGAGCCAGGCTCTAGCCGTACAGATATAAGGAAACGCCGCTGTGGATTCAGAGGTCAGTATATTATAGGTAGATATTTGAAATTGTATATTACATAGTATAATGGTGTATTATACAATATGTATACTGGCGAGGCCCAGCAAAACGGTTCAAAAGTGAAACCAAGAATAATTATGAATTATGCTGAGCCTCGGTTTGTACTATATTATGAAATTGTTGTCACACCACAGCATAACTAATTTATTTATATTTAATTTCACACATTTAAACACACTTTATTTACATTTTATTGGCAAAACTGAAAAATAAACATGCTTCTTTGCACAAAAAAAACAGTACCTAAATTAAATAAAAAAACTAGTTGTTGTGAAAATGGAAAGTAAGGAAAAATAGATGATGCAGGTGACAAGAAATATGATTTCCACACTTCATCAAACAGTCAACCATGGAAAGAAAAAAACACACCATAACAAACAATAACCTTACAGACCACAGATGTAGACTAAATAGATGAACAGATTGGCGAGGAACCCATTCAATAGTTATCACAACACATCTCTGGTCTGTCAATACAAAGCATACCAAGAATAAGAAGCTGTAAGAGAATACAGAGACATACGAACCAACAACAAGCATCGCGGATGAAGGAGCAAACAAACCAAAACTTGGAAACATGCGCGACTCCTTGGACCTAGAAAACTGCCTAGGTCTTTCTCAGAATAAGGTTTGGTAAGATTCCCAAAAAACAATGCACTATGGCAGCCATGGCAGGTCTCCATGCAATCTCAGTGTCGCATTTTAAGACTTTGCGTAAGTACGTTGGTTCTTGACAAGATAAAAATTATATTAAAATAAAAGGTTTTGATGGCCCAGTTCATACCGACCAGTATCCAATATTAGCATTAAAATGGCAGAAATGGACAGTTCCAATCATCAAGGATGGGTGAGAGTTCCCAAAATTTGGTTGAGGATCCACATAGCCCAGGATTGAAGCTCAAGCTTTGGGGGTGGGATCAAGCTTTTACCTCCGTGCGGCGTGTCCTGAGAAAGACCTAAGAACCAATGGCAATGATGAGATCAGATGACTTTGTAGCGTGGTCGATGATTGTGCTAGCGTCATGCGAGTCGAAGGTGCCTGTTTAACAAGTTATTTTAGATCTGTTTTTTAAATTACATATTAATGGAAGTGGGAGCTAAGCAACGTTGGTTTTTATTTTAGGGTTATTCTGCTGTAACAATGTCATTAGGAGTTCGAAAAAGACTTGGTTAGATGGTTTTTCATAAACTTTATCTAGAAAGTAAACTACTGCCCCAAATGTATGTTTTATGATGATATTTAAAACCGGATTGACTTACATGGTGAAACCAAAGCCTAGGAAGGTTCCTGAATGAAAGATTAATAAAATATTTTTCGAATCATAAAAAAATCTTCAAAATGTTTTTGCAACATAACTTATAGCATAACTGCGCTTGCTTAGCACCAGCACTCCTCAGAATGATGAGCATGATCGTTACCTCCGGCTCCAAAGTCAGAAAGAACACAAAGATGTTAATAAGGCAAATTAGCACAGTGTTGAGGTTGGTCCTGAGGTACATACCGATGCTGCTGAGGCTGGAATCGAGGCCGAGGAAGATGACACTCAGGTACGTCAGCATGCAGCCCACGATGATCAAGTTGTTCAAGTGAGGAGATGACATTTTTATGTACCTAAGAAAGAGAGCGTCATTCACAACAAGTGCGAAATATACTTTTTCAATACACTTACTCGAAAACCTGCTCTTATCCCACCGCTTTTCTGCACTAGTGCAGAAATAGCTTGTGCTCTCCCCCACCACAATGTTATTACATTTATCGTATCAGACTGGGCGCGCGTCGACCCCCGCAAGTCGCCGGTCAACCCCCGTTTATTCATTTCTTCGTAACTGTATTGAAAAAAGTCGTTTGAGACACGTGCAAATTTGTGTCTGTAGCCCTCGGCTCCATAACACACTCGCCTACAGCTCGTGTGAATTCCGCCTCGGTCGCAATAACAAACTTTCTGCACTTGTATCAAAATGCACTATTGTGTGTTGAATAATGGTGATGTCATAGAGAAACACCGGTTCAAAGACTAGTCTTGATACGTCAGGAAATCCTTTAAGCCAGATAATAACAACAGCAATGTTATTAGGTCTTGATAACTTATAGTGTCAGTAAAGAAACTTGTTTATTTGAAACTACATATTGGGTAAAGACATAGTCCTTTTAATAAAACAGTCAATACTCATGCCAAAGATGTTACACTGCGCATAAAGTATAAGAGTTGGCAACTTAGGGCCCGAATACCTTTGGTTCCTGTAGTGGATATTCATGGCGAGGAAGCCGGTGGCAAGCAGAATGCCGAGGACGGAGCATGACACCAGAATGGAGTAGATCGTGATGTTCACCTGCGTGTGCTCGATCAGGCGGAGTGTGCGGTCTTTGGGTGGGTTTCTGTCGAGAAAAGTGAGATTGAAGTATAATTTTGATATAGAGGTCAGTATGTTCCTGCGTAGTTAATTGCGCTTCCCCTATACAATATGTAACATTACTAGATTCTGCCAGTGGCTTCGCCTGCTTGAAAGTAGGCTTCTCCATACAAACTTTGGAGCACCGTTTCATCATCTTCGGGGGTGAATTTATTATATCGACGGTTGAAAGGCTAATTGATCTAAACGACATTTTTTCCAATATTGAGCTATATACATATTCGGAATCAGCAAATTTTTCTCCGTCGTTTGAGTCAGGTTTCAATTTTTTTGAAAAAATTTCGCTTATATCAATTTGGCTTTCAACCGTCGATATAAATCTTTATTGCGGCACTACTACTACACGGTAGACTAGACTACACTAGACCGTTGGTGCGTAGATGTACCATCAATCCCTATGTGCTCAGTGTAGTGCGTCGATTCCCTTATAATTTTTCTACAATTAAGTAGGATAACTTATTTCATTACCTAAGTGTATTTGAGTAAAATTTCAGTGCTTGAAAATTAATTTTCTAATTGGCTTGTGTGGCTGTCCATTATTCTAGTTACATGTTGTATGCTTTCTAGCATAAGATGGATTTATTATGAATATTTCTATTGCTTCTGAGAGTCAATACAGAGGTAGTAAATACTTAAAAAAAAAAAGATAACCACCGCTCCCTTTCGCCTTTAACTTCGCCTCTAAGGTACTAAATATATGACCTTGTACACATACTTGCCAAACCACTTGAAAGGCTCCCCACTAGCCAGGTCGAGATGGTCCCTCTCGGCGCAGTACTCCCCGACCTTCACCTCACCCGTCCCATCACCCTGGAACTGCTTCAGCAGGATCGAGGCCTTGCGCTCGTTGTCGTAAAAACGAACTGGTCCCTGACATGAACAGTTTTAGTACTTGGTTATAAGGATCTGTTTAAAGTAATTCGCATTTAGATGGATCATCCTGGTTTTTTTAAGGGTTTTACCGTCTAGAATCTATTTTATTATTTTATAAATGTTATTATTATTCCATTTATTTATTTTTTATCCATATCGTTTACATTTTTAAATATTTCTTTAAAAACAATATTAAAAAAAAAACATTTAAAAATAAAAAAAATAGTTGTCCGCCGGTGTCGGGAACAGGGTCCAAGCTACCGGTGGTTAGGGCTCCAGAGACAGGAACCTCCTCACAATGCGAGCCGTATCGAGGAGTCCTGCCTTTTGTATCAGGCCCTTGATCCAACCGCGCAACGACAGCTTCGACAGATGGTCGTCGAAGCTTTTGGCTATAAGGCCATTGGCGGTCACAACATTTATTTATTATTATTATTATCTAGCCTATACTATCCCACGGCTGGGCAAAGAGCTCTCTTCATTCCTTCTATTGTACCTGGCTCTGTGGCACTACTTGCCAACTCCTAAGAAAGACATCTAAGTCGACTCGCCACCTCCTAGGTCTACCTCTTGGTCTACCGCGACCCCGTCGTGTGATCTCGTATAGAAACTACTAAAAAAATGGAACTATTTACCATATGGTCAATAGTATCTAATAAGTAATAGTACTTAATTTTATAAAAACTTTATTTAGTAAAAATCTTTTGATTTTCCATTTTTTGATTAAGAATCCAGTTCTTATGCGAGGGACTGGTAAAAGTCCCTCACATAAGAACTGGATTCTTCCAGCATATATCATCAGTTTATGTAACTTACTCAGTCCATCATAATACTCACCGTGACACCTTCAAAAGTGACATTGCTGAGAGCATCCAGGAACAGTGACTCCCACTCCTTGTCTCGATACTTGAAGTCCTGGACGGTCTTCTCTTTATACTTTGATCTCACTCGTTGCGCCACCGTCTGGATAGCTAACGCCATCGCCCATATGCCTGGAAGACATTGATTTATTTTTATGTTACATTAGCTGACCAGTCGATGTTCTGTCTTAGCAATAACTGTTAACGCGCAAAGATTAATAATTGTAGTAGTTTGCTGAAATTTTCCAATTTTCTGGGCAACTTTCTTAATTTTTTCTTTCAAAAATATGAAAAAGACACGTCGTAAAGCTTACCATCATAAGTGTAGCCATGGAATCTGGAATATTCCAGACCTCTTCTCCGATCATATTCCACTTGGTAATCCTTCGCGGTCTAAAAGAAAGAGCATCCTTTGAATGACAAAACTATAGATATAGTTATAAGGTACCTAATTGATTTCATTCACGATTTGTTCAATTGTATATGAATCTGTAAGCACAAAAGGACATCTGAACGAAAGGATTTTTGCAAAACAGACAATGTCGAAAAAGCTATTTCATACTTACCTTAATACGAAAATTATATATATGTACCTACATAATATATTAAACTAAAAAAGAAAGGCAGTTTTAGCGTTTAGATAATATTAAAATACATCACTAGAAGACGCGGACCTCGTTGTTTCAAGTCCGCGTTTCAAGTACTCTAAGCTGCTCTGCTTGCCCCATTTCGATTTAACTGCTTACCGCATTGTTTGCGAGACAGCAGATGTGTTTTCGGCAACTTTAGCGCAGTAGGCACGTACAGAGGTCTTAATGAAAGCAGAAATAAACTTAAACTAGGTGCTTAGAACCAAGGTCGCCGACATAGCCCGAAGAATCCCCAAACTAAAGTGGCAGTGGGCAGGCCACATTGCTCGTAGAACGGATGGTCGATGGGGCCGAAAAGTTTTAGAGTGGCGACCGCACACCGGAAACGCAGCGTTGGAAGGCCTTCCACAAGGTGGGCCGACGACCTGGTGAGAGTCGCGGGAATGCGGTGGATGCGAGTCGCACAGGATCGGAGACGCTTGAGCTTGGGGGAGGCCTATGTCAAACAGTGGACGTATTTCGGCTGAAATGACGATGATGATGATGAGGTGCTTAAGCGAATTACTACTAAGGAAGTAATAACAAAATAATCAGTATACTTACAATCCCCGATACAGTCGTCTCCCCAGTAGTGGACAGCGGCAGCAGATCTGTCAGGATGGTGGTGTCGAGGGCGGTAGTGAGGTTCCTCTTGGAGCAGGGCGCGTGCCGCATCCACCACTTGTTGCTATAGGTGCCCAAAAGGAGCCAGGTGTAGGCGCGGCCGTACATTTCGAGGCTGCAAAATTTAATACACGAGATGACCAAGATATAATTAAGCTAGTACCCACCTATGTAGTTGTCAAAGGCAATCTAATACTTATAAAGTCACATAATTATTTGAGTTGAGTGTATAAATTTACAAGAGTTCCTTTAAAGAAATCGAAGTCAGTAAATTACCAGTATTGTTTAGTTTAGAAAAATATGGTAAAGAAAACTAATCGATGTCTTGAAGTCAAGCTGGGTTTCAATTATAGACATTTAACAGCTTAAATTAAATAGTGTATTTACTCTAGGGCCCTAGCCTGACGTCTTAAAATCTTTATTTCGGTGTGAGAGAAACAGAGCTATAAAGGCCGTATAGCACTATCCCTTTCTCATACCGGATTCATGATGATTTTTAGACATTATTGACTACCCTGAACGATACCTACTTAGTACCTACTATTTCTAGCCAGATTGGGTAAAATATTTAAGTACATAACAAGAGTCAAAAGAGACGAATAAAGAAAAAGAATGTGGAAAACATACTAACTTGTAAGCTTCGCAGAAAATTTGTAACGCCCAAGTCTCGTTGAAGTTTCCCAGGATGATCCGGACGTCCTTCTCCTTGAGTTTAGAGAGTGCGGTTTTCACCTCGGTGGCAAAGCTCTGGGTCTCTTCTATGAGGAACCCGTTGGTGTCCAGGTCAGCTAGGAGACGGTTATGAGCCTGGCAAAATGAAATAAGAAGCTAATCTTGTACTACAGGTCAATCTTTGCAGACTTTGCGAATTTATAATGTTAAGAGTTTGTCAATATAATAGGAGGAAATCTTTTCAGCATACATATATTTGATTGTTGGTTCAGTACGCTTATCTGAGACCTGACTGACATTTTGTTGGGTACTACTGTTACCATAGTTCTTAACTTCCCATACTTAAGTACCTAATTAAAGCAATAAAATTTGCCCACAAACTTACCAAGGCATATCTCGGCTCGTTCTGATAGATAGTACCGACTCTAGTCCAGTTGAAGTGCTGCAGCAGCCTGATCCTCGGCAAGTTGAAGGCGTTCTCCGAGGGTACGATGCGGAAGAAGTTGGGGAAGGCTTCCTTTGTGAACATCGGGTGAGTATCCGCGTACGACAACTGGAAAATAAGGACAAGGAGGACAACGGAACCAGAGAACACGTACAAGACGACGACGTGTGTGTTCAATGGACCACCATTAATGGAGTAAGCACTAAACAAACTTTCAGATATCAAATGCCAAACCAGACATTTAATTAAAATTCTATTACGCAGCTAGAAATTTAAATATTGTTGGTTAGGCCCTGCGTGTTTGACCTGAAACTTTAATAGTAATAAATTTACTAAATTAACAACTAACTTAACTATTTACACTTATCCCCCTACCTGAGTGAGGTGCCAGTGTTTGGAGGCCTTGGCGATGGGATCGGTGACGTGGGTGCAGGCAGCTCCGAACAGCATCAGCTTGTGAGGACCGCTGTGCATCATGTCGAAGAATGATTTCACTCCGACTGCGGCATTGCACTGGTAGTAGAGGAGAGTATAGCATTTTTTAAAGGAGTTGACAATTTTTTTATTGGCTTTGGGATTTAATTTTGCGGCTCCTTGCATTGGAGTCGGTTCTCAATTAGTAAGAACTTTAAGGGCTATATTTCACCAAGACACCATGAAGGCGCAACCAACAAAAAACATACATCTCTATAGAGAGTGACTCACGTGATGTCCATGTGGTTGCGCAACCAATTTGGCGGCGCGACCAGTATGAAGGCGTGCACTTAAGGTCCATTTTCATACTGTCTCAGTGTGGTGTAGCGACTCGGGTGTCTAGTTTGGTAGCTTACGGACACCATGGCGGCGCAACTGGTCGCGCCGCCATGGTGTCCCGGTGAAATATAGCCCTAAGAACAGACAGTAGCCGTCATTTGATGTAACAGTCTCTATCACAGTTAGAGAAGTTGGAATGAATTCACCTGTTTCTCTTACCCTTGGGGCGTTACCCTTACTAGGATGTGTTAAAACCATCATGGAGTAAGCGTGACTTGTGAAAGACAAAGAAAGAACTACAAGGCGAATAGCATGATTCCTTTTTTCACAACAGAATCATAATGGCATTCACACATCATAGAACCACCTCTGAACCTGGTATTTTCCCTCAAGAATAATCAAGAATCAAACCATTTATTTCAAATAAACCATTTACTTTACACTTTTGAATTGTCAGGAAGTCAGTAAGTAAAAAAAATGATGCTAATTAATAATAAACGCCATCTAGTCCCAAACTAAACAGAGCTTGTGATATAAGTATAACTGATAAACATAATTAAATTTTTCAAAATGGATAAACTACACCACAATACATATTGTAGATAAATAACACCCAGACACGTGCTCATCACACAAACATTTGTCCTAGGCGGGAATCGAACCCACGACCTCCAGCATACCATTCACTGCCACTAACTACTAGACCAACAGGCATTACAATGCGTAGATTTTTATGGAGAAGAATATGCAAGAATCTCCATGGGCACTCTTTTCGATTATGATATTTTACTAATATCTCGGTTGGATACATGTTTCTTCCCTCTTACCTCGGTGTCGTTCCACCACATATGAAGCCGGTAGTTCCTGAGTACGGAGTCGTGTTCGTTGACGTGGTCTAGGGCGAGCTTCACGCTGGGCATCACGCCTCGACCTACAACAGTGGTGACCTCGTATAGGTATAGTGACTTAGTAAACGATTTTCGACAGCTATGAAAAATTCGTTGCCGCGCAGCCGTACAGATCTATCAGAGAGAGAGTGTTGTAACACAACTATTTAACATCTTTTTTTTTTATATAATGGTTTATTCAAGAAAATTTACATAAATATTTTCACATTATCTTCTGCCAAACTGCAGTACAGTTTGTCGGCAGTGTCCGTGGATAGTCTTCTTGATTAACTAACAAACAACAAAAGAAAAAAAACAAAGACAGTAAAAACATTATAAGTACATAAACTCCATCCGCTCAGTCAACGGTCATCTCAGTACTCCTTCTTAGTTTTAAGGGGTAAAATCGTAAATCTATAGAATTGTTCGAAAGAATCACTGCGGCCCTGGATGGAAAGCAAAGTATAAAGGACGGAACACAGGTGGGTTGTAGTGAGTAAAAGCTTTACACTCTCTCTCGGTCCACCCAGACCGTGAGAAGTTATTCGATGCTTTTAAGAAGATAAAAACTGGGCAAGTGCGAGTCGGACTCGCGCACTGAGGGTTCCGTACAAACAACTACAATTCCCGAATGGAGTCTCGAAGATTTTTCCGAATTATACCAATGTACTTATTTGCTAGCGTCTTTACTTCTTTTTAGGGTTCCATACCTCAAAAGAAAAAAACGGAACCCTTATACGATCACTTTTTTGTCCGTCCGTCTGTCTGTCTTTCTGTCCGTCTGTCTGTCAAGACCCTTTATCTCAAGAACGCGTGGAGGTATCAAGTAGAAATTAAACCATATACTCAGGTCTGCGGACTCAAACTTGTAAGTTAACGAGAAAAAAAGATGCTTCGGTTTATGTTGCAAAAAACACGACGTACATTTCGACACTCTCGGGGAAATCAAAATTCATAGGGTACAAGCCGTTGACCCAGAATTCTGAAATTTGGCATGAAGCAAGGACTGAGTAAAACCCAGACTTGTTCAGTCGCTCATTACGTTCCAGGGCCAGGGTCACTGGTTCAAACGAACCCGCAGCCCTAGCAGTCCCTACTGGGCTTCGTCAGTTTTGATGGTATTTTTTTGAAGAGCGTGTATAACATGACGCGCCGTCGACTCGGGCCTGCTCCTTATTGGACGGGTGAACGACGAGCTACCCATTGCTCGTCGTTTGCAAACCCATGCCAACTTTGGCCGAAACATCTCCTTCGGGGACACCGGAACATCTCCTTCGGGGACGACTGGGGCGTCAGGGTGTCCATTCCTTAACGGTTGCGGTCAACTCCTTCGCGGAAGGAGGCGAATACTTCCCATTCCTACTCACTCCGGACCATGGCCAGAGCCAGGGCTCGGCGTGAGAGGTCGCTACCGCCAAACGCTTCCACGAGGACACCGCGGTGCTCCGCCCAAGCAGGGCACATTTCCACCATAAGCTCCACCGTGATAATAAAGACAATAATAAAAAAAAAAGAATGATTACCGCTGTTTTAAAAGTTTAAATATTTTCATATTAAAATTGTATTATTTTTTACATTTTACTACATGTTCACGAAGATCGATTAATTGAGTCACATATTACTTACTTACAATATGTGGATTGAGTAAAGCAGAAGAAAGACAATATGGTCGCCTGTGACGGACGAAGACGACGCAGCTCTGTGCCAGAAAGAAACAACTAGCCATTTGTTACACCGTGTGTCATTTTAAACGCACTTGACCTAGTGATGCGAATGCGATATAGGTTAGTAAATTTATTGGAATAATAATATATATATATATTTTTTTTTTTTTGATTTATCGGGTTATTTAGCGTCCCTATCAGGTGCAAATCGGGACGAGTCCCCAGACCCCTAAAATCGGGACATCCCGCGCAAATCGGGACGCCTGGCAACACTTTATGTAAGTAATGCAATTGTAATAGGACTGCTGTATGCCGCCAGGGCTGTGGGAATGTTGAAAAAAAAAAAAACTAACCTCTAAAAATACCTAACTGAACGAATACAGGTGGGTTCTATTCAGTAAAAGTCCTAAGGGACCACACTGGTATTTCGCAAAATAAAAATTATAATATTTAGTAGGTAGTAGTCTTAGAACAATTGTAGAATAACTCTAGGCATTTGTAAAGAAATATACTAAAAACTACAACCCTTAAAATGCGGTGCCTTATTCCTCACAGACCATGAGTCAGACCTATAATAGATACGAGTGTGGCAATGAACGAAATACCAGTCCCTCGGTTCACACGCACATAAGTCTGACACGGTATCTCGTTTCACCCGGAACGGGAGAAGTCATATGACGATTCTCCACCAAAAAAGAAGCCCTCAAGTAATGAACAAGCTTTATAAAAACTTTACCTCCCCAGGTGAGTAGGTGAGTAGACTCTCATCTAAGTAAATTAACAAGCAAACTTGTCCTAACTTCCACATTAACACAACCATAACTTTTCCGAAACTGTCTGAAGTCCCGGTTTCCAAGGTAGCTTCTTACTTAAACATACGAAGTAATTTACTTGGGCTACGTTGTTATTTAGTTAGGTAAGTATATTATGTTCATTATTTAAGTAGGCTTGTTAGTTAGGTATATTATATGCATTATTTACATGCTTACGCCTGTAATAGCTAAGATTTGTTTAGGGAAAGAATCCTCAAAGCACTTGGTGAATGTGATCACGTGGGGATCACTGATATATTACTTATAAGCAGAGGTCGGAATTAGGTAGAGTTATTCATGTACTTATACTCATTTTCATACAGCGAAAGAAAAAGTGGATATGCCTCAAATCCTGAGATTAATTTTAGAGTAGAATTTTTTTTTGTGACACTCGGAAATCCAGCAGAAAAAAAGATAGAGATGAATGTGCAAGAAACTTCATGGACACTCTTTTCAACCATGTTATTTGTTACAAATATCTCGGTTACATTATAAGTCGATGGTTACATGTTTCTTGTCGCTACTATTATATGAGAATAATGTAAATAAAGTAAAAATAAAAACTAAATATAGATATTAAAGTAGTCACTGGCATAGATAATATATTTTCGATTGGCTCCTGTTTTTTACCCGACTGCAAGAAGGGTTATGTTTTTCGCGCGTGTCATGTATCATTCATACATGACACACGCGAAAAACATAACCCTTATACTAACTAAAATATAATGAATGTACCTATACTAAAATAATCCCTGCAGACTAAAATCATCCCATCTAATGGGTCCCGCCTGTTGCAGTCAATATGTTCCGTATTAGAATTTATTATTTGTTTTATTTAAATTGGTTTTTACGCTACTGGACTGAACTTGTTTTTTTTCTTTTTAGTTTTTATGTAAAGTTATTTTTTACGCAGTCTGGTTTTTTTTTTATAAATGTAAGACATGAAGCAAGACTTTACAATTGTATCGTATCTTTTCGCGCAGAAAAAAGAAGTACCTAAGATTATCTATAATTAATTACGCCTACTTAAGGACGTTTTCAAGGCCTGGGGGCTTACCATGACGTGTTAAATGTCAGGCGTGCGAGCGAGAACGTGGGATAAATCTGGACTGGAACAATTTGCCTGCTGCGGTCTTCCCGTCTAACTATAATTTAGGTGTCTTCAAGGCTAGAGTAAATATACTCTTAATAAACTAGTGCGCATCACTATCAACGATTGCATCACTGCTTATAATCAGGAGGGATCGCAGTCAAGCGCTGGTTTATATCAATTAAAAAAAATACATCCTATTTAGCTCAATCTCTTTTTTAGCAGTTCAGTTTAGGTCGTAAAATGGATCACGTTAAGAGCTTGTGGTAGGGCCTCAGATCTCCTATAATGACGTTTTCCTTTACCGATGTTATTAGTGCCTCAGCTATAATTAAAAATTAAATAGATACCAGTGTTAGAGTTCTCGACGCCCTTGCCGAAGGGGAAGAACCCTGCAATGTAGACATCTGTCCTTCTGTTCAGGATAGCGTCAAGGTTCGGCTTTTGCGGGAAACCCTGGCTGATGGTGACCAGCACGAGGAGAAGCAGCAGATGCATGACTGGAAAAAAAAGTTTATTCCGATTCAGATATATGCGCTACATTCTACCTTACTGCATGCAAATTCGTAAAAATCAAATAGATCAAAAATTTATAAAGCATGTTAATTTTTTATTAATTATTATTTATTGTGACTTAAAACAAATGGTATCATAAGTTTAAAGGGGTTTTACGCAGTGAGAATTCAGTCATTAAAGAAATACACTCTATAGGCATCTTATATCATCATCGTCATTTCTCATCTGCTGGACATATTGCCACAAATACCAGTCCTGTTTATCTCGTATCCATCGGATACAATCTTCACCAGGTCGTCAGCCCACCTTGTGGGAGGCCTTCCAACGCTGCGTCTTCCGGTGCACGATTGCTACTCCAGAACCTTTCGGCCCCATCAACCATCTGAGCTACAAGCAATGTTCTCTGCCCCGATTCTTCGGGTTATGTCGGCTACCTTTGTTCTCTATCAGATATCTTCACATCTGATGCGATCATGCAAGGAAACTCCGAGCACAGCCATTTCCATTGCCCTTTGGGTGGCTTTAAGCCTTCTGGTGAGGCCCATCTTACACCACAGTGATATTGTGTTTGTGATAGCAATCCCATATAATAAGCATATAATAGCATAATCAGCCTTTTAATGTTCCCACTGCTAGGACTCAGGCCTCCTCTGGAGGAGGAGAGAGGATGGGCCATAATCCACTACGCGGGCCCAGTGCGTGTTGGTGGATGTCACATGTCTTCGAATTTTTGGTTCTAGTACATGCCGGTATCCTCACTATGTTTTCCTTCACCGTTTTGAGAGCAGTGGTGATGAAATAAATTGTACAAAGTAATGTACCTGGCTGGGTCCGAACCCGCGACTTACAACTCGTAAGTCGAGGCCATTATCACTCGGCCACCACTGCTCAATCCCATATTCCCTGGCATTATATATGGGACCCCTTCACAACAGATACGTTGTCTCCTTTGCTGCGCGTCATACACAACCATCTAAACCTTCTAGGTTGATTTAAATGAGGCCATCAGTCAGCTTACGATAATGTAACGACTTTATCGTGCAATAAGAGTCCTCCGTGCGATTCGAACATATACAACAGCCAGATCAGACAATGAGACCCATCTGGTGGCTTGCCGTCCGACCGTCCGGTAACCGTCCGGACCAAGCCCAAGTCGTCAACGGCGCGTGCTGTTCCACGCGCGCCTCAAGGAGATGTCAGCAACTGTAGGGGCCCAGCAGGGTCGAAGCCTACTGGGGCCAAGGGTCTGATTCTGAAAGGAAGACTCGGCCCTGGTACGAAAGGCAACGAAGGAACAGGAGTGGGTTTTTGATTTTCCCACCGGAAAAAAAAAAAAAAATCTGGTCGGAGGATTCTCCCTTTTCGACGTACTTTACACCCTGTTCCGTATACCCGTAATAGTATATTTTGATAAAAGTACAAAAAGTTTGTCATTGCGACCGAGGTGGAATTCGCACGCGCCGTAGGCGACTGCAGTGACTAATTTGCACGTGTATCAAACGACTTTTTTCAATACACTTACGAAGAAATAAATAAACGGGAGTTGACCGGCGACTCGTGGGGATCGACGCGCGCCCAGCCTGATACGATAAATGTAATAACATTGTGGCGGGGGAGAGCACGCGCTCTTTTCTGCACTAGTGCGGAAAACAGTCTATTGCGTGCCTAAAAGCGGTGGGATAAGAGCGGGTTTTTGAGTAAGTGTAATGAAAAATAACTAGAATTGTCTAAGTTGAGCAAAAACCGACACGAAAAGAAGAATAAAATTTCTAACAGAGAATCTTTTGTTTTTTTTTTCATGTTTCTTGGCCCAGGTCATGTAGTTTGTTTCAAGAGAAGACATCAGATCTTAATCACTATCTCCATTTCAGCAAAAAGATGTTCACCGCCCCCAAAGCGTCGCAACAACAACCGAGCTTAATAGCATTGCTTAATATCTTTCATTTGAGTTATCCTACAAGAGGTGCTAATAAATATCTACTTTCAGGTTATTAAAAGACACAAAATGGGTCCTTTTCATTACGTAAAATATGATCTCAAGCAATCTAAACCAATATTATAAAGAGAAAACATTTGATTTTTTGTTTGTTTGATAGTAGGTACGTAGCTATAATTTTCTGATGTTCAAAGAAATACAGATCAAATATTGACAAAGGTATTCAGCAAATTACTTGGGACATCTCACAACTGTGATAACAAATTCTGCTGAGAAGAAACACATCTTTTTCATATCGATCCGTGATTCCAAGTGATTGAAGCAATGTTCTAAAATAAGTGCGAGTGATAAACGTAGATCGTACCCGTTAATGTAAACTTCAACATATATTGGACCTGAGTAAGCATCGTCTGATGACCAAACGAAGAAACTAAAACTTTTTCTTGTACCATTATGTTCGTTAACGAGTAAGTTAAAAACTCAAACTAGGCACTCCGAGGACTCAAATTGTGGTTACGAAAGCCGCCGAGTTAGAAATTCCCACTTTAGCAGATGTGTTTCGAGTTGACCAAGCAAAGTGACATGACATGACAACATGCTTTATTTTAAGGAATTAAGTCTCTGAAAATCTGTTGATGAATGTATGAACCATCTTCTTATCTCAAATGCAAAAAAACAAGGTATTTTGAATCTACTACTTATGAATTTACGATTTTTGGCGATCATGCGACATTTAAAAGGCTAACTATTTAATTTTTTTTAGTTTTGGCGCCCAACTGGGACAGGTTGGGCGCCATTAGTCAATCTAATACAATTCACGATAACTACAATTTTCATATGCAATCACACTATCCCACTGCATGGTGGTTATTTATGCAATTTATTATTACAGAAACAAAAAAGAAGATTATACTTTTTTTTTGTTCACGTTGTATTAAAACTACCTACTTACTTAATTCTCGAGTTATTATTTAGCTATTTAAGCCTCACATAGGTGGACAGACTGTTAATTTAAAATTATAGCCAGCTTAATAGAAAAATATGTCCTCAAAGGGTTTCCCATTTGCATAAGGTTTAACAAGCGTAAAACCGTCCCAAACAGCGTCTGAGCCTTCGCCATTACTACGTTGCTTTAGCGTAGTTCTAACGCCGCAGAAAGCAACTGGTAGGTCATTATCGTCATTGTTTTTTTTAGGATTTACGTCACAATATATATGCACACAGCATTATATATTCAAACTAAGTATAGTTACTTAAGGGAATGCAACTCGACTGTATACATTTTCACTGTTTTTCATACAACCGCTCTTACGTGATTATGACGTTATTACACATTTTTCATTACATATTTTGGAAACACAGTATCTTGTTGATATTATTTAGGCTTCTATTGAAATCAATTTATAAATTTGTGTAAAACTAATCCCGTAAATACCTCTGAAAATCTGCTATTTTGCGTGAACTTTAACACTTCATAATTTAATCAAAAATTAAAAAAGTCAAAAAAGTATAACAATAGAAGTCTCGCAAATTTAGTCAAGATTCTAAATGACGACAATTTATTTTCAAAAACTTTTAAGGAAAAAAAAGCACTTATTACAAAACTTGTTCCAGGAGTTTTGTAAAATATTCGAGTAAATCACAGAATTACCGAATGCTAACAGAGTTTTCAGGTGTTATCTCTCTTTTTTCGCGTTGCCTCATCGTCAAACATCGCGTTGGATTGCGTTAGATGAAGTAACAAGCTTTTAAACCATGCTCGATGTTGACGATAGGTGAGTGAAAAAGGACCCTCTTAAGTTAAAAAGTCCAACTGACTTATCGCAAATGGTCTAAAATAGAAATATACTATTGAGCTACTTAGTAACTGTAACAAAATCCTGTTCAATAATGAAATCACTCGATACCTACTACATTTATTAAAAACTTTATTAGCTTAGTAAGTCGATAATCTAGTCGTAGATAGAACCAGGTCAAACTAGCAGCAATACAACCTTGCTTTATTGATCGACATTTCCAACTATTGTAGACACCTAATGAAGAATTATTAATTCATATTACAATGACTAACGTCCTCACACCACAACCCTATCGTACTTTGCCAGGGCTGTCAAATTGGAGTTCCCGTGGCCATGGTATCAAAGGGCAATTGAGAGGAACACGGTTGTTAGTCAGTAAAAGCCTGATACTCTCATTCGCTTCTCCCAGAGCGAGGGAAGCTATGTAATATTACCCACCCAAAAAAAATCCAATCACACTTTGGGTCTATAGATCTACCTAAGCAATTCTTTAACCAATTGCGTTTGGGTCGCCTTCCAGTGGATACAACGGACTACCAGCATTGTAGATGATGCGACTGCCGATCAGATGTCCACAACCCGTCCACTGGGAGCTACTTAGGCAAATCCATTTTTTTTTTTTTTTAATAAAAGTTTAAAGGCTCATATTTTTCACATTTACAATCCAATAAAATCTCAAAACTCACCTTTTTCTTCCATTAAAACACTTTTCTGTATTAAAACCCCACAATTTGTGTGCTATAAAAAGATCGGCATGAGGTCACCGCGAAATCACCACTTTTACATCAATCACCAATTAAAATAACCGAAAGTACGACCTCTGTTAGTTAAAAACACCATTATTTTACAATTTTTTACTAATAATCACTGATAAACGTGAAATCGTAACTGAAATCTACATTTTCACCTGGAGCCGTACTGCCCGACGGTTGCAAGGGACAGAAATGCCGTCCAGCCTTCCTTGTAAAGGAAACTGAGCTTTATTACTTGCACCTAAGATTCAACAATTCACCAGTCACCTTTCTCCATACAATTTTACTTTCAGAAGTTATCAACGCATAACACGCTTACATTTCGATGGAAAATGGACTTAAAGCAGTTAAGATAAAGTGCAGTTTCACTTGTTGGTCCATACTTTTAAGGATGTTTCAACAAGGGTAGGTTTGTTCAAACAGATAAAATTAGGCTTCGGCGGTGGAAATCGATAGAGGGGTGGTTTCACAAGTAGTGTTGGACAGTTCAACCCCGGATATCGATAAAATGTTGATCGTGTGATCGTTATCATCCATTGCCGAGTGAGGTAAACGCATTTTAAAAAATCATTCATTCATTAATTCCATTTTATCACTGTATTCCACCCGGAAAACACGGTGGAGCATACGGTAGAGGTGTGCCCCTCTTGGGCACAGCACCGCCGTGTCCTCGTGGGGGCGATCGGTGGCAACGATCTCTCGCGCCAGGCTCAGGCAATGGTCCGAAGCGAGGAGGAGTGGCAGGCGGTCTCCTCATTCTGCGAAGAAGTAATGCTAGCACAAGAGGAGGCCGCGAGGCATCGGCCCTCACGCCCCAGATCCCGATTTCCGGCCACCATGCCACCAAGCGCGTGCTTGCGGACGGCGAGCAATGGATAGCTCGCCGTCCGACCGTCCGGTAACTGTCCGGACCAAGCCCAAGTCGTCGAAGACGGCGCGTACGGTTCCACGCGCTCCTCAAGGAGATATCAGCAAGCCGTAGGGGCCCAGCAGGGTCGAAGCCTACGGGGCCCGAGGGTTTGTTACTGAAAGGAAAACTCGGCCCTGGTATGAAAGGCAACTAAGGAACAGGAGTGGGGTTTTAGTCACTAAAAGTCTGGCACTCCGCCCAAGAGAGGAATGAGGCCCCGAGGGATGTCATTGATTGATTTTCCCATCTAAAAAAAATCACTGTATTCCAACTTAGGCAGTTTTGTCCTGATTTCACTAACTATAGCCGCTTCAAGTCCTATATAAGAAAAAAAAAAGAAAAACATTTTAAAGCGGTAAAGACGCAAACTTAAGAATAACTAACTCATTGGGGTTACACAAAGACAAGTTCAGCATTAGGTAAAAAGAAATTTTAAACGTCCTTCAATAACCCTACGAAATATCAAGCGCTTTCCTTCGTAGCTTACGTATTTTGCTTAGACCTGTTACGAACACCGGGTTATCGACAATTTACCTCGTTCCATCGACATCACACGTCTGCTACCCCCATCCCTTCACCTCAGCTCATAACGCATGCGCGGTCCTTAGGGCAAGGGGTGTGTCTCTATTTGTGGTCCAGCTCACTATCGTCAGGGAAGCTACGGTTCTCCCAAATTCATATATCAACACACTTTATTGATATACTCCATGTTTTTGGTACTTTTCTGTTATTTATTAATATCGTTGAATATTTTATGTCGTTTCGTTGTTAGGATTTTCCTTACGCGAGCTTTTGAAGACATTATTTTTTTCTTTATTCTGGTATTTTTCGTTGCGCGTATTCTGACAGTTCGAGATTTGAATTTTCGTGGAGCACGTTGAGCGTCATTGTCCTAGGTTCTTATTGGCTAGCGTCGGTATATTTTAGGCTACCTATTTCAGGCTAGGTACACACGGTGACTTTGATAGCGTAGCAGGGCACACTAACATGATAAATGTGTGCGTAAACTCTAGCGCGTGAAACACAACAGGTATTATCGTTGTGTGATACAAAGTAACTCGTTTCTACACTCACACTCTTGAAAAAAAAAATAGTAGCCGTCTAAGTTACACGACTATGAAAATACAGCCAAAATTGGCTACTGTTATTAATGGCGCTGTGGCGCAATGCGTATGATACTTAACTGACGAGTAAGAGGTCCCAAGTTCGATTCCAATCGTCTGATGTAACAAAAAGTTTGCTTGTTTTTATTTTCTTTTTGATTTACCCCTGTTTTTTTTTAATAGTAATGTTATAGTTACTCCCATAATAATTAAAATATTTTGAAAATATTGTGACAAAGAAAACTGCGATAACGATCCAACTATGTTTATTACAACTTATTAATTACATACATTAAACGGAATGGTCACAATTAACGAATCTGTTCATGATTATCTTTAATACAATATATAAAGTGAAAATATTCTAAGTCAGACAAGGATGGACGTCACTTTTTTAAGTTTTTTATTAGTGACATAAATCAACATGTTATCAAGAATGAATTATGATAGATATCGCAACTCTTGATCTCAATAACAATAACATCATGTCACATAATAACAACAACAGTATAATTACCTACAGCTTACTTCTTAGTCTTTTTTTTTTACTTATAACATATCAATCAACATGTTTTAAAAAATGAACTATGATAGGTATCGTAACTCTTGATTTCAATAACAATAACATGATAAAAACAACAACAACAAAAACAGCATACAGTAATACAGCTTTTTAAAAATATTTATAATTGGATTCAATTTAAATCAAAATTAATATCTAATTGGTGCACCTTCATTGTCGATTACTTCTTGTAACCTCGTTCTCATGCTAGCCACCAAATTTTCACACAGGTCAGTGCCGCGAAACGATTCCCACATGGATGACACTAAATTATCTAAATTACGTTTAGATCTCACATCAGATGAATCCCAGTTGAGCACCATGTGACCCCATAGATTTTCTATGGGGTTCAAATCGGGACTTTTAGAGGGCCATTCAATAACAGTCAAGTTTTCTTGGACACTTAACCAGTCTTGCACCATTCGTGCGCGGTGCACCGAGCAGTTATCGTGCACGAAGTAAATATGCTCGTCCGGGTATGCCACGCGCACGGTAGGCAACATAACATTTTGCAAGATGTCCAAGTAACCTTGACTGGTATTGCGACCCCCTACCTCCACTAACTCACCGGGACCCATCGATGACATCCAGCCCCAATAACCTAACGTAATGCGACCACTAGACCTGCATGGGAGAATATTTTTCTGATGGTAACGTTCTCCATCTTTTCTTCATAATATTTTACGCCCATCCTTATCTGACTTAAAACACTTTTCATCACTAAATATAACTATGTTATTGCACCAATCAAAATCTATAAATTTTCTTGCAAACCGCATCCTTTCTTCCTTATGCAACGCCGTCAGTAAAATTTTTTTCGCAGGCTTGCGACATTTAATTTTTGCTGCTCGTAAGTGGCGTCGAACAATTGTCATAGACACGTCATGCATAATCGCAGTGTTTCTTGTTGTAGCAAAGCCGTCAGCGCTATACGTAGCAACAATATTTCGATGCAGTGGGTTGGCATCCGTATATGCAATTGCTTTTGGACCCGGACGTTTGGCATCGATTGTCCCTTCAGCTGTATATCTATGCACCCAAAACTGCACAGTTTTCCTCTGTAAACAATCACAAAATTACGTTAAAACCTAACAAATATCAACAATGTTAAATTATTTCGCATTATGTTAAGTTTGGATTTGTTACTTACCGGTAGCATTAGTCTCCTCGAAATTTCACTTATGGATACATTTTGTTTATATAATACTACTATCTCAGCCCTCAAAAGTGTAGACAAATGAGACATGTTAATTATTACTTGTAAAAAGTATCACTTTCCACAACGATTAATTATTTTTTGTCTCGGAGTAAGTTGTAGAACACACGATCGTGATAGGCAAAAGCGTTATGCCAGGTTAACTTATTATCCGACTCATTTCTTAGTAAATAACTAATAAAGTGGGTAGATGATAATATTCATACACTTAGTTTTTAAAGCAAATATTCTAAGTTTTAGCTTTAATAAACTTCGTTATCATTATACTACAATAAAATAGAAAATAATGTTTTGTCAATGGCTAGGATCGAACTCGATACACCTTTAACGGCAAGCAAGCACTTGATAATCAGTGCTAATTTTCCATCTAATGAACGAAGCGAATTTTTTTATCTAATTCGTAGCAAACACATATACAAATATGTGTGTGTGTATATCGAGTAGTAAACGAGTTTTATTTTGTTTGCGAGTTGAGCTGGAGACATATTATTTGAATAGGTGAATTATTGTGGGATGGCACGCTCGGTTTTACTTCTGTTTGTATTGATACCCACAGCTAATTGATTATTGTGAACATTATTGCTGATTACCTACCCATATCATCAAAATTACTTTCCAAAAATTAAGTGTAAGTGTTTGATGCTAATTTAAATAACTATAATAATTTCATAAGTGAATGTTTGCGAAAAAAAAAAAAAAAAGTTGACAATGAAAGGATTGTCAACTATTAATAATAACGTATTGTTATATTACGTAAATGATATATATATATATATATTATAAAATTATTTATATTACAAGTTATATACAAAAATTTCGTTAATTAATTTCGTAAATATACATAGTTTATATGTATAAAATTACAAAAATATATTTCGAATATTTTAATTATTACGAGAATAACCATAACATTACTATTCAAAAAAAACATGATTAAAACAAAAAGAAAATAACAGATAATTGGAATCGAACTTGGGACCTCTTACTCGTTAGTTATGTATCATACGCATTGCGCCACAGCGCCATTAATAACAGTGGCCAATTTTTGCTGTATTTTCATAGTCAAAGTCAAAGTCAAAGTCAAAAATTTTTTATTTCACATAGGCCTACATGGGCACTTATAAAACGTCAGAAGCTAGTGCACGGTTCCAAATTGGTCGATTCCTATGGAGAAGAACCGGCAAGAAACTCCATGGTTACTCTTTTAAAAAATGATTGTTTACAATATTTTCATATTACAGTATTAATAGACATTATGTAAGAACAGTGTAGACCAGTCGATATTGTACCCAAAAGCACAATAAAAATAATAATATTTAAAAAAAAAAAAAAAGTGAGTCGTAATAGGAAGTAACCTAAGAATTCGCGAAGTCCACGGTGTTCTCACATTCACATTCACATTAAAAATAAAAAAAAGAAGCTATATAAAAAAAAAAAAAACAAGAACAATAAGTAATTACAATTATCAATAAATGACATGTCAACAAAAAGAAAATTACTAACGAATTTATGGTGGTTGGCGTCTACTAATATAAAAAATATTGCAAAAGCAATGTGTAGGAAGAAAAGAAAAAATGTATATAGTCGTGTAACTTATACGGCTACTATTTTTTTTTTGCAAGAGTGTGAGTGTAGAAACGAGTTACTTTATATCACACAACGATAATACCTGTTGTGTTTCACGCGCTAGCGTTTACGCACACATTTATCATGTTAGTGTGCCCTGCTACGCTATTAAAGTCACCGTGTGTACATACAATATGCAGATTTATATATTTATGAGAAAAACGGACTCGTCTACTTGTATGTGGGATGCAATTCATGGTGGTATGACTACTACCACAGATTATGAAATAATACTACTTATGCAGTTACCTGCTACCTTGATAATTAGTAAGTAGGCACTTACTTATATTTTGATTACCTTCCTACTCAAAATGATAAAGTTATTTTATGCATTATGTAGTAACCAGATAACCTAATTATCACACTCGCTGTATTGTTTTATAATAATAGTTATTGAAAAGACCAAAAAGCAAAGCCTATGTTGCAGTCAAAACTCTTAATCAGTCAAAAGTGCTATTGCCTAGCAAAATCAGTCAAAAGTACTTTTGACCGTATGCTTTAGTCAATAATACTTTTGTCTAAAATAACAGATAAAAGTACTTTTGACTAAGTGATTTCGTCAAAAGTGGGTTTGACTGGTCGTATCAGTAAAAAAAACTCTTAAAAAGTTAAGGTGGTCGATAAAAATAACGACAAACGCACATATAAAACTTTATAATACTCATTATTAGTGGAGAACGTGCTTTATTTTATATTACTCATTATCAGCGGAGAACGTGCTTTATTTTATATTACTCATCAGTGGAGAAAGAACAAAAATGGGTGACTACGAAAAGCAAGAACGCTTTTTGCAAAGAATTTTAGCGATAGAAGATATGAAAGATAGTAATCATTTCAATGTGATGACAAAAGAAAAATTTAAAAAGTTTGCAATGGATGTGGAAGACGCAAAATTTGATGAAAAGAAAACACCATTACAATACAGTAGACTAAAACGTCGCTTTAACATCATTGAAGTTTGTGGTATAAAAAAATTGTTATAAACACAGAATCTATCAAATATTTTTTGCCGGCTGAGGAAATCTACGACATTATTGATGCTGCTCATATTTCTGTAGGGCATGGTGGTTGCGATAGAATTAACAATGAAACGGCAAAGCAGTACGCCACTGTTACAAAAGAAATGATTAATATAATATATTTATCAATGTGCGAAGTATGCCAAAAGAAGAAAAGCAAGAAAAGGAAGGGTGGTTTCGAAACCGATCATGCACACTGAAATGAACAGCCGCTGTCAAGTCGATCTTATTGACATGCAGTCAGTTTATTGCAGTTAAAAAACTACTTTTGACGAAGAGCGTCAGTCAAAAGTACTTTTAACCGCAAATTTGCAGTCAATAGTACTAATAACCAATAATTTTCAGTCAAAACCAGTTTTGACCAACCTGTTCAGTCATAAGTACTTTTGACTGATTTTTCTAGTCAATATTTAGTAGTTTTAACTGGTTAAGAGTTTTGACTGCAACACCTATAAAATGATGAAATTATAATTAGTTAGCATTTCATTAAGTAAATGATACCTATTTACCCAAACGTGATCAATATTTTCGTATGTTACCTTTTATTCGTAACTAAAAATAAGTAGGTAGGCAGGTGTCTGAAAAGCATAGGTCAACCAGTTTTGTAGGTAGCAGAGGCCCTATCACGCGTGATCCATTTGACGACCTAAACTGAATTGTTAAAGGGATGGAGCTTTAAAGGGTGTTTAGCTCCATCCCTCTTTCCCACTCGGCTCGCACGCCTGACATTTTAACACATTTCTTTTTTGTTAAAGCTTATGTCAACACTTTTCCCGCTCGGTACTTTGACCCCTCTAAGAATTACGAGAAAAAACAACCTACACAATTCCCATACACAAGACAGAACCGGAACAACTATCCGTCTGTAGGCCAAATATTTGTTCCGTACAGGCATCGAACTCGCGACACGTAGCGCAGCAGCCAATCGCTCAACCACTGTTCCAATCGAGCCGTAGCTATTTCTAAGTGGATTTTAAAGAATTATTCTGCAGCTATTCACCGGTCGATTATTTGAATCTAAACAATATATTCCTATTTAGTTTTTGAGAAAATCCAAAACCGTAACATTATTTAATCCCAAATGTAAAATAAATGTAAAACGATTTTGAAATCATCTACATAGAAATAGAGTTCACTTTCGATTACATTGTATAAGAATTTGACATTAAAAGAATCGTGATTGCCATACTAACCAAAAACATTCCGTTTCTTTCACACGCCTTAGGCGTGATGTTGTTTTAAAATTTTTCTTTCGTAAAGATCAATGAATTAAAAATATTTTTATATCTAGAATACTTAAATGTTTTAAACAAGTATTTTTTGGTATATCGTAAAGACAAATTAGTTTGCATAATTCCAGCACTTTTTTGGTCAATTCGTTCCGTTTCACACAACAAGAATGAAAATCAAAAAGTTCCACATAAGCGGTATACGACTGACAACACTGCCGAATACGTGGCCCCGAAGTTGTGTGATTAGTGAGACTTGTTTATATTTTTTAGTGTGTTATTTCTATAAAAATCTCCTCGGAAGCCGTAAGTATTTGAAAATACACTTTTCGCTTTCATCCCTGTATATTTTTTTAGGCGGAATCATTGTAAGTCTTTGCGTAAATTATTTACAAAGTTTAGGTTGCAGCTGTCAAAATTGTCCTAACAAGATTTCGTTGTATTTTTTGTGATTATCTCAATATTTTAACATTATATAACGTGAATCTTCAGGTTTATACCGTAGGCGATTGTTACACGACCACTGCATTCATAAAAAGGTGATATTTTGTGTAATTATAGTGTTGTGTTAGTTGTCTTGTCACAGGTATACCATCCAATTAGAACTCAAGTTTCATCGTCATTATGCTCAAGTTTTCGTGTTTGCTTCCTGAAAGACGTTGCTTTGATGACACTGCACCTAATATCTCTTTGTAATAACACTCAAACTCAATTAGACTGGAATGTATATCAGAAGAAATGTGTTGTGATTTCTTATCAGATTTCGTAACTTACATCTGTAGAATGTATTCTGAATTACAATTGAGATAGAAGCGCCGCTGCTATTAAAAATAATGAAGCCGTGTCCTCAATATATTAGGACAGTATTGATAAGTATGAGCAATATGCCAGTTGGTAGGGGTTAAGCAAATTGTAGGAATATACCTTGTAAGTATGCATAAAATAGGTGAAAGTGGTAACCTTTCATAACAGCAGAATTTACTACTTCTATAATTAACTATCACTCAGTCCCAAGTTCATCACACCCAAATCTTCACCTGTCAATTTAATTTAATTTTATTTTCACTATCTTTAAGGTTACTTGGTTTTACTTGAGTGTTGTTACCTGGTGGAACCATAATATTGCTAGTAACATGTAAATAAGCGACTACATACAACATTTATGAGGTTTCATTAGGGCTCCATAAATACCATAGACTATCAGATAGTGAAACAAACAAGTATAAACCTTTTGAGTACTGTAATTAGAGACACAATAGAAAGACAATGAGCGAGTGAAAGCCGGCATTTGCTTGGGGTTTAATGAATTGACCTAATAGATGTCACTAAACCAATCAACGTCAGTATTGATCTATGCAAGCTACAATAAAAATTTAGCTCTCCGTGTTTGCTTTATATATAAGCTCAAAGCTATCCCATACTGCAAAGTAATGACGAGAACATCCTTTCCTATTGTGGTTGTCTGTAAACTGATTGATACTCAAATTGGTTGCAATACAGGTTGGTGAAAAAAAGCAGCAAGTTACTGGGCTGTTCAGAATATTAATGTTTGTTTTCTGAGGGTGGCAACAAAAAAGATAACACATACATCATAAAGTACTACAAGTCTGTATTTCTCAAGGGTTAGGCACTTGTGCATATATAGTACTAGCTTTTGTCCGTGGCTTCGCTCACGTTGAGTATTATTATTAATTAGGTATATAGGCTTTACTTTTGTTTAACATATGTAAAAAATTAGGGCCTACAAAACTTCTTTGTACACAATATTCTTAACCAATCTGTCATTAGGCGCTTAAACGATCAAGCTATTGGGTGAACTTACTCGTGAGCAAGCAACATAAAACTGTCCATGAGAGAAGCAATGTTCTCTCAGATCAATACCCGCAAATTTGAGAGTTTGCCTCTGAAACTTATTTATTGTCATGGCAAAGCAGACTTTTAGGGGAAACTGTAATCGTTTAAATTCGAACGGGATATCATTCAGTATTAATGGGATTCGTGGTATAAATACAGTTTCCCCTTTCGCACACCCAGTTAATGTAGTGGCTTCCACTATATTGCGACGTAATGCTTTCACTTGCAGTCTCGTTTCGTTGCAAAGTTTTGGTGGTTTTAAATTTCGCAACAACACAATTGGAGTGAAGATAAGGCAAACCCGGCGGTTTCAATAAATTAAAAAATTCTACAGGGTAATTAGGAGCATCATCTGTATTAACCACAGTATCAATCGAAGTATAGACCTTTTCTTCGCCCTCAAACAACATGAGCAGGATATTGTTGATAGCTGCTGCTTGATAGTTCTTTGGAGTAAGTATAGCACGCTCACATAACCATTCAATAGGCTTGTCATGTATATGAATAATGTCTGGATAAACTTTAGACAGTAATTCTTAAACCTTAGAAGCGGACGTCTTCATCATAGTAGCTCCAATCTTTAATTTCAGTTCAATCAGTCAAAAATCGCCCTGCTGCAAGAGGATAGGTTTCGAGGCCTGGTCTTGTAGTCGGACTGACATGGTGGCATTTTTGTACAAACACTTCAGCACTTCGATGTACCAATAGTCAATTTAGCACCGTTGGAGAGACTGCAGTACAGCCCAAGTCTCAATCGAATAAAAGGCTTTCTCGTAGTCCACAAACACTAAGCAGAGAGGCTGATTATACTCTTCAGTCTTCTGTATAACCTGCCGCAGCGTATGTATGTGGTCCACGGTGCTGAAGCCTTTTCGAAATCCGGCTTGTTCGGGAGGCTGAAAGTCATCGAACCTGCGCGCGAGCCGATTCGTGAGGACTCTGGAAAACAGCTTGTAGACATGGCTTAGAAACGAGATGGTCCTGTAATTCTTAAGCAGGGCATTATCGCCCTTCTTAAAGAAGAGTACCACCACGCCTCTGCTCCACGGCTGTGGCGTTTTTCCCTCGAGTATGACGGAATCAAATAGCTTCTGAAGGGCCTTAAGGACCGGTTTTCCACCCGCCTTCAGGAGTTCGGCTGTAAATGTATCCTCACCCGACGCCTTGTGTTGTTTTTCAGCTGCTTCAGAGCCATCCTAATCGCGTACAGGCTGACTTCCGGGATATCTTCGGTATAGTGTCGAGTCAATCTACTCGTACATTGCAATATTACATTTTTTACGAGTAGATAACTGTTTTAATACGCAGTATGTTTTGTGCACTATATGTTTCAATTTTAAGTACATACTAAAAATAGACTTGTTACTTATGGTAACAAGTTAATCTTAAAAAAGGAAACGTGAGCGAGGAGAGCGTTGTCTTACTGATCTCCTGAGCTCTACAGAACTTGAGTCTGGACTGCGAGTGGGCCAAATGGAATTTGCGCCCATATTCATTGAGAAAGGAGCAGCATGCTCATTTAAAATCTCCTTTGCGTATTTAAGAGCAACCGGAGTACTGTTTTTTATCTCCACTAATACGGTGTCCTATGTAGGCAAACTATGCGAACGCGAAGCGTCGCGGCGCGAATGGAAAAACAATTGATATTCTCTTACGGTAATTTACGTGACCAACCGCACGTGGGTGCAACCGCAGTTGGTGCAAATGACGACTGAAGCGGTGACTTCGCGCGCGCGTTGCGAAAAGCCACCATGTCGCGTTAAATTCGAGTAAACCGCAACGGATCGCTTCGCAATCGCAGTCCCGTTCAACCGCACACGGATGACGCTGCCTAGAAGATATTACAACTCATACCATTATAACCAACTTTTCTTCAAAACATATTTTAGTTTAATTTAATTCATTAAACCCAGAGCGAACGCCAGCGTTCGCTCGGTCATTATCTTTCTATTGTGTCTCTAATTACGCTACTCAATAGGCTAATAAACATTTCCCAAGATCGTCTTAATGTTCTTCATCTCCCATCGTATATAAATAAATTAGAAAAAATAGCATAGTACTTACAATAAATTGATATTCTCGTGTAGTTGCACCCTATTCTGCCATTTCTTAATCTTCTGTTCATGGCAATCTCTTGAAATCACCTAAGTACTCTTTGGATACCCGGCGCGTCAATTGCCTTCAATCAAAATTTTCACCAATTGCTGTCATTGCCTCAGTAATATTGACAATGGCTTTATTCGTTTAACCCGTTGTATGCTGGAACGTAGATCTACGCGGGACACAGTGGCTTTTTAATTGTGTCTCTAATTACGGCATACGAAATGTTAAACTAAACGATACATTTTTGCATCAATTAAGGTGCTATTCGAATCTCGACTGCAGGCTGCGGATGCAGGCAGCACATACGGCGGCTGCACGAAGCCGGCTACGACTGCGTGACTGGTTTTCTATGTAGAAGTATGGATTTCTGTGAAAACATTCCGAACTCGGCTGCGGCTGCACGTGCTACCGAGCCTCGGCTGCACGTGCTACCGAGCCTCGGCTGCACGTGCTACCGAGCTTCGGCTGCAAGTGCTGCCTCGACCTGCAGCCATAGCCAATCGCTGACCAGTAGTACTGCGGCTGCAAGTCGATGCGCACGTAGTATCGTCACTCAACCTGTTTAGACAAGTCCGAAGTAATCGCAACTCGGAGCCGATATTACCAAAATTAAGGGCCACTTACTCGTACACTACTCGATATTCAGACAGTCTTAGTCGATGTAGCGTAGTCTAATAAGGGTTAGACCGGTCTCACTCGGAACAAAAAATAAGACAGTCTGAATATCGCGTATTGTAATAGGCCCATTAGCGCTCATATTGGATTAAATCATAGATTTATTATCGGCTCTCGATATCTAGATTTAGCATCAATATTTATTTCAATAAATATTGGAGAGGGAGAGGGAGACCAAAGAAAAGATGGATGGATTGTGTGAAGAGTGATATGAAAGAAAAGGAAGTTAGTGATAGTATGACGAGTGACAGGGCAGAATGGAAGAAGAAAACGTGTTGCGCCGACCCCAAATAACACGGAACAAGGACAGGAAGATGATGATGATGATGATTTATTTCAATAAAATGAGTTTTTGGAGGTTGAAGAAGCGACTGGCAGAACGTGCAGCTAGCCTCGGAATTACTCCCGGCTGCGGATGCAAGCAGCGGCTGCGTGTCATGCGTGTGCTACGAATGCAGGTAGCATTCGTAGCCTTCATCCACAGCCTGCAGCTGCGGTTTGAATGCCACCTTTAGTGTCATTCACGTAAATATTGTCATTCGCAAGTGACCTTTTCACTTTCCCTTAACTGAAAGGGTTACACCAGATTAATCCGACAAGTATTTTCGTGTCCATTTTGCCAGAGTCGACTCTTCAATTCACAGTGTCACTTGTAGGTGACAGAACAGCTGACGATATGGAGTAATTGGTCGTAACTAACACGAAAAAATGGCGAATTGGACATGAAAATATTTACTTTAATCCGACAAAAGCGGTTAAGTAGCATTATTAATCTGCTTATAAAGTATTATTAATAGGGGGGATCTATGTACGTAACTAATGAGTTATCGCATTTCTTTTATTCTTGTTTTTTGAGCCCTAGTGTAATATTTGTTTTTCTCTCTAACAGGATAATCGGCTCCAAGTACAATGATGAATCCGCAATATCCACCGCCAGGGCAGAACAATAACGCACCAATAAACCCGATGTTTCCACCGACGTCTCAGGATTATAATGGTGTCCAAAATGCCAACATCTACAGTCAGATGCCGCCAAATGGCCCACAGATGCAACAGAAACCTTTTGATCCGCTGGACATGTCCCAGAAGATGCAGGGTATGAACATTAACGGGCCCCAAGGCTTCCAATCAATCCCACCTACCCAATTACCCCCTGGCCAGTCTCCTCCTGGGCAGTTCCCTCCCGGAAGTTTTCCACAAACACCTACCTATGGTCCCGGACAGGTCCCCGTCGGTCAGGCACCACCCCCGCAAGGCATGCCTGGTCGCCCTCCCGCTAGTGGAGCCCCTCAATTCCCTCCAATGGGTCAAAAGCCCCAAATGCCCCCATCATCAGCACCAGGGCAAGTGCCAACGTCCCTTCCTCCAGGCTATGGGATGCCTCCTCCAAGTCAAACCCCAGATCCTCAGAATAGACAGTACCAGCCTCCAACTTCGATGCAGCAAAGACCTCCAAGTGCTCAAGCTAGTCAACAGCCCATGGGACAACAGCCTGGTTTTCAGGGCCTTGGGCAGATGCCTCCACATTCCCAACCTGGTCTTCCACCCCCGCCTGGCATAGGCCGGCAAGGAATGCCATTGCAAACTGGTCAGCAACTTCAACAAGGAATGCCACAACAGCCACAGATGGGTGGGCCACCAGGTATGCAACCTGGTCAGCAAGGAATGCCTCCACAGATGGGTCCACAATCCCAGCAGCAACCTGGCATGCCTCCTCAATCGAAACCTCCAGGTCCACCTGGACAGCCTCAGCCTGGTCAGATGCAAAGGCAACCTGGGCTCCCACCACAGCCAGCTATGATGTCAGCAACTTTGCCCCCTCAACCTGGGCAGCAGCAACAACAAGCGCCTGTTCAGCAGCAACAACAAGGACAAATGCCGGGTCAGCAGCAACAACAAGGACAAATGCCGGGTCAGCAGCAACAACAAGGACAAATGCCGGGTCACCAGCAACAACTAGGTCAAATGCCTGGACAGCCTGGAAAATTGCCTGGGCAGCAACAAATGCCAGGTCCACCACAACCGGGGCCACCCGGCCTACCACCCGGGCAGCAACTTCCACCTCAACCTGGACAAATGCAAAGCCATCCCCAACAGCCTGGGATGCCTCCACAATCAGGAAAAATGGGTCAACCTGGAATGCCCCCACAACCGGGGCAGATGGGACAGCCGGGAATGCCACCACAGCCTGGTCAAATGGGTCAAGCTGGGCAAATGAGTCATCCGGGCATGCCACAACAGCCTGGGCAAATGAGTCAACCAGGCATGCCACCCCAACCTGGGCATATGGGACAGCCTAGGATGCCTCCACAACCTGGGCAGATGGGCCAACCTGGAATGCCTTCTCAGCCTGGTATGCCGCCACAATCGGGTCTAATGTCGCAGCCAGGATTACCTCCTCAGCCGGGAATGCCTCCACAGTCTGGTCAAATGCCGGCGCAACCAGGTCAGATGTCCCAGCCTGGGTTACCACCACAGCCAGGGCATCAGCCTCAGCTTCAGCCTGGTTTCCCGGGACAGTTCCAGGGCCAAGCCCAGCAGACGATGGCTGGTCTTCCTCATATGCCACCTCCATTGCCGCAGCAGCAGAGACAGTACCCTGCGCAGCCTAATCAACCAGGGTACGGACCACCAACACAGCAGCCTGGCGGAGCTCAGTATCCTAGTAAGTGTAAAAACATTCAAAAACGTATAATGTTATGTAAATAAATAAGTAGTAGAATAGTTTCAGATTTATGGACTTCCCCAGAGAGGTCAAAAATGGACTATTATTCCGAAGAAATTTGAACACTAATGTGATATACCTTATAAGAAAGTGTATTTATTACGCTACACGATCATGATTAAATATTAACTTTTCAGTCCTCAGTTTTTTAAATAGCTGTTTTTTTTTTAGTAAAAACAATAATTTTTTTTGTTTATTCGTTCCTACGCAATAAAATTATTTAAATGGCCGTATATATTTAATACCTTAAGCTTTTATTATGATTTCAGCTGCCGTTTTATGAAATAAAGACAAAACATATGTGTTATCATAATAATGCAATATCAAAACGTGGAAAGAAGGTGAAATGCATAAATGACAGATTGAGGTTTTGACTTTGAAATAAATACAGATACACTATACGTCATTGAGATACACACACATAGATAAAAAGCTATACTGTCACGTCTAAAAGTTATACCACAGGGTTGCCATCCCTATAAAATAATGTATAGTGATACAAGCTTATATCTTTGCATTTCAATTTAAAAAAATGGAGGACTGTAAAATGTATTATTTAGTGCTTAAAAAATCAAGATAACAACGCTCTTTCAGCCTGTATAAGTCAGATTGCTGTTCAATTTTTTAAATTATTTTTAGCTTTACATTTATTGAACATCTCATTTTACCCCTTATAAAATATATTTCAATGTCTGGCTCCCTAATCTACAGGCCTACCACCAATGCCTAACCAGATGCCTCCCCAGCCTCCTATGCCAGGCCAGCAACAACGAGGCTATCAGCAGCCTGCCTCAGGGTACCCGCCACAGTACCCTGGCCAGCAGCAGTACCCTGGACAGCAGCCATACCCTGGGCAGCAGTACCAACAGCAGCCTGAGCAGAAGAGGTTGGACCCTGATCAGATGCCTAGTCCGGTAAGTAAAGGGTTTTTGTTTTTAGTGTTACCTTGATAGAAGAGACTTAGTCATACTCATTGAAATGTCTCGTTGATGAGGTTCGTCGTTTAGGATTTGCGTTAAAATATTGAGCTAAATGATGCTGATCTACATGTCATGTTGTGTAGCTCTGTAAGTATCTCTATTGAAACATGTGATTAAACCAAATAACTTCTCTCTCATTGGGTGTAGCGAGAGGGGGGAGTGTGAACGACAACGAGTGTGACCAACTATTACTGACTAAAAATATCCTAGCATTTTACGAGAATAATGCTAAACGACAGCATTATTTATTATTTTGTCTGGTCTGTTGGTCTAGTGGTTAGTGGCCCTGACTGCTATGCCAGAGGTCGTGGGTTCGATTCCCACCCAGGACAAATGTTTGTGTGATTACCATGATCATTTTTTGTTCTGTGTCTGGGTGTAATTTATCTTTAGTATGTATGTATTTGGAAATATATAAGTATGTTTATCAGTTGTCTAGTACTCATAACATAAGTTCTGCTTAGCTTGGGACTAGACGACGTTGTGTGATATTATTATAGGTGTATCATGTGCAGCATTATATTACCAATGCTTAGGCAAATATATGATGTTCCCGCTGCGGGGACTCAGGCCTCCTCTTTAGGAGAGGGAGTAGAGCAGTACGGGTTGGTGCTCACGATTTTTTCCGTTGCGATACTTCCCAATTACTCAAGGAGATGTGTAACAGATTGGTTTTATTTGTTTCTGAATCTTGTAGTTTCTATGAAGCATCAACTATAACATCGTATCCCTTTTCTCCAGATCCAAGTGATGTCAGACGACCAACAAAGCCGCGGCGGTATTTTCGTGACCAACGACAAGGGGCTGGTTCCACCCCTAGCCACCACCAACTTTATTGTGGACGATAAGGGCAATGCCAGTAAGTATATACCGCGGTAGTAGTAGAGCAAGCGCAAACATATCAAGAATAAAAAAAAAACGAGTGGGTTTTAGTCAGTAAAAGTCTGATCTCCCGCTTCGCCCAAGAGCGTGATTTGTCAAAAGATGATTTTCCCACCTAAAAAAACACTCTTCTCAGAGCGGAAGAAGTTATCTGATAATATCTAATATAAAAACTACCCGTATGTCGTCATTCCTAACCAATCTGTCAAAAAAAGCCTTTGTAATACGAATATAAAATAATATAAGTGATTAATTTTACCTTCCAGGCCCTCGCTACATTCGCAGCTCAATGTATACAGTCCCGGTCACCGCCGACCTGCTCAAGCAGACGTCTATGCCTTTCTGCTTAGTGGTAAGTGAGTCTATCAGTGTTGTCATTGATTAAACAAAGTATCGACTTGAAGCCTTTGAGACTTCTTAGACTATCAGACTTGAATGTATAAAAAAAAACCTATAGCGTGCGATTTAGTAGTGTCAGCTCCGCTACAATAAAACATGCTTACCAAGGTTCGGTCCCTGGGTCAAGTAAGTGGTTGGCGGTTATCTTCTGCCAACGACCATACAGCCACTAGACGCCTCATGGTTGAACTAGCGCTCCAAAACAATTCTGTCAACTAGCCGAGGTACGAGGAGCGGGGTACTACGTTCTGATTGGTTCTGATTCGTACGGGGGAGCGGGGTACTGCGTTCTGATTGGTCGAGACATCAGATCTATAATCACATGTGTTGACAGACATGCGTCGCCTGTTATTAGACGTCTAGTGGCTGTAAGGTCGTTGCCTTCTGCAAAAAAGTAATGCAAGCAGAGGAGGCGGCCGAAACTGTGAGGTGGAGACAAGCCTCACGCCCTGGGCGTCGGGAGCCGCAGGGTGATTACTGGTCATTGTAGGCATGGGCTTGCAGACGGCGAGCCATGTAGAGCTCGTTTGGCCGTCCAGTAAGGACTAAGTCCAGATCGACGGTGCGTTGTGTTTCACAAAGAGATGTCACTAAAATTGACGGGGTTAATTAGGGCCGAGGCCTGCCAGACCTGCGAATGGTTTTTTTTTAATACAAAATTTGGCGAAATATGTTTCATATACAGCTTTCTCTACCTTTTGAGGAGTGCAGAATTGAATATTATATTTGATCAAGCAATAACAGCATCCATTTGGTGTCTGCAGCTGTCCCCGATGGCGGAGACAGTGGGAACAGAGCAGGAGCCGCCGTTGCTGGACTTCGCGGCGCTGACGGGGTCCCCGACGATGGGCCCCGTGCGCTGCTCGCGCTGCAAGGCCTACATGTGCCCCAACATGAAGTTCGTGGACGCGGGCAGGCACTTCAAGTGCGCCTTCTGTAAGGCTACCACTGAAGGTATGTACCTGTTGAGAATTCATTTCATAGACTAAGATAAATTGCAAAGACTGGTTCGAGGTGGCCCAAGAAAAGAATACCTGGAAGAAGTTGGGGAGGCGTTTGCCCAGCAGTGGGACAGTATAGGCTATTAAAAAAAAGGTAAATTGCAATTATATGGCTGAAATTAAATTAAAATAAAGCTCAAGTCCGCACCGCTCTTGACTCCACGGTATACAAGGCTCTTCACACCATCAGAGACAGGAGTAGATGACCTAGAGCCGGGAAGAATTAAAGGAATGGTGGGAAACCTTGCCCAGTGGTGAGACAGTGCAGCCTAGATATGTATATATTTTAATGATATAAACCAGTGCTTGACTGCGATTCCACCTGATGGTAAGCAGTGACGCAATCGTTGATGGCGAGTCGCATTAGTTTATTAATATAACATGTGTAAAAAGTCCAAAAGGATTGGACTTTTTACACATATTATATTAAGAGAAGATTGGTGACGATAAAATTGAATTGACAATCCTGTATATTGCGGTGGAAAATGGACGTAGATTTGAATGATGTGGAGCAGTGGGATAACAAGGATAGTAAGTTAGAGTTGTCATAACAAAAAATCACTTCAGAAGCCTCAAGTCTATGGAAAACTAAAATAATATCTTCAAGATTATAAGTAACGCAGCTCTAGTCTAAAAAAGATTCCACTGTAATTATGCTTAAATACTGATGATAGTTGCCATTTTTTTTTCAAGTTAGGAAATTATCAAAAACTCTCTCGCTCTAAAGTGGAGTAAGAGGGCGTGTCTGAATTTTAGTGACTTAAACATAAATTTGCAGGTCACAAACACTGGGGTTTTAGATGCCAACTTTTACCGACTAAAAACCCAACTGAGTCGTTCAGTTGCCCTTTAATGCAAAGGGCAACTGAACGACTCAGTTCAGACTCAGCAGTCCAGGGTCACGGAAACTGTTTGAATGAATCCTGTGGCTGAGAGTTGCCATAATACTTTAATAACATGGTTTTCTATTTCTATTTTAGTTCCGATGGAATACACACAGTACATCAACAGTATGCAGCAGTACGGACGCGTGCCCGCCGAGATAGCGCTGGGCGCGTACGAGATCGTGGCCACCAAGGAGTATTGCCGAGTAAGTACGAGCAATGTCGGCTCATTCACTTTGAAATTAAACTTCTGTAAACCAATTCTGTGTTGACTTGATAAAATTGCCTTACTGCTTTATAATTACTGTTACGCCGTAAAACTTTAACAAGTCAATATCTCCGCCAAAATCAACAGTAACGTCGACCAATTAAAACGCATTTCTGAGCTAAAGTTCCAGAATCGGAATATGTACCATGGTTTAGCGAATTTTAGAAAAAGTCTGCCACAGGAATTTGTTCCTTCCGTCTTATACAATAGAGTCTAAATTCGCATGAAGCACACACAATACAAACATGTAATAATAATCATTTATTACTTCGCGATGCGACTACTTTTTTCTGGAGTAGCCTTGTAACGTTTCAAGAAATTAAAATTGAAATTCTAGATACAGACGTTTGTATCTAGAATTTTCCGATGCAGCACACATAGAGCTATGTACAACCGTCGCAGCTCCCCCCCACCGGCTGGCGCGATGCAGCACACATAGAGCTATGTACAACCGTCGCAGCTCCCCCCCACCGGCTGGCGCGATGCAGCACACATAGAGCTATGTACAACCGTCGCAGCTCCCCCCCACCGGCTGGCGCGATGCAGCACACATAGAGCTATGTACAACCGTCGCAGCTCCCCCCCACCGGCTGGCGCGATGCAGCACACATAGAGCTATGTACAACCGTCGCAGCTCCCCCCCACCGGCTGGCGCGATGCAGCACACATAGAGCTATGTACAACCGTCGCAGCTCCCCCCCACCGGCTGGCGCGATGCAGCACACATAGAGCTATGTACAACCGTCGCAGCTCCCCCCCACCGGCTGGCGCGATGCAGCACACATAGAGCTATGTACAACCGTCGCAGCTCCCCCCCACCGGCTGGCGCGATGCAGCACACATAGAGCTATGTACAACCGTCGCAGCTCCCCCCCACCGGCTGGCGCGATGCAGCACACATAGAGCTATGTACAACCGTCGCAGCTCCCCCCCACCGGCTGGCGCGATGCAGCACACATAGAGCTATGTACAACCGTCGCAGCTCCCCCCCACCGGCTGGCGCGATGCAGCACACATAGAGCTATGTACAACCGTCGCAGCTCCCCCCCACCGGCTGGCGCGATGCAGCACACATAGAGCTATGTACAACCGTCGCAGCTCCCCCCCACCGGCTGGCGCGATGCAGCACACATAGAGCTATGTACAACCGTCGCAGCTCCCCCCCACCGGCTGGCGCGATGCAGCACACATAGAGCTATGTACAACCGTCGCAGCTCCCCCCCACCGGCTGGCGCGATGCAGCACACATAGAGCTATGTACAACCGTCGCAGCTCCCCCCCACCGGCTGGCGCGATGCAGCACACATAGAGCTATGTACAACCGTCGCAGCTCCCCCCCACCGGCTGGCGCGATGCAGCACACATAGAGCTATGTACAACCGTCGCAGCTCCCCCCCACCGGCTGGCGCGATGCAGCACACATAGAGCTATGTACAACCGTCGCAGCTCCCCCCCACCGGCTGGCGCGATGCAGCACACATAGAGCTATGTACAACCGTCGCAGCTCCCCCCCACCGGCTGGCGCGATGCAGCACACATAGAGCTATGTACAACCGTCGCAGCTCCCCCCCACCGGCTGGCGCGATGCAGCACACATAGAGCTATGTACAACCGTCGCAGCTCCCCCCCACCGGCTGGCGCGATGCAGCACACATAGAGCTATGTACAACCGTCGCAGCTCCCCCCCACCGGCTGGCGCGATGCAGCACACATAGAGCTATGTACAACCGTCGCAGCTCCCCCCCACCGGCTGGCGCGATGCAGCACACATAGAGCTATGTACAACCGTCGCAGCTCCCCCCCACCGGCTGGCGCGATGCAGCACACATAGAGCTATGTACAACCGTCGCAGCTCCCCCCCACCGGCTGGCGCGATGCAGCACACATAGAGCTATGTACAACCGTCGCAGCTCCCCCCCACCGGCTGGCGCGATGCAGCACACATAGAGCTATGTACAACCGTCGCAGCTCCCCCCCACCGGCTGGCGCGATGCAGCACACATAGAGCTATGTACAACCGTCGCAGCTCCCCCCCACCGGCTGGCGCGATGCAGCACACATAGAGCTATGTACAACCGTCGCAGCTCCCCCCCACCGGCTGGCGCGATGCAGCACACATAGAGCTATGTACAACCGTCGCAGCTCCCCCCCACCGGCTGGCGCGATGCAGCACACATAGAGCTATGTACAACCGTCGCAGCTCCCCCCCACCGGCTGGCGCGATGCAGCACACATAGAGCTATGTACAACCGTCGCAGCTCCCCCCCACCGGCTGGCGCGATGCAGCACACATAGAGCTATGTACAACCGTCGCAGCTCCCCCCCACCGGCTGGCGCGATGCAGCACACATAGAGCTATGTACAACCGTCGCAGCTCCCCCCCGCTGGCTGGCGCGATGAAGTCGCCCACATAGAGCTATGCTCTACAACCGCCGAGCCTAATTAGGCACCCTGATGACGGGTCCGTTGTTACAGACTCCGCAGTCAGAGGGCGAAGCCGCCTGCCACGCCCCCTGACGGGGACGTAGCGAAAACCAGTTTGATTTCGACTGCGAGACAAGAGCTTATAAGAGATATTACCTAACTACCTAAGCGACAGTAAAACGGATTACAGAACTCATAATTAAGCGATTGTTGATTGGACTTTGTTATTGTTAGTCGTAAATAAAGTTATCTGCTAGTAAACTGGTATTTAATTACTCACGTTCGTAACAATACATTAGACGGTTTTTTTTAAGTGGGAAATCATCAGATGACTTCTGCGCTGCAGGGTGGAGCGGGAAGGCTTATTACTGACAGAAACCACACCCTATATTCTTACGGCTGTACTTTGCGTTGTAGGACCACGAGTTTCCTTTTCAGAAGTTTTCCTTTGGCCCTAGCAGTCATAGCTGGGCCCAAAACTTTATGTTGCTGACATCTCTTTGAGGTGGTGGAATAACACTACATGTTGTCGACGCCTCGGTCTTTATAGGACG
The DNA here is from genome assembly GCA_961205895.1 of Mythimna pallens. Lineage (NCBI taxonomy): Eukaryota > Metazoa > Arthropoda > Insecta > Lepidoptera > Noctuidae > Mythimna > Mythimna pallens. Next base: position 14,971,658 of record OY540850.1, on the reverse strand, counting down.
AACGGACGACGAGCTATCCATTGCTCGTCGACCGCAAGTTCGCGCCTACTATGACCGGGGATCGCCATGCGATTCCCAACGCCCGGGGCGTCTCCTGTGGCGTCGGCTGAGACGTGAGGATGTTCGTTCCCTCACGCGTGTGGCCATCACCTTCGATAGCATTACTGCTTCACAGAAGAAGGCGACCGCACCCCATATACATTTGACGGTGACGATTAATTGTTTTACCAGGGCGTCAGGACTCCTGGGCACCATTGTAGGCACGGGCTTGCGGACGACGATTAATGGGTAGCTCGCCGTCCGATAATCATCAAATAACTACTCCCACTCTAGGTGTAGCATGAAGAAATATCAGACTTTTTCTGAAACCCACTCATGCTCGTTTAGTAGCCCTTTGCGTTCCAGGGCACGGTGAGTATTTCAAACAATGCCGCAGCCGTGTTAATATCTTGTGTTCTAATCTCATATTGTTTTATTTCCAGAACAACAATCTACCGAATCCGCCAGCAGTAGTGTTCCTGATCGACGTGTCGTACAACGCCATCAAGAACGGACTGGTGCACACAATCTGCGAGAACATCATGGAGATTATTGATGTAAGGAAGCATTTTTATTAGAGATCAAACAGATAACCGGTAACTATCAGGTATCCGGTTTATCCAGTCTTGTTTTGACATTATTCACCAGTACCATTATGTTGTGTGTTCATTTGTGTGGGGACAGGAGCTTTTCAATGACCATACAATTTTATTACTTTACTTTTGAGCAACGTTTATTGGGTATAACTATACAAAATTAAGTTTAATTCTACCAGTAGTGAACCGGCTACAATCAAGTAATTCTTCGTTCTGCCGGTCACTGCCGGTGTGGTGGCTCGACGCCCACCCGGTCGACTTCAGGATCGAACGTTCTAGTCTTCCTTTGCGACGACCAATCAGCGCTCCGTTTCGGTACCCCTCTAGCTCCCTCTCAGCAGTTGTTGCATGGTGACGTCTCGCTTCCTCCTCTAGAATCGAGCCTCCGTCTACTCGACGTTAGAGGGTGTCGAGCGCTGCTGGCTCTTCGCTGACAGATGGCGTCAACAACTATCACACCTCTACTCCATGCCTGTGGTGTTTTTCCCTCGAGTATGACGGAATCAAACAGCCTCTGATCGATCTACATAGTCTACATATGTGCCAAATTTTATCGAAGTCCTTTTAGTCATTTGACCGTGAAATAGATTAAACATACAAACTTTCGCCCTTATAATATTATATATTACTGTTTCGCCTTTATTATATTATTAGCTTCTGCCAGCCGATACGCCCGCGTGACAATAAGTATCTCCATACAAATTTTAGACACCCGTTTCATCTCCTTAGGGGCTGAATTTAGAGAAATCCTCTCTTAGTGCTCGCCTATTACATAAAAGGACCCCTTGTGCAAAATTTCAAGCTCCTAGTCCCAGTAGTTTCGGCTGTGCGTTGATATGTCAGTCAGTCAGTTTCTGCTTTTATACATATAGATGTGAAGATAATTTTTTTATTTGCAGGCGATGCCCCGTGACGAGCAGACTGGCAAGAGTTGGACCCGCGTTGGTTTCATCACGTACAGTTCCACCGTCCACTTTTATAATATCAAGGTAAAAAGGTCGCCTATTTCTGGGGCAAAATGAGACAATAATGTGATCGTGAACCCGTGTTCACCAACAAAATAATTTTTAAAATAGGTCTATTATTTTTTGAATTTACTTTATAATATTATATATAAGAATAGGAACGTTAATGTCCTCTATCTGTCAAATGCTACTTGAAAAGAACGATTTGCAAAAAAAAAAACATTATTGATGACAAATTGTCATCAATAATGGTGGTGGTGGTGGGTTTTTTACTGTGTTTCACAGAGTCTTTTTTTAAATCTAATTGAATAAAAAACGTTATTGTTTAATCTAAATTAATATATTATTTAACTGATAATTACTGAAATAAAACTGTTTTCTTTTTTATTTTCATTGTTGGCAACGATTCGCATTCTTCCATTCGCCACGACTCCAGACACTTCACGGAGATGAGCCGAATTGAATAACTAAATTTTAATTAAACTTTTTAAACATAAGAATTAATTCAACATCATGGTATCAGAGTTCTTCACGAGATTAGAAATACAACAGTCCGAAATCGACTATCGGGCAGTTATCCGGACCAGACACAACACTCTGGGCGGAGGATCTGCCCTTTTCAATGGAGGTTTACTTCTAAAACTTGTCCCAGATGTTCTGTTGTTATATCTAATTTGGCAAACATGAAGTTATTGTGTTCAGTTTCCTAACCCTTATCCTCTACTCAACCATTTGTCTCCGCAGGGTTCCCTTGCACAGCCCCAGATGATGTCAGTAGGCGACGTGAGCGACATGTTCGTGCCGCTGCTGGAAGGGTTCCTGGTGCTGCCCGACGAGAGCGGCCCGGTACTGCAAGCCTTGCTGCAGCAGCTACCGCTCATGTTCCAGGATAATAAGGAGACGGAGACCATCCTGTTGCCGGCTGTACAGGTAAGATATGTTTTTGGAAAAATAACTTAAATCACCCACTGGTAAGGTTCAATTTGGGCCACTACTGAAAGGCTTTTTGAGTTGCAAACTTAATGTACAATTGTATAAAGGTTGATCTTAGTTTTAGCGTAAATCTATACATCTATATATATAAAAGAAAGTCGTGTTAGTTACACTGTTTATAACTCAAGAACGGCTGAACCGATTTGGCTGAAAATTGGTGGGGAGGTAGCTTAGAACCAGGAGACGGACATAGGGTACTTTTTAACGAGTAGGGTAGAGTAGGGTAGAGTAGGGTAGAGTAGGGTAGAGTAGGGTAATTTTTTTTTTACTAAATCCCGCTTTTGGGCAGAACAACGTCTGCCGGGACCGCTAGTATGTATATAAAAGCGAAATACCACTCACAGATTAATCACGAAATCTCAGAAACTATAACGCCTACAAACTTAAAATTTGGCAGGTAGGTTCCTTATAGGGTGTAGACATCCGCTAAGAACGTTGATTTTACGAAACTGCAACCGTAAGGGGGTAAAACGGGGGTTGGAAGTTTGTATGAAAGTCCTATGTTTTTGAAGTAAGAGACTTGAAAGTTTGCACAAAGCGTCCTTTTATGTCATTGGCGAGCATAAAAAGAGGATTTTCTAAAATTCACCCCCTAAAGGGGTGAAACGGGGGTCCAAAGTTTGGTCGGAGAAACCTACTTTCACGCGGGTGAAGCCGCTGGCAGACGCTAGTAATCATTATTACACATCACCTGCATATCCTTTTTCCACCATCATCACCATTTCAGCCTGCAGAGGTCCACTGTTGGACATAGGCCTCCCGCACGTGACGCCACGACCGGTCATGTACGTCTTTCATCCATTAGATTCCCGCGACCCTCACCAGGTGTATGCTCCATCTTATATTATAGGAGGTCTTCTACCGCAGCGTCTTCCGGTACTGTGTCACCACTTCAGCCCCACGCCTCGATTCCTTTGTTCTGACGTCATCTCAACGCTTAGTCACGAGTTCAGAACAAAGGAATAGGCGAGGCGATCAACGAAAAAAGAATCGAAACGAAACGGTTGTAACTTGGTTAGGGGTGCTGAACCTTTGGACACTATCGACCGTCTGTTCTGCAAGCAATGCGCCCTGCCCACTGTCACTTCAGTTTGGTGATTACTCCGGTTGTGTCGGCTATATCCTTTTCTCAACTAGGATTTCTTCGGAGTCATGTGCTCTCAAAACAGTGAAGAAAAACATAGTGAGGAAACCGGCAAGTCCTAGAACCAAAAATTTGAAAATATATGACATCCCCTGCACACGCACTGGGCCCGCGTTGTGGATTACGGTCCATTCCCTATCTCAGAGGGAAGCCCAGTCCTAGCAATGGGAACATTATAGGGCTGATATTGTATAATCAGTCCTGTAGTGTTTGTGCATATGTGGTTAGTTACAAAAATAAACTATTAACCCACCAACTACGAATCTATAGAGGTCTTCTTCGTTCCTCTGGAGAATAATGGGAAAGAAAAACCATGGATTCCCCTTTTAACCTTTTGATCTTCACGTCAAAAAAGGGACAACAACTCGCAACTCTGTGGTGTCATCCTTTAACAACATAAATAAGAAAACAATACTTTCTTATAGGATTTCTTAGCGTTTAAGTCTGTCATGTAGTCGTGACTTTGGCGTGCTGGACACAATTTACTTTACTTTAGTTTACCCTCGCCCGTGCGCCATGCCAACTGATAAACTAGCTCGGGGTGTCTGACGCCCAGCAACCCTTTCAAATACCCCGCACTGTACTTTTGTTCTTTTTTACTTCGTGTTTGTAACTGTTGTGCTGTGTCTGTCCCGAATAAAATTATTTCTATTCTTTTCTATATTTCGCTTCAACGTTTATACGTGTATGGCAGTCAATAGGCTGGCAGTTAATAAAACAAAGTAGCTGGTGAAGTCACACGCCCCTCTTTCCCCCCAGGCGGGGCTAGAAGCTCTAAAAGCAGCGGACACGTGCGGGCAGCTGCTAGTGTTCCACACGTCGCTGCCCACATACAACGCGCCCGGCAAGCTCATCAACAGAGAGGACCGGAAACTGCTGGGCACTGACAAGGAAAAGCAGATCTTGGGTGAGTTGACGTTCTTCTTCTTCTTCTGCTTTTCGTATCGATGTATTCTTACTAAAAAAAATCTGACTAGTATTTGGCAACCTGTATAGCTTTGTTATGGGGCTCGTATAAATCTGAACAGCAAAAAAAAAGAAAAGCTGTTCGTTAGTCTCGCTAAAACTCGAGACCGGCTGGACCTATTTGGCTAATTTTGGTCTTGAAATATTCGTGATAGTCCAGGGAACGTTTCAACGGTGAGAAAAAAGAAAAAAAAATAGGCATACGCCATCTCTGATTAAAATGTCAGTAGATGGCGTGCAAATGCGTCTAACGCGCGTTAGTAGCGATGTTGTCGCGCGCTTACGAAACGCGCGACAATATCGCAGCATCGTTACAGAACGTCGCCGTGGGCGAGGGGCCTTAGACGGTAGGAAGTTCGTTGGGTCAGCTAGTTAAAAATAAAAATGTTGAGATCAGCTCAGATTTCAAGATTGTGTGTGTTCAATTTTACTTAAACAACTCTTTTTAAAATTTTTTGATATATCTTTATTTTAATTTCTTTCTTGTAAAACTATTATTGCATCTTTTAGAAATTCTTCCTAATGGTTCTCTTTCGCAGCTCCGCAGACGACGGCGTATAACGAGCTGGGCCAGACGTGCTGCTCGGCGGGCGTGTGCGTGGAGATGTTCGTGTGCAACAACTCGTACGTGGACGCCGCCACCATCGGACAGCTGCCCCGCCTCACTGGTGGACAGCTACACAAGTATACATATTTCACGGTGAGTTATCCATATATATAATAAACAGGGTTTATAAAGGCTTTGTTGGTAGCGCGAACGTGAACGTGGGGTCCTAGGTTCGTTTCCCGGGTCGGGCAAAAAGTGTTATTGGGTTTTTCCATTACGAATTACTCTGTAGCAGCCCAGAAGCTTTAGAAGTTGGTGATGTGACACCCCCGTGTCTCGGTGCGTGCGTGTCAGTGTTGCTCCTGCGCCTGATCTGTCCTCGCGAGTCTTGGTTTGCCTTCCCGTCGGACTATGCGAGTAAAGAAACTGGGTGTTTGCGCACACACTTGTGCCTATTTCGGCTAACGTGATCGAAATTCGGTCGGGAGGATTATAGTAATAGGGTTGAAAAGTGAATTTTTCTAATGTCATAAGCATTTTGGCCTCTCGTCTGCGGCGACTTTTTGTAGCGATGCTGTCGCGCGTTTCGTAAGCGCGCGACAGCCTCGCTACCAACGCGCGTTAGTCGCATTTGTAAGCGCTATAGAAAAGATGCCAACACGAAACTAACGCGCGACAGCATCGAGACTGTATCGGTGCGAACGCGCTACAGCATCGCTACAAACGCCTTAGAGTTAGGAAGGAGCCACATGCATAACCCGGCGTGATGTCCCCCAGGCGGAGATGGACGGGCCGCGCCTGGTGGCGGACGTGCAGCGCGTGCTGACGCGCAACACGGCGCACGACGCCGTCATGCGCGTGCGCACCTCCACCGGCGTGCGCCCCACCGACTTCTTCGGACACTACTTCATGTCCAACACCACGGATGTGGAGCTAGCGGCTATCGGTCAGTATCGTGTATTCGAAAATACTCCTTTTTTACGGATCCTTTTTGCGTGGGAACTCTTTATAATTGATGACGTTTCCCATTCTGGGTAGAGGGAGAGTAATTACCAGATTTTTACTGTTTAAAATCCATAGTGTTATGTATGAGTATGGTTACCGCACTTAGTCCGATGCGGACCATTGTACGTGCGTAAATCCACAGTGTTTCTTCAGTTACTCTTTTCGAAGGCCACGGTAAGTCCTTCTAACGGGCTGGATCAAACAAGATGAGACATCGTCCATGTAGTTGGTATTTTTATCTACGCGCCCCGCGCATATTGCCATCTAGACACTGCCAAGCGACTGTCAAGCTGATTTCCGTACTATTGACTTCGCCGACATATATTAAAACAAATTTTAACCTCATTTTCTTCCACAGACGCCGACAAAGCAATAGGCATTGAAATCAAACACGACGACAAACTAACAGCAGAAGACGGCGTCTATATCCAAGCAGCTCTTCTATACACCCACCGCTCCGGACAGAGGAGGCTGCGGGTCCTCAACCTGGCGCTGAACGTGGCCCACCAGCTCGCTGACGTGTATCGTAGCATGGAGCTTGATACCTGCATCAACTTCCTCACGAAGCAAGGTAGGATCCTGTCAGTGGCTTAGTCCTTAGGTAGAGGAGAAATGTAGATTACCAATGGCAGAGATAATTTTATTCTTCTCTAAGGTGATTTAAAAGATGATGCGTTAATTTTCTAGCAAACAAGATTGTTTGTTGCATACTTTGATTAAGTATTTAAATATCTTTAAAAAATCATTTTTATTGCAAATTTCAAATTTTGATGACAGGTTTTTAAACAAATGCTGTGCAGACGTGGAAGTACTTTCAAATGGTTCCTTACATATTAATTGAAACAAAAAAATTTCACACATAATCAGACTTCTGGTAAAAAATGTTTTGTTTTTAAGAATTTTCAGGTGGTTTTAGAAAACAGTTTTTATGTTATGGCTATACGCAGGTTAGTACTGACTGTTTTTGAAGTCATGGGAATTTAGGATTGAATTAAAAAATAGAAAAATACTGTATTCAGTCGGTCGACAGAGTTGAGGTGCTTTTAAATTATTATTCTTTATTTATTTTTTATACATATTTTATATATTTTTAAATATTTCTTAAAACACACATATAAAAAAAAAACATTTAAAAATATAAAACATAGTAGTCCGTCAGTGTCGGGAGCAGGGTCCAAGCTACCGGTGGTTAGGGCTCCAGAGAAAGGAACCTCCTCACAATCCGAGTCGTATCAAGGAGTACTGTCTGTATCAGGCCCTTGATCCAACCGCGTCAAAAGCTTCGACAGATGGTCGTCGAAGCTTTTGGCTATAAGGCCATTGGCAGTCACATTATTATTATTATTATCTCAAAATATAAAAAAAACGTATATCAACTTGGGTATAAAACTATTCATGTAGTTTCATCTTTTTCTCGAAACTCCTAGGAGAGATTTTGAGGAGCGTTGGTTTACACAATAGTATTAAAATATAGCACTAAGTGTCCTTTCCGGGCAGCACTTGGTCCAACTCCCATACATGGATGGCCAGTGTCTTTTTGACTACAATATAACTTAGAATACATTAAGTAATAATCAACTTTGTCTATTGTCTTTATTATACAACACACAATTTGAATATACTTGAGAGCAGTGGTGACCGAGTGGTAATGGCCCCGACTTACGAGTTGTAGGTCGCGGGATTAAACCCAAAAGCTGCCAAAAGAAGCGAAGAAAAACATTGTGAGAAAACAGGCATGTCCTAGTACCAAAAATTTGAAGATATGTGATATCCACCAGCCTGCACGGGGACCGCGCGGTGGATTATCTAGCGAGGAGGCTTGAGTCCCAGCTGTGGGAACATTATAAGGCCAATTGTATGTAATGTTTTGTTATACTTACTTCTCTTTCCCTCACAGCGGTGTGGGCCCTCCGAGAGCACAGTCCTCGGCAAGTCCGAGAGACCCTCTCGACCCGCTGCGCGCGCTCGCTGGCTGCGTACAGGAGGCACTGCGCATCTCCATCGTCAGCTGGCCAGCTGGTGCTGCCAGAGCCCATGAAGCTGCTGCCGCTCTATACCAACTGCGTACTGCGGTCTGACGCGGTGGCTGGAGGTCAGTACAGAAATTAATTAAAGCATTTTTTTTTCTAGTAATGAGAGGAAAGGTCAAAAATGGGCCTTACTCCGAAGAAATTTGAACACCAATGTAATGTTCCTTGTAAGCAAGCTTATTTATTACGCTACTCGATCATAATTAAATATGATTTTTTCAGGCCCCCGTTGTTTAAAACGCACATTCTGTATATTATTCTTTTTTATACAATAGAATTATTAAATATGTATATTCTATTAAATACCTTAAGTTTTTATTAGAATTTTAGCTGCAGCTTTATGCAGTCAACACAATATATTTATTATCACGATATTGCAATAATAAAAACGAGTCAAAAAAATGTCAAACATGACAGATTGACGATTTGTCGGCTTAATCTTTGATGTCGTCGTATCGTGACTCGGAACGCAGGGATGGTTTTGAAACCATCCCTGCGTTCCGAACGACTGTACGCGCTCTAACATCGATACTATCGTGACTCTGAACGCTGGGCGTTGAACACACTGTTACACGCACACAGACACACAAATATACTGTCACTTCAATCTCGTCTGCTATCGTGCGACGTGAAGTCGGATGACGTGTCGCTAAACCTCGATAGAACTTGTACCTTTAAAAACAAATTTTTCCTCTTTACAATATACCAGTACAATAATCTATTTAATTCTCCCAAGGCCCCGACATCACCTGCGACGACCGGTCCTGTGCAATGTACCGCGCCCTAGCAGCCGACGTGGAGACGTCCATCGTGTACACGTACCCGCGCCTGCTGCCGCTGCACCGCCTCGCCGACCAGCCCGCCAACACGCTGCAGCCGCTGCGAGCCTCCGTGGATAAGATGAACGAGCAGGGCGTCTACTTACTGGGTCAGTACATAGCAGTCTAGCCTGGACTTGATTGGAGTGGTCCGCACATTTTACTTTTAACCCACTAACTACTGGCTAATTTAGTCCAGCAATCTTCAAATGTTTTTTGAGTCAGCCAATACCATGACACGATATGCAACGATGGTTGAGAAGGTCCAGTTGTTTTGTGCTGTGCAGCGAGTACTCGAGGTGCAGCGAGTTGTAGAATTTTCTCATTGAATGTGTAGGGTACTTATTTGTGATTTAACTAGGTCAAAAAGTGCGTATCGTCTTGTAGTGTCGCGTGTCGTTGTGAGCTGACTTTTACCAGTGACAAGATTTTTCAGAACGCGGATAGAATACTGAAAATTAAACACACACACGCTTACACATTAAATCCGGAAGAATTTTTGTAAGAAAATTGAGTAAATTGCTTGAACTGTCTTCTTGCCTTTAAACGCGCGAACATACATTACATTTCTATAACAGAATATAACTAGTGTATTTATTGTAATATTGTCCAATCACATAGAGCAGACGCGATGCCAGCCTACTTTCATAGTAATTCGTCACTTTGTAAAGGCGAGTGTAAAAATTTTGTAATTCGCGCGTATATAATATCTTAATAGCTTTTGCCAGCGGCTTGGCCCGCGTGACAATAACTTTCTCCATACAAACTTTGGAACCCCGTTTTACCTTCTTAGGGGTGGAGTTTCGTAAAATCCGTTCTTAGCGGATTTCTACATAAGGAACCTACCTGCCAAAGAACAATGGCAGAATTTTGTCTGGACTTTTTTTTGGCGTACATAGATTTCATATATATGAATCAAATTTAATTAATTTTCTACGATTTTTCAATTATTCACTCCTTCTCATAAAAGCCGGAGTTATTTTATGTAAAAGCATATCAAATGATGTTCGAATTAGGTACATTCGAAATGTTACCATTAAAATAGTGGTGTGAGTAAAAATAGTATAAATGCAATTAATCGAGCAGTCGATTGTATCGATTGTTTAATTATATAAACGAATGATATAATCGACTGATCGATCGATTCATGTAGAGTTGGTTTTGTTTTCGTTATTGATATGCTCTATTCTTTCGTCTTTAATCAACTGATATCTTTGAAGAAATGCTTCTACTTTTAAATCCAATTAATAAAGAATCAAAATATATGTTTCAATGTTGTATCCATTTATAACAAAACCGAATCGAAGCGTGCACGCACTACTTTTGTCTTTGACAGTAACTTGTTGTCTGTGGTTGTCTGTCAAGATGCTACAGAATTCTTCCGTGTTTTTTATTTCGGTTGTGTTTTGTGTTTTTATTTGGATTTCTATTTATTATTACCCGACCTGGACTGTTTATGGACTGATTGATACTGCCCTGTGTGATCAATCTGCGATGTTTTATGATAATTGCTGTTTGACGTTCATTCATAACCCAAAAATTCAAACACCGAATTTTTTTTTTTCCGTTTTTCCCAAATAAAAATAGTTTCAATTATAGATTCTGGAGCTAACGCCAAATCTTTTAACATATTTTTCATTACGGGACGCTTCAATTTGATCCCAGACAATTCTTAGTATGGAGACCTGCCATTGTTCTTTTAAGTTTGTAGGTGTTATAGTTTCTGAGATTTCGTGATTAATCAGTGATTGGTATTTCGCTTTTATATATATAGATTGTTGTCCTCTAACAGAAAACGGCGTCCACATGCTCCTCTGGGTGGGGTCACAAGCGGACCCGGAGTTCGTCCAGGAAGTGTTCGGCGTGTCTTCAGCCGCGCAGATCGACACGCAGGTGTGCGAGCTGCCCGAGCTGGACACGCCGGCCAGCGCAGCCGTGCGCGCGCTCGTGCGCGACGCCCGGGCCAGGAGGCGCACGGCTATGAGGGTGAGTCCACTTTGTGCTTGTTGCATCCTATTGGGGAAGAGGGCTTTTTTTTGAGGTGGGAAATCATTAAATGACTTCCCTCGCTCTAGGGTGGGGCAAGAGGGCGTGTCAGACTTTTACTGACTCAAAACCACTTGTATTCTTCAGTTGCTCAATGCATTCTAGGGCCACGGTAACTTTATTAAAATTTCCCCGGCGGCCCTAGCGGGTTCCGGCCCATACTGGGCTTCTACGGTTTTGCTGTTATCTCTTTCAGACGGCGAGCTACCCGTTGCTCGTCGTCCGCAATTCCGAACTTTTAGTAAAAAATTAACATTCGTCAATCGCTTGATCTAAGATACGAAGGTTTATTTTCTTACCAAGCATAGTAAAATAAAGTTTAGTATATGAAAAGGGTAAACTGCTTGGAGGGTTCAGAATGGCACATTGAACCTCTTGATTGGAATTTTCGTATGAAAAATGCTTTCTAGATGATGGGGTTCTTATTGATTATATAGTTAATGCTACTTTTACGCTTACCTATTTAAAACACACTACCTTTGCATAATTTTATTATTATACTACTTTTACATAGTTTTATTAGAGCAAGACAGAAATTCTAGGCATGTGTTTTTGAAATTTTTACACTCTGCACGTCTAGAATGCAGGTACTTGAGGGTCACTTGTACAGGTAATGCATGCTACGAATTGATAGCCTTTTGTTTCTTATTTTTATTTCTTCTCCAGTCAATGATTTTCGGTCTATCGCCGGACGCTGCTAGCTAACGGAATAATTTAGGTGATCGAAGGTTTTTTTCTGAACAAACGATGAGATTCAGTTAAAGTCAAGGGATGTCAAGACAATACCTTCCGTTGGTCGCTGTATTATTAGGTCTTTAATGAAATTGCCGTTTTTTAAAACGAGTTGCTTTGAAATTTTATGTCATTGGATTGACTTGGAATTATAAGTTCAAATAAACTATATTAAAGGTACTAAAGGTAGGTAGATTATTCTTTTTCCAAAATTAGGCATTTATTGGATTCTTTGTTTTTTGTATTTTCTGTAATATCTATCACTTCAAAGCAAAACGTTTTAAAAAACTGGTATTTCATACTTTAACCCCTATTATTTAATCTCAGTATACGAATTGTGTATTCTTGGATACACACATCTTTTGCATACATTTCTTCTATACATAACTAGCTTCTACCAGCGGCCTCGCCTGTGTGAAAGTAGAAAATATGTCAGTCTGTCAGTCTCAGTGATAAAGTAGCTTTCTACTGGTGAAAGATTTTATTAAATCGGTCTAGTAGTTTTGAGATTCTTTATTAGAAACTAAAATTCTAATCTTTTCTTTTTTATAATATTAGCAAAGAAAAAAAGAAAGAAAAAGAATTTATTTGGCTCAACACAATATTTACGTAGCTCATAACAAAAAAAAAAATACAGTTGGGTACCTCAGAATGCACCAAAATAGGTCCAGTTCAGCATGAATACAACCACAATTTTTGCAATGTAAAATTAGTGCCTGACGCTGGTTTTCAACTTATTTAACCAGATACTCAGATTACTTCTTTTTTATTAAGAAAGATAAATATTTTATTTGGCTCACATAGATACAGTGTAGAAAAAACATGTTGAAACTTAAGATAACAGAAAAAACTGACATCGCGTGTCTCACGTTAACGCCAAAAAGACCTGTTTTTGTACTTGTTTGAAAATATAGTAAACAGAATGACTGAACGTCGAGAGAATTAAACCCGTGACTTCCTTCAGACCAGCGATAGGCCGAAAATCTTAATCCTGCTGCACTAGCACGGCTTGTCTGACTCGCTTGTCCTCCCAGCTGACCATAGCGCACCAGCTGTCGCCCACGGCGCCGCAGTTCCGCCGCCTCATGGTGGAGGACCGCAGGGAGGACGGCGCGGAGGCCTACATGGAGTTCCTCATGTCCGTGCACAAGGCTGTGCAGAAGATGCTGTATGTTTGATGGGTTCTTGATGGGTATCTAAGTGTTGTGGGTTTTTGACGGTTTTCTCATCGGATCTTGGGGGTTCATGAATGGGTTTCTGACGGTTTTTTTGGTTTGGGTTGCGGGTTATGGTGAGGCCTGGAATTGAAAGTATAGAATTTTTATGTAATTTTATGAATCTTGTTCTTAGGAAACAAAGAATTGGAACGGTGCATTAGCTTCTGACGTTTTTAAATACCCATGAAAGCTCACATAAGCTAACATGGGTATTTACAAAACGTAAAGTATTTAAAATTTTTAACAGAAACATGTTATGGAGCTAAGTGCTGCAGTGACAATTTCACATATGTATCAAACTAATTTTTTCATGACACTTTCGAAGAAACGGGGACTGTTCGGCGACTCATGGGGCTCGCGTGGCGACCAGCCTATCAGGCTGGTCGCCACGCGAGCCGGTCAATACTATAAATCATGGGGGGATGAGCTTATGCACTTTTCCACACTAGTGCGGAAAACGGGAAATAGGGATAGGAGCGGGTTGACGAGACGGGCGACTAAGTGTATTGAACTTTTTATATTGAAATGGGCATACTTTCACGAACAACTTAAATAAATCATTCTGCCCTCATTAATTTATTCATATATCCATAATGATTCGATTCACTACTAAATGATTTACAACCTAAGTTGCTTTCAATTCCACGGCCTCTTACGATGATGAAGTGTTGCTGAAAAGTTTGATGTTCTTGAGAATGCACGTCACGTCATAAGGTTGTTTTTCTGGTACGGAGATTTTCTTATGGAAATATTCTGCTAACGGATAAAGATGGCGATCGTGATTTAGCTGTCTATGTAATGTAATGTAATATAATGTAATAATGTTTATGGTTAAAAATACAGAGTTTTTAACAATTACATTTTAGGGCCATACATTAATTACTGTATATTATAAACTTTTGATTTTACCCATACATACCATCACATTCTTACTCATACACATAATTTCATTGAACTCATATTTACCATTTAATAAAAATAGCTTTAACCCCATTTATCATGTTTTATAAATAATGAGCCTACCACCATCTTAACAGATATTCTATTTACATTATTTCATAGTAAGATAGTTGAAGCAGTGATATAATTATACTCCTAGCTCTATACACTAATATAGTACTGAGTCGATAAATTATAGTCGGTATTTTAAAGGAAGTTTGAAAGTGGCACTAGTGACTGAAAAGTTGAAAGACAATCGTTTGTCTTGGTATGGTCATGTGAAGAGGAGGGATGAAATGCATGTTACTAAAAGAGTTATGAGTATACATGTAGACGGGTGGAGAGGGAGAGGGAGGCCAAATAACAGATGGATGGATTGTGTGAAGAGTGATATGAAAGAAAAGGGACTTGGTGATAGCTTGACGGGTGACAGGACAGAATGGAAGAAAAAAACGTGTTGCGCTGACCCCAAATAAAACGGGCTAAGGGCAGGAAGGTGATAATGAGTACCGAGTCGGTTAAGCAGTAAACAAAATCAGACTTCATGATGACCTATTTTTATCGAGTTTTTACCGACAACTCCGATTAATTTAGGTGTATTTAAGGCTAAAGTGAATAGGCTCTTAATAAACTAGTGCGCTTCGCCATCAACGACTGCATCACTGCTTACCATCAGGTGGGATTGCAGTCAAGCACTAGTTTATACCATTTTAATGCATAGGCTCGCCTTTAGCCACTAACTCACCTGATGGTAAGGGATGATGTCCGACGATGGAGCACGCTTGCCTTGCACCTATTCACTCTTGACTTAAAGCCTAAGGTTATAAATAAAATAATCTTTAATTCGGATAACATCCATATGGGTTAGTATAAGAAAAATTTAAACCTATGTTAGTAAACTTACAATCTATCTATTTATTTTAAAACAAGGTGGTTGTTCATGATGCCTCTGTGAACAACATCACCTAACAGAGGAGAATCGTACCTCCCCGCTATGGTTTTTAGGACGGAGTTGGAGCTAGCCTGCACTCTGCAGAGCAAAGAGGCAGATTTCTTTCTGACGATGGCGAAAAACCCGTCGACGTGTGCCTCTGCGAACATACCTGATGCACTGCAGAAACGGGGCAGCCCCATCAACATCCTGAATATCCCGTTGTTATATTGGACCCGTAAGGAGCTGATAGTCCGCTGAGTATAGTTGGTCCACAGACTGCACGTATAAAACACTTGACAGTAGGCTTTAAAAAGTGTTATTTTAACTGGTCTGCTACACCGTGCAAACCTGCGAGCCAACATGTTACATCGAACTGCCAGTGCCCTACGTTCCCTCTCAATATCCTGTTGGTCATTAAGGTCGTCGAAGACGTAATGCCCCAAGTACTTAAACTTACACACTTGCACTATATCCTTCCCATTAAGTTTAATGGGGGGAACATAATCAGGACATTTACCACCGACAGCCTTAAAGACCAAGAATTCGCTCTTCTTAACATTATAAATAAGCCGTGCTTCTGAGCATAGCCTTCGCAGCAACTTAGCAGTTCTCTCAGCGCCCTAACTGTTGGGCTCAGCAACACCATATCGTCAGCGTAACTGATGTTGTTGACACTCACGTCATCAATGCGACACCCGATTTTCTTGCTGCTGAGCTCAACAATCAGATCGTTAATATAAAGGTTAAACAACTTTGGTGAAGTTATCCTCCCCTGTCTAACCCCGCACTCTAGTCCATACGACACCGACAACCTGTCGGCCCATCTTACACAATTTGTCTGGTTATGATACCAATACTGGAAGATACGCAACAGCTCCGCCGGCACTCTTCTCTCCCGCAGCTTTTCCCACATAACGTCGTAAGAAATAAGGTCAATGGCACGGGAGAGATCTAAGGAGCAAGCATAAACTGGTGTCTGACGTTTCGCATAATATTGTACCGTATGTTTGAGGCCGAGAATCGCACTTTCAATGCCAAGATCATTACGAAACCCAAACTGTTTATCGTTTAGTTTGAGTAAGCCATCCAACCGAGTATCTAGCTGGCTGTCGAGTACCTTCGCGATAATAATAGCCAGGGAGATGGGCCGATAGTTAGACTTATCAGCAACGCCACCCGTTTTATCCTTTATAATAGGAACGACAATAGTTCTCATGAGATCACAAGGGAGGTACGAGTGACACATACACAACGAGTAAAACATGGCAAGCACTCCAGCTATGTGAGGACCAGCGTGCTGCAAGTGCTCAATGCTTAAACCGTCGTGACTGGGTGACTTCCCTCTCGTCATTTTCTTAATCGTGCTTGACACTTGCTTGGCCGAAAATCGGACCAGATCCGAGTCACGACAGCATCCGTCATCGAGCACTCGCAACGATGAGCCCAGCGGTGACACCACTTTGAAGTGGTTCATAAACATGTTGGTGATGCTGTCCGGTTGATCAGCACCACTGACACTAACAGGAAGGCCAAGCCTAACATCCAGTTTTTTAGTGGCCTTACGGAGAGAAATTAAAATATCGAGCTTAATTTGTTCTTGATGAGTCTGACACCACGCCAAGCTACTTTTAAATATCTTTCGTGTGAGACACATGTCGTTGTAGACATCACCAGAAGTTGGTTTATTGTGCCACACCCAAACCTGATATTTATGCCTCGCCATCGCGTACGCGGCTCGCACGTGCTTATTCCACCCGACAACACGACCAACATGTCTACGAGGCCGAGCTTCCACTTGGCTCTGTACCGCGGCCTCTGACAAAGTAGTGACAATACTTTCATACATCTTGTCAAGAATTTGCCTATGTTCAGCATTGCTACAGTGTCCATTACTACACATACCAAATTCCTGGGGGTAATCGATTAATTTTAACTTACTATTACATAAGTCATAGTATACGTTTATTTGATCGCTGTCCCTCTCTCCCCAAATTACTTTGTTATGTGATGGTTTATGATTGATTAACTTAGGTTTAATCGTATCCAACCTACACTCAACAAATATAGGGCAGTGATCAGACCAATATACATCATGCGCTATACCTATCTTAGTAACCGTTAACCAAGCAGATTGTGTTACTATACAATGGTCAAGCCATCGCTACTTGATCCTAAACCCAATTTTTCAAAGTCCGCACACCTCCACTTTTGTTCATTACAGAATTGTAAAAGTTCACAACAAAAAGACTCACCGGGGTGTGCGTTGAAATCGCCAAGTATGTAAACCGTTTCAACGTTACTAGCTTCGACAATCGCACATTTCACTTAAGCACTCTCTGAACTCTGCCAGATTTTCACTCGAGTCAGTAGGCATATAGACACTGAACTTATGCTTCTGTCTCCGAACGAAACATTAACCGCCGTTAAACGCGCACTAACGCAGCTGAGCACCGTCACTGATTCAAAGGCTTGTTTACGCCACAGGATCGCAACACCACCATACGGTCGCCCTCTCAGTATTCCTGCTGAGGTGTCAACAGCTGACTTTCCAGTGTACTTGAAATCCTTATGAATTTGCCCAAGATAGGGTATATCATGGGGAAGAAGTCATGTTTCCTGCAGAGCAACTATGTCCGCTGACTGACACAGAAAATTGGCTTCAACAGACCGCTTCACCGATTTGCAGTTAGCATAATAATATATCATAATCAGCCTTTTAATGCTCCCACTGCTGGGACTCAGGCCTCTTCTCTCTAGGAGAGGGAATTTGCAGAATTAGGAAGGCGATTTGTAGTTAAAACTTACAAACTTACTTATTTGATAATCGTTGCTATCCATTATTATTATGTCAATGTTTGCTTAATTATGCCAGGCTTCGTTTTGTAAGTTTCATTCACAAAACGTCTGAAAGTAATTCCATCGGGCCACAACTTATTATCTAGAAAAAGTTCTAGTTTCGTTTTGGGAACATATAATTTAAGAGTTGTACCGCTTTTCTATTTTCCTATTAATTTTAAACAGAGTAACATTTTGTGTGCTGTGTTTGATGTACGCCCTAATATCTCGCTTTCATTTGTGGTTTTATACACATTGGAGATAAATAATGGTACCTTGATGATAGCGGCCTTAAATTTCCTATCAGGAGTTACGTACGCTTTTCCCATGTTTCCACGAAATGAGGGCTTTTTGTTCTTTTTATGCGTTCCACTTTTCCCCTACTATATGTTTACATTGGTCACTCGCTTTCACGCTCATTACTTCGCGGTGCGGTCGACGTATGACTCACTAAAGTTGTCGAGCCGCTGTGTGAGCGAGACCGCGTTGCACAGGTTTACGTCATTCGGCGTGCTCGCACCATCAGCTGATCGTTTCGCCTCGTTAACGGTCTCTGGTGTAGATATAAGTTTTTTCTGTATACCCACATATTTTGGAAAATAATCACTAATAATTGATTGAGACCTAGATTTCTGTGATTTCTCATTACTCTTCGAATTTAAATTTGAATGTTGTTGTAAAGCCATTGGACCACTGTCAAGTCTTCAATAAAAGCGCCTCGCCTTCTATTAACAAAGTCAAAGTTATTTTGCACAATTGAGGCACTTCCTGGATATACGCGTACGAACCCGAAACAAAAGACCAGTCACGAGTTTGGGTGTTCGAAAATGAGTTAAAGCCAACAAAAATTGTTCGTTCACGGAGTGTTGCAAAAAAAAAAATGGTGGCCACGTTTGTCTCCAAAACCGGCCATGTTGCGACTATTCCTCTTGAAGGACAAAGAACGGTTAATGCAGAATGGTATGCTAGCATTTGTTTGCCACAGGTCGTTTCTGAACTCAGTAAAGAGAACTGCGACCGCCGCATCATCCTCCATCACGACAATGCGAGTTCTCACACCGCGCACAGAACAAAAGAGTTTTTAGAGCAAGAAAATAGAATTATTAGACCATCCGCCGCACAGCCCCGACCTAAGCCCTAATGATTTCTATACTTGCCCCTTAAATAAAGAATAAATTGCGTGGTCAGAGATTTTCATCACCTGAAGAAGCTGTGGACGCCTACAAAACGGCCATTTTGGAGACCCCAACTTCCGAATGGAATGGTTGCTTCAATGATTGGTTCCATCGTATGGAACAATGTGTCAAATTTCGCGGAGAATACTTCGAAAAGCAATAAATACATTTTTAAATTGTAATGTTGTGTCACTTCCTTGATTCCCGAAATTTTCAGTGCCGCTCTCGTAAGCTTCAAAAGACATATGATATCCTCGATGTCTCGAGCACTTTTTCCTTTGCTTTTGCGAACTTTTCTTTTTGAGTTCGGAACTGAATCGAAAAGCAATTTCTTCGCCGCAACAATTTCACTGTTCGCAAAACTATCACTGCATAACCGAGTGAGGGAAACCTCGTCCATAACATCCGCCTTGTTTTGTATTAACGCTAATAGCTCGTTTATCACTATATCACAATTTGCACATTTGACAATATTTGAAGCCATTGCACCGAAATTAAAGGTACGCTAGTAGTACGTTCGCTCACAATCGTGCGCGAACGACGACTGATGATTATAGCTATCAGGAAACACAGACGTCGGCAGGAAGTTCCAATCTGTTCCCAAAACGCTTTGTACGTATGGGTGGTATGTCTACCACTAAAAAGAAAAATTCCTTCTTCTAATCGCCCCTCATTGTTTTAGCTAACCACTATGCGGCAGCACGATAAGCTGGAGGCTGTACTCCGCCACTTCCTCGTCGAGGACCGCGGCGTGGACGGCAGCTCTTCGTACGTGGACTACCTGTGCCACATTCACAAGGAGATCCGCGCGCTTCTATAGCAGATGTACGGATACTATTAAGCGTAGACACGCCAGACGAAATAGCGCGACGAAAATTCTGCCTATGATGTAAATTACGCGTTTATAGTTGTTGCGTTTTGGCGTGGCATTAGTGGATATTACGCACTGAAAATTATTGCCAGATTCTATAATTTTTCTTTAACTTTCTGATGGATTTGTGTCGTGTGTGATTCTCGACAGTTTTTCTTATGAAAAACGGTTTTGAGTTTTTTTGTCGGGTTTTCACAAAGCGATATTTGGGTTAAAGGCAATGACTGTTATTGCTAATTTAAATCGCAACAACTATAATATGTCGTTTACTCCAATCTCACTTAGATTGGAGTAAACTCAAATAATTTAGATTCATCAGTATATTATTCACCATCAGTTGAATTTTGTATGGCCTTAAAGAGAGATTTTAAATAAAATTCAACCGGGTTCTAAATGGAATTTGAACTGTCGCTTATGACATTGAGTTTCGTGTTCCAAAATTTGATATAATAAGCTGAGATTCTGAATTAAAGTTGATATAATTTAAAAGGATTGTAGGTGCAGTTTCGGTCGCGTATTTTCCGCCGGTAGAACTACGCTGTGGTATCGCCGCGACAATACAATGTGGGACACTTTTACATAGAGGTGTTTTTTTTTTAATTTCCTCTGGTTGTTAATTGAAACTTTCCTATAATTTGGTACTTAGAGAGAGAATGTTGCAGACGGCTTCTGAAATGAGAATTTCAAGTTGAGAACTTATCAATCTCTACTTTAATGCTTGCCAAGTTCTCATGATAAGTTTAAATAGTTAAAAGTTCTCAATTCATAAACCGGACGTTACTAAAGACTTTTTTAAAGGGAAGTTCTTAATTTTTAGGTAAAGTTTCATATTTATAAATTGTAGTATCCCAAAAGCTTCATAAAACATGCACCTAATATTAAATGTGCATTACAGAGTGTGTCATTTAATGCGACCTTGTTTTGTTTTGTTTTTTTTTTTTATGAAAAGTATTTATGAATGGTTTTGTCTCCACTAAAATAATTTTCAGTCAAAAACTTAATTTGCGTGCTACCGTAAAACGGGGTGAATAGAAACGTATAGTTCACTTTGTTACCATATTACTTCTAAGCATCGACTTTTTAGAATAACAATTAATTAATAAATTGATATAGTTAAATGCTGCAAAAAATATTCAAATATCGTAAAAATACCCTTTGAAGTTTTGTTTCTCTTCAACCCTGAGATTCTATTCACCCCATTTGACTCTACAGTCAAATGGGGCGAATAGAATCTCAAGTTACTACTAACTTAATATATAAATTGATAAACTCGTCATTAACATTCAGACGTATATATGTAAATAAATTATGTAGGTTTGTATCTAAGTGTGAGATGACACTTAATGTAACGATATTTTGTAAAAAAGAAACAACTGAATGTAAAAGTTTTCCACATTCCTCCATTGTATAGTTGTGAAATAAATGATTTTGTTTTTGGACTAATTAGTATCAATGCTATTTTTAAAGGACTATTTGAGATTTCTACCAAAAACTACCAAGCAGGGTTGCTAGTGGTGAAAAATTGTTATTAATTAAATCGTAATTTTGCGTTTTGGTGATGGTTCAAAATATCACATAACCGACGTTTCGGTACCTCTATAGGCTCCTGTCACAGGTGCGACTTTAATCTCTCATGCAGCGAGTCTTATCGCAAAGTCGCGCGTTTGTATGGCAGCCTAAAGTAAAATCGTGTATAACGTTCTTTATGCATGTTACGTCCACGTCCAGATCTATACGTTAGGATCAGCATTTAATAAAGACTAGTTAATTCTTCGAATAAAATGTTTTTTCGTCCCCTTATTCATACACAAGTGTAAATACATACTCACATCACCTTTAGAATTGTAAATGGGTAGGCAGGAGTGTACTTATGATAGCTAGGATGATGTTTGATATTGCCATACACAGTTTTGTTTGCCAAATGAGTAAAGTACCTTGGATTTGATTCCCGGTCGGTGTGTTTTTGTTAGAATTTTGCCTACCCCGTCTAAATAAATTGTCGACTAGTTTGTCGCGTCTTAATTAGCACATGAATAAAGGGAATTTACTAAATTAATAGAATATTATCATTGTTAACGATTTCTACAAAGTTATTAATGAGAGGCTAATGCCACAGCACAGTTTTAAGGAAAGACCACGATAGGGGTCTAAGGTCTACCGTCTTAAGGTCAAATTCGACCAATAATAGTGAAAAGGCAAATGAAATGTACGTTGAAATTAATATAAGACTTATCTTGTACAGAATAAACGAGTAATTTCCAAGTTAAGAAGCCATTTTAGTTAGTTTTTTCTACTTAAAAAAAAAATTAATATTGAAGTAATTTTGTTCAAAAGGAAAACTACGGGCCCGTGTATAGGACTAAGACAATAATTTGTCTAAGGCCTACTTTCCACGGTCGCATAGCTTCATAGACGCGTATTCGTCATTTTACGTTTGGAGTACGCCTGCTCACAGCTTACATACTAACTGTGAAACTTTGTCGACGAAGCGGCAACGTCGTGCCGTCGTGTAGTTGCAACTTCGTCGACGGAGTTTCATCGACGAATACGCGTCTATGAAGCTGTGCTTCCGTGGACAGTAGGCCTAAGTTTAATTAGGTGGAATTTCCTTTTATAGCAAATATCGTTTCCTTGACTTAATAATCCTCCCATACATTAAAAACAAAATAAAACTAAAATATTAAGGTCAGCGCCATCTAACGAGAATATGGCTACACTATCCCGTAGCTTTCCCCTAAGCCGGCCAAACTAATAAAACAATTCATTAATAACCGCTTACATTAACAAAGATTTCCATTAGACGTCAGCTGTCTAAAGGCACACACACAAAGATGCAAGGTGACAAAGCGACAAGGCTGCTAAAGCACCTTGTCATAGATATTGTTCTACACACACATTTTTTCTTATAAAAACTCTTTGTTGCATCTTTGTCGTAATGTCGCGTCGCGCCTGTCTGTGCAGGCCCTAAGTCGATTGTTGAATTTGGATTCAAATTCGACTGTTTGTATGAACATATAAAAACAATCAAGTCATCTTCCATTCGTAGCTTTTGTATTCCACTAACTTGCAAAAATTAAAAATTTTTATAGACCAATACTGAAACTTACAGAGACTGGATGTCAATATCACATCGTGTTTGGAAAAGACTTTTGTAGTGTCATTTATATCCGTGTAAGAATGTCTTTCTAGCTCGATGTGATATTAACACCCGGGCACTGAAGTTGGTTAACGAGGCCTTTCAGGCCCAAACATTGATGTCCATTGATGGCCTACAAATGTATATAAATTAGGCTTTTTATAAAGGAAGCCGTGAATTCTTACAAAATTGTCGTGTATAAGATTTTCTACAATAATTAAAACTAACAATGTCCAACAAAAGTATTGAATAAACTGCCCAGTAACTTGAAGTGTTACCATACGAAAAAAAATTATAACTTTTAGTAGAAAATTCCAATCATTACTACTTATCTCAAAAAATTAAGTTTATTTTGTTAAAAATTGGAATAGATTTTGTTCTCTACGATATTAAAACTAGATTTATTTTTATCTATATTGGATTGTATTGTAAATGTAAATAAAATATGGCATTATTTAATTTTATTTTATTTTAAGATTAGTGATAATATTAGTTGATTTCCGATTTACAACTTGCAATTTATCTGCTATAATTCATGCAAGTTTCGACACCGAATAGCCGAAGAGTTCAAAACTAGTCTGACAAAATCAAAAAACACCGGAGACCTTAACATGACATGTTAAAATCTCAGGCGTGCGAGCGAGAAAAGGGATGGAGCTATTCACCCTATCTCCACTCCATCCCTTTAACAGTTCAGTTTAGACCATCAAATCACGAAAATAGCTCGTGGTAGGGCCTCAGGCAAAATACAGAACTCGGAAACCAACTAATTTTATTCAAAAATCATACTTAATCTATTTTTTTATCTAGAATTGTAGTCCTAGAAGCGAATGAGGCGTTTCAACTACATCATCAATATTATTTCAGAATAGATAGGATGAATACATAAGACAAACATGTTCCCTAGATACTGTATCATCACATTTGGCAAAGGACTCAAAAGGTTAGGATGCTCGCTCGTTCTTGTAAGCGTTCGTTGGCGCTGACTGTTAACGGTTTGTACAAAAAGTGTAATAGCTGCCCAGCAAGCAGCATTTACAAACTACGTCAGTCGGCGCTAATTGATGAAGAGTTGGAGCCGAAGCGACGCGTCAAATCCTCTGGGATGTTCGAGTCTTCGCGCGTATTTAAATATAATTACGTGAGGGACTAACAATTGACTCTTGAATTTTTGTTGCTTTGGTTTGCGTAGATGCGCTCGATCCGCGACTCCACCCGCACTACAGTCAAACGGGGTAAATAGAACCAAAACTTTAAGATTTTCTACATTAATACCAAATTTTTAGTTTCAATAAAGCATTGATGTTTTTAATACCTATATAGTTTCAATAATAAAATAACGTGAAAATCCTGATCAATGTTTGTTTCTATTTACCCCCTGGGTTTCTATTCACCCCGTTTGACGGTATCTTTATAGACAGTGTGTATTCCGTTGGAGAGGGGTCAATAAACTGTACATTTTTAGATTGCTTCGACTGTGTCGAAGAATGTGAAATGTGAAGAATGTGTTCGATAAAAGTCAAAATTCAATCGGTTTTTAATGGTCTTGACTCTGTATCTAGAAAAATGTAAGAAAGAATTTGGGCGCATTTGCGCGTGAAAGTAGGTGTTTCCATAGAAACTTTGGACACCCGTTTCATCCCCATAAGGGGTTAATTTTGGAAAATCCTCTCTTAGTGCTCGCCTACGTCACGCTAGCCTAGTTCCAGTAGTTTTCGCTGTGTATGCCAGTCAGTCGGTTTCTCCTTTTATATAATTACTAGCTTCTGCCAGCGGCTTCGCCCGCGTATAAGTAGGTTTCTCCATACAAACTTCCAATCCCCGTTTTACTCCTTTAGTGGTGGAGTTTTGTAAAATCCGTTCTTAGCGAATGTCTACACCCTATAAGGAACCTACCTGTAAAATTTTAAGTTTGTAGGTGTTATAGTTTCTGAGATTTCGTGATTAATCAGTGAGTGGGATTTCGCTTATAAATAAAATATATAGATGGTATAGATTACCTAATTAAAGTTGTTTTTGATCAAAATGTGGTGATACAGTCCCCGAAGTCCGGCAGTTTGCAGCCAAACTCGTGAGTAAGTCGCAGTTAAACTTCCGTTTACAGTAGTTTAGTCAGTTTACTTCGAAGTCGAGGAGATTATTGTTAAATAGTTGTATAATCCAGAACTGTATTGAGCGTGTAAGTTTTTAATAGTTAATAAATCTTTTTATATCAAAAAATGTTTTATTTTTGTTCACTATCTCTTTAAGGTGGTTGGTGATAGTGTGTGAAGGCTTGAGTTCACTTTTTGATCGGTGTGCTACGCTAGAGGAGCCGGATACAAATTCGCGTAGTGTGGACCGATTTACAAGCCTCGAATGGTGCACTTCGAGCGTTTGGTTGCTGCTCGACTGTGCTCCGCCTATTGTCGGTTTTTAAACAAACACAAAGGGTTTTGCATCGCAGGAAACTATGTTCGAGGATATGCTGTAGGTTCGTGGTATGTCCACACTTGACACTTGGTTAGAGTCGCTCGGCTTGAGCTAAACTTATGCGTCGCTGACACTGGCTTGGCCACCATCAAAAATTTTAATTTTGACCACAGATTTTAATAGCAGAAACAATGTACGCGTGAATCTACATTTTATTTATGTAGACCTGACCAACCCATAGAATATATCTAAGTCCAAGAATATATCCATCAGCTAGAAAGATCTTGTCTTTTTTTTTTTAAGATGGGAAAATTATCTAATGACAAATCGCGCACTTGGGCGGAGCGGGAAATAGTGTCACACTTTTACTGACTAAAAACCCACTCCTGTTCCTTCGTTGCCTTCGTCCCGGGGCCCCGGGTTTCGTTTTCACACTACCCATGGGTCACAGTCTGGGGCGCAATTTCACAAATGTTTATACAACACAAACATAACAATAAACATTGAAATTGTGTAGTCTGTGGAAACCGTTTGAAACAACAAAAAGTGGTGACATTTGTTCCAATTCTGAACGCGCACCAAAAGCTCGTATTTTAATTACAAAAGAAAAAAAAAGCGTATTTTATCGAATTGAATTTGTAGTTTTATTTTCGTTAATTTTTACATAAACATTAGTATAAAAATGCCTTCTAATATGTCACATACTAGTGGTCCCGACAGACATGTATCTTCAAACCATCCAGGGACTCACTCAAATATACACACATTTCATCCAAATCGGTCTAGCCGTTTAGGAGGAGTAAGGGTCGAGTCATACCGGAATGGCAGCGACGCGGCGAGCACTTTCGGTGTGAAATAATTTTTAAACTTTATTTACTTACATACTTAAAAGACCAGTATCGCTTGAAAAGCATGAAAAGGTCGCGGGGCCGGCGGTGCCTCGAGCGGCCGCGCGCCACGAGCGTCTTGTCGGTAGTTCTAGCCTAGCTAGCCGCTGCCGGCCGCTGCCATTCCGGTGTGACTCGGCCCTTAGGTGACGAACGCACGTACAAAAGAATTATACATATATTAAGATATAGGTGTCATGTATGTTACAGCTAAGGTTCGATTCATACATGGATCAAGTGAAAATGAAACGATATGTAAATTTAAATTTTGCTATAATCAGGTTACATAAGTAAAATAATTAACATTATAAATAAATATTCAACCAAATCAGTAATACATTAGAAATTTTGACAGTTGGCGTCGCGTCTTCTCCGAAAAAAGCAATATTTTGACTGAAAAGAAAAAATACAATCACATATTAGTGCATTTGCAAGGGGTTCTACATAATCCTATTGATTAATTGCTGGGACACAGGCGTCTCTGTAAGAGGGTATGAGCTGTAATCCGAATAGACTGTGTGTTTTATAAATAACGAGTAGGTAGTCTGTCCACCTCACCGTGGTGGGCGTAAGTAGAGATCGTAGATAGCAGTAGTGGCCTAGTGGTAACGGCTCCGACTTACGAGTAGTCGGTTGCGGGTTCAAACCCAGCCAGGCATATTACTCTTCTGTAATTTATTTCATCATCTCTGCTCTTAAAACGGTGAAGGAAAACATCGTGAGGAAACCGGCACGTCCTAGAACCAAAAATTCGAAGACATGTGACATCCACCAACCCGGACTGGGTCTATATGCTGGACGGCCCATTCTCTCCCATATAGAGGAGGCCTGAGTGAGGGCATTACACGTGTACCATGCACGGCGTCAACAACAATTTTATGACGATGGACGGACGAAAATTACTGGTGACGTTTTTTTTTTGATATGGGAAATCTTCCGATGACTTCCCCTGCTCGGTGTAGAGTGGAGCGTGGGCGTGTCAGACCTTTACTGACTAAGACCACATCAGTGTCCTTCAGTTGCCCCTTGCGTCCAGGACTGCCCGCGGTCCTACTGAGCCCCTACGGTTTTGCAGATATCTCTTTGAGAGGCGCGTGGAACACAAACGCGCCAGTGACGACTTGGGCTCGATCCGGACGTTTAGACGGCTAGACGGCGAGCTACCCATTGCTCGCCGTCCGCAAACCCGCATTGACGTTGCGCTGCGAAAGGGTGAGCATACGGGTTTTTGGTTCTAGGACAAGCCGGGTTCCTCATTATGTGGCTTTGCCTTCTTCTTCTTATTTGTCCACTTCTGGACAGCCTCATGGAAAGAAGAGACATTAGATACGTTTGTTCAGTGTGTGGCGATTTCTATTTGACTCTGGCATAACTTAATTGCGATTGATCTATGAAAATAATATAGGTAGGTTCTCATCGCGTGACAACGTGTCCTTTTCCTGGTTCGCAACATCTGTCACAAAGGACTAATGATTTCAGCCCAGGCTCATGCAATCACCATGAAATAAAGAAAAAATAATCACCAGCTTATCTAGCTTTGTCTCTGTTCAGCGTGATTTCTATGATGGGTTTATTGAAGCTGCAGGGTACGCAGTCGGGTCTACAGGGCTGTCTCTTGCTCCAACAGCAGGCAGCAACCTGCAGCACGAGCGAGCTCAGCTGCAGCAGCACCATGAGGACCTGGGGTAGCCTCATCCTGGAATACCACATGGGCTTTAGAAATAAAATAAAGAGATTTTTATTTGAGATAGGCATGATAAATACCCGATTTTTCTCTAACCTCTGTCTGTCCGTTAGATTACTAATTTAGACGGGTAAAACGCCATTGTCGTTATAGCCGCTTTTGACTATCAAACTTACGCTTATCCGTGGCATACTTCTATAGGAATGGTGAAAAGAAATCTTAACCTTTCTGAGGTGCTATGACCGGCTGTTTGTAGTCTTTGAGGCTATTGTAGCAGCCGATTATTTTTGTACCCGTTTGTTTTCGTCTTTTAATGTACTAGATCTGGCAACACTGCCCCGCTCCTTGTGTGTTTCCAGATCCAGTGTTGTATCGGGCACATAAATAATCAGTTGCTATAATAGCCACATAAAAGACAGACTAAGGCTGTCAGGGAGCGGGGCAGTAAAGAGACCCAGAGTTATTTGATAATTTCACACCCTGAAAACTATAGGCTTAGTGAAGGCCACTCTTGTAAAAGTAAAGCAATATGTGCGAGGGAGATGTGCGACCTAACTCGAGCCTCTTGTTTACTTTGTAGAAGACCACTTCCTTGCACAGCAGAGGCCGGTACACATCCTCACGTCACTCAGCTTCCTCGTACAATATTTCTCAAAAAGCATACCGTACAGGCGGAGCTGAGTAGAGCGGAGGAGCGGACTATGAATTGGCCAATCACAGCAGGCTGTGGTGCTGAGCGGAGGGCACGAAACAGAGGGTAGCAGGATGTGTGGCGCGGCGGGTAAGGTAAACTTGTCAAGAGAGGACAGGACACTCCACCTGGCTCCGATTCACTCGGCACATTTGTCACTTTTACTGCTCTTCTCCGTTTGGCTCCGGTCCAACCAGCTCCTCTCCAGTGGAAACGTACCTCCACAATATGTGGTTATTATAAACCTATTATGTTCCACTGCAGGGTAAAGACTTCCCTTCCTTTCTTTCACTTTTCTCTGTCCTCAGCTACATCAACTAATCCTTCAGGTCCTGTAGCAGGCCGACTATTCACGCCATCTCCTTCCTGTTTTTTTTTTTATATTTTCACTATCTCATCTGATGGTAAAGCGACAAAGTAGTTGACGATGGACCACGCTTGCTTAGAAACAACCTATTCATTTTCGAATTGGTGAAAAGGAAAAAACAACAAGTTTCCTACTTACGTATTTACTTGAAGACCTCTAGTTCATCTTCTTTACTAAAAAAAAAGAAAAAGCAGGATGATATTTTTTTTGCTGTTTTTGGGATAACTCCAGCCACTCCAGGTTTGACAAGATGCAGTTGGTAGCCATCTACCGATCTTATATTACAAGTCAAAGACTTTATTTGGAATCTAGCTACCCATTGTAGTTATATCTCAAAAGCATAGATGGAGGTTTCCACCAGCTAAAGCAATAGGAAGTGGTGACAGATGGGCGTTTTGAGGGACTATATGTATAAATTGTGATGTTCAAAAAGTGCTGATTTTTACGTTGATTTAAATAATTGTGTGCTAAATTAAATTTAGTTTAGTCTAGAGACCACATACATCCTGAACGCCTTCCACATCATCGAAGACAACACGGCAAAATATCATCACAACAAAATGATTCATCGAGCTCACAACTCTCAGCATTGAGGACCAACGACGTGATACATAAATGATAGAGCACCGGAAATCGACAAGATATCTAGAGTTATCACGATTTAGCGTGATTTCCATGACGCCTTGGAGTAGCCACAGGGCTCGCAGGCGGTTTGATAGGTTTCTTCTCTTCGACTTCTGCTGTGTTTCGGCGTGGAGGAGTAACAAACATTCGCCTTTATAATATTTTATTTATTGTGATAGTTTGCTTCTATTATTCTATTGATGGCCACAAGAGGGAGGCTTTTCCCTCTCTATGTCCATTACTGTCCGTTCTTGCCAATTCAAAACAGAAAAATTGACCACCTAAGTTCTTAGTTTTCCGCGACTGCGCTTCGTGGTTTTAGGAAACCAATCTTATCTTACAGGCCCATCACTGCTTTGGTATGTCGCATACAAATGGCCAACCCAGTCAGAAAGACGAATTTCATCATTATTTCTGTTTAAATATTTCCACTGCTGGCCATAGACCTCCTTAACCGTGACTAGACTCGCCCGGTCCTCTAACTATCGGTGACCTGGATACCTAGCCAAGTTGATAATCTGCAATCGTTAACGCTATTCGAAATGTATGGGAATGACATCATCTCAACGTTAAGTCACATGGTCATAACAAACAAATAGAAAATTCGTAGCCAACTTTACATCGTTCAAAATGATAGAATTAATAGTTATCGTTTCTACAATGTACAACGCTACACTCTTTGTTATTGTAGAATGACATTGTAGAACGAGCGGTGAACTCAGACGCGTCAACATGGCTACCAACTTATTGTTTTCTACAATTGCTGACACCGAGGCGTTACCGATTGGAGAACGGAATTCGACACGAAACGGTTGTAACTTGGCTAGGGGGGGGCTGGTATAGGTCAACGATGTCGCTAATTACTAAGTATAAAAATAAATTCTATTTACTAACCTTCTTCCATCTATTTGCTAGAAGACCATCTTATATTTTTACTGCAAAGAAGAAAAAAGTCATGGTGAGTTTCTAGTTCAGTTTAATACAAATCTGACGAGATAGTGGATGTTTACTGTCCAGTAGTCCCTAGCTTTGAGAAACTAGCTTTAGTGTTCGCTTCCAGTCTGACCGGATGCGGCTTAATACCCGTGTTGTACATGGAGTGACTGCCTACAGCCCCCATAACCAAGTTACAATTGTATCGTTCGCGCCGAACGCCTTGAGTAGGCCACTCCTCCGATTCCTTTGTTCTGACGTCATCTCAACGCTCTACACGTGGTCAGAACAAAGGAATTGGAGTCGTGGCCTACTCGAGGCGTTCGGCGCGAACGAAACGATTTAACTTGGCTGGGGGGGGGGGGGATACTAACTTTTCTAACTACTAATATCTATAGTTATCCATATTTCTGAATATATTGATTGGATCTCTTATTTGGCCGAAGTAAGAGAGATAGATATGTTCTTTATTGTGCAACAAAAAAAAATTACAATAGGAACTTAATTAAAATTAATAGGTTTTCACAATGGGCGGTCTTATAGATAAAAGCGAATTTTTACAGACAACCTTCAAGGGCAAGGTCAAAATCTATTTAGATATAGATTTACAGATAAGTCCAAACCAAAGTGCAGATGTGCTGTTCCATAATTATATAATGAGATGCCTGATATTGTGTCCTGCGAGTCCTGATGCTTGCTCCCGGCAGGAACTGATGGACGCCAATGATAGCTAAACTGTGGCTAATGGGCTTTATGGCATCGACATGTTAAAAAGGTAGGATTTCGAAAATCGAAAGGAAAGTCAAAAACTATCTTTAGAGCATCTATAATCTTAATATAGCTGTTCAAGGAATGGATACGCCATAACCATAGCGATAAGTCCCCTCTTTGAGGAGTGGCTGTAAAGACGTCACCGCGTTCTCACCTTCCGCATGACGCAGGTCATTACAAAACATAGTTCGGGAGGTTCCTGCACTTGATTCGTGCGTAAGAAATGCCAAAGTGTCACCATTGTGTGAACCACCTCTGGAGGACACGGTGGAGCATGCGGTGGAGGTGTGCCCCGCTTGGGCGGCAGCAAGGCAAGAAGGAATCTTGCCTTGCTGCCGCCCAAGCGGGGCATAGGTGTGGTTTTATTCAGTAAAAGTTTGACATGCCCCTCTGCTCCGCCCTAGAGCGGGAGACGTCATTGGGTGATTTCATAGCTTAAAAAAAACCGTTCAAGGATAAGAGAAAAAAATGCAGAAACTCACCGACTTCAGGCTTTATATTTTGTCGTTGGGACTCCGACCCCCATAGGCTCCTCAGTGGCGAGCAGGTGCCTAATCGCAAGCAGAGCTACTATAATAGTTTTATGCCTTTGGCTGCCGACAAATAGGTAGGTAATATATATAGGTAAAGGTGTAGAGGGCAGTCGATATTTTTTTCGCTTTTTTTAGGTTTGGTCCCATAGCTTTCTTTTTTCATTTTTATAAACATGTGAACTCACATTACAGAAGACACCCAGACCCAAAACGCCTATCTGTAGGCCATACAAACATTTTTTCGAATCGAACCCGCGACACGCAGCGAATAGCCAATCGCTCAACCACTGCGCCAGCCGTGCCGCCCTCTTTTTAGATTTTGCGCTTTCCTATTACTTCACCATCAGCATAACCATCAGCCGAAAGACGTCCACTGTTGACTGGACATAGGCCTCTTCCAAGTGTCGCCACAAAGAACGGTCCTGTGCGTCTCGCATCCATCGGATTCCCGAAACCCTTAACAGGTCATCGGTCCGCCTTGTAGGAGGCCTTCCAATGCTACGTCTTCGGCCCCAATGGCCATCCGTTCTGCGAGCAATGAGCCCTGCCCATTTCCACTTAAGTTTAGCGATTCTTCGTGCTATGTCGGTAGCCTTGGTTTTCCTGCGGATATCCTCATTCCTGATTTGATCACGCAAGGAAATTCCGAGCATAGCCCTTTCCATTGCCTATTACTTACTGTAACTATTATTATAACAAGAACTCAAGCCAAGACACAGTCTTTGGCAGAGAGGCTCTACTATGATGCTTTAGGCCCATGCCTCACTGGACACTGTTGGTCACGCAGTCAACCACATATATTTTTTTACGTCATGACTTAGCTAGGCCAGCACGGCGTCCCAGTGAGGCACGGCTCAAATCATCATGAATGGCATCATCCCGTTCTCATATCGGAATTATGATGATTTTAAGACGCTGTGGTAAGGGGCAATTACCTTTATATAAACAGGTTATATACCGCCTGCTGTGAGCTTCAACTTTTTCTAGCAAGCCATCACATTTAACAAAAACACGATTATGTACAGGTATATCTTCAGGTGGCGTGGGGGCGTGCCTGAAAGAAAACAGCTGTTAAAAGTAGCAAAAAAAAATGACTGCTGTTCAATACATTTCTGCCTAATGCGTCTGGGAATACAGATTGGCGTAAATATATGCAAGGCGAGCAAAAACTACTGAATGGATTTCGATAAACTTGGTACACGGGTAGATCATGTCCTGGAATAGTACATAGGATACTTTTATTTTATAGGATACTTTTATCTCGGATGCGAGACGCATCCGAGATAAAAGTATCTTCTTTTTTTTCCTAATGTGAATGTGAGAACACTTTTACGACTCACTTTTTTTTTTAATATGATTATTTTTATTGTGCTTTTGGGTACAATATCGACTGGTCTACACTGTTCTTACATAATGTCTATTAATACTGTAATATGAAAATATTGTAAACAATCATTTTTTTAAAAGAGTAACCATGGAGTTTGTTGCCGGTTCTTCTCCATAGGAAACGACCAAGTTGGAACCGTGCACTAGCTTCTGACATTTTATAAGTGCCCATGTAGGCCTATGTGAAATAAAAAAATTTTGACTGACTTTGAAAGAGTAAGCCTAAAAAATCAGTCGGGGGGGGGGGGGGGGGTGAGGTTTTAAATAATCAATTTAACTTGTTTTTAACTTATTTAGTCCTAAAATAATAATATTAATTACTTACCCTTATGACAACCCTGGCAAATTGTGGTTTGTATCCTAAAACTCTGGGGCGTCTGTACTTGGCTCTGAACTGACTTTCCCTCTCTACTGAACCGTGGTCGATATAGGTTACGTCTCCTCTCGTATGTACTCTCCGTCGTTTGCAACCCTGGGCTATCTCGAGCATCATCAGTGCAATATATAAAAAGACTAAAAGGTATTTTTTCCACAACATCGTTGCTGGTGACTTGGATTCCACCATTTTTATTACATATGTGGCCCTGAAATTTGCTGTTACCCAGTGGATAACAAAGACTTTGTTAGTACCTTCGGTGAGATAGGAAATGTATAACTCCAGTTAGTGTGGAAGGGGGGAGTCTCATGGGTCTGCTATTGCAAATAATTAATAAAATTAATTTCCGAAAGCATTTTGATGTTTCCCCACCCGTCAGGCGCCTGCCTGACGGGTGGGCACATTGTGGCACATTGTGACAGCCGAGATTCTGCAGTGTGGTATTGCTAGAGGGGCATTTGATGCAGTGTGGTATTTGATGAATGCGGGCCAGCATGTCTGTTGCGTATTGGCACAATTTTTTATCCTCTGTGCTAATCATTGCTATTTGCCTGTGGAGCTCATTCGCACAGTGGTTGTTCCTATTCCAAAAAATAGGACTGGTGATGTCTCGAGCATGGCCAATTACAGACCTATCTCTCTCGCAACTATAGTGGCCAAGGTGCTTGAGCGTCTGTTGCATAAACAGCTAAGTCCGTCAATTAATATAAACGACGGTCAGTTTGGTTTTCGGCCGGGAGTGTCAACGGCCATGGCTATATTTTCTCTGAAACAGGTTGTCAAGTGTTATGTCGATCAGGAAACTAGTGTCTATGCTTGTTTCGACCTTAGTCGCGCCTTTGACACTATAAATCATGACCTGTTGTGGGAGAAACTTGAGCGTAGTAAGGTACCAGTTGGAGTCACGGGGCTTATTAGGTATTGGTATTGTTATCAATTCAACAATGTTAGATGGAATTGTGCTATATCTGAGGACTATAGGTTAACTTGTGGTGTTAGGCAGGGGGGTTTGACCTCTCCCGACCTGTTTAATCTCTATGTCAACGACCTGATTGAGGAGCTGAGTAGGGCACCTGTGGGGTTCAAATTGGGCGATCGTTATGTAAACAACTTGTGTTATGCAGACGATATGGTTCTGCTCAGCCCCTCAATTAAAGGTTTAAGAAAGCTGCTGGTTATCTGTGATGGGTTTGCGAAGAGTCATGACTTAGTTTATAACGCTAAGAAAACAGAACTGATGATATTCAGGTCGGGAAAGGGACCACAGAATGATCCACCAGTATGCATTGGAGGACAGACAGTTAAGGTTGTGGAGAGGTTCAGGTACCTTGGTCACATACTGACATCGAACATGAAGGTTGATGCGGAAATCGATCGTCAGCGTCGTGCCTTGTCGGTGGTCGGGAACATGCTCGCTAGACGATTTTTTAAAGCCAAAGTGCAGACTAAAGTGCACCTATTCAGAACATACTGTCAAAGTTTCTATACGTGCCAGCTCTGGACCGACTATACGAAAAAGTCCTGGGATGGCATTCGCGTTCAGTATAACAACATCTACAGACACCTCATGGGGTTGAAACGAAACTGCACCAACCATGCCGCCCTCTTTTTAGATTTTGCGCTTCCCTATTACTTCACCATCATTATAACCATCAGCCGAAAGACGTCCACTTTTGGACATAGGCTTCTTCCAAGTGTCGCCTCAAAGGACGGTCCTGTGCGTCTCGCATCCATCGGATTCCCGAAACCCTTACCGGGTCATCGGTCCGCCTTGTAGGAGGCCTTCCAATGCTACGTCTTCGGCCCCAATGGCCATCCGTTCTGCGAGCAATGAGCCCTGCCCATTTCCACTTAAGTTTGGCGATTCTTCGTGCTATGTCGGTAGCCTTGGTTCTCCTGCGGATATCCTCATTCCTGATTTGATCACGCAAGGAAACTCCGAGCATAGCCCTTTCCATTGCCTATTACTTACTGTAACTATTATTATAACAAGAACTCAAGCCAAGACACAGTCTTTGGCAGAGAGGCTCTACTATGATGCTTTAGGCCCATGCCTCACTGGACACTGTTGGTCACGCAGTCCACCACACATGTTTTTTTACGTCATGACTTAGCTACGCCAGCACGGCGGCCTAGTGAGGCACGGCTCAAATCGGAATTATGATGATTTTAAGACACTATGGCAAGGGGCAATTACCTTTATATGAACAGGTTATATACCGCCTGCTGTGAGCTTCAACTTTTTCTAGCAAGCCATCACATTTAACAAAAAACACGATTATGTACAGGTATATCTTCAGGTGGGGTGGGGGCGTGCCTGAAAGAAAACAGCTGTTAAAAGTAGCAAAAAAAAAAAAGACTGCTGTTCAATACATTTCTGCTTAATGCGTCTGGGAATACAGATTGGCGTAAATATATGCAAGGCGAGTTAATCTTACTAATATTATAAACGCGAAAGTTTATATGTATGGATGTTTGTTACTCTTTCACGCAAAAACTACTGAAT
This sequence comes from Mythimna pallens, assembly GCA_961205895.1. NCBI lineage: Eukaryota > Metazoa > Arthropoda > Insecta > Lepidoptera > Noctuidae > Mythimna > Mythimna pallens. The sequence continues at coordinate 14,935,500 of OY540850.1, read as the reverse complement.
GGATTTCGATGAAACTTGGTACACGGGTAGATCATGTCCAGGAATAGTACATAGGATACTTTTATCTCGGATGCGAGACGCACAGGACTGGTCACGAACGACAGGATACCCTTTGTACCCAAAGAGTACCTAAGCCCTAAAAAATCAGTCGGGGGGGGGGGGGAGGTTTATAATCAATTTAACTTTTATATTTAACTTATTTAGTCCTAAAATAATAATATTAATAATTACTTACCCTTATGACAACCCTGGCAAATTGTGGTTTGTATCCTAAAACTCTGGGGCGTCTGTACTTGGCTCTGAACTGACTTTCCCTCTCTACTAAATCGTGGTCGATATAGGTTACGTCTCCTCTCGTCTGTACTCTCCGTCGTTTGCAACCCTGGGCTATCTCGAGCATCATCAGTGCAATATATAAAAAGACTAAAAGGTATTTTTTCCACAACATCGTTGCTGGTGCCTTGGATTCCGCCATTTTTATTACCTATGTGGCCCTGAAATTTGCTGTCACCCAGTGGATAACAAAGACTTTGTTAGTACCTTCGGTGAGATAGGAAATGTAAAACTCCAGTTAGTGTGGAAGGGGGGGAGTCTGATGGGTCTGCTATTGCAAATAATTAATAAAATTAATTTCCGAAAGCATTTTGATGTTTCCCCACCCGTCAGGCGCCTGCCTGACGGGTGGGCACATTGTGGCACATTGTGACAGCCGAGATTCTGCAGTGTGGTATTGCTAGAGGGGCCTTCCATGTCACATCCGATGATGTACTGGACGTGCTTAGAGGTATGAGGCGTGGGAAGTCTCCAGGTCATGACGGCCTTAGTTTGGAGCATTTGATGAATGCGGGCCAGCATGTCTGTTGCGTATTGGCACATTTTTTTATCCTCTGTGCTAATATCATTGCTATTTGCCTGTGGAGCTCATTCGCACAGTGGTTGTTCCTATTCCAAAAAATAGGACTGGTGATGTCTCGAGCATGGCCAATTACAGACCTATCTCTCTCGCAACTATAGTGGCCAAGGTGCTTGAGCGTCTGTTGCATAAACAGCTAAGTCCGTCAATTAATATAAACGACGGTCAGTTTGGTTTTCGGCCGGGAGTGTCAACGGACATGGCTATATTTTCTCTGAAACAGGTTGTCAAGTGTTATGTCGATCAGGAAACTAGTGTCTATGCTTGTTTCGACCTTAGTCGCGCCTTTGACACTATAAATCATGACCTGTTGTGGGAGAAACTTGAGCGTAGTAAGGTACCAGTTGGAGTCACGGGGCTTATTAGGTATTGGTATTGTTATCAGTTCAACAATGTTAGATGGGATTGTGCTATATCTGAGGACTATAGGTTAACTTGTGGTGTTAGGCAGGGGGGTTTGACCTCTCCCGACCTGTTTAATCTCTATGTCAACGACCTGATTGAGGAGCTGAGTAGGGCACCTGTGGGGCTCAAATTGGGCGATCTTTATGTAAACAACTTGTGTTATGCAGACGATATGGTTCTGCTCAGCCCCTCAATTAAAGGTTTAAGAAAGCTGCTGGTTATCTGTGATGGGTTTGCGAAGAGTCATGACTTAGTTTATAACGCTAAGAAAACAGAACTGATGATATTCAGGTCGGGAAAGGGACCACAGAATGATCCACCAGTATGCATTGGAGGACAGACAGTTAAGGTTGTGGAGAGGTTCAGGTACCTTGGTCACATACTGACATCGAACATGAAGGTTGATGCGGAAATCGATCGTCAGCGTCGTGCCTTGTCGGTGGTCGGGAACATGCTTGCTAGACGATTTTTTAAAGCCAAAGTGCAGACTAAAGTGCACCTATTCAGAACATACTGTCAAAGTTTCTATACGTGCAAGCTCTGGACCGACTATACGAAAAAGTCCTGGGATGGCATTCGCGTTCAGTATAACAACATCTACAGACACCTCATGGGGTTGAAACGAAACTGCACCAACCATGCCGCCCTCTTTTTAGATTTTGCGCTTCCCTATTACTTCACCATCATTATAACCATCAGCCGAAAGACGTCCACTTTTGGACATAGGCTTCTTCCAAGTGTCGCCTCAAAGGACGGTCCTGTGCGTCTCGCATCCATCGGATTCCCGAAACCCTTACCAGGTCATCGGTCCGCCTTGTAGGAGGCCTTCCAATGCTACGTCTTCGGCCTCAATGGCCATCCGTTCTGCGAAAATGAGCCCTGCCCATTTCCACTTAAGTTTGGCGATTCTTCTTGCTATGTCGGTAGCCTTGGTTCTCCTGCGGATATCCTCATTCCTGATTTGATCACGCAAGGAAACTCCGAGCGTGGCCCTTTCCATTGCCTATTACTTACTGTAACTATTATTATAACAAGAACTCAAGCCAAGACACAGTCGCTGGCAGAGGGACTCTACTATGATGCTTTAGGCCATGCCTCACTGGACACTGTTGGTCACGCAGTCCACCACACATGTTTTTTTACGTCATGACTTAGCTAGGCCAACACGGCGTCCCAGTGAGGCACGGCTCAAATCGGAATTATGATGATTTTAAGACGCTAAGGTAAGGGGCAATTACCTTCATATAAACAGGTTATATACCGCCTGCTGTGAGCTTCAACTTTTTCTAGCAAGCCATCACATTTAACAAAAACACGATTATGTACAGGTATATCTTCAGGTGGGGTGGGGGTGTGCCTGAAAGAAAACAGCTGTTCAAAGTAGCAAAAAAAAAAGACTGCTGTTCAATACATTTCTGCCTAATGCGTCTGGGAATACAGATTGGCGTAAATATATGCAAAGCGAGTTAATCTTACTAATATTATAAACGCGAAAGTTTATATGTATGGATGTTTTTTACTCTTTCACGCAAAAACTACTGAATGGATTTTGATGAAACTTTGGAATAGTACATAGGATACTTTTATCTTGGATGCGAGACGCACAGGACTGGTTACGGACGACAGGATACCCTTTGTACCCAAAGAGTACCTAAGCCCTAAAAAATCACTCAGGGAGAGGGGTGAGGTTTTAAATAATCAATCAAACTTATTTTTAACTTATTTAGTCCTAAAATAATAATATTAATTACTTACCCTTATGAGAACCCTGGCAAATTGTGGTTGGTAGCCTAAAACTCTGGGGTGCCTGAACTTGTCTCTGAACTGATTTACTCTCTCTGCTTCACGCTTGTTCATATAGGGTACGTCTCTGGTCTCTCTCCCTCTCGTATGTACTCTCCGTCGTTTGCAACCCTGGGCTATCTCGAGCATCATCAGTGCAATATATAAAAAGATTAAAAGGTATTTTTTCCACAACATCGTTGCTGGTGACTTGAATTGCGCCATTTTTATTACATATGTGGCCCTGAAATTTGCTGTTACCCAGTGGATAACAAAGACTTTGTTAGTACCTTCGGTGAGATGGAAAATGTAAAATCCATAGTGTAGTTACCTATCGGTGAAAAAATTTTAGCAATCGAACCGGTACTTTCAGAGATTACCTCCAAATAAAAAAATAAAAGAACTGGGCAAGAGCGATTCGGACTCGCGCGTAAAAAAAAGTTTTTTTTTTGTGACGTTACATGAAATTACAGTTTACAGATTTTTTCCTATACTTATGTTATGAGGCCTTGCTTGACCTAGAATCCTGAAATTTGGCATGCCAAATTTCAGGATTCTAGGTCAATGGGAAGTGCCCTATGAATTTTAATTCCCTTGAGAGCCGAAATATACGTTTTTTTCGACATACACGGCCGTAACTTTTTTTTAGTTAACTTAGAAGTTTGATTTTCACAGCTTCACGGGACCGCAGACCGTATATGGTTTTAATTTCACGATACCTCCACGCCTGCCCGAGATAAAGGGTCTTGACAGTCAGACAGACAGACAAGACGGACGGACGGACAATAAAGTGATCCTATAAGGGTTTTTCCTTTTGAGGTACAGAACTCTAAAAATAATAAAAAAAAACAAACTATCTCTTTATAATATTAGAGTAAACAAAGAAAAAACAAAAACTCACCAGTCTAGGGCGTATTACATTATCGTTAGGTCTACTGTATCGCAGTGGGCAGTGGTTCCGTAGTCCCCGCAATGTCTTTCGTCGCTTGAAGACCACGTGGAACAGGACGATGGTGATCGGAAGAAGAGCTATCAACACGTTGGCTATTTTCATTTTCTTGGCTGCCGACAAATGGCTATTTAATTAGTATAATATACAGGGTGTTTGGTGCATCGTGTGCCAAATTGAAATGGTCGACGGGAGTCGGGGGTCATCTGCTATCCTTTCAGACCCCTAAAAACTTCTCATGCCCTGTGGATTTTTTTTCATCGACTTTTTTTGTTTAATGAAAATAAGACCCAAATTTTTCATTCAAATTCAAATTAAAAAAAAAGCATAAGGCGTAGACTCTAAATTTTAATTTTATTTAGATGTGTATTATATTATAGTACTTTTAAATTTAAAATTTGTGACATTAGCTATCTAGATTTTTTTTATTTACATGGCTATTAAAAAAAAACAAAAGCGACCGGAATCTTCAAACTTCCTCAAAAATTCTCTAGTTTATCCTCTTGCTAGTGATGTGCCGCATGCCATAAAAATCTTTTTATTACTTTGTGAATTCGCTAGAATTATGAATCGAGTCATATAGGCAATTAATCTATAATATGTATGTATTTAGAAATATATAAGTATGTTTATCAATTGTCTAGTACTACATAGCACAAGCTCTGCTTAGTTTGGGATGGTGTTGTGTGGAAGTTGTGGAAAAATATATAATTATTATATTATATACCTAACTACCTCACACAAAGAGTAATGGCAGAACCTCGAACAAAGTTTTGCTGGCATACTTTTTTAGCGTCAAGTGATGAAAAATATACAAAATCATATAGATTAAATTTCTAAACAATTTAGTCATGGACATTACTATTAATAGAATCCTCGTATTAAAGATATTCCAATTTATATTTGGTGAGATTACGGCAGGAAGATGATGGAAGTTGGTGAGATTACGTAGTACTTCCTTATGAATTTTAAAAATTAATAAACGCATTTTTGAACGCAGGACAAGATTAAGAACAAAGAACAATCCATGATTATTTACAATCGTAAAAAATCTAATCAAATAATTTCGCCGGTATATCATCATGGTGAAATTTATGTAGACACTCAATAATTTCATCAACAATTTCCTTGCCGTTGTTCTTTGTTGGAACAGCACCCTAAAAGTAAAGGAATGAAAAACTCTCACCCTTTTAGGTTTAGGATATATTACTTCAATTATGGGTCCTGTATACGTGCAGGGGTTGATATTGAGCGAGTCTGGAGGCCGGGGCTTGAACATGCGACACCCGGTGACGTGGATCAGTACCAAACTCAGCTGTAGTAGAGCTATCAACCACTTTACAAGATTCATATTCCTTCAAACTAATAAGCCTGATGGACAGATACATAAAATAACAATAAAAATAAGTCTTTCAAAATAACAATACAATAAAGTCTTTCTAAATAACAATACAATAAAGTCTTTCTAAATAACAATACAATAAAGTCTTTCAAAATAACAATACAAGAAAGTCTTTCAAAATAACTATACAATAAAAAGTTCAATAATAGCAAAATTTAAAATCTTTAAAGTAGCGGCCAAAAGGTCCAACGCGTAGACGCAATGCTGCAATTTTGCCAGAGAGATACTGACATCTGACGCTGGTCTTTAAATGAATCTTTAGATACAAGTGACTGAGCAGATAGTTCCGATGGTATGGTTGGCGCAGTGGTTAAGACGGAGTGGTTGCTGTGCTGAGGCTTGCGGACGGCGAGCAATGGGTAGCTCGCCGTCCGACCGTCGGGTAACCGTCCCGATAGAGCCAAATCGTCGTCGACGGCGCGTAGTATTCCACGCGCGCCTCAAGGAGATGTCAGCAAATCGTAGGGGCCTAGCAGGGTCGAAGACTACTAGGGCCATGGGTTAAGTGAAAATGAAACCCGGGGCCCTGGAACGCAAGGCAAAGAAGGAATAAACGAGTGGGTTTTAGTCAGTAAAAGTCTGACTCGCCCTCCTACTGCACCCAAACGCGGGAGATGTCATTAGATACGTCTTTATGAGATTTTCTTTTTTGCAACTTTTATACTTACAAATGAATAATTGAATCAAATTCAGATAAAAATATACTGTAAACCGATGGAACCAGAGACTTCAGAAAGTATACTCACTCTAGCTTTGTATTTGTATTTTTATATATAATTCACTCAAGCTTTGAATATCAATTGGTCTGGGAGCTGTTACAAATCTCTTCAGTGGGGTGCAAGTAGGTTGTCATTGTAAATAGTTAAAGTGGAAACAGGCTTGGTAGGTATAGTGCAAAAATAACAGTTAAAAGCAGAGAGGTAGACCATTGGAGTGATGGAAAGATAAAATAAAAAGAAATGTAAAAGATGTTGGATGACTAAAGCAAAATTGAAATCCAGGAATTGGAAAAAAAAGGAGCCTAGTAAATATTACTTGTTGTATTCATTCGGTAAATAAAGTGGCTATAATACCTTTACACCACTAATTTTTAATTAGTACAAATACTTAAAGGGCTTGTTAGAAAAGGTCTAGTTTTTATTTAAGTAAAATCTCAATAAATAATATTCATAAACAGCAAAGTATGAGCGTTTGTTTATATCCCAAAATGTCACTCAATTTATGGAAATATTATACGATTAATGTATCAACGAATGGCGATCAAAATAAAATAAAAACACTGCGTGTAGTATTTTCTATTAGCAAATGTTTTGGAATATGTATTGATTCAATTATGAATTTACCAATTATGACAAATTTTCGTGGACAATTTTGGGATTTCGTTTTTTTTTTTTACTTTTAACTATACAAATATGATTAGTAACGGGTACGGATAGCGCTCCATTTTTTTTGTACTAATTAAAAAATAGTGGTACATACAATAAATATGTGTATTTACCCTTGAACAACAAGGTTTTATCGTGGTCCCGGACCGACTACCAGCAGCTCCAGAAGATGATCCAGATTGTTTTTTCTTGCAAGCCATCACATTAAACAGTAATACTACTAAGTATAAAAATATTGTTAAAAGCGACATTTTTCCTGAAAACAATACAAATTAGCTGTAAAACTTAGTAAAAGACAGGAATCAATCAAGAGATAATGTAACATAGTCGACGGGTAAAGTGCATAAACAACCTGTTAATGTTCCCTCTGCTGGGACTCAGGCCTCCTCTCTAGGAGAGGGAACGGGCCGTAATCCACCACGGGGGCCCAGTGCGGATCCGAATTTTTAGTTCTAGGAGATGCCGGTTCGGTAAGAAAAGATGGATGGATTGTGTGAAGTGATATGAAAGAAAAGGAGCGAGTGACAGGGCAGAATGGAAGAAAAAAACGTGTTGCGCCGACCCCAAATAACACGGGACAAGGGCAGGAAGATGATGATGATGATGTATTTTTGTTTATGAAGTGTACAATAAAGAATATAATAAATAAATAATGATGGACATGCCGGTTTTCTTTTGATGTTTTCCTTCATCATTTGTGAGTAATGGTGATGAAATGAACACAAATAATGCGTTTGGCTGAATTCAAACCCGCGACCAACTTGGGAAATGTCAACACTTTTTTAATAATAATGCATGGACACAACCTTGTAGCCAGGATTAACCATCAGCAACTTGCTTTGAAATACTCTCGTGAAATCAGAAGTGCCGTACTGCAGGTATGAGCCCGACCCAGTTCTTGATAATGGTCATATCACTTTGTACTGGGATCGATCCATCATCACTGACAGGAGTATTGTAGCCAATAAGCCTGATATAGTGGTGGTGGACCGAAGCGAGAGGCGTGCAATGATTGTTGACATATCCGTCCCACATGACGGGAACCTCGTGAAAGCCGAGAAAGATAAACAAATCAAGTATATTGACTTGGCTCGCGAGGTTGTCGACATTTGGGATGTGGACTCGGCGATCATTGTGCCGATAGTCGTGTCGGGCAATGGCTTAATAGCCAAGAGCCTCGACCAACACCTTAGGAGGCTCGCGTTAGGCGGCTGGATCAAGGGCTTGATTCAGAAAGCGGTACTCCTGGACACGGCTCGCATTGTTAGGAGGTTCCTTTCTCTGGAGCCCTGACCGCCGGTAGCTTGGACCCTGTTCCCGATACCGGTGGGATGCTGTTTTTGATATTTTTAAATGTTTTATTTTTTATTTTTGAAATATTTAAAAATGTAACTAATATGTTTATATAAGTGAAATAAATGGAATAATAATAATAATTTATTGAAACAAAAAAAAAATATACATTCAAACACTTACAAACAACACATAGAACGAACAGATATAAGAGAACAAGAACAATTAGAGTCAGAAGTAACAAGTAAGTATTTGTAATGAATCTGGTACTCAAGGAAAGATTTAACTTGTGTTATGGGTACCAGGGTTCTCACGCTATTTTATCATTAATAGAATATCAGAAGGCAAAAAGCTCCAAAGCCAAAAGCCAAACGGTAAAAATCAAAATTGAGCCTTTCATTTGATGTGTGCATGTGATGTTGTGTGTTGTGTGACTTTGTGAAGTAGTGTAATGTTTGTGCACAGAGTGTTCATGTGTAGGTCGTGTATTACTGAGATTATAACCTCAAGAGCTCTTCGGTTTTATTATAACTCTGCAACAGTAACCAGTCATAAACCTTTCTCTTACATTCCTGTAATTTAGATCTATAAATAGAGCAATATTTGTTGGTTTTATTAAAGTGGCTTCCGATACCGTAGAAATGTCTCCGAGCAAGTGCCGTCCTACAGATTGGAGTAGGGCATATACCCTATAGCGTTGGCGCTTATCTCGAATACTGGCATCGTAGTTCAGCGACATGTAGTTCGGTGGTCTAGTGTGTAATTACATGTAGTACATACTAGACCACCATTCCTTAACGTATATCTTAAAGTAAATATATATAGGTCATAGATGTGTGTAGATTCACGTACACATCGTCTGTGTGCGTAAGCTTTGACATCGAGTGCTTCGAGTTTAAGCGTAAGCACGCAGATGCGTATGTGAACCTGCTCACATATGCAAGATGATGAAATTACTTTGGTGAGAAAAAAATGTACGTGAACCTGCTCACATATGTAAGATGAAGCTGCTTTGGTGAGAAAAAAATTAACGTGAACTACACACATTTAAGATCAAGCTGCTTTGGTGAGAAAAATCTAAACTACTACCACAAGCTCTGTTTAGTTTTGGAAAAAAATATTATGCTACACATTTTGAATTTATTTTAAATTCTTTTAACGTCAAAAATTTTCTTCTAGATTTCTCTAGTCCCTGTTAACAACACACAAACTAAAGTGGTGACTGGGAAAAAAATAGGAACCACTCATCTAAAAGCTTAAACTTGATACTTAACTAAACTAGTACGTACCTAGTAGCCTTTAAAAAACCACGAGAGAAAAAATGACATCTTACCCTGACCACCCGGACTGGATTATGCTCGTAACCTAAATTATGGCGGGATCTGAACCATTCCATTCTTCTCCGTCTACGATTATTATTTGCTTTGCAACTCTGGGTGACGTCAAACATATTAAGTGCAATTTGCAGGAACGCCAGCACGAAATCTTTTAACCACATTTTATTTTTATCCAAAATTCTGCAGCTCTTCATGACCATTTATTCTGAAATTTCGCAAGACTTTTGTTGAGGTGAGTTAGAAAATTCAAAAACTAGAACAGACAGGGCAACTGGGCACGCTAGGTTGCCTTCTGTGGTATTTCCGCAGAGTTAACAAAGATACCCCAAAAAACCTAAAAAAAATCCATTGCTAGGCTCGCGTCTGACCACTATCTCAACTAGTGGAAAGCGACAATGTGGTCGACGATGGAGCATGCTTGCTTAGAAGTAACCTATTCACTCAAGACCCTTATGCTTCAGCTACCAGGAAACAGACTCCAGCAGGGAATTCCACTCCCTAGCTGTGTACGCACAATGGATGTGTTCCCAAAACGTTTTTTGCGTATGGGTGGGATGTGCGCCATGTATCGGTGGCGGTGGCGCAACGCTGCACGTCTGGTGGCCTAATGCTAGAACGGGCTTGGCGGAATTAAGTTATGCAATACCGACGCAGCCGATAGACATCTATCTGCCTTACACTGCTTGTAAGGGCTAGCGCACATATGGCCGAGCGAAACTCAGAGCATGCGTGCGAAGTTTTTTAACCGAAAGACATTAAGCAAATTTCTACCCAAGATTGCTTGAGTAGTCATGAGAGCGCGAGTCTTTGCAAATATGCACAGCATCGTCGTATTAGTTTTTCAAGAAGTGGAATATGAAGAAAAAAAGAAGAATTAAATACGATTGTTGACAACAAAATGGCGGCTCCGAGTCGTACCGCGACGCGAGTTAGTTTCAGCGCGCCCGGCTACTGAAAGCGGATGGAGGAATATCGCGCACGCTCGCGATACTTTTCGCATGTAGTCGATTCGATGCTCTCAGAATTTCGTTGTTGAGTTATGGATTTTGGATATTATTTCAACGAGAACAATATCGATCATAGTTTCGACGCTTCGCCATATATGCGCCGACCTAAGTTCCGGCTGTGGGCTCATGGATCTTGGATTATTTAAATTAGGTATTTAAAGTATTTACCTAAACGTCGGTCGGCCTCTTCTCTTGCCTGCACCTGGGGTTAGCTGCGGTGCAGTCGGTGTATTCGTGTTTCACCCAACAACCCATACATGTCTCGAGATAGGACAGCAGAAGAGTTACTATTAACACCACCACCTCTTGATAGAATGTTTTATCCATCGCAAATAGCAAAAGGATCTACAAATGGTCATAATTTGAAAATGATGTACTGATCTGAATATTGAATGACTTATGGAAACGGCCCTCAGTTCCTGTAATATAAGTTTTCCCAGGTCGGCCGGTGCAAAAACAATCTGGCCAAATGGGGTTCCTCGACCCATCTCTAGTGCCAGTGTGGAGCTGCTTCACAGAACATGCGTCACCTGCTATGCTGCTGATCCTACACAATCATCTGCACATTTCAGGATTATACGAGGCTAGTAACAAAGCTGTACAGGTTGTCAAATACAGGTCAGAAAACAAATTTTTAGATTCCATCGACAGGAAAAAAAAAAATCCTCTAATTTATGTAGGTAGTGACGATAATTATGGTATTTTTGCGACTCAGACTTAGTGGTCACCGCGGCTCAGTCCGACTGTCTCTCCCGCTTCAGAGTGGGATAAGTTATTTGATTATTCTTAGTTCATCGTCATCATCATCATTTCAGCCGAAAGACGTCAACTGTCGGACATAAGCCTCCCACGTAGCACCGCCGTGAAATCGTAGGAGCGATTGGCGGCAGCGATCTCTCGCGCCGGGCCGCGGGTACAGGCCATGGTCCGAAGCGAGGAGGAGTGGCAGGCTGTCGCCTCCACGTGCGAAGCAGCAATGCTAGCAAAGGAGGCGGCCACACGCGCGGGTGTATGCCCCTCACGCGCCAGTCACCGGGATCCCGACTCTGATTTCCAACAATCATAGGTGCAGGCTTGCGGACGGCGAGCAATGGGCTGCTCGCCGTCCGACCGTCCGGTAACCGTCCCGACCGAGCCAAATCGTCGTAGACGGCGCGTAGTGTTCCACGCGCGCCTCACGCACCTAAAAAAAAAGCCTTCCACGTGCATCTCCATCGAATGTTTTCTGTGGTTTTTCAATTTTAATTTTTTTTACTGGTATCCATTATGTCTAAATGTTTATTTTTTTGTTACGTCCAGTAATGGACGTCTTTCAGCGGAAATAAAGGTGATGAAGACTGGCATATACAATCTTGATATGAGAAATCTTACTATTGAATGCCATGCGGTAGATGATGGCGTAATTACACTTGGACGAGTTGGCCCGTTTTCGGACCACTAGTCCAACCTTATTTATCATTGTTCGTTTCATCGTTTCATTTACCCGAATTTTAATAACCGACAACAGTTTTTCTTTCATTTTTGTCAGTGTTTGTTTCAAAACCACAAATCGCTAACCTGCATTAATTGGTGTATCTAGGGTTCCTTTTTAGAGAGGGGGTGGTGGCCACCGAGGCACCGACTGCCTGATTTTCGTGTGAATTTGGTGTTCACCATTGAATTTTGAATCGGTATCCCAAAATCCTAGGGTGGGTATTAGAACGGTGGGCTAGGGCCACTCAACCCCCTCTAGCCCTCTATATAGGTCTATGCCTGCATTTCAGTACGATGACCAGTGTAATTAATGCATCGGATGCCCTAATTCGAGTGTCTTTTGTTCACCCTAATACGGTCCAGGACCGAGTGTACTGCACCACAAGGAAATTTTACCAATATTTATTTCTTGCAAGGTGCATTATTTTCAGAGCAAGTAACTTTCTTAGTACCACAGCCGAGTACTTCGAGGAATAGGGTAGCCAGCAGGTAGAGGAGGAACAGTACGCGTTCCCAGGGAACTGACATCATACTCTGAAATAAAGCTGATTATTTAGTGACTATTATTTAGGCCTCAGATACATTAGGGGACCAAATGTCCCCTAACATGACGCGCAACGCTCTAGCTACGTGACGCCGCAACGTTGCCAAGTGCCCCGCAACTTTTTACAACGCATTCATGTAACGCCGGACATGTTGTTGAATAATTTGACAGCGTTACGCATCATGTTGGAGGACATTTCAACCCGTAATGTATCTGAGGCTCAAAAACTATTATGTGCGCCCTAAAAGGGCTCATAATTGTATTTAGCTATAAGCCTGTTTGTTACATCTAAGAGCACTCTGGAATGCAATAAACGAATATGAATATGAGGATATTTGTAAAATTTGTGTAGAATATGTAGAGAAGTCAGATAATTATGTTCCTGGAAGACTTAGTGAAGATTTATATACAACTAGCTTCTACCAGCGGCTTCGCCTGCGTTAAAGTTGGTTTCTTCATACAAACTTTGGACCCCACCCCTGTTTCACCCCCTTAAAAGTTGAATTTCTAAAAATCCCTTCTTAGTGCTCACCTACGTCATAAAAGGAAGCCCTGTGTAAAATTTTACATTTCTAGTCCCAGTATTTTCGGCTGTGCGTTGATATGTCAGTCAGTCAGTTTCTCCTTTTATATATATAGATAAAGGGAGATCACAGATAGGAAAAAGTGAGTGAAGCAAGATGAATCGATAAGGATTTTTGTGAAATTAACTTTGAAACATTTTGAGTGCAATTTAAAAATGTATCCCTAAGCAAACTAAAGATGATGTCGAAGCAAAATGTAATTAATTTAAGGGTGAATTTGTGGTATGTAGTGGTCCTTGGCGCAAATGAAAGATTGCCAAGTAGTTTCAAATACCTATGTATTTTGGTTTGTCAAGTAACTTTGAAGTGTCTTTGAAATTATGAAAAATAATAAAAAGGTACTTACAAAAGGAGTGTTTGCTAACTTCTAGGTATATTTTATGTCACTCGCCATTTCAGGTCATGCAGCCACCTTCCCTCTGCAAACGAAAAAGAATCGATTTGAGTCGTTCCACCGAAATACAGAAACTAACCCCCGATTTCTGAATTAAGCATTTAAAGTTGAGTATTTCTCAAACTCTACTTTAGCCTGAAAACTTGTCAAAATTTGGCGTTAAAGTACGGTTTGAGACGTACTTAACTCAAAATACTCAATTCGGAAACCCGCCCTAACTAGCTAAAGCAAGAACTAAGTACAGATTAACGCTAAAATAAAAAAAGTACAAATAAAACTACAAGGTGGAATTTGACCCAAATCAATACTTTACGTTTGCAATGGGAACGAAAAATTACACAAAAAAGAAATAAATATTAAGGAATCATATTTTTTTTTGCATAGTTATTTTACAGATCGAATCTACAAGTTGAGTAATGGAAAATTGTACTATAATGTTTTAAACATTATTTAATTAGATCGTTCTTGATCGGGTCTGTATCAATTTTTTGATCTAATTTTTTAAAAACTTGGTGAGTCTGCCACACATCAATGTTGCTATTTACTCTTTCCATTTTCCTGAATTGCTTCCAACAGTAATAATTATCCCAGCAACTGTCTGCAACCCACAAGTTTCCAAAGTGTTTGAACATAATGTCGTGACGAGGTGTCCATAGATAGGTAGCTACTATTCTCAATCGATTTTTCGATTCATCTTCTTCTCTAGTATCTGTAGGGGCCTCGTCTGCAAGGAGCGCGACCAGTACAGGGAAGTTCTTTCTTCTTGGAGCACGAAGACGTGCCCACGATCAGCAGAGAGAATAGAGCAAATAAAACTGCATAAAGACGGCTCAAGGAGAATTTAGCCATTATCAGCAACTAGAACAAAAAAAGGTTACTTTATGTTCAGAATGACACAGCAGGATAGTTAAGAGAATAGACGTGGTGACTGACGAAAAAGAAATGAATGACACATGGATGTAGCATAGCATAGCATAGTCGGCCTTATAATGTTCCCACTATTGGAACTCAGGCCTCCTCTGTAGGAGGGGGAATGGGCCGTAATTCACCATCGAGGGCCCAGTGTGGGTTGGTGGATGTCACATGTCTTCGAATTTTTGGTTCTAGGACATGCCGGTTTCCTCACAATGTTTTCCTTTAACGTTTTGAGAGCAGTGGTGATGAAATAAATTACACAAAGTAACGCGCTTGACTGGGTTTGAACCCGTGACCTACAACTCGTTAAGTCGGGGGTTACCACTGCTCACATGGATGTGTTTGTAGATAAATGATAAATGATATTAATTCTGCAAATAGGTTTATAAAACACTTTTACCCGTAATTTTTTTTTTTTGTCATTTTAAACTAGATGACGCCGGTGTTTCCTAGCTGACTACTCTGAAAAGAAACACCGGAACAAACTCAGGGGTCAAAGTCTCTTTTAAAGTCCATACAGTAAATATGTAATGGTCAAATCACAAGAGAACCATGCAGAGAGAATATGAAGTGAACGTTCTTCATGATATCTCCGCTGACTTTCAACACCACGGCCCTGAACGCAAAAGGGAACGGAACGAGCACAAGTGGGCTTTAGTCAGTAGAAGTCTGACACTCCCTCTCGCTCCGCGTGAGCGGGAGACGTTATTTGATATTTCCCACCCACAAAACAAAAAAAAAAACCAACGCCAGAAGGAAGCATCGGGCAAATTTTTTGCTAAAAGATGAAAAAGCTTTCTTATAAAAAAAAAACTAGACCAACCAAACATTTCCGACATTGAGTAACCCGACAAACCGACAGACAGCAAAGCCCCTTGTTATCCATTTTATAAGCATCGTGTCATCGGTTGGCTCGGTGCGCGGGCGCCGTTTGAAAATAAACAACGCGCTGAATCAAACGATTGGTATTAATCATATGGCTTGAACTAATTACCGCTTTGAACATAGTAGAAAAATAAAAACGGGAATCGGATGCGATGATTTGATGAAGACGAGGTCTAGTCAGAGATATTGGTCAAGGTTTGCCTTAATGGATTATAATTTATTGATAAAGAAGCATTTGTTTAGGATGTTGTATACATAGCATAGCATAGTCGGCCTTATAATGTTCCCACTGTTGGGACTCAGGCCTCCTCTCTGGGAGAGGGAATGGGTCGTAATCCACCACGCGGGCCCAGTGCGGGTTGGTGGATGTCTCATGTTTTCGAATTTTTGGTTCTAGGACATGCCGGTTTCCTCACGATGTTTTCCTACACTGTTTTGAGAGCAGTGGTGATGAAATAAATTACACAAAGTAATGCGCCTGGCTGGGTTTGAACCCGCGACCTTCAACTCGTAAGTCGGGGCTGTTACCACTCGGCCACCACTGCTCCTATGTTGTATACATATAGAAGTTACTAGAGTAGGCGTGGACCAATCATAGTGAATGATGAAGAATTTGTTAAGGATTGGTGGTAAATTATTTATCTAAGATTAGTATAAATGAAGGTGTACACTTTTGTCATAAAGAGACAAGCAGCTTTGTGGTCCAACAACCCATAAGAAGTCCGCTCCAAAAAAAATGATTGCAAACAGTCAGGACACTGAGAACAGCAAAGGCGGTCTAACTGGCCTCCACAATCCAGTAACTGGGACACACGATTTCCCTTACCCAGACTGGTGCGAAATTTTAGAACTTCTGACTAATCATATTGACTGACAAAAATCTACAAATGGCATCAAAGAAACTTCATGAAAGATGAATTTTGTGTGAAAGATGATATGGCCAAAAAGGAGATGATTATTGTGATGATAGCGAATGAGATGAGAGATATGTATGTGGGAGAAGAGGGCATGATGTACCGACCACAAATAAATTGAGATCAGGGCAGGAGGATGATAAAGAAGATAATATAAAATAGAATAGTCTTCTTACCGTTTTTTTACTTGGTACACGGCGCCGGTTGTCTGCAAGCGATGTATACTTTCTTAGTGCACGCGGTGACCAGCCCGAAGAGTGATAGGATGCCAGCAAGGAAGAACAGCACAGCCTTCTGAACGCCCATGGTCTAGCGCCTCATGGTAGTGGCGGCGGGAGAAGTCCTGCAAGCGTGAGCGGCCATGGCTCGGCCTTACAGCGGATAAAACACGGGCGAAGGTAGGGAAATGATAATGAAGGATTCAAAACCAGGAATTAGAAAATGTGTTAAGGACTACCCGTTCCTGACAGGGGTCTTCGTGTATGTTCTTATTTCCCGGGTTCCCAAAACATGCTAGCACTAGGAACAGTAACATTTTAGTTGGTAGAAATACGAGAATCTTCCGTCCTACCCAGAAGGATGAAGATTCCCCATAAAACAAGGTATTATTTATTAACCCTTGTGTCCATGACTTTAGGCAAAGAAGATACAGTATAGTACGAGTATATTATTATGCTACCTGTGTGTTCTTTCATGGTTAATAAACTAGTCATAAAAGAATTATAAACTGATTCAAGGGTTCAAGTAGATGGCCCCACGGGCAAGAACTCGTCGAGCGTTGAGTGCTTGTGAGTAACTTGGTAATAAAATATCCGCAGTAAAGGTTTTTAAGAACTTTAAAGTTGAATGCAGCAGAATACTTACTTTTTACATTTTTACCACATACATAGGGAAGAAATTGCACGTTTCTAAAAATTGCGAATAGATGGCGCTTTCTGATGTTTTGTTTATTACTATTTTCTCATTGTTTTGGAATAAATTAAAAAATTCAGAGGCCTATATTTTTCATCACTTATAATACGATAAATATAATAAATACATGTTTCTGAATTGTTGCGTCGCATCTGAATTATCGATTTGGGTCAACTTCTCAAACTAAAAAAATCACTATACTTTAGCTAAGATCTATAAGCTCACCTGTTTAGATATTGGTTGCAATGGATGATAAAGTTTATATTTTATTACTGTGAATTTTGTTTTGTGGTTTTTGCTAAAGTTTGACTTGGTTGCAGATTTGATTGGTCTGCCAGATGGAACTGTTCATTTTGAATTAAATGACAGTGAAAACTGGCCAGTCTCTACTGTCATTTATTTGCATCACAACTTGAAAAAAGGTTGGAAGCTAAGAAAAGAGGCCTCCATCGGTCATGATCGTTTGGGCACGCCATAAACATGGCTCTTTGAGGAGTGGATCGAGACACTTCAAGGTCCTTTGCCTTGCGTATGATGCAGGTCGTCACCGGACATGGTAAGTTCGGGAGGTTCCTTCACCTGATTTGTGCTGATGAAATACCGCGGTGTCACCATTGTGCGGACAGCTCGGAGGAGACGGTGGAGGTGTGCTCCGCTCGGGTGGAGTACAGCTGTGACCTCATGGTGGCGTTTGCCGGCGGCGACCACTCGCGCCGGATTCTGATTCATGGTCCGGAGTGAAAGAGAATGGGCAGCGGGCGCCTTGTTCTGCAAAGCAGTAACGCTAGTGAAGTACGCGAAGTAAGTATAGAGTAAAATTAAAATACAGTAGGTAGAATACATTGGTGTGGCAAAATTTAGTAGATTAAGTACCTACTTATAAAAAATAACTGCATGATCTGTGCAAAGCCAAAAAGGCGCCTAACTCAGCATATGACCCACCCACACCACTTAAAAAAAAGTAATTAAGTAAACTTCCTTTTGCTGCCAGTAAGTTTCTTTTAATATCTATATTTAGTTTTTATTTTTACTTTGTTTACATTGTTCTCACATGATAGCGACAAGAAACAAGTAACAGAGATATTTGTAATTACATAACATGATTGAAAAGAGTGTCCATGGAGTTTCTTGCACATTCTTCTCCATAGAGATCTACGCTTTGGAATGTGCAATTAGCATCATTTTTTTCTGACTGACTTAGAAGTAAGTCAGTCACATGATGATGTGACATTTCAAAAGTGCCTGTAAATGGTTTATCTATATATATAAAAGGAGATACTGACTGACTGACATATCAACGCACAGCCGAAACTACTGAGACTAAGACCGTGAAATTTTGCACAAGGTTTCCTTTTATGATGTAGATGAGCTGATGAAACAGGGGTTCAAAGTTTGTATAGAGAAACCTTCTTATCCGCGGCCGAAACCGCTGGTAGAAGCTAGTTTAAAATATAATGGTTTGAATCTTTGCCTGGCATTTAGAGAAAATCAATCTTGAAGCATCTAAACATGGACTAGAATAAATAAACATCTTTCTCATCTTTCTAAAGCTTAGACTGTATTCATGATAACTACCAAGCTCTATGGAAACGCTTTAAACAAAAATAGCATCTAGTTTATGGCTTAATGTTAACAACGTCGTTAAAGAGATGGCTTCACCCAGCCTCAAGAAATGGCTTCAGTTGTATTTATCTACTTGTAGATGTGCTGTGAACTTTATGATGAACTTACTATTTCTTTCCGAAGTCTATACTGACCCACGGTTGGACAAATAAAAATGTTTATTATCAGGCATCAAGTCCCATGGTGTGTTAGTACAGATTTTAATTAACTTGGTGCAATTATAAACTATCTGGAAATCAAAATGGTTTATCAAGCTCCAACGGAACTTCGCCTCAGCTTCCGTTACTGCGAAAGTTCCGTAAGAAATTGTAACTCCGCCTTCGCCTTCGCGTCCACCTCCGCAATATTTTTGCGGGGTTATAACGGAGTTTTATTTACATCATAATCATAGAACAATACCGCGCGAGAAGCCGGCCGCGTGTTGCATGTGAAATAGTCAAGAATCAGCGTGTGCGCGGTGAGAACGCGATCAAGGTGGGGGCGGGGCGTATGTCAATTTGACATGACAGGGATCCAAGTTTTATTTACGTTATAATCATAGAACAATACCGCGCGAGCAGCCGGCCGCGTGTTGCGTGTGAAATAGTCAAGAATCAGCGTGTGTGCGGTGAGAACGCGGTCAAAGTGAGGGCGGGCGTATGTCAATTTGACATGACAGGGATCCAAGTTTTATTTACGTTATAATCATAGAACAATACCGCGCGAGCAGCCGGCCGCGTGTTTCATGTGAAATAGTCAAGAATCAGCTTGTGCGCGGTGAGAACGCGATCAAGGTGGGGGCGGGGCGTATGTCAATTTGACATGACAGGGGGGATCAACCTGAGGAATTTCTTCGATTCGTAAGTCCGTTGTGATGTTATTACGCCTTCGCCTCTTTTAACCTCCGCATCCACCTCCGCTAAGATGGCCTCCGTTACAACCCTATTCAGAATCATCATGTGCAAGTAGTAGCTCTGTGGTCTTACCATGACGTATTAAAATATCAGTAGTAAGATAGAGAAAGGGGCATGGAGCAGTACACCCTATATGTCTCCATCCCTTTAACCGTTCAGTTTAGGTCGTCAATTGGATCGTGTTAAGAGCTCGTGGCCTTTCTTCGGTTTGACTTATTACATGAAAGTTGAAATGACTAGTTTTTCTTCTTACGTCAGCTTCATTCAGATTCCCAGAACAATTTTTCATAATTTCTATGTAAGGGCTCTTCCTAGAAACGTTAGAGGTGACGTCAGATAGCCGTTTTGTTTGAATTGCCAAGTGAACTTTTTCACGTAATATAATAACTGGAAAATTTATGAATCGCAGTCTATAGAATCTGTACTCTGAAGGAAATATTTTGTGGATAAGTTTGTACAAACTAATTTCTGGATATTCTTTCTTTTCTTTTTAGGCTTCCGTACCTCATAAGGAAAAACGAAACCCATATAGGATCACTTTGTGGTCCGTCCGTCTGTCTGTCAAGACCCTTTATCTCGAGAACGCGTGGAGGTATCAAGTTGAAATTAAAACCACATACTCAGGTCTGCAGTCCCTTGAAGCTGTGAAAAAATCAAACATCTGAGTTAACGGAAAAAATAGATAGGCCGTCTATGTCGCAAAAAACGTGTATTTCGATACTCTCAAGGGAATCAAAATTCACAGGGTACTTCCCGTTGTCCCAGAATCCTGAAATTTGGCATAAAGTAAGATCTAATAACACAAGTATAGGAAAAAATTAGAAAACTTGCAGTTACCTTACAAAAAAAACTTTTTTTGCGATTCGGAAAAATCTTCATAACTCAATTCGTGAATTGAATTATTTTCATAGGTAAGTTTGTACGGAACCCTCAGTGCGCGAGGATCTGACTCGCACGTGCCCAGTTTTTTTTTACATTGGGTAGTCATCAAATAACTCCTCTTGTTCTGTGTGGAGCGAGGAGTGTCAGAATTTACTGACAGTCCCTCTCGCTCACTTATTTTTTTTTTGACTGACCGACATTTTAACAATTCAAAAGTGCCCGTAATTGGTCTATTTGAAATAAACGTTTCTAATTTCTGATTTCTGCTCCTTCAGTTGCCCTTTGATTTGAAGGACAGAGTAATTTTTTTGAATAATCCCGCAGCCTGCTCCAGTGCTCGGTTCCTGAGTGCCTTGGGAACGAAGCTGCTACAAAGAACTATTAAATATAATATAATTAGACTCAGCAGGTACATCTCTACCTATACAGTATTGAATATTGAATGCTACAACGTTTCCTGGTCGTATCTTCTCGATTATGTAAAGTTATGTGTAACTGGGGAATAAACTTGGTATACGTTGCGCGTCATGCATAACCCTATTTCAGCTTTACCTGCCATTTGTACAAGAATTTTTAAGTTCTCAGTAGCTAGGGAATAAAGTTCAATTTTAAGTTCAATCTTATGTTACACTAGTGCCCCGCCAAGGCTTTGCTTGGCTGCAAAATGTACACACAAACTGGGGTGGTTTAGTGATCATTCTGTTGGCGAAAACTGCATCAAGATTCTTTGCGTGATTTAGGAGGAACTAGCGAATAAACCGACAGACTTTTTTTTTATTATAGAGATACATGGGTAGGTAGGGCCATGGGCGGACTTATGTAAAGGTAGCCCGTGAGTTCTAGGACGTAAAGGGCAACTGAAGGAACATAGGTGTAGTTTTAGTAGTAGTAGTAGTGTTAGTAAACTTACTCGCCCTCGCGCGCCACCCTAGAGCGAGAGAAGTCATTAGATGATTTCCCACTTAAAAAAAACCTACATAAGTAACACCATCATTCATCATTTCAGCCGAAAGACGTCCACTGTTAGAAATAGGCTTCCCCCAATTGGCGCCATAACGACCGGTCCTGTGCGTCTCGCATCCATCGGATTCCCGCGACCATCACCAGGTCATCGGTCCACCTTATTAGGTCTTCTGATGCTGCGTCCTCCGATACGTGGTCGCCATTCCAGAACTTTTCGTCCCCATCGACTATCTGTTCTACGAGCAATGTGCCCTGCCCACAGCCTCTTAAGTTTGGCGATTCTTCGGGCTATGTCGGTTCTACAGTATATCTCGAGATATTTCTGTGTATTTAGGATACGAATGATTGAACGATTACAGCTTTTTCAACTTAGGGCCACATATATCTATCATTCAGTCGTTCATCGATGATATTGATCAACGTCGGTCGACTAGTTTGGTTTTACTATCAACTTGTAAAAGCTTGTCGTGAGATTTCGTATTTACTTAGTTTGAAAATTGAAATCAATCAGTTCAAGTTATTGTGGTTCTAACTTTATTGCACATATCATTTTGACTGGCCTGTTGGTCTAGTGGTTAGTGGCCCTGACTGCTATGCCGGAGGTCGTGGGTTCGATTCCCACCCAGGACAAATGTTCGTGTGATGAGCACGATCATTTGTTCTGTGTCTGGATGTAATTTATCTATATATGTATGTATTTAGAAATATATAAGTATGTTTATCAGTTGTCTAGTACCCATAACACAAGCTCTGCTTAGCTTGGGACTAAACGGTGTTGTGTGATAGTTGTGGAATATTACAAAATAAAAAAATAAAAAATTATTGCACACACATTCACATCTTTTAAGCTTAATTACAATAAAAAACTAAAAAAAAATAAAAATAAAAACACTTAACTTATTAAAACTATTAAACAACATTAGTTTTAGTATATATATGCGATACAGGAAACACGTGTCTAGTCATCATCATCATCATCATCATTTCAGCCGAAAGACGTCCACTGCTGGACATAGGCCTCCCCCAAGTGTCGCCACAATGAACGGTCCTGTGCATCTCGCATGTGTGTGTGCATCTCGTGTCTAGTATTTTCTTGTAAAGAATCTATGTACAAAATTTCATAACTGTATCATGAAAAATCACAAACTAATAAGCTTGTTATGTTACCTGGTTGTGCGCACGAATACATGGTCACCGGGCCATCCGGGTGACTGAGGGGTTGTTTCGCACCCCCTCAGTCACCCACTCGCACCTAGCTATGCGCTGGCGCCTAATGCCCGCTATGAACTGCCGTGACCTGTATTGTACTTAGTATCGGTGGTGTCCAACTTGTGACCCTTTTTAAATATTTTTTGGGAAAGAATATAATAATGGTGTAATAATTATTGGAATCGATTCAGTTACTGATTCTGAACTAACTATATTCAGGTTTCGCATATACAAAAAACATTGTATACAATAAAGGCAATAAACCACTTCTACCTAAAATATGGTGTCAAAAAATTCTTCCGCATAATTGTCGACTGGAAGTGTATCCAAAAGACTGTTTGCTTTGATTTTAGTCCGAAACTCCCTCTCGTTCCACTCAGAGCGAGAGGAGTCATTCTATGGCGTCCATTACACAATAGGTTTTGCTATCAGTTTTGCCATAGTCAAATTTTTTGACTGACGAAAAACCTACCGTGTAATGCGATGACTGACGTTTGCATGACGAAAAACGTATGACGATAAAAATCCTCATTCAAACATCGTTCATGATTGATGGTTTTGATTGACGTCTGCATGACCGAGTAATGGACGCCTATACCTTCCCACCAAATAAAAAGCCGCTGGTACTCGTAGGTAAGTTAGAAACATTAAATCATCATTGGATTTTGTGAAATTGAATTATTTTTATCACCGGAAACCGCACGGTCTAACATTCAGCATTTCACATCAACCGCTGTGTTTCCACTATAATAACTGCTAAAAATAAACAATCTTTCAGCACTCACATTAATAAAAATGGTTCGAGTAAAAAACTGGTGTAATTAATTATGGAACACATTACTATCGCATTGTTTATACTAGTTAATCTAAATAACGACATATTTTTCAACAAAATGGAATGTTAATTAATGTTGGGTTCCTTTATTTTAAAAGAACCATACCTTCCTTTTTTTAAGGTGGGAATATCATCCAATATCAAGTCCTGCTCTTGGGCGGAGCGTCAGATTTTTACTGACTTAAAGCCCACTACTTCCTTCGACCCTGCTGGGCCCCCACGATTTGCTGGCATCTCCCTGAGGCGCCCGTGGAACACTACGCGCCGTCGACGATTTGGGCTTGGTTCCGGCGGTTACCGGACGGTCGGACGGCGAGCCACCCATTACTCGCCTTCCGCAAGCTCGCGCCTGCGGTGGCCGGAAATCAGAATCGGAATCCCGGCGGCGGTTGCATCACGCGATCGGCCGCCTCCTTTGCTAGCATTAATGCTTCGCAGAAGGTGGCGACCGCCTGCCACTCCTTCTCGCCCCGGACCATAGCCTATACCAATGCCCGGCGCGAGAGATCACTGCCGCCGATCGACCCCACGAGGACTATACTTTGTTTAACGGGTGGTTAGTTATTTGAATGAAATAATGCCTGTACCTTTTTTTTTATGTGAACACATTCAATGACTAATTTCCACCTTTAGTTGCCCTTTGCGTTTTACGATCACGGCTTTCCTTTCTGAAATTCCCCATGGTCCTGGCATCGGCCCTATGTTTATCCATGGGTTGGTTTCCCTTTCGGAGGTCAAGCCATGGTCCCAGTAGGCTTCGGCCCTGCTGAGCCCCTATGGGTTTTCTTGACATCTCTTTTCTTTCTTGGAACACTATGCACCGTCGACGACTCGGGCTACGTTTGTTTTTAAATACTTTTATCTTTTCTTTCTTGTAAACCGATAATATCTTTTTACAAGTAATTAAATATAGGCTTCGTTAAAAACTCTCTCGCTCACCATGCCAAAGCTCAGGTACCGAGCAGGAAGTCTGATGCAGTTATTTTGAGAAATAAGACTTTTCTATCCTTTTTACGGTTCCGTACCTGAAAAGGAAAAAAGCGGAGCCCTAATAGGATATTATAAGTTTGTTGTCCGTTTGTCTGTCTGTCTATCTCTCAAGACCCTTTATCTCGGGAACGCGTGGAGGTGTCGAGTTAAAATTAAAACTATGTACTCAAGTCTGCTGTTTCTTGAAGCTGTGAAAAAATCAAACTTGTAAGTTAACAAATAAAAAAGATACGGCCATTTATGTAGCAAAAAACGTATTATTCGACACTCTCAAGGGAATCAAAATTCATAGGGTACTTCCCATTGTCCTAGAATCCTGAAATTTGGCACGAAGCAAGGTTGCATAGCACAAGTATAGGAAACAATCTGAAAACTGTAAGTTTGTAGTTACGTCACGAAAATGATCATTTTTGCGTTTCATAAAAATCTTCCTAACTCAATTCAGGAATTGAAGTATTTTCTTAGGTAAGTTTGTACGGAACCCTTATGCGCGACTCCGACTCGTACTTGCCCGATTTTTTTTTGAGGGGGTTATACTTATTAAATAATTTCTTCCACTCGGGGAGAAGCGAGAGGGAGTATCAGTTTACTAACTAAACCTAGACGTGTCCGTTTAGTTGCCTTTAGCGTTCCGGGTTGCGGCGACTCTTTCGAAATATTCAGTAACCCTGGCAGGCTGATGCCTTAACAGGCCCCGTCATGTATACTGACATCTCTTTAAGGGCGACGAACTATCCATTGCTCGCCGTCCGCAAGCCTGAGCCTATGATGGGTGGGAATTAGGCTGCGACTCCTAACACCCGGAGTGTCTCCTGCGGGGTGAGGATTACATCTCCTACACCTCCATCGCTGGCATGACTGCTTCAGAGAAGAAGGTGAATGCTTCTCATGACTTGTCGCTTCAGACCACGGTCTACGGACTACGGACCGTATCCTATGGTCGATCCTCACAATGATAACACCTGAGTGTTTCTTCCCACCAAATCCGAAATAGGAACCTCCCGTAACAACCGTGTTCGGTGAAGACCTGCGGCAGGCGGAAA
This sequence comes from Mythimna pallens, assembly GCA_961205895.1. NCBI lineage: Eukaryota > Metazoa > Arthropoda > Insecta > Lepidoptera > Noctuidae > Mythimna > Mythimna pallens. The sequence continues at coordinate 14,909,968 of OY540850.1, read as the reverse complement.
GTACGGACCAAGTAGTGCCTCTATAACCACTCCTAAAAGAGGAGACTTATCACCACGACTGTGGCGTGCCCAACGGAGTTAACCCTTAATTTTAAGTAATTAACGAGTAATTCATTAAAAAAAAATTACGATCAATAAGCTATTACTGTCGCCTATAAATTTAAATTAACTCAAAGTGTGCAATTAACATAATTTTGATGGCAATCGTATCGTGAAATTTAATCAAACTGCAGTACAGGGATATCGCGTGAGCCATCGTAGTGTTGGGACAATTTATCGATATGATTGCTGTAGCGCGAGTAACAGGCGGAAATGCCATTTGTTTAGCAGTTTACATGGCATCGTTTATAGAATTGTAATCGTAGTCATGTTTTAAGTAAATAAGAGAACGAAGTAGGTATAACTTGTCTATAACTCAATAGGTATCAAGGTTACAACAAAATCTGCAATTTTGCAGTGGAGACCCATTGATGTAGATTATACCTACAAGTCGAAGAGAGAATGGGTAATTTCTGATGCAATATTATATTATGAATTGAGAATAGGTACCTACCGTTATTAAACACTTCCTGGATTGTCCTATAATCAAATGTTAACGTTTAAACGATCTGGCCAGTTTTAGTTGGCTATATCATGATGTGATCAATTCTAAGATCTGGCCACGACTTATACATCTATGTTATGTTATTTTTTTTATTTTTTTTATACTTGATAGGTTCGCGCCTGACCGCTATCTCACCTGATGGAAAGCGACGATGCGGTCGACGATGGAACGCGCCCACCTAGAGGTAACCTATTCACTCTCGACTTAAAGATTCCCGGGTTGTAGCTATCAGGAAACACAGATTCCGGCAAGGAATTGCACTCCTTAGCGGCACGCATAATGAATGTGTTCCCAAAACGTTTCGTGCGTATAGGTGGGATGTCCACCATGTACCGGTGGCGCATTGCCGTACGCCTGGTGGCCCGATGATGGAACGGGCGCGGGCGGAATTAGGTTATGCAATTCCGACGCACACTCCGAAATTCTTAGTAACATTATTATTTTTGATGTGAAAAATCGTCAATTAACTTTTGCCGCTCTGGGTGGAGCAAGAGAGAGTCAGACTTTAACCGACTAAAACCGTTCCTTCAGTTGCCTTTTGCGTTCTACGGCTACGGTAAATCTCGAACAATCCCATAGCACTATACTCTTAGAATATCAACGGTTAAAATTGTGTTAATAATATAATATTACAGTGAATAGTTATAACGATAAGAGATCGACCAATTATTTAGGTTTTGTTGTCCATATGAACAAGTTTGATTTCTCGGATTTTAGTTCAGTGAATGGGTGCTGCGAAGACAATCTTCCTACAGGTGGAGATTTTTGAACGGCTCCAATATTCAGTCTTTGTGCGACTTTTTCCGCAGACCAGATCCCACCTTCCATCCTGCGTCACGTGCCCTGTTACCTGTTCACGTAGGGACCTAATGACAGCGTCAGCGGACGGCATTGCCGTGGCCAAATACTGGGCTAGACAAGGAATTTAATTTGACACAAAAAAAAAATTGCCATCGAGACACAGAGAAGAAGTTCGGTGGAGTTTTAAGATGTTTCTCTCGCCAGGGACCATTGCTCTACTCAACTAATAACCATAAAGTAATGCTAGAAATAGTAAGATCAAACCAAGGTGAACGTTTCCATAAAACATTAATCGTTTGCACTTTTTTATTATCTTGTGGATAAACATTGCCGAATTATTTTTAGAGGGACAAGCTTCTTATCTCCGTAGTCAACTGTCCATCCATCATAATCATTTAAAACTGGTTATATTAGCTTGTGTAAAGAACCAAAATACTACGTAGAAAGATTATTTTAGAAGTTTATGCACTTATCACAAAGTAAACCAATCCCTCCTGCCACTCAATTTGTCACGTTCCAGCGTCCGTCATTCCAGGAAGTTCCAGCAAATCGATTCTCCCATCGATATTGCATCGTTGTTCCGCGTGAGATCATCACTACTGCACGATTGCTGGCCGCATGCGCCTGCGTCCGTCGCCACACGCCTCTATTTATAACGAAAATTTCCGATCGACCAAACGAACGCATTTTAAATCTATATAAATAGAATTTCTATATTCCAATCTACGTACTGCCTAATTATAACATTAAATGCATTAATTTAGCTCGCCTGTGACAAAAGTGAAGGAAATGTGTGTAATTTTAAGTGACGAATTCACTGAGTATTCCCTTAGAATGCAATTTCTGGGATTTTTCTTCAGTGAGTGATGGATATTTTCGGTGAAATTTCTCTGAAATACGTATGACTGTTTTGGAATGCGGGATTTCAGTTTCTTTTAACTTTCCAGTCAGTATTTAATCGTCAATACGATCGTGCTGTGTCTGAAGTGAATTAAGTGTTTTTTTTTTTGGAAAGTTTCTCCTGGCTTTTTTTAAACTTTTGGTAAGTTTGTTGACTCTTTCTCTACTTATTGTTTATTTATGTTTAGTGAAGAATAAAAACAACACATAAGACTGAACCCTTATTTCTGATTTGAAGTTGAGCATTTTTCAAACTCTTTTTAGCCTAAAAACCTGTCAATATTTGGCATTTAAGTAGGGTATCACACTTTCCTAACTCAAAATACTAATTCAGCATCCGGTACTAAGTCTCACAAAATCGTGTAAACAGTCTCATTTTGAGATCAATTGGATTCTTAGTTAAACAATACAAAAAATAAGATTAATTAGCTTAAAGCCTTTTGTTTTGCCCGTAATTGAAAAAAATATATACACATAATTTAAGGGGTTAAAGTATGAAATTGCCGTTTTTTAAAACGGGTGGCTTTGAAGTGTTATATCTTTGGATTTACTTGGAAATATAAGTTCAAATAAACTTTATATTAAAGGTACATTATTCTTTTTCCGAAATTAGGTATTTGTTGGATTCTTTGTGTTTTATATTTTGAGTACAATCGCAGTTTCATATTTTTACTCCTAATATCATTCGCAACTGAAGTCTTTTTTACATGTCATGGGTTAGGATGACAATTGGACGATATGCATCTTTTAGATGAGAGAAAAGGATAGGTAGCGACATTGTATGAATCCGACAGCTGTCACCCGCACCATCCTATAGCAATTGTAGTGTAGCTGACCTGATAGACGTTGTTCTGTCTTGGCTGTCAATCGCGCGAAGATTAAACAGTCCTCGTAGAGTTTTCTAAAATTTTTTTAATTTTCTGCGCAACTTTCTTAATTTTTTTGTCTTTCTTATGAAACTTCTAAAAATAACAAACACAACAAAAAAATAATTTGCGAAATTGATCCAGCAACTCACGCGTGATGATTTGACCAAGGGTGTTTGTTATCTAATTACTTCGAAATGGCTTGACCCATTAGTCTGAGAATAGGTCGTAGGTTATTGTTTACCCCCACCCTCGAAGCGAAGCGAAAGCGAAGCCCGGGGCCCCGTGATGAAAGCAAAGAAGGAACAGGAGTGGGTATAGTCAGTAAAAGTCTGACACTATCTCACGCTCCGCTCAAGAGCGGGATTTGTCGCTCCCACCCTCCATTTTTTGTTTTGATAATTCATATGACAGAACAATATTTGTGGAGTCAGCTAGTTTTTATAGATATATTACTAAAAGTATCGGCAGACGTTATCCTGCCTGTAAACTAGCTTTTCGTCAGAATAAAAATTGGAGAACCCGATTGCAGCGCTACCTACCGGGTCCATTTATTTTGTATATTTAAACCATCCAGGGACCCGCTCTAATATACAGAAAAGTTCATCGAAATCGGTCAAGCCGTTTAGGAGAATTTAGGTGACAAATACACGTACAGAAGAATTATGTACATGTCGTGATCAGACCTTAGAAATTGATCACTTCATGATATGGCCAAGTAAAACTGGCCAGATCGTTTTAAATGTTAAAGCTTGATGATATTTCAATCTTCGTTTGGCCTACTTTCTTTAGACCTTTTATTATAATTGAAATCCTACATCAATGATATGGTCAAACGCGGATTGTCATATCATCAAATGTTAACGTTTAAACGATCTGGCCAGTTTTAGCTCGCCAAATCATGAAGTGATCAATTCTAAAATCTGGCCACGACATATATAAAGATTATCCAATCCATATTCTATTCTACCTCGTTGCGATGTCCGTCACATACGATATGACGGCAGATTACAAACGTCTAATAACTTTTGAAACTCAGCTGACGCGCTCGCCTACAAAATGAATTTCTGTATATTTTTCATAGCAGCACAGTTACTGATGTGTGCGATTTGTTTTAACATGTTCTAGGTTGTTTCAGTGTTTTTACTATGCCGATAATTTGTCAGTATGTCGTGAGAAATTAAAGATAACATAATGTGTGTGAGATGTGTGCGCGTGTGTGTGTGATACACAATGGAATGATGAATTTTCGAAGATAAAGATATATTTATTATTTTAAGACTAATTGATCTAAGCGTCATATAAAAAAAAAAAAAAAAAAATTGAAACCTGACTCAAACGACGGAGAAAAATTGTCTGATTCCTAATATGTATATAACTCAATATTGGAAAAAAATGTCGTTGAGATCAATTAGCCTTACAACCGACGTTATGTTTATGAGATATTATAATTTCATGTGCATGTCTTTCATTAATTATTTTATTTATTTAATGAATTAATTATAGCATTATTTCATGCAACTATTTAATTAACTAAAAAATATTTAACGTAAAAATATTTAAAATAATTGTGACTTGTAAATTTATTTTTACCAATAATTATATGTTTATCTGTTTATCTCAATTTTTTTCTCGAATAGTTTAATATTTTCCAATCTTAAACATCTTATACTTTACTTATTTTTAACCGACTTCAAAAATGGTGGAGGTACTTGATTTACTGGAATATTTTTTTATGTATGTTCCTCGATTACTCGAAGACGCCTGGAGTGATTTGAATTTTTTTTATTTGTTTTAAAGGGTACACTTTCCATGGTCATCAGGCACCATACAGGTCCAAGCAGGTGCATTACTTAATGTACATACCTGCCTACCTAGCCAAGTTACAACCGTTTCGTTTCTATTCTCTTTTCGTTGATCGCCTCGAGTAGACCACGCCTCCGATTCCTTTGTTCTGACCACGTGACTGAGCGTTGAGATGACGTCAGAATCAAGGAATCGGAGACGTGGCCTACACGAGGCGATCAACGAAAAGAGAATAGAAACGGTTGTAACTTGGCTAGGGGGGCTGGGTTTGAACACTATGAACCCACGACTTACGACTCGTAAGCCGGGACCCACTAGAGTCGATGCCTGCCAATGCTGCAAAATTGTTCGATAAAGTTACCGCAGCCCTAGAACGCTACGGGCAACAGAAGGTACACAAGGGGTTTTAATCAGTAAACACTCTCGCTCCACCCAGAACGAGAGCAATTATTTGATGATTTCCCACCTCTTAGGAACGCAAGTGACTTATTTTAATTTTTATATTTTTAGTTATTTTTTTGTTCTCACATAATATAAGCGACAAGAGATATATGTAACCGAGATATTTGTAATACATAACATGATAGGAGTTTCTTGGAGTTTCTTGCACATTCTTCTCCATAGATCTACGCTTTGGAATATGCAATTAGCATCATTTTTCTGACTGACTTCTTAAGAATTCAAAAGTGCCTGTAAATAGTTTATTGGAAATAAATGCTTTAATTCTTGATTCTCATAAAAAGGAATCTGTCCCTTCATGCACCTTTAACTTTCAAAATAAAATAGTCCACTGTACCCAGGTATCATCCGGGCGTGTTAGTTCCATCATCGGACTTAAAATCGGATAATAATGACTGGACTGTTAGTCTAGTGATTAGTGGCCCTGACTGCTATGCCTTAGGTCGTGGTTTCGATTCCCACCCAGGACAAATGTTTGTGTGATGAGCATGATCATTTATTCTGTGTCTGGGTGTAATTTATGGATAATATGTATGTATGTAATCTACACTAAAATTATAAAGAGGTAAAGTTTATTTTTTGTTTGTAGGAGGTAATCTCTGGAAGTACTGGTACGATTGCTAAAATTTTTTCACCGATAGAAAGCTGCTTTATTCCTGAGTGACATAGGCATATATAGGCATATTTTATGTATGCGGGCGAAGCTGCAGGCAGAAGCTAGTTAGAAATATATCCGTTGCCTAGTACTCATAGCACAAGCTCTGCTTGGTTTGGGACTAGATGACGTTTTGTGATAGCTGTGGAAATAAAAATCTGTTAAGATCTTTACCAAAAAATACGAGAAACAGACATTAACAAAGTAAATACTCGTAAGCAATCAGTTGGCAAAGATCTGAATACCTACATTTTTTATTGCGGAATACTTTAAAATATTTACTTAAGCTGGTCAGCGACCGCAAGCGAAATTTAAATGAGGTTACAGTAATTTTATTATAATTTCCATAGCCATGAAACCCAGAAAATGTGTCTACGGTATAAAGCAGTGGTTCCTGGGTTTTTCCGCTAGGTTTATCTAGGACGTTACTGACACCTCGTGCTTCAGAAAGCACGTAGGGCTATATTTCACCGGGACACCATGGCAGTGCGACCAGTTGCGCCGCCATGGTGTTCGTAAGCGATCAAACTAGACACCATATAGACACCAGAGTCGCTACACCATACTGAGACAGTATCAAAATGGACCTCAAGTGCACGCGTCCGAGCTGGTTGCGCCGCCAAATTGGTTGCGCAACCACACGGACACCAGGTGAGTAACTCTCTAAATGATAAATGATATTTATATTGTAAATAGGTTTAAAAAACACTTTTACACGTAATTTTTTTTTTCGTCATTTTTAAACTAGATGAGGCCGTCTATAGAGCTGTATACATTTTGTTGGTAGCGGCGCCGTGGATTCCCGGTGAAATATAGCCCTTAAAGCTGTTGGTCCCGGCTACCATTTGCCGGTCTTTGACAGTCGTTACAGGTAGTCAGACGTCAGAAAGTCTGATCATCAGTATCGTGCTACCCAGCAAAAGGGGTTGGTGAGGTCTGACAGGCAGTCGGTTAAAGTGGAAGTCGACCCTAAGCTAGTTGAGAAAAGTTTAGGGAGATGAATTGTTTCAGCTCTGATCTGGATTTTTCCTTAGTTTATGACAGTAGTTCTACACCTATGCAAAGCCAGGTGGCTTAAAAGTGCTCTCAAAAACGGTAAAGGTATGTTTACCTTTACCGTTTTACCGTTTTTCGATTTCATGTCCTAGAACCACAAATTCGGACACTGTGTCATCCTCTGTATCCGCAATGGCCCCGCGTGCTGGATTACTGCCGATTCCTTCTCCTAGAGAGAAGACCTGAGTCCCAGTAGTGGGAACATCGTAAAGTTTATTGTTATATTATATTATATGTTATGTTACATTTGGATGGAGCGGAGAATGCGCGTTCTAATTTCACACCATTAAGTTTAGTAGGTAATCTGTAAAACCATCAATGTCGGTTCATAAGATTAGCAGGTGACTACAAAAAACTCGCAAGTTGCATTTGATTGTTTTTAACGATAGCAACTTGAGCTTTAAAGTTAAATGCATCTGAAAGGCAGGTGCATAAAAAAATAGAAAAACATGGGCACAAAAGCATATACGTATATAGAAAAAATTAACTAACATAGTATTATAAAAACATTCTTAAATATATTTATTTAAAGTATATATTACTAGCTGACCCGGCAAACGTTGTTTTGCCATATAAATAATTTCCTAAAATTTTGTCTAAAAAATAAAAAAAAATTTTAGGGGTGGACTACCCCTAACATTTAGGGAGATGAAAAATAGATGTTGGCCGATTCTTATAGATACCGGATAAGCACAAAAAATTTCATCAAAATCGGTCAAGCCGTTTCGGAGGAGTATGGCAACGAAAACTGTGACACGAGAATTTTATATATTAGATTAGATATAGTATTCCAGGCCAATTCTTCCCGTTTGCCAAATTTCCTCCATATGCATTTGGCCGTTTGTGCATGAAAGACTAACAAACATACACATACGCATACAAATTTTTGCCTTTATAATATTATTAGTTTCTACCAGCGGCATCACCCGCGCGAAAATAGGTTTCTCCATACAAACTTTGAACTCCCGTTTTATCCCCTTGGGAGCTGAATTTTAAAAAATCCTCTCTTAATGCTCGCCTACGTCATAAAAGGAAACCTTGTGCATAATTTCACGCTCCTAGTCCCAGCAGTTTCGGCTGTGCGTTGATATGTCAGTCAGTCAATTTTTAGAGTGATTAGCGTGATTTGATTACATAGTTTTTAGTTACCTTTATGAGTGCCACGAACGAAAAGTGGATGATCTATATTCCTTGTTGCAAACCATGCGGAACAAACCATTTGTCCATCTTGTGTAACATTATTTCAGTGGCCTGACATTTCACTCCGGTTTGTTACACTTGTTTAGACAAATAGGTTAACTGGAGCGTTCTAAGGTGGTCTGCCACTGGGCTGCGGTATTCTTTGAAAGAGTCACCGCGGCCCTGAAATACAAAGGGCAACTGCTTTAATTGATATAAACCAGTGCTTGACTGCAATCCCACTTGATGGTTAGCTATGATGCAATCGTTGATGGTGAGGCGCACTAGTTTATTAAGAGCCTATTCACTCTAGCCTGGAAGACATCTAAGTTATAATTGGACGGGAAGAACGCAGCAGGCAAATTGTTCCAGTCCTTCGATGTACGCAGTATAAACGACGAAGCGCAACGCTTAGTCCGGACCGTAGAACTTTCAACAACTTAAGGGTGGATACTCGCAATACGTCGGGTTGTCCGATGGTAGAAAGGAGATCAAATCATGCAACTGAAAGAACACGGGTGGGTTTTAGTCAGTAAAAGTCTGACAGTCCCTGTCGCTCCACCCAGAGCGGAAGAAGTTATTTGATGAAATATGTTATGATCTAGGACCACGATCACTCTCAAAAGAAATAAAATATGGTACACCTAACCTAATAAATAATATTTTGGAGTTATGCGGAACAGAGGGTAAAGTCTCACATACCTCCGTTGGAAAAGGAGGATCCTCCAACCAGACGGGTGTTATGTCTGGTGGGCTTCTGCCCGATAAATGATCTCGGACTGTTCTATATGTTCCAATCGCGCGGAGAACTTTGATTGCGCGATGCAGGACTAGTTCTTTTGTAACGCCATAGATGTCGCTACAATATAATGCACTCTCAATTATAAGCAACCAGAGCATATCTAAGATAAATCAGAGGTACTCCACCTCATGATGAATTTATATAAACTAGTGCTTGACTGCGATCTCACCTGATGGTAAGCAGTGATGCAATCGTTGATGGTGAGGCGCACTAGTTTATTAAGAACCTATTCACTCTAGCCTTGAAGATACCTAGGTAAATAAAAATCGTTTATCTGTGAATATTGTGACTTGCCAGGTATGCGTCTCTCCCAAGAAGTCTGTTCCACTATAAGGGCCGAGTCACACCGGAATGGCAGCGGCCGGCAGCGACGTGGCGAGCACTTATAGCGAGGATTAATTTTAAACTTTATCTACATGCTTAAGAGACCAGTATCGCTTGAAAAACATGAAAAGGTCTCGAGGCCGCCCGTGGTCGTGCCGTGGTCATGGACGGCCTGTTGGTCTAGTGGTTAGTGGCGCGACTGCTATGCCAGAGGTTCAATTTCCACCCAGGACAAATGTTTGTGTGATGAGCATGATCACTTGTTGTGTGTCTGGGTGTAATTTATCTATAATATGTATGTATTTAGAAATATATAAGTATGTTTATCAGTTGTCTAGTACTCATAACAAAAGCTTTGCTTAGCTTGGGACTAGACGGCGTTGTGTGATAGTTGTGGAATATTATATTAGTTCTAGCCTAGTCAGCCGCTGCCGGCCGCTGCCATTCTGGTGTGACTCGGCCCTTACATAGTGTCATTATTCATGCTTTATTTTGATTCAGAAGTTCAAAATATTTGTATCGCATGCAGGATAAATCGACTTTGAAGCAGTGATCACTTCGATTCACGCCATTGAAGTGATCACTGCTTCAACTATCAGTGCGCGAGTACGACTCGCACTTGCTCGGTTTTTTTTATTGTGTTGGGATATAATCGTGAGCCAATCATCGCGATGACTCTTTCAAATGATCAGGACAGGCCAAATTGGCCAAAAAAAGTAATTAAAAATGTACTTTGCGTTAGTTTGTAGTTTGACCAGAGGGCTGGTTCATTCTTCGCCCAAAGAATTAGCTTTGCCATTCAACGTGGCAATGCTGCCAGTCTTCTGGGCATATTTCCGGATGACAGCGATGTGGAGGAGTACTTCGACGCCTGAGTGTACTTTGTGTTTTTGTATTATATTTATCTACATAGTTAGGTTTTAGTATAGTTAATAATAATCATATAAAAATATTCTACAACTAACACACAACGCTATCTAGTCCCAAACTAAGCAGAGCTTGTGTTATGAGGACTAGCCAACTGATAAACCTACTTATATATTTCTAAATACACACATACTATAGAAAAATTACACCCAGACGCAGAACAAATGAATGTGCCCATCACACAAACATTTCTCCTGGGTGGGAATCGAACCCACGACCTCCGGCATAGCAGTCAGGGCCACTAACCATTAGACCAACAAGCCAGTAAAATATTAGTTAATGTTTATATTTAACCAATAATAAATTATGCTGTTCTCTCCATTACTACCACTTACATAACCGTCTATAGAAGGCCTAATATAAATAGCTACTTACTAATCAGGTCATAGAGTTAATAAAAATGACGCACCGCGCTCCATAAGATTTGTGGCGGACTGTCACTTCCTGCTTTAAAGAGAAATATTTAACTTTTACGTTCCTGTTGATGTACGTGAATGAAAAAGCAGTTTAAAAATATCATAAATCTGTAGAAAACTTTAAGAAAATCTGTATTTTTCAGTCATATAATGTGAACTCGTAAATGTACAATCAACCGGTATACAACTGGTCACAGTGTTTTTCTTAATTCTCGTATCATGGCATGGGTGTAATTTATCTATTTAAGTATGTATATATTTAGTAAGTATGTTTATCAGTTGTCTAGTACCCATGCCACAAGCTCCGCTTAGTTTGGGACTAGATGGCGTTGTGTGAAAGTTGTAGAATATACCAAAGGACTAGAACAAATTGCAGCGGTCTTCCAGTCAGATTATAATTTAGGTCTCTTCAAGGTTAGAGTAAATAGGCTCTTAATAAACTAGTGCGCCTCACCATCATTGATTGCATCACTGCTCACCGTCAGGTGGGATCGCAGCTAAGCACTGGTTTATATCAATTAAAAAAAAAAGTTAAGTGCGCAGGGCAGGCACACATATAATGCGCAAATACAGGTGCACTCTCCATACCTTCACTCTCATAGTCTGACGGGATAGCAATCCGACACAACTGGAGGGAGATCAGGCACAGGATATATATCTTGCTTTCCGGAGCATAGAAGTATGATACCACAAACAACAACAGCAACATGGATGTAAGGTGCTTCTTCATATTCCTTCTCACCGTACTGGCTACTGGCACCGTTATGTCCAATTTATACGCTGTTTCCACCATAAAACTCTGGAATCTGACACCAAAAAAGCTGAAAATAATTTTTCCTTCAAGCAAAATTCAGAACTACTTACTACTTGAAGTCCTCTCAACTTAGTTCGGTCTTCGTCAGAATTGTTATTAAGTTCTCTTAATGATGTTTTAATATTTTTCATAGTATTTATTAGTTTTTTAGCATATATATTTTATTATTACAAATAACTTATTTTATTTTTTTCCTGTTTGAAGTATCTGTTATTTGTTTAATGTGGAAACCTACCACAGTGTTGTCTTTTTTAACCCAAAGGTTGACTGGTAGATAATGCCATGTTGCATTAAGTCCGCCTATGTACCACTATAACTGTAGGTACATGAAGTTTAGATAAATAAATAAATACCACCAACTTTCAAACTCCGAACTGCTACTTAGCCATTTCTTACGGAAGTCCTGGGGCCATACCATGACGTGTTCAGATGGTGACATCTTAGCAGGTCATGGTAAGGCTCCAGGACAGGACATCCCTCTTCCTCGCTCACACACCTGAGTGTGCCAGCGAGAGCATTACACCTAAATAGCTCCATCCCTTTAACAGTTTAGTTTATGTCGTAAAATGGATCGCGCTTAGCGCTCGTCGTAGCTGCTGCAGGAAATGAAATACAAGTTTGATGTTTGTTTAAACCTTAGCAAAAAGTAAATGTTCTAGTGTGGCGACAGCAATTTTGTGTCCCGCTGTACACATAGCTCTCTGCAAGAGTGCTCGTGCATTCACAAGCTAGTATTACATTAACATCTAGTTTCAACTTTGGGCCATACATCGAGCCATAGGACAAGCTGACTGCCAAAGAATAGCGGATCCTGGCAAAGATGAAATAATACTCCGCGCCAGAACAACTCCTTAAAATTTATCAAGCGCAAGTTCGATTATGTATAAAGTACTGCTCTCATCTTTCGGACGGATCTGCTAGATAACAACTTGATGCATTTGAGTATTTTTCATCCCGAGAGTATGTTCCCTCGGGATAACTTACATCACGCGGACGAAGCCGATAGCAGAAGTTAGTTTTTTTACAATAAATCCTCCCAGTCACTCACTCAGCAGTTAGTTACTGGCAATCACCTTAAATCTTCCGTGAAAATCCTCGTTTTAGCACAAATCACATTAAAAACATCAAAATTAATCACCATTTCTGACGCTTCACATTCATTTGTAATCGTTAAAGTCGCTTCTAAGAAAAAACAATTTATGACTAAACTAAAATGCTTCATATTCAATTTTGAACCATAACTTGTCGAAGTAAGGTATATTTTTCGTAAAAATTTGGTAGATAAACAGAGAATGTGATACAGAAGTAATACTTCTCACAAATTTTGAGATAATTACAGCGTTTTTTTAGTGAAAGACACAGTAAAAAACTACCATTACATTACATATTATAGACGAGCATTAACTATAGTATTAGTAGCATTTTAATACAAGAGGAGTTTGTCACTGCAACCAAGGCAGAATTTGCCTGAGCTGCAGGCGAGGGTGTTATGGAGACGAGTGCTGCAGTAACAAATTTCCATGTGTATCAAAAGACGTTTTTCAATACACTTACGAAAATATATTCAATTCAATCAGGGGTTGTCGCGCGACTCGTGGCGGTCGCCAGCCTGATGCGATACCTACGAGGTTACTTCTAGGCAAGCGTCGACAATACCATCGTTTACCATCAGATGAGATAGTAGTCAAACGCGAGCCTATTAATAAAAATTAAAAAAAATTTCTTCTGCAGTTTCTTACAAAGTGACACAAAGGTAGTTTAATAATAACCAGGCGTTGAAAACCAACTTATTACCAGTGTTAACAGATTGGACAGCGCGCTGACAAAATATACGCGCTGTCAAACATGACACCCGAACTGTGACGAAAAGGTTCTTACAAAATTATCAACCGTGTGTCCGAGAACTGAAATTCCAGATATTATTAGAGCTAGGTCAAAGACATTTCAAATTTTCCTGGAGACATGTCGTAAGTCTATTAAAATATATAAATAAATTTATAGCATAGTTGGCGCAGTGACTAGACGAATGATTTCTGTGCTACGGGTCACCAATTCTTATTATTAAGTCTGCAACTTGTCTCGTTGATTTAGTGGTTACGAGCGTTATAGCTTAGCTTACCATTCTGGGTTGATTCCTAGGTAGGGTTTTGGAGGAGATTTTTTTGCAGCCCGAATAATGAATCAAATAAAATAGCACTATCTTTCAAGACTTCATTTATGTTTTAAAAACAGTATAAATGCATTGTAAGAATTTTGAATAATCGCCTGACTGAACCAGGAATGGAACTTGCAAAATGTGAAAAAATGCCTGTAATTTTACTGTATAGATTGAAAGGCTTAATCATATGATTCCCTTACAGTTTCCCTAAGACCGATTGGACTGTTCGTCGACAGGACGATTCATTTATTTCCGTGACCCCAGCGGAATCCCATGGACATTTCGCCGACAGGAACTTTCATCCACGACACTTTTTACGCCTTTTCAGCTACTAAATGTTTGACCGACACGACGCCTACAATAAGCCTATAACTCTTTTAAATAAAGACCTTTTCATTTGCGAAGAACTCGCCGTCAATCTTAAGGCCCTAGCGCCGAAGCAGTGCCATAAAACAAAGACTTTCTGAAGCCTACTCCTCGGTAACGGGTGGGTTAATAGATTTAAAATACAATGTTTATTATAGAGAATATTACATTTATCGTACAACATTATCAATATATGATTTTTTCGTGCGATTAATACTTTTGTCTAAAAAAAGTTTTAACATGAAATATTTTTCGCTTGTTGTTTTCCCTACTCCTTTCAAACCGCTTTGATTTTTAGAAATATGTTTACATAAAAAATAGCTGGTTAAGTGTTCTTTAGAATCTACAAAGATCTAAAGGTCAGCGGGGCTCTATCCGGCCAGATGTTCAAGTGACTATACGCCTTAAGACAAGCGGTATTACAAAAATACACATTTCTACAAACATTATTATTAATATAATTATTTATTTTTTATTATATTTATTTATTTGTAGAAATCTTCTGTAATTTCGTTTGTCTTAATATTGACGGCGAATTCTACGAAGATGAAAAGGTCTGGAGTTAAAAGAGTTATAGGCTTATCGTCATGTCGGTCAAACATTCAGTAAGTGAAAGATTCTGCTGGGGAAACGGAAATAAATGAATCGTCCTGTCGATGTTCGTCGTCCAATGACGAATCGGTATTAGGAGAACGGTTACGGAATCTTATCACATACATTTATTTCTTCTAAATTACATAACATTTGAAATTAAAGGTAGACCATTAAATTCAGTTTAAGCAGTATGATGCAGTTGATAGCGTCAAATCTATGTGTAAAACACTAAAATACATTCCACCAACTGCATCAAACTGCTAAAAAAGGCCCTTCCCAATCCGTTTATCATCTATTTAAGCATGGTTTAAAAGCTTTTTGTTTAATCGAACGTAATTTTTGATAAAGAGGCAACGCGAAAAAAGAGAGATAACGCCTGAATACTCTGTAGGCATTGTTTAATTACGTCACTCACTTGAATATTTCACATTACGGAAATACGTGTTGTTTTTTTAAAACCTTTTTGATTTATAAGTACATTATGAAAGGCCAAAGTTCACGCAAAATAGCAAAATTTCAGAGTTCTTTATGTTTAGTTTTACACGTGTTTTGAATTTAATAGAAAACTAGATAATAACCGCGAGAAATCTGTGTTTCCAAAACATCCAGAGAAATATATGTACGTCAGAATCATGTAGAAGTGGTTGTATGGAAATGTACATCGGGTTGGGCGCTCTTAAAGCGACTTGTTTCGAACTTTTTAGTTGTTTTGGTTTTTGACACTTTCAATTTTTTATTTTATTTTAGAGCTAGCTTTTACTCTCTGGCTTGAGGGTCGACCACGTACCGGTACTAGTAGACGCAGCGTTGGAAGGCCTACCACAATGTGGACCGATGACCTGGTGAGGGTCACGGGAATCTGATGGATGCGAGACGCACAGGACCGGTCGTTATGCCGACTCTTTGGGGAGGCCTATGTCCAACAGTGGCCGTCTTTCAGCTGAAATGATCATGATAGCTTTTACTTGCGTAAAACACAAACCCCAACAAAATATTTTGTTACACGTAAAATGAAATTCCAATAATATTCCCGTCAGCACTTAGCGACCCGAACTAGGTCAGGTCATCGCGCTATTAAGGACGATCCGGGCCCGACAGCTAGCTACGTATTCAGGCATCCTGGTGAATTACCTAGAACCTCGATCAATACACATCTCGCTACATTTCATAATTAAAGTGCACTTTCTGATCTGAACAGGAAACATGGCAGCTTTTATGTGTTTTTTTATGGATCGGGCCCTGGTAAATTTAGGTAGGTTTTAAAAAGGTGAGCTTGGTTTTTTTATTTAAAAAAAAATGTATTGAGTCTCACTAATATCTTGTTAACAGATATAATTCGATCCATCCGTGTAGACCTCAACGTCATATACTTCTTTTATAATAATAGGATAAAAAGCATCCAATGTGCTATCCAGGACATGGTGCATCCTATGTGCCAAATTTCATCTAAATTCGTTTTGCCATTCAAGCGTAAAGAAGTAATAAACATACACACAAACTTTCGCCTTTAATAATATTAGTGTGGTGCTCGCGCGCTTTAAAAAGATGTCAGCAATACTTTAAAAAGATGGCCAATGCCTGCTAAGGCTACGGGTATCCTATATTTGAAAGATACCGTAATCCTGGAACGCAAAGGGCAACTAAAAACATATGTGGGTTTTAATCAGTAAAAGTCTTACTCCATTTTAGAGTGAGAGAACTGTCATTGGAGGATTTCTAAACTAAAAAATAAGGACGCGACGCCCGGGTGTCGCCACTGTGTGGACCGCCCGGAGGACACGGTGGAGCACACGATGGAGGTGTGCCCCGCTTGGGAAGAGCAACGCCGTGTCCTCGTGGGGGCGATCGGCGGCGGCGATCTCTCGCGCCGGGCCTTGGTACAGGCCATGGTCCGGAGCGAGGAGGAGTGGCAGGCGGTCGCCTCCTTCTGCGAAGCAGTGATGCTAGCAAAGGAGGCGGCCGATCGCGTGAGGCAACGGCAACGGTCCTCACGCCCTAAAAGTCTGACACTATCTCTCGCTCCGCCCAAGAGCGGGATTTGTCATAAGATGATTTTCCAACCTAAAAAAAAAACTTAAAAAAACAATGAAGGTATTGTTCAAGAATAATAAGGAAGGTTGACTCAATTGAGAAACGAGTCAAGAGGTTCATCGGTATCGATACACTCGCCGAGCCAAAGCTCCAAAATCTTGAGCATCGACATTGAGTTGCTAGCTTGAAATCGGATCAAAATTTGCACAGGTTACTTGTAGAAACAAATGATTTTATTTCTTTATTGTTATTGCTAGTTCTTCTACTAGTTCATTAAACCCCGAGCGAACGCTCGCTCATTGTCGCTCGGTCATTGTCTTTCTATTGTGTCTCTAATTACGGTACTCAAAAGGCTAGTTTCATCAGATGTGGGAAATCATCTAATGACTTCTCCCGGTCTAGGATGGCGCGAGAGGGTGTATCAGTCATTCAGTTGCCACGAGTATCTTTTTCATACTTTTCCTCATGGCCCTAGGTTTTTTTTTTTTTTTTCTTCGGTGGGAAAATCATCTTATGACATCCCCCGCCCTGTCATAAGCTGATTGTCATGCGCAAATAGCTGAACGGATTTAGTTGGAACTAGCTTTTGCAAGCGGCTTCGTCCGAGCGAAAAAAGGTTTATCCATACAAACTTTGGAACCTCGTCTCGTCCCCTTATGGGGTGAATTTGGAAAATCCTGTCTTAGTGCTCGTAAAATTTCACGCTCCTAGTCCCGGTAGTTGTGGCTGTGCGTTGATATGTCAGTCAGTCAGTTTCTCCTTTTATATATGTATATAGATGTTTGGCACAAGGCTAGATCATGTCCTGGAATAGGATATATATATATATGATACTTTTTTACCCCGGAACGTATGTTCCTTTAATTACTCGTAGAATAATTTTCTACTTTCAGAAAGCAGAAAAAAAAAGTATTATTATAGTTTAGTTTAAGCAGGTAATGAATAATCTTTGCAAAACTACAAAGTCTCTAAAGCAAAGCTGGAACCATATACTGTTTTGATTATCAACATAAAGCTGAAAGTAGTGCTGTTTTCAATGTTCGACAAGTGAGGTACTATGGTAATAATCTTGATACTTGGCACAAATTCTTATCAAAATAAATAATAAAAACTGTCATAATTTATTTTTCCACCTTCAAAATATTATTCCAAGAAGCTTTTTTGCGTGGGCTCTATTTTTTTAATGAAAAAGTAGCTTAAGTTACTCTTTATAACATCAGTTATCTACCAGTGAAAGTCTCGTCAAAATCCAGGTCCCGTCGTTTCTGGGATAACCCGGAAAAACCAGACACAGATAGACCGACAGACAAACAAAAAATGAAAAAAAGCATTTATAATTTATTTAAACTTCATGTACAGTAGTGGTACATGCCTATGGACTTAATGCAACAAGGCATTCTCTACCAGTCAACCTTTGGGTTAAAAAAGACAACACTGTGGTAGGTTTGCACAATAAACAAATAACAGATACTTCAAAAAGAAAACAAAATTATTGGTAAAATACATATATCTGCTAAAATTATAAATTAATAAATAGTATGAAAAATATCAAATCATTAAGAAGACTTAATAACAATTCCGACGAAGACCGAACTAAGGTTGAGAGGACTTCTTCTTTTGTTATAGATATTGAATATACTTTCATATTTAAATAAAATTTTTAAATAATAAACTCAAAATTATTTGTTTCACATAGGCCTACATGGGCACGTATAAAACGTCAGAAGCTAGTGCATTCCTATGGAGAACCGGCAAAAAACTCCATGGTAACTCTTTTAAAATTCATCATCATCATCATCATCATTTCAGCCGATAGACGTCCACTGCTGGACATAGGCCTCCCCCAAATATCGCCACAATGAACGGTCCTGTGCGTCTCGCATCCATCGGATTCCCGCAACCTTCACCAGGTCATCGGTCCACTTTGTAGGGTGTCTTCCAACACTGCGTCTTCCAGTACGCGGTCTCCACTCCAGAACCTTTCGGCCCCAACGGCCATCTGTTCTGCGAGCAATGTGCCCATTGCCACTTAAGTTTGGCGATTTTTCGGGCTATGTCTGTAACCTTGGTTCTCCTGCGATAGCCAGAATAAATATTTATGCGGTACCTTTACAAAAGGGAAGCACAAAACCATAGAATTTCGTTATTACCTTCCAAATGAATTGACAATCAAACACGAGGTTCCTCACAAACCTTACTTCACATAACAAAACAAACGTATCATATCTGCAGGTACGCTCTCGTTCAATTCAATGTACAG
This sequence comes from Mythimna pallens, assembly GCA_961205895.1. Classification (NCBI taxonomy): domain Eukaryota; kingdom Metazoa; phylum Arthropoda; class Insecta; order Lepidoptera; family Noctuidae; genus Mythimna; species Mythimna pallens. Next base: position 14,890,950 of record OY540850.1, on the reverse strand, counting down.
TCGCGTACGGTATTAACAAAGCTTCTAACAGTCGCAAACAAAAGTAGTTCGGTAGCGTACAGTCGCGTCGTGTGACGTTATCTTTGCGGAACGGGTGGGGCCAGAGAGTTGGCGGTCTTAGGAATGTTATTATAAAAACGGCAAGGTTGATACAATAGTCGAGCATTTGACTGCGGCGCTGCGTGTCTCGGGTTTGATTCCCATACCGAACAAATTTATGTTTTTAGAACCAACAGATAGCTGTCCCGGGTTTGGGTGTTTTTTGTATGTGAGTTTACATGTTTATGAACGCACCCACGATACTGGAGTAATTCCTAGTGTGGGAAAAAAATGGATAGTTTTAAATACAATAGAATAGAATAGAATAGAATATAACTTTATTGTACACCAAAATAGTAACAAAAACTTACAAACTAACTTAATGTATGGGTACAATGGCGGTCTTATCGCTAACAGCGATTTCTACCAGACAACCTTAGGATGGACTGTAAGAACTACAACAATACAATATTAGTATTTTTGTAGTGATGACGCCGTTAATTTTCTTTTTTGTTCTTTTTGTTGTGGATGATCATCAAATAACTTCTGCCGCTGTGTGAGGAGTGACAAAATGTGTCAGAATTTTACTGACACACCTTGACGCACTTTTGTTTCTTCAGTTGCCCTTTGCGTTCCAAGGTCATGGTAACTCTTTCGAACAATCCCGCAGCCCTAGCAGGTATAGACCATCACTGGGCACCGTCCATTTAACTAGTCTAACTTGACTAACCCGCGGCTTCACTCGCTATACAAGATACTTTTTTATCCCGAAAGTATGTTCCCTGAAAATAATTTCTATTTCGCGCTTGTGAACCCACTGGCAGAAGCTAGTTCGGAATATATTAAAATAATAGTTAATTAATTCAAAGAGGTTTTATCGAATTAATTTTTAATTTTATCGTCGCTACGGATAGTTCTCCTTATTGTAAAGAGATAGTTTTCTATATTAAAAACATCCATTTGAAATCGTACAGTAATATCTTAAAAAATATCCTTGGAAACAATACTCTCAAGTCTTTTGGTTTTTAATTAAAAAAAAGAATACCTACTTAGATGATCTAGCAGATTTTAAAAATCAGCATTTAAAATGAAATATAGACATTAGTTTTCTGTTTTCTTCTTTCTTTTGGTAAACGTTGCTCCACACTAGTAGTGGAGTGCCTGAGGGTTTTTACCTCGGATCTCAGTTAATTTTTCTACTACTCCACTCCTATTGGACGTAGCGTGATTTTATATAGCTTTTAGCCTTTCTCAATAAATGGGCTATTCAATACTAAAGGAATTTTTCAATTTGAACAGGTAGTTTCTGAGATGCTAGTAATCATATTTTTTTTTTTACAAAATCAAATAAACAATTTTTAATCGGTAAACTTTTTATATTAGTACCTACATATAATATTTGCTTTTTAAACTTCATCTACATTAACTGTAATCCTAAGTATTGATGATTTTAACGCTCTAGGCACTGGACTGTAGAAATTACTCTTGTATCTTGAATGTGCTCACTGTGTGCTGTGCTGCTGTGCAAACATGTATATTCACATACATAAGATATCCAGAACCGGAACACCTATTTATAGACCATACAAATATTTGTTTCGTGCGGGAATCAAAGCTACGATACGTAGCGCAGCAGCCAATCTCTCATCTACTGTACCAAACGTGTCTTAAATTCACTATCTTCTTGCCCTTGTTCCGTTTTATTTGGGGTCGAAGCAACACGTTTTTTTTTCCATTCTGTCCTGTCACTCGTCATGCTATCACTAACTCCCTTTTCTTTCATATCACTTCTCATACAATCCATCCGTTTTTCTTTGGTCTCCCTCTTCTTCTCCTTCCATCCTCATGTAAACTCTTAACTCTTTTAGTAACATGCGTTTCATCCCTTCTCTTCACATGACCATACCAAGACAAACGATTCCCTTTTCAAATTGTTTAGAAAAAATTGATACCACAAAAACTACCTACTGTTTCTTTTGTTTTCTTCTACTTGTCACCCACCCGCTATTTTCCTGGCCCCACATAACATGTCACACAGCTGTCAAGCCGCGCTCATCGTGACTGAATAATGTAGCACTTTTGTCCGCGATTGTACCCGCGGGACGAGCGCTACCTGTTTATTTAAACGTTATAATAACTGCGCACGACTGTACAACCAATGACAGTGAAGTATGATGGTTTCGTAATTACCCTACTGCGACGAAAAATGGGTTATGTGTTATGGCGGGTTGGAATTTATGACCCTTTAAGTTGTGTGTCACATTTTTGGCGGAGTTGAAATTGGTGGATTGTCGGCGATGGTGAATTTTGATGTGTCGATCACTTAAGTACAGGTATTTCAGGAATTTCGAATTTCGGAGAATCGCCAACAAAAAAAAATGCTGGATGCATCATGCAAAAAACAGCAAAAATCGTTGCCCCAAAGATGGTTAGCTGGTCTTTGAACAGATGGTCATTGGTGCCGAAAGGTTCTGGATTGGCGACCGCGTATTGGACCACACCATTTGTAGGTGTCCCATAAGGTGGACTGACGATGACTGGCGCGGGTCATGGGAATCCAATGGATCGGTTACAAGGCGGATCGCTGTGGCGTCACTTGGCGGACCTCTAAAATATAAAAACAATTAAAAAATGATATATTTTGATACAAGTGCAGAAAGTTTGTCATTGCGACCGCGGCGGAATTCGCCCGAGCAGTAGGCGAGTGTGTTATGAAGTCGAAGGCTAAAAAAATTTGCACGTGTATCAAACGACTTTTTTCATTACACTTACGAAGAAATGAATAAACTGGGGTTGACCGGCGACTACTAATACGATAAATGTAATAAAATTGTGGCGGGAGAAAGCAACCGCACTTTTCTGCACTAGTGCAAAAAAAACAGTCTATTGCGTGCCTAAAAGCGGTGGGATAAGAGCGGGTTTTCGAGTAAGTGTATGGAAAAGTCTTTGCCTCACACTAAGAATTACTCTTGTATCGTGGGTGCGTTCACAAGCAAGTAAACTCAGATATACAAGATATCCAGACCGGGAAAAACTATACGTAGGCCATTATAATATTTGTCAGCGCGGGAATCGAACCACGGTGCCAACAGGGGCTTTACCATGTCGTGTTAAAATATTAACCGTGCGAGCGAGAAAGGGGGATGGAGCTATACACCTTTAACAGCTATATATAGCTCCATCCCTTTAACAGTTCAGTTTAGGTCGTCAAATGGATCGCGTTTAGACCTTAAAGAAGGAAAAACAAGCTTTGTCGACATCGTATTTGCTTGACTGCTTCTGACGACAAGTCAGAGTAAATTCAAACTTCGTTGCAAATTTTAACTATCTACACACACGACACCAATACAACCACAATACTACCACACGACACTAGTACGATACTACACGATACGAAACGACACTACTACGATACTGCACGATACGAAACGACACTACTACGATACTACACGATACGAAACGACACTACTACGATACTACACGATACGAAACGACGCTACTACGATACTACACGATACGAAACGACACTACTACGATACTACACGATACGAAACGACACTACTACGATACTACACGATACGAAACGACACTACTACGATACTACACGTTACGAAACGACACTACTACGATACTACACGATACGAAACGATACTACTACGATACGAAACGACACTACTACGATACTACACGATACGAAACGACACTACTACGATACTACACGATACGAAACGACACTACTACGATACTACACGATACGAAACGACACTACTACGATACTACACGTTACGAAACGACACAACTACGATACTACACGTTACGAAACGACACTACTACGATACTACACGATACGAAACGACACTACTACGATACTACACGTTACGAAACGACACTACTACGATACTACACGTTACGAAACGACACTACTACGATACTACACGATACGAAACGACACTACTACGATACTACACGATACGAAACGACACTACTAACATACTACACGATACGAAACGACACTACTATGATACTACACGATACGAAACGACACTACTACGATACTACACGATACGAAACGATACTACACGATACGAAACGACACTACTACGATGATTGATGATTTTGATACAATTTCATAATACTAAATGGTCCGAATACAGAATATGTTTAATAATTATAATTGATTGAATTCTTCTTTTTCTTTTCGATTCTATGATAAACTCGTCAAATTGTTTGGGCCCAATAGGTGGCTACATTAATAGCAGCATCGGTAGCACTCATCAAATCCTCTAAAGTGCAGGTGTATGGGCACTTGGGGCACTCTAATGTGTGGCTCATGTTTTGAACAGGAGCACCGCACTCACATTGAGTATCCGACGGGTCTATAAAACCCCGTTTTGTCAAGTTGTGTTTGCAGCGGCCTACCTGGGTTCGCAACCCATTTAGTGCTTTCCATATAGGCCTCTGCAAATCGCGCCCAGGCAGGAGATGTTCTTGGGGTTTCAAGAAGTCGGATGGTGATAGGTGATGCTCTTCCCAAAGCTTTATTCTTTCTTTAGGTGGCGGGTTATCAGTCATTAATTGAATTAAATTGATTGATAATAATAAGAATTAAGTACGTGGATTAAAAAATTTAGGTACATAATAGGCTGATCGCGTTGGGTGCCTCTGCACCGTCAAATGGATCGTATTACCTACCGATTATGTTTTCCGAATTATAAGTTTGTTTCATATCCTCTATTCAGAGTCACTCATCATACTTTTCCGTTTCCGAATATGACTCAAACAGTAACACAATTTCAGTGATTTATTTGATCAAATAAACACGTAAGTATTGAACATTTGGCTACGTAAATAAATATTTACTCAACAGAGAAATGAGCCATAGCTAACAATAGAATTTGTGCTGAGATTACATTCAACAATATTATTGGTAGATTGACTCTTTTGATATGAGAGCGTGTTGCCAGTAATGGCATAATGTGACTCCTAGTGTGTGCAGCAAAGTGTTAAAAAAAATAAAAAATATTTTTATTATTGATAGGCTCGTGTTTGACCACTATCTCACCTGATGGTAAGCGATGATTTGGCCGACGATGGAGCACGCTTGCCTAGAAGTAACCTATTCACTCTTGACTTAAAGACCTGTAGGTTTTAGCTATCAGGAAACACAGACTCCGGCAGGCAATTCCACTCCTTAGCTGTACGCATTATGAATGTGTTCCCAAAAAGCTTTGTACGTATGGGTGGGATGTCCACCAGGGTCACTATAAAAAAAATATGGCACTGAAACGTGGTCGCTTACGTCTTGAAGCCTTCTGATGAGGGCCATTCCTCATCAGAAGGTTAAAGTTACACAAAAGGCAATGAAAAAGACTATGCTCGGAGTGTTTTGCGTGATCGCATCAGGAATTTGGTTAGAACATAGTCAAACAAACATAACAAAACATAGTCAAAAGGTTGCTAACATAGTCCGAATAATAACCAAACTTAAGAAGCTGGCTACGGCTATGGTCGATGGGACTCAAAGGTTTTGGAGTGGCGACCGCGCACCGAAAGACGCAGCGTTGGAAGGCCTCCCACAAGGTGGAACGACCACCTGGTGAAAGTTGCAGGAATGCGATGGATGCGACACGTATGGGACCATTCGTTGTGGCGACACTTGGGCGAGGTCTATGATAACTTCCGGCTGAAATGATGAAATACCCTATAGGTATTGATTTCCGGGTTCCTATAGGTATTGAGCAATGGGTAGTTCGCCGTCCGACCGTCCGGTAAGAGTCCGGACCGAGCCCAAGCCGTCGACGGCGCGTAGTGTTTCACGCGCGCCCCAAGGAGATGTCTAGGAACCGTAGGGGCCCAGCAAGATCTAAGCCTACTGGGGCCATAGGTGATACGAAAGAGATCCCCGGGGCCTTGAAACAATGGCAAAGAAGGAGCAGGAGTGGGTTTTTAATCAGTAATAGTCTGACACGCCCTCGCGCTCCACCCAAGAAAAATTTATACACATTTTATTTTTGCCTTTCGGAAAAATGTTCGAGACTCGGTTCGGGAATCGAACTATTGACATAGATAAGTTAGTACGGTACCCTCGGCTATTGAGTCCGACTCACACTTGACCGGTTTATTATTTACTATGTGTTGTTTTCACACAACCGGAAAATTATTCAACTAGTCCACTGCTGGACATAATCTTGTCCAAGAAGCCCACACAACACTTCGTCATTACAGAACTATCAGTAACTAACTTAATTTTACATAATATATATCTAACACAATATCAGCAACAAGCAAAATTTTCCCTGAGGTCTCGTAGCCGCGTAGCGAGTTGCTACGAGCTACGAGCTACGCCGTAGCACTAATATGTTACTTAGAAGTAAAATGACCCAAGCGTTTCGACCCCTAACGGCTCAAAACTATAATCATCTTTAACCCTTTAACGAGAATATTAATTTGGTCGTAGATGCAAGGCGCCAGCGTTAAAGGGTTAAATGATAAATGATATTTATTTTGTAAATAGGTTTAAAAAAACACTTTTATACGTCAATTTTTTTTTCGTCATTTTTAAACTAGATGAGGCCGGTGTTTCCTAGCTGACTACCCTGAGAAGAAACACCGAAATAAACTCAGGGGTCAAAGTCTCTTTTAAAGTCCAAACAGTAAATTTGTAATGGTCAAATCACATGAGAACCATGCAGATTTGTCTGAAATGGTCTTTTGAAGAAATAACTATACAGATTTGAGTAGACCTGTCCAGTCAGTGCAAGCTAGGTTAAAGGTGATTACAGTTTAAAGCTAAACGAGATGGAGTACCCAGTCGCATATGCACGACCCTGGCGAATGGGACATCGAGGTCCGACGAGTGTACTGGGAGCGACTGGGTACTCCATCTCGTTCAGCTCTTCAATCCCCATAGGTGACAGAAGAGCTGACGAGGTATTACGTTTTACATAAATTTATTTTTTGAATTTAATAAAAACTCAGATAATAATAATAATATAATAATAATATTCACACAACTATCACACAACGCCGTCTAGTCCCAAGCTAAGCAGAGCTTGAGTTATGAGTACTAGACAACTGATAAACATACTTAAATATTTCTAAATACATACATATTATAGATAAATTACACCCAGACACAGAACAAATGATTGTGCTCATCACACAAATATTTGTCCTGGGTGGGAATCGAACCCACGACCTCCGGCATAGCAGTCAGGGCCACTAACCACTAGACCAACTGGCCAGTCGATAATATTCGCAAGATAAGTGAGTTTCCAAAATATTTTAAGAAAGATGTGTAATAACGTCATAATCACGTAAGAGCGGTTGTATGGGAATAATACGTTGGGTTGTCGCTCTTAAAACGTTATAACAGTTTAGACAGGTTAAAATTTACTTTTTTTCCACTAAATAACACAGAAAAAACCGTCAAGTGTGAGTCGGATTCGTTCATCACGGGTTCCTTGCAAACTTACCTATGTAAATAGTTTAATTCCCGGATCGGGTCTCGAAGATTTTATCGAATCGCGTTTTTTTTTTGTGACTTATCTAAAAATTTACACATTTCAGACTTTTTCCTATACTCGTGCTATGATACCTTGCTTCATGCTAAATTTCATGATTATATTCTATTCAATTTTTTTTTAAGCTGGGAAAATCATCCGATGACATCCCCCGCTCCTGAGCGGAGGTTGTCATTGGATTGGATTATCATTGGATGATTTCCAAGGGCGGAGCGTGAAATCAGAAACGTTTATTTCAAATAGGCCAATTAGGGCGTGTCAGACTTTTACTGACTAAAAACTCACTCCTGTTCCTTCATTGCCTTTCATACCAGGGCCGAGTCTTCCTTTCAGAAGCAAATCCTTGGCCCCAGTAGGTTTCGACCCTGCTCCCCCTACGGTTTGCTGACATCTCCGTAAGGCATGCGTAGAACACTACGCGCCCTCGACGCCCTAATTAGGTACCCTATAGGTTTTGATTTCCTAACGAGTGTCAAAATTTTATTGCTGCTTGGGGTAGCAGACCTGAGACCTGACCTGATAATCAGCCTTATAATGTTACCATCTGCTGGCATTCAGGCCTCCTTTCTAGGAGAGGGAATGGGCCGTAATCCATCACGCGGGCCCGGTGCGTGATGGTGAATGTCACATGTCTTCGAATTTCTGGTTATAAGAAATGCCAGTTTCCTCGCGATGTTTACCTACACCGTTATGAGAGCAGTGGTGATGAAATAAATTACACGAAGTAATGCGCGCCCGGCTTGGTTTGAACCCGCGACTGAAAGTCGGAGCCGTTACCACTGGGCCATAACTGCTCTAAGACCTAATCTGCAGACCTGAGTACAAGATATTAATTTCAGCTTTATGTCTTCACGCGTTCCTGATAAACGGACAACAAAGTGATAAGGGTTCCGTTTTTGCGGACTGAGGTTTTTTTTTTCCGGTGGGAAAATCATCTTATGACATTCCCCGCTCTTAGGCGGAGCGAGAGATAGTGTCAGACTTTTACTGATTAAAAACCCACTCCTGTTCCTTCGTTGCCTTTCGTATCAGAGCCGAGTCTTCCTTTCAGAATCAGACCCTTGGCCCCAGTAGGCTTCGACCCTGCTGGGCCCCTACGGTTGCTGACATCTCCGCGCGTGGAACAGTACGCGCCGTCGACGACAGTTACCGGACGGTCGAACGATAAGCTACCCATTGCTCGCCGTCCGCAAGCCCGCGCCTACGGTGGCCAGGTAACGAAAGTCAAAAAACTTACCAAATAACATGAAAAAATGAGAGAAATTATATATTACATTGAGCGTACAAAACCCGGGGTAGTACTGTAGTTTTTTTTTTATATATTCCACAACTATGACACAACGCCGTCTAGCCCCAAGCTAAGCAGACCTTGTGTTATGAGTACTAGACAACCGATAAACATACTTATATATTTCTAAATACATACCTATTATAAATAAATTACACCCAGACACAGAACAAATGCTCGTGCTCATCACACAAACATTTGTCCTGGGTGGAAATCGAACCCACGACCTCCAGCATAGCAGTCAGGCCCACTAACTACTAGACCAACAGGCCAGTTTAATATTAAGCGTTACAGAGGTAGCCCACTTATTTGAAAAAAAAGGGAACAATTTTGCGCAGCTGACTCCAATATCGCGTTATAAGGAAACACACACATATTACATATTTTTCCAGCAAGGAAATAAGAAAATACAGTTAGTACTCGTAGTCATATTAAAATTCATCTCAGAACGTTCTCTGTTTCATCACACTAATATTTTTTTTTTGTTGTGAAATTACCCATCCTTGGGCGGGGCGAGAAGGCGTCCTTAGGCGAAAACCCACTCCTGTTCCTTTGACCCTGCTAGGCCCCTACGGTAGCGGACATCTTTTTGAGGTGCGCGTGGAACACTACGCGCCGTCGACGACTTGAGCTCGGTCCAGACGGTTACCGGGCGGTCGGACGGCGAGCTACCCATTGCTCGCCGTCCGCAAGCCCGCGCCTACGGTAGCTCGAAATCGGGATTGGAATTCTGGTGGTTGGGGCGCGAGGGCTATTGCCTAGCGCGTGCGGCCGCCTCCTTTGCTAGCAATACTACTTCGCAGAAGGAGGCGAACTGCCTGTCACTCCACCTCGTTCTGGACCATGGCCTTTACCAAGGCCCGGCGCGAGAGATTGCTGCCGCCAATCGCCCCCACGAGGACACGGCGGTGCTCTGCCCAGGCGGGGCACACATCTAGCGTATGCTCCACCGATCACACAAATATCTAAGAAACTATCATCACCACCTGAAAAGGAAACTCGTGGTCCTAGAATGCAAAGAGCAACTGAAGGACACAGGTGGCGTTTTAGTCAGTAAAAGTCTGACACGCTGTCTCGTTCCAAAATAAGTGTAGTTCATCAACTTCATCGTCATCATTTTAGTCGAAAGTAGCCTTCCACAAGTGCCGCAACAATGAGCAATCCTGTGCATCTCACATCCTTCGGATTCCCGTAACCCTCACCAGGTCATCGGTCCACCTTGTAGGAGGCCTTCCAACGCTGCGTTTTCGTAAGCGGTCGCCACTCCTGAACTTTTCGGATTGGTATAGTATTTATATTAAATTAAATTTACAAAATAAATATCATTTATTAATCGGAAAATAATAATAATAAAACTACTTAATAAAAATGTTATGATTATAGGTCAACAGAAAGCACCTACAGGTTTTTTCCCTTGCGAGTGTCCAAATATGGGGCATAAACGGTCGTATCTTTTGATTGTTCTGATAGAATTTTATTTTTATCACAGCTCCAAAGAATTGCAGACCAATTTAATATTAATTTCAACTTAGTAATTTAACGCTTTTCTGAGAATATGGATCTTAACAGACCGATAGATAGACAACGAAGCGATCCTATAAAGATTCCTTTTTTTTACAAACTGATAAGTACAATTTACAAGCGGGAATTCGATGGTTGCAAGACGCAAAGGATCGGTCGTTAGGGCGACATTTGGGGGAGGCCTATGTCCAACAGTGGACGACTTTCGGCTGTAATAAAGATCATGATGATGATGATTTACAAGCTAACTATAATTTCTTTTTCGGTATTTGAAAACCAACATTGCACCCATAGATTTGAGTTTCTGTAAAATTGTTACTATTTTGGTGTACTTTATTGTTTCTAATATAAAAACAAGAATTATTTCAACCATAAGAAACTAAATGATATGAAACATTTTTTAGACCTGGATGGCCCACCGAGCTGCCTGATTGGCCTACTGACCTGTCCCGTAAAGAACCCTGATAAAATATATCCCCTTTACCAAAACTTATCTTGCTAACAATATAGAATCCTAAATATATTTTGAGCTAGATGGCTACTCATAAAGACGTGCATTCAATTACATAATCAAAATGTTATACAATTATAAATTAGAATAACAATAAAAAAGAAGCGAATGCAAGTGCGTTGCCATTTCAAAAATAATTCATCGCGTCTCTGAAACCAGGTCAGGTTATCGCCACGAAGTTGCCCGCCCGGCCGCAGCCGCCCTGCGCCGCGCATCCTCGTGAAGTAAGCCACAGTGCGCGCGCCGCCCATCCTCACAACCGCCCAAGTCTTCACCTGCCATCAAAACCTTTGCATCTTTAAAAAAATAATAATTAAAAAATAACAATCAAGGCGTGTTCTGTGTTCGAAAATTAAAATTCGAATTCATAAATCAAATATGGCGCTCATTCAGTGTGTGGTGCGTTCTGAAGCGGACGTCTGTTAGGTACAATATGTTACGCTCAGTGAACGGGACCTAGGTTGTACTGCGATTGTGGTGTGTGTAATATAAGTGTTGTGTGTGGCTAACATTGGGAGCTGAGCAGCTGTAGAACCCTGTGAGTATACTTACCTTGTTATTATTGATCCTTGTACTCTAATTTTTGTTCCTACAAAATCTCTCAAATGACGACGTTGAGGCCAATTGAAGGGTTCAACAACGTAATTTTTCTATCTCTAAATTACGTTGGTCTTTTTAACAACTAGACAGACAAAACAATATAATTTTTAATCTCCATTCAATCAAGTATAAAGCTATCATTTTAATTTCTGACTACACAATGTTAGGACAACACTTACGGTTACTTTTCATAATTAAAACCGAGTACTTGACGTACAGTTTATTGATAACAGTGACATCATTTGTATTGTTAGTTGTAACTTATATCTATGTATATAAAATTGATTTATATGAGTGGAGAAATAAATTATATCACATTAATATTACAAAGGTGAAAGTTTTGAGTATGTATGTTTGTTACTTCTTCACGCTCGAACGGCTGAACAGATTTGGATGAAATTTGGTACACGGGTAGACCATGACCTGGAATCGTACATAGAATAGTTTTATTCTGAGATTATATTCTACATTCACGCGGGTGAAGCCGTTGACAGAAGCTAGAATTACGATTTTCTTTATCACAATAATCGGTTGTAAATATTTTTATTTTGTTTTATTTATTTTATTCTTTATTGTACACACAATTTTATACAGACAATAAAAATAGAACAGTTGATGTACGTAGGCGAGCTTAACCAACAACTGGGTTTTCTTACAGCAAACCATAAGAGTGAGAAAGATATTTTACATTTGATGAGCTTTAAATGTACAACAAAAAAAATTAAACATATAAATTAAAAGTAAAAATACACTAAACAGATATGTGTACATACAACACACATTACATAAACATAATATATACAATAAATAAATACCTAATTCTTCCCCTGAAACTTCCAATTAAGCTCTCAATGTATGCGGAAGAGAATTCCAGAGGCGCACAGCACGAACGGTAAAAGATCCACTGTAGCGACTTGAAGAGTGGGGAGGAAAACGAAGGAGAAGAGAGGATGTTGAGGGACCAGGTTTTCGTCTCGGAACAAAATACTCAAAGCGTTAATTTGTGGTATAAATATTCTCATAAACAATATCTTGTGAAGGTTAATTATCTAAGTCAATTATCGGTTTATACAGCACTAGTTTTTAATTAGTATAAAGTCTCAATAAGTTTTTTTTTTCATAAAAAGCAAAGTTATTAGCGTTTGTTTATATCCCAAAATGTCACTCAATTTATGAAAATGTTGTACAGGAAATGAATAAATAAATGACGATCAAAATGGAAAAACACTGCCCGTAGTATTTCATCTAGTAGCAATTGTTTCCATTTTGTATGTTTAATTTTTGTGGTAATAATTTAATGGTGTAAGCTGTGCATACCTATAATGGGCATGCATACCAGATAATACGTTTTAATATTATTTTTCGCTAAAAATCATGTATGTAATGCTGTTGGTGTGCCAATAAATAAATAAATAAATTGTTATGAATTATTTAATTTTATTACGAATTTACCAATTATGACCACTTTTTTTGGACAAGGAGATTGGCAGAAACCCATGTATTTTCAGTACCACATACAGGCTTACCGTTTCAGAGAATGAATATATGGATTTGAATGCTACAATAGAGTCTATCAAAATACGTAATGGTAAGACATACATTAGACTTGGGGATATTAAATTGATATAAACATAACCTCAGGCCTCAGGTTATCATCTTCGGCAGACAAGACAATGCCGGCGAAGCCGAAGGCGTGATAAGCGCCAATTACAGTATATACACCGAAGATCAACTGCCGACATTGTTACAGCATGAACAAAATTCACAGATCATACATTTACAAAAATATCATGACGATTCTATTTCATAATATGGCAAGCAAAGCCAATGTCGACCATTCTGCCGATGTCAAAAGTGAAGTAGAAAAATATCATGACAATGACGCTATTAGATAAATATTTTTTTTGTATTTGACATAAGTGACAAACACGGGCGCGTAATACGAATAATAATATAATTGGATCTTTTTAATGCGTTTTGTTTTGCATTAGTGCGTTTTATTTCCGTAACGGGGCTGCACCCTAAAATCATGGTTATTTTAATTACTCCCATCAACTATTAAAACATTTTAGCTTGGAAAATAATTACGGATATAAAACCTATAATTTGCAACTAACTAGATTTTGAAACGTTTGGATTTTAATGAGGTTACCAAACACGCCAATCTTCTTTGGTTTTTCGGTTTTTTTTACTATTGACAACAAAAATATGATCAGTATCGGGTACGGATAGAGCCCCATTTTTTGTACTAATTAAAATCTAGGGGTGTAAAGTATAGATTTAGATGTGTTCGACAGACAGGAAAATATTACTGATAAATGTACCCATGACCTGTCTAGGCTAGGTTTTGTTGATAAGTAATCTTAGAGCTCGGTTATCTTTTGAAATTAATTTATTTTTTTATTTATTTTATTTTTTTTGAGAAAACAAACAATCATCATCATTTTAGCCGAAAGACGTTCACTGTTGGACATAGGCCTCCCCCAAGTGTCGCCACAATGCTCGGTCCTGTGTGTCTCACATCCATCGGATTCCCGCGACCAAATAATCGTTTCATTATATTATATTACACATATGCATAGTATGCTTGAAGTAAATGTACAATTTACTATGTTTCCACACGTTACTATAGTTTATATTAGACACAGTTTGGCAAATAACATCATCATCATCTTCCTGCTCTTAATCCCGTGTAATTTAGGGTCGGCACAACACGTTTTTTTCTTCCATTCTGTCCTGTCACTCGTCACGCTATCATTAACTCCCTTTTCTTTTATATCACTTCTCACACAATCCATCCACATGTAAATTCATAACTTTTAGCAACATGCACTTCATCCCTCCTCTTCACATGACCATACCAAGATTGGCAAATAACTTAAAATCAATATTAAAACAACAACTATACAATTTTTTCGCTATCTAAAAATCTAAAAGTAAATCTTATTTAAGTAGATACTTAAAACACAAAAATAAAAATAAAATATGTTTTACGCATTTTTATAAGCTTAGATATAACATTCATCATCTTCCTTCCTAAGATCGCTTCTCACACAATCCGTCCATCTCTTCTTTGCCTTCCCTCCCTCTCCATCCATCATACATTACAGGAAGTACAGTAAGTACATTAGAGGAAGTTTGAAAGTGGCGCCAGTGACTGAAAAGTTGAAGGGGAATCGTTTGTCTTGGTATGGTCATGTGAAGAGGAGGGATGAAACGCATGTTACTAAAAGAGTTATGAGTATACATGTGGATGGATGGAGAGGGAGGGAGGCCAAAGAAAAGATAGATGGATTGTGTGAAGAGTGATATGAAAGGAAAGGAAGTTAATGATACGAGTAGCATGACGAGTGACAGGGCAGAATAGAAGAAAAAAACGTGTTGCGCCGACCCTAGATAACACGGGCTATGGGCAGGAAGATGATGATGATTACATAAGTAACAAATACATATACAGGTAAACAGAAAATTTCACATTACAGCAGGAACTATCAAGATACGACTTCGGACTCACAGAAATTTACTGGCCTCGAGGCTAAGAGTGGAAGACAGTGTAAGACACACAAGGCTCAGAAAGTACAGTGTCTCCTCTTTAACCAGCAGATTCAACTGAATAGGAGACCCAATAATAGAAACAGCACTCATTGGAGTCTCTTTCGAGCTACCTTCCGAAATTCCAGTATTATGGTACAGCCAATAGCCAACTCATTGTGTTGAACACAGATCGCCATATTGCAGACATGAAAAAAAAAATATTAAAGACCCGTATCGCCATCATATTTTCATTATTTATTTCAAACGGTAAATAAAGAATATTATTTGACCGTTATGCGACATTTAAGAGAGTAAATTCGACGAAAAAGGCCAGATTTGTGGATAAATGATGAATTTATTTCACCTTCCGTTAAAAAAATCCAAGATATTAGTTAAACAAAGGGTTAAAATAATTAGATCATTTATAACGTCCTGACCTCTAAACTAGGTTCATCGTTCCAAGCAGCAAAACCTTGTCCTAAAGTAGTCCGTGTCCCTGTGGCTTAGGAGTGCCCTAAAAAGCTGATGGCCTTTAACAGTTCAGTTTAGGTCGTAAAATGGATCGCGTTAGTACTCGTGGTGGGGCTTCAGTTACACTTCAGTAGAAACGCACGAGTATTAGACCCATGTTTACATTCCAGAACAAATGAAGATGAAAACAAAAGATTTTCAGGATGTTTGCTTCTTGAACGTAAATAGAGAATTATGTCTTAACCGAAAAGGAACATTGTATCGGAGTTTTGAAGGAGAATTCTTTAGAACAGTCTAAATTCAAAAGATGTCGTCCGGTGATGAAATCAGAAGCGTTTATTTCAAATAGACCATTTACAGGCACTTTAGAACTGTCAAAATGTCGGTGAGTCAAAAAAGTGAAGCTAAATTGCACGTTCCAATCCATAGATCTCTATGGAGAAGAACGTGCAAGAAGCTCCATGGACAGTCTTTAAATCATATGAGTTACATGAACCTTGGTTACGTATTTCTTGTCGCTACTATTATGTGAGCACAATGTAGATAAATAACGAAAAAGTTAATAAAAAAATAGTTAAATTAGCCATTACTGCACTGGCAGCTAAGAGATGACTAGTCTCAAGTAACGGCGCCCGTTCACGATAATGACGCGTGCATCAAATGTGAATGAATACTTCAAAGTCTAAGTGTATTTGTGCATGTAATTATATACGTAATTAGTTTCTTTTTTTGCCTGCTGCGGTCTTCCCGTCAGATTAAAATTTAGGTATCTTCAAGGCTATATTAAATAGGCGCTAGCTTCATAGACGCGTATTCGTCATTATACGCTTGGTGTACGCCTGCGTGAAGCTTGCATACTAAACTATGAAAGTCTGTCGACAAAGCGGCAATGTCAAGCCGCCGTGTTGTTACGAATACGCGTCTATGAAGCTATGCGTCCTTGAAGAATAGGCCTTAGTAAACTAGTGAGCTTCACCATCAACGATTCCATCTCTGCTTACTATTAGGTAAAATCGCAGTCAAGCACTAGTTTATTAGTTTTTCATTAAAAAAAAAATGTTTTCGTATACTAGCGATATTTTTATTATTTTTAATATTCTTATACTCTCTTTATTGCCTTTCTAATGAAACCGGTTTGGGGTATATTTATTTATTTATTTCTTTTTTATGCACATAAAAGTACAGAGGCGGACTTAATGCTTGATGTTGCGTATCGGTAAGGTGGCTTTAAGGGGATCCTTTTTCGCTCGCCTATCGTCAAAATCGAGCATGGTTTAAAAGCTTGTTACTTCATCTAACGCAATCCAACGTGACGTTTGACAAAAATGCAACGCGAATAAAGAGAAACGCCTGAAAACTCTGTTGGCATTTAGTAATTCCGTGACATACTCGAATATTTTACAAAACTTGTTCGAGGAAATAGTTTTTTTTTTAAACCCTTAAAATTTTTTGGAAAAATTTTCGTCATTCAGACTCTTGATTAAATTTGCAAGGCTTCTATTGTTATAGCTTTTTACTTTTTTAATTTTTTAATAAATTATTAAGTGTCAAAGTTCATGCAAAACAACAGATTTTCAGAGGTCTTTACTGCATTAGTTTTACACACATTTGTAAATTGATTTCAATAGAGACCTAGATAATATCCGCAAGATACTGTGTTTCCAAAAAATCTAGTGAAAAATGTGTAATAACGTCATAATCTTGTAAGAGCGGTTGTATGAACTATGAAACAGTGAAAATATATGTCGAGGTGCGTCCCCTTAAAGTCTGTTACAGCCATAGGTAGAACTTTTTTTTTGTTTTTTACCTTATATACTAGGATATGATAGGGTGGTGTAGGTTTGAGTGTCTGTAAATGCACCCGTGATACAGAAATAATTCCTGGTGAAAAACGTAAAACTTTTTTTTTAACATAGCTAGCCTATACTATCTCACTGCAGGGAAAAGGTCTTCATTCATTCTTTCTTCTCCACAACCAGTTATTGAGATAATACGACACCGATCAAAAATCTACGAATGACAGCCGGACTGACAGCTTAACGTGCTATCCGAGGCACGATATCGAACTAATAGCACTCCGTCAATCAATCCGGCTCGAAGGACCAAAGTGAAGGGGATCTCATCCTGCACTATATCTTTACTAAATAAAACTCGACAGTTGCTTGATTATCGAAATGATGCTATTCTATGTGGAAAATGAATGCATCAAGTTTTCTATTTTGTTTTTAATTCTTAATAGGTTCGCTCTTGACCGCTATCTCACCTGAAGGAAAGCGACGATGCGGTCGAATATAATAATAATAATAATAATAATAATAAATTTATTTACTAAAAAGTACAGATACATAATGGAACAAACAGGTAGGTTAAGAAGTTATACAGTTCTTTAGGTACGTATGTTGTAAATCTGTACTAAACAATTTCTGGAACCCTGCCTCTCAAACTAGGTTATAACCTGTATTTTGAGAAACAGTGAACAGCCACAAAACTCATATACACTATTATTTTTACAACAACAATTGACGGACGATGTCGTCCTACCGCTGAATAATTTATGTATTCTGTTTTAATTTTTAATTGTGAAGTGTGCAAATTATGTGTGTGATGATGTGTGCGTGTAGTGAAAGGTGAGTATTATGTGAGACAGTGTGCATGTATAATAAGTTGGGGTGTTCGGGGGGTGCGTGTACGCATGTTTGAGTGTGTGAATGTCAGCAAAATCGGGGTGTGTGAGATTAGGTGATGTATGTAAGTAGCGACTCCGTGTAGGCATAGTCCCTTTCTAATAGCCACTCTGTTACTTTAGTTTTTACAGCGTTGGCGTTCAGTTTTCGGATTTTTAGATCTTTGTTAATTTTATTGTAGATATATTTGCCAAGTGTGAAAAATTGATGCTTAGCGAAAGTGGTATTATGCTGAGAACCTGTGATGAGTTGTTGTCGCTTATTTAGATTTGGCGGTGGCAGCTTAGCATGAGTTCTTAGAATCGATCGGAGCACGAAGAGCTGACGTACCGTGAGAACTTTGCAGTTATAGTATAAATCAGTCGTTGGGAATCTATACGGTTTCCTAGTCATAACTTTAAGAATGGCTCTTTGTGCTCTTTCTACTCTTAAGATACTGGTTTTTGTAGCTCCGCCCCATGCAGTAATGCAATAGCCAATAACAGATTGGCAAAGAGCATAATACACCATCTTCAGAGTGTCAAGTTTGGCCGACTCTCTCAATGACTTAAAGACGTGTATAAGGCGCATTGTTCTTGTGGTAAGAGCGTCAATCTGTTTGTCCCATCTTAGTCCGTCATCAATCTGAACTCCGAGATATTTGACATTTTCAGATCTAGTAAGAGTTGGACAGTCACAAGATGGGATAGAATTTGAGCATGAGTGAGCTGTTATACTGAACGTATGTGACGGCCTCATGTTGCGTCGAATTGCGAATGGGATGTAAGTGGTTTTGGTTAAGTTGAGTGTTAGGAGGTTAGAATTCAACCATTTCATTATTTTGGACAGGGCTCCTTCTGCAGTAGCCTTAACCATGTCCCAACTAGGCCCGTAAACGAGGACCGCGGTGTCATCTGCGTACGCATAGATGTCACATTTAGGTAGGTTCATTTTGCAAAGGTCGTTTACGTAAATTTGAAAAAGAATGGGGCCGAGTATACTACCTTGGGGAATACCATATGTTATTGGTTCCTCATCGCTGTAGTAGTTATCGACTTTTACAAGTTGCGTGCGATTATGGAGGTAACTTTTAAAGATTTCAAGTGGTATTCCACGCACACCAATACGTTCCAGCTTGTCAATTAGTTTGGGAACAGAAACTGTGTCAAAGGCTTTCGAGAGGTCTAGACAGATTCCCAGGCACTTTATTTTATTGTCAAGCTTCTTAGCAACCTGCTGCGTAAAGTCCAAAACTGCATCTTCCGTCGACACTCCTGTACGAAAGCCGTATTGGTTTTTGGCAATGATATGGTATTTGTCCAGGAAGTTCCTTAGGGAATCTGCGAGGATCCTCTCCAGCAATTTGGAAAGTGCAGTTAAAACAGATATTGGCCTGTAGTTACTAACACAGCCTCTGTCCCCTCCCTTGTGAATTGGATGTATTATTGCCTTTTTGAAAGCATCCGGAAATAGACCAGTCTGAAGGCAACGATTACAGATAAAGGTTATAGGTGGAACCAAAACATGTCGGCATGTTTTTAATAGTTTGGAAGAGATGCCATCCCAACCAACGGCACAGTCATGACGTAATTGCAAAATGAGTGATTCCACTTCTGTTTCGTCTACTCCTAATATGGCAAGAGAACTGACAATTGAGTTATGAGGAGTGTTCGGACATTGTTCACTTGCATCTATTGTCTGTCTGTGTGCTGGTAAGACGATTTGTGCAGCCAAATTTTTACCTACATTACTAAGGAAGTGATTTACTTCATTTAAGGATGTCTTAGGATCGTCACTTAATTTGAGTAACTCTAAAGGGCTGATATGTGTCTTTTGTGTGTTTGTTATTTGTTTAATAGTATTCCATAATTTTTTAGGATTATTTCTTGCTTTTTCTAACTCTGTGGTTTCGTATGCTATTTTTAATCTTCGAAGTAAGTTATTACAGAAATTCCTGTAGCGAGAATACGTTATCTTCAGGATCGGGTTATCAGGACCTTTTTTTAGCTTAATATGCATTTTGTCTCTATTTTTTATGCATTTTAATAGCCCAGGAGTCATCCATGGCTTAATTGTTCTTTTTTGTCTGGGAATTTTAACCTGTGTCGAGTGTTTAGTAATCACCGATCTGACTATATCTATAAATCTATTTGTGCACACGTTGACGTCATCAATTTGGTATAACATTGTGAAGTCCGTATTTTCCAGCTCAGCGATAATGGCTTCGTAACATAGGCGGGTGATTACATTATTTATTTTCCTTGTTGGATTCACGTGAGCTATGGATAAGAGAACGGGCTTGTGATCCGTGACATGAGATTCCAGCACAAGTGTGGTAGATTGGTGGTTAGATTTGAGAAGAAGGTGATCAATACAGTGCTCCAATCGAGTAGGGAATAGGTGGGTCGGCATCAACCCATACGAAGCGTTAATTGTAAGATATTCAAAGCTATGGTCATTCCTACTACTTGGACTTATATCTATGTTTAGATCTCCTACAAGGACAATACTAGGACAGCCGGATAATTTCTGATACACATGACACAAGCTTGTCGTGAAATTGTTGAAATCCTCTCTGGACTTGAACGAAGGGGAGCGATAAACGGCGACTATAGATAACTTTTTCTCTATTTGACATACTAGGCAATTTCCCCCATCAAAAGACGGTTCCCACACGGAGCTTTGTAACCCTACTTTTGTATATATTATAACTCCATCGTTTTGATTAGCGTTTATCGCTGACGAGTGAGACTGAAATCCATCCAGGACAGGCAGTGTGTTGACTTTACTAAGCCAGCATTCCGTCAAAACAATTATGTCAAGATTTATTTTGGTCAAATTCAGCAAAACTTGAAGTTGGTTAAAGTTTTTGTTTACGCTACGTATGTTTAAATGTAATATATTTATATTACTTCCGGTTGAACTGATATATTTGGGACAATCTTCAGGGTTGCAGTTAAATGAGTTTCCGAAATTTATATGGTCTAGGTCATCGTTAATATTATTTATGATAGCCATTTATAATAGTTAGAGTGTTAACAAAAAAGGAATATTCGATCATGAACCAATTGGTTTGTGCTGGTAATTTATAGTTGGAGTCGTCAATAGTAGCAAGGCGCAACTTTATATTAGTTATATTGTGTGTAATTGTGTGATTGTATTTTGTTGATATGTGTGAGTTGTGTATATTGAAAATAAAATTGTATGTTGATCTTTTGTGATGAGTGAATGTGTGAAGTTTAAAAATTAAGTTTACAAAATAAAATAAAATAAAGTAATACATGGTTACAGCAAACATCAATAAGAAGGCATAACTAGGCATAAATACTAATACATACTTAGCTAGTCAGATATTAATGTTCCTCAAATCTTGAAGACATTTCTCTGATTGTATTAGTAGCTGCTTGTCCCCTTCTTGTTTTCGAAGGAATATGTTACCATTACTTATCCAGCAGAATGAGTAACTATTGCCTTTAGCAAATTGTCGTGCTAGGTAAAAAAGCTTTTTAGAACTGGAAGGAATTTGCTCCGCTACGAATACTGGGAGGCGTTTCCCTGGTATACCAATTGCTTCTGTATTTAGCTTTTCTTCTTTTGGGTGCTTGTCCTTATTATACAATCGAATTGCTGACAGGAGATTTTGTTTTGTTTGAACTCTTGCAAACTCTGCCATGATAGGACGTGAAGTTGGAGTTGGTGTGGATTTCGCAGGGAGACGATATACATCTCGAATTTCTGATTCAGATATAGGCACACCAACAAGTTGTCCAATTTTACAGACTGTATTTATCAGGGTGATTGTTGACTCCTTCTCTAGTTGTGGGATGTTTCTAACCTCTATGGATGATGAACGAGACTTATGTTGCAGGTCTAGTATTTTTTTTTCGAGCGTTTCAATATAGCCTCGTTGATGTTGCCGGTCTTTCTTGAGGTCTTCCACTTCTTTTTTTAACTCCTCAAATTTTGCATTCAGAAAAGAAATCGATTGTTCAATCTGTACACTAGTTTTTTGGATTTCGCTGTTCGACTCCTGTATTTTTGTGTTCTGCGCCTTAATTTCCCCTACGTCGGCCACTAATTTAGCCATCAAAATCGATTGTTCCTCCAGCTTTTTTGACATTAGAGTGTCTTGATCATTTTTCCAAGATGCAGAGTTATCTTTTAAAGTTGGCTGATTAGACAGGTTCACGTTTTTCGGCGAGCGTTCTGATCTGGCTCGTTTGTCGGGTCGTCTACTTGTCACATGATCACTCATCTCTATTGCCGAGCCTATGTCGGGCACAGATTGAGTTTGACTTAAAGTATTTTTTTTCACATTTGGTGGAGTGCGCTGAACATTAGCCATAGTAATGCTTGTGAATAAAAATTTAAAGACTCAGATAAAAAACTTCTTACGTGTGATTGTATGCCAATGAACAAGCAAAAGACAGACACTTAGCTCATTCAAGGCCGCAAGATACTTGGCGTAGCCGATACTTCGTAGCAGCCTCGTAGCACGATGTAGCCGTCGTCACCGTCGTAGCACTCTCGTAAGTCAACGCGTAGCGGATCACTATTTCAACGCCTCAGCTATAATCTCCGTGGCGCAGTGGTGTAGTGCGCTGGACACGCCTTGGCCGGTAGCTCTGTGTGCGCGGGTTCGAGACTCGACGAATCACGGTCACTTTTTCTTACACTAATTACGGCAATAGCAACGGAACTGTTTTTATCCCTCTCTAGGACTGCCCAGTGGGTGTTTTAAATAGCTTTAAACACGTAAAGAGTAACAAGGAATTTGTATTTAGTGAATTGAACCAATAACAGAATTTAAAGGAAAAAAATTCTGCGGCAGACCGACACACGTCCACTCGTTACTGAGTCCGGAGACCGAATATGGAGCGCGCTTACCTAGAAATAACCTATTCACTCTTGACTTAAAGATTTCCTGGTTCTAGCCATCAGGAAACACAGATTCCGGCAAGGAATTCCACTCCTTAGCTGTACGCACAATGAATATGTTCCCAAAACGTTTTCTGCATATGGGTGGGATGTCCACCATGTACCGGTGGTGCATTGCCGTACGCTTAGTGGTCCGATGATGGATCTATCCTTACAAAGTTACCTGTGAAAACAGTTCAGTTCCCGAATTGAGTTATGAAGACTTTTCCGAATCAATAAAAAAAATTATGTTGTAATTACAAATTTATGGTTTTCAGATTTTTCCTTCTGCTATGAGATCTTGCTTCATGCCAATTTCAGGATTCTAGGCCAACGGGAAGTACCCTATGAATTTTGATTCCTTTGAGAGTGTCGAAATACACGTTTTTTGCGACATAAACGACCATATCTTTTTTTTCGTTAACTCTGAAGTTTGATTTTTTCGCTGTTTCAAGGGACCGCAGACCTGAGTATATGGTTTTAATTTCAACTCGTTAGCTCGACGCGTTCTCGAGACAAAGGGTCTTGCCAGACAGATATACAGACAAACAGACAACAAAGTGATCCTATAAGGGTTCCGTTTTTTCCTTTTGAGGTACGGAACCCTAAAAAAAAAACAATAAAAAAATGGTTTTCCTCATCTGCCATTTTAGAACTATAGTCCAAATAAAATTGTCTATACTTCCATATATATTATAAAACAAAGAGTGACTTTGTTCGTAGTTGCGTCTATTTGTCTGTACGTTCGCGATAAACTCCAAAATTACTGAACGAATTTTCACGCGGTTTTTACCAATAGACAAGAAAAAACAAAGAAAACACGTTTATTTGGCACACTGGTACACACAATGAGATAACAATTATATAGAAACTTAAATACCTAAACTTAAAAATATATCAACATTGTGTGTCTCACGGCTGCGCCAAATAGGTTCAGTTCAGCATAATGCCAGGCCACTACGTAGCAGTTGCCTGACGCTGGTTTTCAACTGAACCTTGCTATGAGTCTACGGATGATAATCAGTTGGATTAGTGTGCGGTAAATAAATATTATTATGTATATTATTATATGTAGGTATAAATTAGTGTGTAGTAAATGATAAATAATAGATAAGAAGAAAAAGAAAAGACAAAGTGATTCATGAGGAAGGTTTAGATGTATCATATAATTATGCATTTTACAGTAGAGGAAAACCGAGAATTTCAAAGATTTGTAACATCTGTTTGAAGTTGGGGCGTGTTATTAGTAATTGGTACGTTTGATTAAGAGTGTTACCACTAGAACTGCGGCATCTAAAGAATCCCCGTGCCCCAGGAACGATAATAGGTAACTCAAGGTACATGGATGGGCTTATTTAGTAAAATTTCGACACTCCCTCGCTCTGCCCAGAGCGGTGGAAGCTACTTGACAATTTTACACTCCCTAAAAATAGGAGGTGTGGAATTATTAAGTGTCGTCCGAGTGTATCCGCAAGATTTTTTAATACTTCGGTCTCATTTCAAAGAAAGACAGACGGTGGTAACCTCGAAAGGCTCCTCATAGCCGGTAAAGTAAATGTGAAAAGGCCTCGTGAGCTCAGCCCGATACGTTGGTCCTATTAAATCCGCACCGCGCTTGACTATACGGTATACAATGCCCTTCATATCGCCAGAGACAGAAACAGATAGAGGGATATCATACAATGAGGCAATTAAGAGGCAAGCCAGGACGATCATAACGCCGGGGTGAAACTCCGCTGCCGCGCCAAGTAGCGGCATGGCGGAAAAACTTCCAGCGGGATCTCATGGTGGAATGGCGACGGCGACTGTCGCAACCCAGTGCTGGGCACGCCTTAATTATGGCGATAAGTCCCCTCTTTGAGGAGTGGCTGGAAAGACCTCACGACGTCCTTACTTACCGCATGACGCAGGTCCTCACCGGACATGGTAAGTTTGGGAGGTTCCTGTACCGGATCCGTGCAGAAGAGACGCCCGGGTGCCACCATTGTGTGGACCGCCCGGAGGACACGGTGGAGCACACGGTAGAGGTGTGCCCCGCTTGGGCAGAGCACCGTTGTGTCCTCGTGAGGGCGATCGGCGGCAGCGATCTCTCGCGCCGGGCCTTGGTACAGGCCATGTTCCGGAGCGAGGAGGAGTGGCAGGCGGTCGCCTCCTTCTGCGAAGCAGTAATGCTAGCAAAGGAGGCGTCCGATCGCGTGAGGCAACGGCAACGGTCCTTACGCTCCAACCGCCGCCGGGATTCCGATCCCGATTTCCGGCCACCGTAGGCGCGGGCTTGCGGACGGCGAGCAATGGGTGGCTCGCCGTCCGATCGTCCGGTAACCGTCCGGACCCAGCCCAAGTCGTCGACGGCGCGTAGTGTTCCACGCGTGCCTCAAGGAGATGTCAGCAACCGTAGGGGCCCAACAGGGTCGAAGCCTACTGGGGCCATGGGTGATGCGAAAGAGATCCCCGGGGCCCTGGAAAACAAATGGTAAAGAAGGAACAGGAGTGGGTTTTTAGTCAGTAAAAGTCTGACACTATCTCGCGCTCCGCCCAAGAGCAGGGGATGTCATGAGATGATTTTCCCACCCGAAAAAAAAAAAAAAGCCAGGACGATCATTGGCAATGATGCACTCGTTGAGTCGAGGCTTCAAAGTCTTGAGCACCGATGACGAGTTGCTAGCCTGTCGGTTTTCTACCGGTTGCATTTTGGGGAGTGTGCGTCAGAATTGCATAACCTAATTCCGCCTAGCTCGTTCCATCATTGGACCACTAGACGTACCACGATGCGCCAACGGTACATGGTGGACATCCCACCTGTACGCACAAAACGTTTTGTGGGAACACAATCATTGGGCGTAAAGCTAAAGAGTGGAATTCTTTGCCGGAATCTGTGTTTCTTGATGGCTACAACCCGGGAATCTTTAAGACAAGAGTGAATAGGTTGCTCCTAAGTAAGCGCGCTCCATCGTCGACCGCATCGTCGCTTTCCATCAGGTGAGATAGCGGTCAAGCGCGAACCTATCAAGAATAACAAGAAAATACGCAACGCAGAAGCAGGGAGATCACGACCCTCAGCATTGAGGAATACGACGCAAGGAGGAGTAGATTATCGAATTTGTCGGACTATAAATTACTAGTCACCTCTTGTGCATCGCACTGACTAAAACCAAACTTTGATGCTTCATCTTCTGCGTTTAGAGCCGCGAGAACTTTTTAAAACAGTCCACACCCAAAAAAGGACAGGATAATACACCCCTTGCCAGGGCTTTGCCCTGGCAAGGGGTGTATTATCCTGTCCTTTTTTCCAGTACCCCATACCTCTGCTTCATCAAGCGACTCGCTACAACGCCTCAATATAAACGATAACAGTCGCCCATTGTTGTTCGGTGCGAATCAATCAGGCTGGGTCCACGCGACAATGGTGAGGCTTGTATGGCGAGATTACCTCATACCAGGGAGAGAGGAAACTTGGAGTTGCTCATATTGGTTTTATTTATTTTCTTTCCAGCAGGTTCGTGAGTAGAAAATCATTCCAGAGATCATATTCCCAGGATAAAAAGAATCATATGCGCAATTCCAGGATCGTCTGTCTGTCTGTGTGGACGTAATAAACTGAAAAACTACAAATCAAAATAAATCTTCGAAACTCGATTGGAAAATCGAACTGTCTGTAAGTCGATAATTTCACCGGCCCACGCTTAAAACCAGCGCTGTGGCCTCGTCGCATTTTGCGTGTGGACACCGCATTATGCTGAGCGTACGGCCGTTTTGCTCGGACGGGGCGCATAATATGTTATTTTTAATTATGTTTTTGTCATTGTTTGCAATATGCTAGTTTTAAGTTTGCGCCTTTTCCGGTAAATAAAAAGTTTTTCTTTCTCTTATTTCTTACTAACTATTTACATAAATAAGTTTGAACGGAAATATCGGCGCGCGAGTCCGAATCGCACTTAACCGGTATTTTTTTCTGTTGATCACTTTTCGACGATGTTAAATAACCTCTTAAACGTACTTTATCCTTCTTAAGACGTGAATCTCCACTCCCAGCCTCAATACAACACCCTCAGTCCTCAAACGGAGCTGACACACGTTCTAAAAGTTGAGCAAACTTACGTAAACGTTGTCTGTACTGCCATTCATATTAGATCAATGTTTGCTGGGAGTACCTCGAGACGTACGATGCCCTATTTTCACGGAAGGTCGTATTTTCCGAGCTCCTTTCTTGTCCTATATATTATTACGTAACTTGTTAACAATTTTCGTGAGCTTTTTCAGTTTTAATTGGTGTCTAATCTTGAGATTTTATTAGTGTTGTTGATTTTGACAAAGACGAAAGAAAGAAAATACATTCAGTACAAAATAACTTTAATTTCGGAAGTTGGTGTTACATAACGAAGAGACAAAACTATTATAGAAATACCGACTTCTGAAATTAAAGTTATTTTAATTTTTTTTTTGTGTTTTTGTTACATTGAAGTCGGTTGTATTTTTTTAAAAGTTTTTTTACACTTTTTAGTTGTGGTAGCACAACTAAAAAGTACCCCTCAGCTAATAATCATCAGATTAGCTCCATGGTACCTTAAAGCCAGAGTGTATCTCATGCCAATTGTAATAATCCCAAACACGGTTAGGTTACATTGATTTATTACGGAGTTCCGGTGTCTACCTTCCAGCTTCATCATCAGATCAGTTCGAGATCAGATCCCCTCTCCCTTCTTTCAGTCAGTCATCAACTGCACGTATAACCACTTTATTTGTTGCGACAGTTCTGCTGTGATCCTATGAGGAGTTCTGTTTCATATCTTCGAAGATCCTCATCAGATCATAACAATATTTCTATTTTTTTTAATTTTCAAAATCGATCGAGAATTGACCGTGAAATCGGTAAACATACGTTGAAAAAAAATTCTTTCAGCCGAACATAGAACCTCCTTCTTTTTGAAGTCGGTTAACAAGTGGGTTTCACTCTAAAGTCCAACGCTCCCTCTCAATCCACCTAGAGTGAAAGACGTTACTGGATGATTTCAGACAGAAAAAAGCTAACTAAACCAACTTTTCTCTTCTGAGAACCACTGAAACAGGAAAGTCAATTACTTCTATTATTCTACTTAATTTTTTTCTACTATTCAATTATTAAAACAAAATAAATTGAAACAGAGTTCATTGCCTCCGGGTGTTTAGGGAATACTTATTCATAATTCACTGGTGAGTTATGAATCGCCCACATTTTCTTAATTAACTTAGAACTGTTAAAGTTGTGGGCGAAAACGGAAATGTAGGAGCGTACTATCAGTTCGTGGAAGAGGCCGATTATCTGTTTTGGCCGCCCCGGGCCGTTTAGTATTGGATTCCCCTTATTTTTATCATTACAGTCTTTTCATTTTACAAATAAAAACCTACCTTAAAGGTTTAGATTATGATAATACGGAAAAAATATTAAAAAAATCATAGTACATACAAATACTTTATATACAACATATGAAACAAATATACACAATACACACAATTACACACTCACACTCCTTCCACTCACTCACACATCCCCCAATTTCACTCACACACACTCCTCACTCTCACACTCACATACACAAAACCATGCCATGTGTAACTAATTCTTTTTATTTTTACTTTTTTTTTAATGTTTTTTTTGTTTTAATGGTAGTTTTCTCTGTTGTAGTTTTATTTGATTTGATAAGATGGAAGAGACTGGTCTCCACGACACAGGAAATCCTAGTGTGGAGTCCATAGATCTGTAACATTTTATGTAATACCTTTTGGAACAATAAACATATTTGTATTTATCCAATGAATATTGCCTATTTACCTTAAAAAAAACTGGGCAAGTGCGAGTCGGACACGCGCACTCAGGGTTCCGTACAAACTACAATTCCTCGAAGATTTTTCCGAATTGCAAAAAGGTTTTTTTTGACGTATTATTATTTCTATAGAAGCCTAGATAATATCCGTAAGATAGCTGTGTGTCCAAAATATCTAGAGAAAGATGTACGTAAGAGCGGTTGTATGAAAATGTACCTCGAAAAGCACGCTCTTAAGATCGATCCACAGTTCATACGACTGTCATTACTTAACCACAAGGATCACCATCAAGACCAAACCATTTAGAAAAAAAAATAATTCTTTTTCTGCTTCTAAGTATCATTGCTGTGTCCTCATTTGTAGTGTACTATTGGAACTTTTTCCTTTATAATTTAGGTCAGTACCGTATCAACAGTCCCATGGGGGTCAGTGTATATAGTAGTGTTACATGCATTGGCGTAGTTAATTCCTTTCCGTGAGGTATGTTGCCGTCCGGTGTGCCACCGAATTTATGTTCTGTAATTTGTATAACGATTGACCTACTGTTTTTTTATTATTATTATTGATAGGCTTGCGTTTGACAACTGATGGTAAGAGATGATGTAGTCGACAGTGAAGCACGTTTGTCTATATGTAACCTATAAACTCTTGACTTAAAGTAAGGGTCTTTAAGTCAAGAGAGTATAGATTACTTCGGTCGGTTGTGTAGCTATCAAGAAACACAGATTCAGGCAGAGAATTCCACGCCTTAAGAAGGTCCTTTGTCACTCGTCTATAGTCAACATCGAGCATGGTTTAAAAGCTTTTTACTTCATCTAACGCAATCCAACGCGATGTTTGACGAAAAGGCAACGAGAAAAAAAGAGAGATAGTGCCTGAAAAGTTTGTTAGCATTCAGTAATTCCGTGATTTAATCGAATATTTTACAAAACATGTTCCAGGAAATACGTGTTTTTTTTTAAAACCCTTAAGTTTTTGAAAAAAATTGTTGTCATTTAGAATCTTGATTTTTGCAAGGCTTTCTATTGGTAAACTTTTTTGACTTTTTAAATTTTTAAATAAATTATGAAGTGTCAAAGTTCATGCAAAATAGTAGGTTTTCAGAGGTCTTTACTGGATTAGTTTTACAAAAATTTATAAATTGATTTCAATAGAAGCCTAGATAATTTCCACAAGATACTGTGTTGTAAAAAAATCCATTGAAAAATGTGGAATAACGTCATAATCGCTTAAGAGCGGTTGTATGAAAAACAGTGACAATGTTGGTCGAGTTGCATCCCCTTAAGTCGAATCCTCTGCCTGAATCTGTGTATCACCTGCCCCCCTAGCCAAGTTACAACCGTTTCATTTAGATTCTCTTTTCGTTAATCGCCTCGATTAGGCCACGCCTCCGTTTCCTTTGTTCTGGCGTCATCTCAACGCTCAGTCACGTGGTCGAAAGAGAATCGAAACGAAACGGTTGTTACTTGGCTAGGGGGGCTGTACCTACACAAAATAAATGTGTTCCCGAAATGTACCGAATTTTTAGTTTTAGGAATATTGGTTTCCTCACGACGTTTTTCTTCAGAGCAGAGATTAGAGCAGTGGTGAAGCAATAAATTACACAAAATAATGCGCCTGGCTGGGTTTGAACCCGCGGCCTAAAACTCGTAAGTTGAGGGCGTAATAATGATGCCGTAGTGTATAAAAAAAAAAATTAAAAACCTATGAAAGCAAAAATGTTTTAACTACATTTGAACAAGGCTACTCCATAGTTGTGTACTCATCCGTCATTAGGAGCTACTTGTGTAAATGCAGGCGATGACGTCACGAGCCTACCCCCACTTGTTTGCATAAAAAGTGCAATAAAGCAGCCCATTCACTACGGACGTTGTAACCGGGTCATGAGAAACATACGGGGGAGGAGAATGTGCGTGGACGCATTTTTTAAGGTTGGAAAATCATCCATGACTTCTCTGGCTTTAGGGTGGAGTGGGAAGCTGTGTCAGACTTTTATTGACTAAAACAACACCCATGTTCCTTCTGACATCTCCTTGATGCGCGCGTGGAACAGTACGCGCCATCGACGACTTAGGCTTGGTCCTGATTGTTACCAGACGATCGGACAGCGAGCTACCCATTGCTTGCCGTCCGCAAGTCCGCGCCTACTGTGGCCGGAAATCGGGATCTGGATCCCGATGGCTGAGGCGTGAGGGCCGCTCCCTCGCGCGTGCATGTGCGGCCTCCTCCTTTGCTAGCATTACTGTTTCGCAGAAGGAGCCGACCGCCTACCACTCTTCCTCGCTTCGGACCATGGCCTGTACCAAGGCCCGGCGTGAGAGATCTTTGCCGCCGATCGCTACGAGGACACGGTGGTGCCCTGCCCAAGCTGGGCACACCTCTACCGTATGCTTCACCGTGTCCTCCTGTCCTTCTTTGCCTTGCGTTCCGGGACCCCTGGGTTTCCCTTTCAGAAGTCAACCCATGGCTCCAGTAGACTTCGGCCCTCCCTCTTGTCGGATTAACATAAATGAATAGTAATAAATACACAACATATACTTTACTCGTGTTTTTATGTATCTACATAATAATAAGACGCATGACTCGATCTCCAAAGTTAGGCAATGCGTGTTGATGTAGGTCTATGGAGGGGTGACCATACCGGGATTCTTCCGTGCCATGAAAACATCGTAACATGGTTCAGGCTGCCATTTGTAGATTTTTTACAGTCGTTACTTGTAGTCAAAAGCCAGGAAATCCTGACATCAGTCTTGCCAAGGGGTATCGTGTTTCCAAATTGCTGTTTTTTTTTATTATTATTGATAGGCTAGCGTTTGACCACTATCTCACTTGATGGTAAGCGATGATGTGGCCGACGATGGAGCACGCTTGTCTAGAAGTAACCTATTCACTCTTGACTTGGAGACCCCTAGGTTGTAGCTATCAAGAAACACAGACTCCGGCAGGGAATTCCACTCCTTAGCTTCAGCATAATTAATGTATACCACCATGTACCGATAGCGCAACGCCGTACGTCTAGTGGTTCGATGATGAAACGGACTTGGTGGAATTAAATTATGCAATTCCAATGCACACTCTTCGAAATGTAATCGATAGAAAACTGACAGGCTAGCAACTCGGCGTCGATGCTCAAGGCTTTGGAGTTTTGACTCGACAAGTGCATCATCACTGATGATCCTCTCGGCTCGCTTCTCAATCGACTCCAGGGCATCAAGCTGGTATTTGGAAGACCCATTCCAAAGATAAAAGCAGTATTCCATTAATGATCGAACTTGTTTAGAGGTCAGATAAAATACTAATACTGTCGAGATTTCCCCTTAAATCAATGAGGACGTTGTCGAAAATTCGACATAGCAAATCAGCTGCAGGCAGTGCCTTTTTCTTTCATATTCCAGCTCTAGGTGGAGTCAGAGGGAATGCCAGACCTTTAGTAACACCGGCTCGTGTTTCTCCAGTTGCCCTTTGCTTTTCAGGGTCGTGGTGACTCTTTCCAAAACATTCACAGATTAGAATGATATCAGTAGTCACCCTACACTCTGGACATCATCATTCATGAAGTCCATCCATAGTTCACGAATATTTCTAAAAAACTGACAACCTTGTGGCGTTTGATACTTTATTATCTACTAGCTTTTGCTCGCGGCTTCGCTCGCATACATAAATTATGTCACTCAGGAATAAAGCAGCTTTCTATCGGTGAAAAAAAATTCCCAATCGGTCTAGTAATTTCAGAGATAAAACATAAAAACAAAAAAAAAACAAACTTCATCTCTTTATTAGTGTAGATAGTGTAGATTTTACCGGTCATGGTCGATGGAGGAGAATCAGTAAATTTTGCAAAGCACATAGTACCTAAAATTAGTTCCAGAAATAAAACATATCTTGTAAGTAACCACTTTCAACTGTCATCGAAACAATAACCAATAAAAAATGGTGTCAGTAAAACAGTTATAATGTTTCTATTTAATTCCGACCATCTGGAAGTGATCACGATGTTATTTAAAAATAAACAAGCAAGCGTTGTTCTTTGTATTGATTGAAAACAAACCTCTGTTGCACGTTCATTACGATTTAGATGTGTTACTTATATTCAAAATATTTGTGTATAATAAATAAACCTAAAACTAAAAAAAATGCCGTTTTTTAAAACGGGCTTCTTTGAAATGTTATATCTTTTTGTTGACTTGGAATTATAAGTTCAAATAAACTTTATATTAAAAGTACGTTATTCTTTTTTCGAAATTAGGTATTTATTGTTTTTTTTTTTTGTGTTTTGCATTTTCTGTAATATCGCAGTACCTACTTATAATCTACTTATAATCTAATAATAGGTATTATGTCGTGGCCAGATATTAGAATTGATCATTTTATGATATAACCGGTTAAAACTGGACAAATCGTTTAAGCAAGTAAGGTTACAAATGAAAATAAATGTCAATAAAGATGGCAAT
Source organism: Mythimna pallens (assembly GCA_961205895.1). Classification (NCBI taxonomy): domain Eukaryota; kingdom Metazoa; phylum Arthropoda; class Insecta; order Lepidoptera; family Noctuidae; genus Mythimna; species Mythimna pallens. The sequence goes on along the minus strand of OY540850.1, from coordinate 14,857,630 downwards.
TAAATTCGCATTGCTGCATTCGGACTGTTGATTGGCTATTAACGCATTTCTGTGTTGTAATGATATTTTTCCATTTATTCTATTGAAAAAATATTATTCGTTTTTAATACAGAATAATTGGCTGCCACGCTACGTCACGAAACCAAATCGCAATCAGCACCTCTACCCTTGGACAAAGGTGGAGCGGGACTGGTTGTCTTGAGTATGTGAGTTTACATACATGTGAACGCACCCGAGATACAGAAGTAAATAGAAAGAAAGAAAATATTTATTTGAGACTCGCACAGGACAAACAACCATAAAATAAAAAGTAACTACTTAATCTACAAATACTTAACTTAAAATAAAAGAAAACAATATTAAAAGATAAAAATAAAAGACCTGCGCGAGGCCAAAAAGGGTCCTATCTCAGCATATGCTGCGATATTTAACTAAAAAGCTAAAATAACGCAGCGCTGGTATTCTGATAGGGCCTGGTGATGCCACGGACACACTCACGGAACACAGAGACCGATAATCTACTATATAAAAATAAGTCGGGTTTTCCTTCCTGACGCTATAACTCCATAACGCACGAACCGATATCCACGGTTTTGCATTCGTTGGAAAGGTCTCGGGCTCCGTGTGGTTTATAGCAAAGAAAAGAGTAGGGTAGAGTAGGGTAGAGTAGGGTAGAGTAGGGTAGAGTAGGGTAGAGTAGGGTAGAGTAGGGTAGAGTAGGGTAGAGTAGGGTAGAGTAGGGTAGAGTAGGGTAGAGTAGGGTAATTTTTTTTTTTTTACTAAATCCCGCTTTTGGGCAGAACAACGTCTGCCGGGACCGCTAGTAAAAGAATAAAATATACTATACATATAAACAAATCTATTAAACTTCAAAAAAAGTGTAAAATAAAAGTACTATTTAACCATTCATACGCCCGATGCTCCTTTATACATTTATCTATAGCAGACAAACGTATGGAATGTTAGAGAGGATAAAAAAAGATTGATAAACTTTATGATAACATAGTATGTATTCGATTAGGAGGTAATGATAAAGTAGTCACGGTTAAACCACCGCGACTATGTGGAATTACTTATTACGTTTTGGGAACACATTCATAATGCGTACAGTTAAGGAGTGGAATTCCTTGCCGGAGTCAGTGTTTCCTGATAGCTACAACCTAGGGGTCTTTAAGTCAAGAGTGAATAGGTTACTTCTAGGCAAGCGTGCTCCATCGTCGGCCACATCATCGCTTACCATCAGGTGATTTGGTGCAGTTGCAATAGAAAATAACTTGAGAGATAGCACTAAACCACCCAAAAACCATCCTTAAATTCAAAGGGGTTTTTTTTTAATGGCGTAAACTAATCCTTGACTGCGATCCCATCTGATAGTAAGCAGTGAAGCAAACGTTGATGGTGAAGCGCACCAGTTTATTAAGAGCTTATTCATTCTAGTCTTGAAGAAAAGTATTTTTTTTTTTAATCGAACGGGAAGACCGCAGCTGGCAAATTGTTTCAGTCCTTCGAAGTACGCGGTATAAACGACGAAGCGAAACGCTTAGTCCGGACCGTAGAGATGACAACAATGTATGGGTAGACGCTCACCGTAAGTCAGATTGTTTGATGGTAGAAAGGCGGAATTAAGTCATGTAATTCTCGCGCACACTCTCCAAAATGCGTCCTATAGAATAACGGAAGGCTGGCTACCATAGGCCTGTACTCCAGGCTATGTAGATTGGTCTTAATCAAACCTAGATCACCAATTAGCTTCACATGCATCTCAACTGAATCCAAAGCCGCTATATGGCATTTTGCAGCACCGGCCCATATCTGAAGTACTAACTGCACGCACGATCGGACCTATGCTTCGTATAACATTAGAAGCTGTCCCGGTGACTTTTGCAAGAACACCGATTTCTTGATAAATTTAATCTTACTTAGAGGTATTCAAGATTCAAAGATTAAAAAGCATTTATTTCAAATAAACCATTTACAGGCATTTTTGAAATGTCAAGAAGTCAAACAGCCAGAAAAAATGATGCTAATTGCACATTCCAAAGCGTAGATCTCTATGGAGAAGAATGTGCAAGAAACTCCATGGACACTCTTTTCAATCATGTTTTGTAATTACAAATATCTCTGTTACATGTTTCTTGTCGCTATCATGTGAGAACAATGTCAATAAAGTAAAAATAAAAACTAAATATAGATATTAAAATAGCAACTGGCAGCAAAGAGATGACCAGTCTCAACTGACAGCGCCCGTTCACGGACATGACGCGAATATTAGCAACACTCAGCTCAACCATTTTGAAGGGAACCGAATGATCTAACACACGCACTTCACTGTCAGTATATGGATACGAATACGTACAAGTGCGCTTTTCAAAAAGTTAAACGCGCGTCCTCGCTCATACTACCTCCGGGTGGTGGCGGCGTCCCCGCTCAAACTACCTCCCTGTGTGTTTCCACGATAGTTGCATCCGTGCTCAACGATGCGATCTTGAATACTGATAATCGAATACACACATATTATACAGCTATGTTTGTATGTCACTAACTTTGTGGAGACATCGATTTCTGATAAGATAATATGTATTCAAAGTTGGCTTTGAACAGCGATGAACGTTTATTATTTATTTATTATCGAACAGACGTTGTTCTTTCAAAATCTATGATTGAGAGCTAACCTTATAGAGACGTCGAAAATCATGAAATAACTTCTCCCGCTCTTGGTGAGCCTGGTTTTTTTTATAAGCATCCACAAATAGGAGCGAGCGTCTAGCTATAGTGATAATAATATATATTACAACAACAACTATTATAAATAAACTAACTTTATTTTTCCGTACACTTTAAATAAGGTTCAGTTGAAAACCAGCGTCAGGCAACTACCATGAAGTTGTCTGGCATTTTTGCTGAACTGGACCTATTTGGTGCAGGCGCGAGACACGCAATGTTAGTTATTTTATTTTCTTTTTTTTATCTTAAATGTTTACATGTTGTTTCTGCATTGTTTGTATCTGTGTACGTGTGCCAAATAAATATTTTTTCTTTCTTTTTCTTTCTTTTACAAAAATAACTTTAAATTCTTTGATAATAAACCTACTGTCCATGAAGACGCGAATGAAGCGATGAGCGAAAACTCATTGATACGTGTATCCTGCCCGTCCTAACCTACGGTGCCCAGACATGGTCGCTCACCGATTCGCAAAAGTTTCGCCTTGGGGTTTGCCAACGAGCAATGGAGCGCAGCATTCTGGGTGTCAAGAGGGCCGACAGAGTGAGGAACACCACGCTGCGTCAAAAGACGGGAATTGTGGACGTCGGAAAAAAGGCTGCCAGGCTAAAATGGAATTGGGCGGGTCACATCAGCCGCATGCACTCTGACCGGTGGGCAAGAGTCTCCACAAAGTGGGTACCTGAAGATGGACGACGCCGCCGAGGTCGACCTGGGAAGAGGTGGCGAGACGACCTAGATGCCGACCGCAAAGATTGGTTCGAGGTGGCCCAAGAAAAGAATACCTGGAAGTAGTTGAAGGAGGCATTTGCCCAGCCGTGGGACAGTATAGGCTATTAAAGAAAATTATAATACAAAAAAATATGGTTTTTTAAGCTTAAATTAGAAGCACGAGCTCGTAAAATTCACACTAAGTACTTACACTTTAAATTCATTTTGTAATTCATTTTTAAATATTCTCTAAATATTTTTGTTCTATCATTATTAGACTAAATAGGTTTTATGTCTTTTAAGTGGTATATCTAAGTTTATAAAAATTTAGTAATTTAAAAATTATATTAAACGTTTATTATATTAAGTGATCGTTATATCAAGTAGAATTATAGATTCGTCTTCCTGCCCCTGTCCCGTTTTATTTGTGGTCGGCGCAATAAATTCTTTTCTTCCATTCTATCCTGTCACCCGTCACGCTATCACAAACTTCCCTTTCTTTAATATCACTTCTCAAACAATCCATCTTAAATAAGAATTATAGATTAATTTGTTATATTTTGGAATTACTTATTAGAAACTAGCTTTTGCCCGTGGCTTTGCCCGAATACATAAAATTATAGCCTAAGTCACTCGGGAATAAAACAGCTTTTCTATCGGTGAAAAAAATTTCGCAATTGGACCAGTACTTCCAGAGATTACTAACAAGCAAAAAAAACAAACTTTACCTCTTTATAATATTAGTGTAGATTTTCTAATTACGTCACCCGTTTTCTTGCCTTGATCGACGTCGTGTTAGGTATAAATTTGATTTCTTGTTGAGTAAAAAAAGCGTGTGTTTCGTCTTCTAGGTTTATTGTGATGGAACTATAGATAATCTACACCTTTTTAATATTATAATAGCAAAGACAAATAATGCAGCAGATAGTTTAATGTTTCCAACATTTTCTTTTACATCTTTTATTTTCCCACTCACTAAACAAAAGACACAACACTATCTTTTCCCAGCAATAATTTCCGCCGCAGTCGGCCCAGTAAATAACATTCATCAGTTTTCCTAATCGCTACGCTAAGGAACGCTGCAGCTGCGTACTCGATGGGAAAATTCCCATTCAGTACGACAAATGGCGTACTATTAATAAAGGACTTGACTTTTGTCTTGTTAGATAATCTCGAGAACTTTCGGGCCCTGAAGCCTTTAAGCTTTAGCTGGAGATTAAGACTACGTTGTCATAGTAATTTTATTTTAAGGTTGTTTTCGTTATAATTTCGTATGTATTTCTTTTTAAAAGGTCAGGGGCCCTTGGTTTCTCCGGGGTCGTTTTAGTTGAGATAAAATCTGAAACATGGTCGCTCACAATGAGGCTCATTGTCAGATGGCTTAAAGTGACCCAAAAGGTTATGCTCAGAGTTTCTTGGCGTGATTGCATCAGAAATTAATATATCCACAGGAGAATCAAAGTTACCGACATAGTCCGAAAAATCGCCAAACTTAAGTAATAGTGGGCAGGGCACATTGCGCGCAGAAGTGACTGAACAGATGGTTGATGGGGCCAAAAGGTTCTGGAGTGGTGTCCATGTACCGGAGCTTTAGAAGGACTCCCACGAAGTGGACCGATGACCTGGTGAAGGTCGTGGGAATCCGATGGATGCGAGATGCAATTTCTGAAAAGGAAACCCGTAGTACTAGAACGCGAAGGGCAACTGGAGGAAGGGTGGTTTTAGTCAGTAAAAGTCTGATACGCCCTCCCCTCCGCCCAGAGCGGGAGAAGTCATTGGATGAATTTCAGAATTTAAAAAAAACAGGATCGCTCGATATGGTGATACTTGGGGGAGGCCTATGTCCTAACTATGACCTAAGTCCCCTCTTTGAGGAGTGGCTGGAAAGGCGACACGGCGTCCTTACCTTCCGCATGACGCAGGTCCTCACTGGACATGGTAAGTTCGGGAGGTTTCTGCACCGTATTCGTGCGGAAGAAACGCCCGGGTGTCACCATTGTGTGGACCGCCCGGAAGACATGGTGGAGCATACGGTAGAGGTGTGCCCCGCTTGGGCAGAGCATCAAGGACACCAGGGCTAGTAGTAATGCTAGCAAAGAAGGCGGCCGCACGCGCGAGGCAATGGCCCTCGCGCCCCAGCCGGTGGGATTCCGATTGCAATTTCCGGCCACCATAACTGTAGCTCGCCGTCCGACCGTCCGGTAACCGCTCGGACTGAGCCCAAGTCGTCGACGGCGCGTAGCGTTCCACGCGCGCCTCAAGGAGATGTCAGCAACCGTAGGGGCAAAGCAGGGTCGAAGCCTACTTGGGCCATGGGTGATGCAAATAAGATCCCCGGGGCCCTGGAACAATGGCAAAGAAGAAACAGGAGTGGATTTTAAGTCAGTAAAAGCCTGACACGCTCTCTCGCTCCGTCCAAGAGCGGTTATTTCCATGTTACATGACATCTTAAAGATGTCTCACTAACATTATACAGGCGAAATTTTGTATGTATATGTTTGTTACCTCTTCATGCTCAAATGGCGGGACGAATTTGGATGAAATTTGGCACACGGATAGACCACGTCATGAATTAGGATTTGGGATATTTTTTATCCCAGCTGTATGTTTCCTTGTAATCATTCTTTACTTTCACGTGTACGACAAAGTCTCTAACAGAACCTTTTTTTTTTTTTTTTGTTTTCGAGGGGAAACCTTCAAAAGGCGCCTGGACTTTGGGGATAAGTCCGGGGAGTGTGGGATTTTAACCTCACTAAAACCACCTCGGTGATCACCATCAACACGTAGAAGGGGCCCCGTTACCTCTCAAAAGACCATTCCGGAACCCCCTCTGTGCAACGCCTGATTCGGCACATCTCTGAACTCTAACAGAACCTAGTTTCTATAGATTAATACGTTATTTCAATGTTTGTCTTTATGTTGCACGTTTTTTGAAGAGTGCCTGTAAAAATTAATGAAGTAATCTAGAAGCGAAAACAATGATACCAGTCAAGCGTAAATAAAAGGAAATATAAAAACAGAGAAAAACAATAGAATTATATGCAAATGTATTCTTTATATCCAAGTTTAGCAAAATCCGGTGCGATTTAGCCGAATCCCCCCGATCTTGCCGAAGTCACGGCGGGATTGAAAAAGATGGCTGTTTTCTTCAACGATCTTTTTTAATGAATGTTTTACTTAGAATTAATACCTACATTTTGTGGAACGAGTTTGTCATTGCGATCTAGGCGGAATTCGCCCGAGTCATAGGCGAGGGTGCTACGGAGACGAGGGCTACTACAGTGAAAAATTTCCTCGTGTATCAAACGATGGTTTACAATACACTTACAAAGATATAAATAAACGGGGGTTGAAACGCGACTCGTGCGGGTCGCATAGCGCCCAGCCTGATACGATAAATGTAATAAAATTGTGGCGGGGGCGAGCACGCGCACTTTTCCGCACTAGTGCATAAAACAGTAAATTGCGTGCCTAAAAGCGGTAGCGATAGGAGCAGGTTTTCGATTAAATGTATGACAAACATGTTTTTAGTCTTTAGATTTGTACTTACTAAGTACCTACTCATATTTTTTGCAATTTAATAACAACAACAACAAGTGTAGGCAAGGTTTTTTTTACAAAAATTACGAACCACCAAATCGACTCAAGCTACAAGTGCAAATGCAGATGTTTAAAAAAAAAATTAAGACTTTTATAAAAAATGATATACTGTTGGAAAGCCCAATATTATTCAGCAGCATTTTTAATAACCCTGCTTGAGTCAAAGTGTGTGCTTCATCGTCGACCACATCATCGCTCACCATGAGGTGAGACAGTAGACAAACGCGAGAGTATCAATAATAAAAAAGTGTATATGACGCCTTAGATGTCGCTACACTATCATTATCATCATTTCAACCGAAACACGTCCACTGTCGGACATAGGCCTCCCCCAAGTGTTACCACAACAATTGATTTTGTACGACTTGCATCCATAGCAATTCCGCGACTCTCAGCCAGGTCATCGGTCCACCTTGTGGGAGGCCTTTCAACACTGCGTCTTCCAATACACGCGCGTCTCTCTCACTCCAGAAGCTTTCGGCCCCATCGACCATCTGTTCTGCGAGCAATGTGCCCTGCCCACTGCCACTTAAGTTCGGCGATTAATTGACTAGCAAAAAAAAGGTTTGTAGAGTAACCTCGTGCCAACAACGCGTTTAAAAATATTAATCTTAATAAAACTACTTAACAAGCGTTTAAAATGCATGAAATTTTAATACACAGTTATCGCCAAAGCGCTGATTAACAAAACAACGATTAAGTTCAGATTAACACGTGGTTAATTTAGATAAGGAACTAAGTTATGTTACTAATTAACTTAATAAGCTTCCTTATAGGCGCCGCCACAAGGTATTTTGTAGTAACTTGTTGTACTAAACCTGACTAATGACTATTTCAGTTTCATGAAACTTATCATAATTTCCTAGCCTTTTCTTTTTTTAACCCTAATATGAATTAATAATCTTCGGTCTATGGCCCCTCGCCCACGGCGACTTTATGTAGTGATGCTATAGCGCGTTCGCATCGATACAGTCACGATGCTGTAGCGCGTTAGAAGCGCGTTGGCATCTTTTTTATAGAGCTTGCAAATGCGACTAACGCGCGTTAGTAGCGATGCTGTCGCGCGCTTACGAGACGTGAAAAATTTCCACGTGTATCAAACGAAATTTTTCAATATGTACGTAGAAATAAATACGCTAGTGCGAAAAACAGTACACTGCGTGCCTAAAAGCGGTAGCGATAAGAGCAAGTTTTCGAATAAGTGTGTTTTTCTTTTTTATTGATATAAACCAGTGCTTGACTGCAATCCCACCAGATGGTAAGCAGTGATGCAAACGTTGATGGTGAGGCGCACTAATTTATTAAGTGTATCGAAAAACAATTTTTAAACTCCTGACATTAGCGGTATTAGTAAGTACCAATAGATTTTATAGTCATGTCTGAAACGATTGATATTACAGCTTTAAAATAAAGACAGAAAGATGACATCAATCTTGGTTAAAGAGAGACATATAAAATCTTCGCTAGTGACCATTATCAAGTATGTACTTCGGAGGAGCTATCCCCGTGTCCGTGCGTTATATTTGGCGCATATAACTTAGGTTATGCTCTCATACTTGGAAGTACATATCCAAAATCAAAAATAATATAATTACCTGCCAACGTGGAATGTAACGAAGCATGGCAAGCATTAAAAAAATACAAAAAATTCGTCACACAAAAATCAGAAAAATCACCAAAGCCAAAGATGCTCTAAGCTACGCTAAAAAATTAAAATGGAAGTGGGCAGGTCATTTAGCGCGGCTAGAGGATGACAGGTGGACTAGCAGGGTAACAAAGTGGAAGGGTCCACACGGCAAACGTCTCAAAGGTAGACCACATTCGAGATGGGCAGACGAAATAATAAAAATAGCTGGGCCCTGCTGGACGCAAATAGCCCAGGATAGGGATAGATAGAATTCTTTAGAGGAGGCCTTCACCCTCGTCTGAGGAGGGGTTCTTGCACATGAATACTGTAAATAATGTAAAAAAAAAATTCCTACTCCCACGCGGGTGCAGTGCGGGTTGGTGGTTGTCACATGTTTTCAAATTTTTGGTTCTATGATATACCGGTTTTCTTACGATGTTTTCCTTCACCGTTTTGAAAGCAGTGGTTAGAACCGTCCACCTACAATTAGTAAGTCGGGGCTGCTCATATTTGGCGGAAATCAATTAATTTCTAGGGTTTCGTACATCTGAATGATAAAATGGAACCCTGTTAGAATCCCTCACACGTCTGTGTGTCAACATGATACAGCCAAATGTTATTTTTTGCAACATAAACGGCTATATCTTCCCGTTAACTTAGAAGTTTGATTTTTTCACAACTTTAAGGGACCGTAGACCTGACTATATGGTTTTAATTTCAACTCGATACTTCCATGCATTCCCGAGATAAAGGGTCTTGACAGACAGATAGACGAACAACAAAGCGATCCTATAAGGGTTCCGATTTTTACCTTTTGAGGTACGGAACCCTAAAGAACGTGTTGTGCCGACACCAAATACATGAGACCGCCGACACCAAGGACATGGGCAGGAAGATGATGATGAATAACTATATGGCCTTGTTCTTGATGGACATGATAAGTTAAATAATTATCGTATGGAATCCTCTCCTCGCTAGTACTACTCGAATTCCGGTTTTATTTCTTCTTTCAAACCTTATTACCCCTTCTACCAACATTTTCGCTAGTATAAACACAGACTCTAGCAGAGAACTCCACTCCTTATCTGTAAGAACGCACAATGAATATGTTCCCAAAATGTTATATGCGTATAAAATATATGTACCTATGATATACAAATCATTTCTAACTTATACAAGGCCACGTTCAGAAGCTTAGTTTACGATATGTTTCCGCAAGATTTCTGTCAAAACAACAACAAAATGAATATCAAAGACACTCCACCATGGAAAGTTACCATCATAACTTATTCGTGAGTTGACGAGCAATGAACGTAAACTTTCACGTAAACGTTAATTACAGCCATAACGTCGCCAAGGTGACGGATAACGTAAAAACCTAATAAATCTTATACTAGTGGCAGTTTTAAAGGAGTCATTGTGTCTTTGGGAAGGTTGTCTGTAAAAATGGTAAAATGTATGTTTGTATGTATTATTTTATTCGTATTATTTATAATTTTAAAATTGTACACTAGATCCTACCCTCTATTGTGATCTCTCTCTATCACTCAATGGTTTGCTGGAAGTAAACTCAACTTTGAGTTAAGCTCGCCTATGTACATACATGAATATTGTTAACTACTTATTTTATTTGTGTACAATAAAGGTTATTTTAGTGTACAATAAAGAATTAAAGAATGGTAGGATCATTTTGTTGTCCGTCTGTCTGACTCTTTTTCTCAGGAACGCGTGGAGGTATTGAATTGAAATTAATATCAATTACTCAGGTCTATTTTATTACGGGATAGCCTTCGGAGTAGGTAGTGAGAAAATATTATTTCTAAGGGCCTGTGCACAACATGTTTTTTAAACGCATCGTTGACGCGCGTTTTAGAAACGTGCGTCGACGGCGCGCTTTTATCCTAATAGCATAAACGTGCGCCACATTTTTTAAGCGCGTCGTTGCCGTGCGTTTGTAGCGATACAAACGCGATACGCATGCGATTCAGACACAGCCTGTAAATGAAGGTTTCCTGTGTCCTTCAATTGTTCTTTGCGTACCTGGGCTACGGTAATTTTCATAAATGTTCCCGTGGCCCTAGCGGACATCGGCTCTACTGTGCCACTACCGCGGGCTTGTGCGGACGGCGATCAATGGGTAACTCGCCGTCCGACCGTCCGGTAACTGTCCGGACTGAGCCCAAGTCGTCGACGGCGCATACTTTTCCACGCGCGACTCAAGGAGATGTCAGCGGACCGTAGGAGCCCAGCAGGGTCGAAAAATACGGTACTGGGGCCAAGGGTTTGTTTCTGCAAGCAAAACTCGGCCCTGGGGCGAAGGCAAAGAAGGAGCAGGAGTGGGTTTTTATTCAGTAAAAGTGTGTATGACACTACGGTATGACATCATAGTTACTTGTAAGCAAGCGTGTTCCATCGTCGGCCACATCATCGCTAACCATCAAGTGAGATAGTGGTCAAACTCGAGCCTATACATAACTTAAAAGAACTTTTAGGTACCTATTTAACTTCTAAATTAAATGCAACATATGTACGAAACATCAAACTCTAGAGGCCCTCTAACTGACATACCCAAACAACGTGACCCGCATTTCAACATTGTTCAAAGTTCAAACGAAAATACTGAAACGCTTCCAGGCACCAATGTTTTTAATTTGTCGTAGCAAAAGTTTTTATGAAATATTTCATCATACAAACAAAAAAACGCGAACACAATGGAGAGTGAACAGAGTTACTTAAACTGAAGAACTTGGGAATGAACGATATTAAACTTGTTCATTCTTTCTTTGAACGAATGTGTGAATGATATTGAGTGAAAATTAGAGATGAATGGTGAATGGAATTTTTTGTGTTTTTTGCTTAGAATGTATTCGATTATGGAGATAAATGAGATGTTCTTTTGTGTGGAATTTCATTGAATGATTTGTTATTAATTCTGCAGGTTTATTTTTTCAAACCTTCTTGTTGGTATTGTTCTCAGTCCATAGGATTTATTTCAGTTAAAAGAATCAACATGATTATGTTACTCATAATATGATTTAAAAGAGTGTCCATGGAGTTTCTTGAACGTTCTTCTCCATAGAGATCTACGCTTTGGAACGTGCAATTTAGCTTCACTTTTTTTCTTTTGACTGACCGACATTTTGACAATTCAAAAGTGCCTATAATTAGTCTATTTGAAATAAACGTTTCTGATTTCTGAACAGGCAATTTCGAATGATCAAAGTATGTCAGTCATAAAAAAAATTATAAATATTATAATTTGCAAGTTTTTTCATATTATTTTATTTATTTATTTGGTCTACTAATTAAACATACCTCTGGCATAAAAAGATTGTACATTTGTTTTTGCTAATGTTTATCCTGTCCACATTATGAACTGTACCTACTATAAAGTATGTAATAAAATAAATAATAAATTAAAAGTATTCTATGTGTTATTCTAGAGCATGATCTACCCGTTTGCCAAATTGCACCCAAATCTGTTCAGTCATCCAAGCGTAGAGAAGTAACTAACATACACACACACTCACAAACTTTCGCCTTATTATCAATAATAGTGTGATGTGATTCTGTACTCTTTTAGGGTTCCGTACCTTAAAAGTAAAAAAACGGAACCCATAGATCACTTTGTTATCTCGGGAGGGCGGGAGCGCGAGGTATTCAGTTTAAATTAAAACCATATACTCAGATCTACGGTACCTTGAAGCTGTAAAAAAATCAAACTTCAGAGTTAACTAGAAATAATAATAATACGGCCATAAATGTCACACAAAACGTATATAGGTATATATATTTCATAGAATACTTCCCGTTGACCTAGAATCCTGAAATTTGGCACGAAGCAAGGTCTCTTAACACAAGTATAGGAAAAAATCTGAAAACTGGAAATTTGTAGTTAAGTCACAAAAAAAAAAAATTTTTGCGATTCGGAAAAATCTTCGTAACTCAATTCGGGAATTGAACTGTTTTCATAGGCAAGTTTGTACGTAACCCTAAGTGCGCGAGTCCAACTCGCACTTACCCAGATTTTTTTTTTTACTTTGTGTTTGTTACCGTTCTGTGTGTTAAATATTTTCTATTCGATTATAATATTACCTTAGATTTTTAGGGCTGAGTAGCTACATTTGTTACAGCATCGATGGAATTCAATAAGTCCTCCAAAGTGCAGGTGTATATGCACTTGGGGCACTCCAACGTACGGCTCAAGTTCTGAACAGTGGCACCGCACTTACATTGCGTATCCGTCGGGTCTACAATACCCCACGTCCCCGTTAAGTTGCAATTAACATGCAAATCTTCATTATTTATTCGTATCACCGCGCTAACACAGTTAGGGGGTGGAGTGACGTCACGGACGTATTATGAAGACTCGTTCATTTTCATTATATTTAAATGAGAAATTCTTTAATAAACAAATAAGTTATGAAAATTGTGTGTGAGTTTATGGAAGAGCTTCTTGAAGCTTCCGTTTCAAGAATTCTATTCAATTTGACGGTTCAAAGATATGCATTTTGACAGTTCAAAGATATGCATTTTGACGGTTCAAAGATATGCATTTTGACGGTTCAAAAATAGGCATTGCGTTATTTATGTGATTGTGTTATGTGCCTATTCACTCTAGCCTTGAAGGCACCTAAATTATAGTTTGACGGGAAGACCACAGCAGCCAAATTGTTTCAGTCCCTCGATGTACGCGGTATAAACGACGAAGCGAATCGCTTAGTCCGGACCGTTGAAGTTTCAACAACGTAAGGATGGATACTCGCCGTACGTCGGGTTATCCGATGGTAGAAAAGAGATGGCGGAATCAAGTCATGCAATTCCCGCGCACACTCTCCAAAATGCAACCTGTAAAATACCGATAGGCTGGTTACCCTGCCCCTGTGCTCGAGGCTTAATAAAGAGTTTTAACTTTTTATGTTGTTTAATCATTGTTATTTCTATGTTTTTTGAGGCCAAGGAAAAGATGGATAGATTGTGTGAGAGGAGATATGAAAGAAAAAAGAGTCAGTGGTACACAGGACAGAATGGAAGAAAACAACTTGTTGCGCCTACCCCAAGTAAAACGGGACAAGGGCAAGATTTATTTATTTAAAATTATGTAAATAACACCATTACAGCTATGAACGCCATTGCGATGCTATTACCAGCTATACATCTTAATTCAATTTCTACAAATAATGTACATAAACTATTAAATAAAAAAACAGCATAAACACACAGTGTAACATTAATTATTAACCTGGACCTATATTTTCAATGCACTTTGGTGCTGCTTCAGTGAACCTCGGCAGGCTGCAGTGAAGTAGATCTACGTTAGTAGCAATAATGTTGAGTATTTTTATGGCGCTCGACAAGGGGACAAACTTGTTCAAGTTTGTACTAGAGAAAGGCTCAGCAGCGTGGGCGTGGGGCAGCGCACACCCCCCGCAGCCAGTAGGCGCGCGCAGTCCCAGCTCCCAAGATGATGGTCAAATCAAATAAAAAATATTTTTATTTCACATAGGCCAACATGGGCACTTATAAAACGTCAGAAGCTAGTGCACGGTTCCAAATTGGTCGTTTCCTATGAAGAAGAACCGGAAAGAAACTCCATGGTTACACTTTAAAAAAAAATGGTTGTTTACAATATCTTCATATTACAGTATTAACAGATATTACGTGAGAACAGTGCAGACCAGCCAATATTGTACCCAAAAGCACAATAAAAATAATCATATTAAAAAAGTGAGTCGTAATAAGAAGTAATATTTAATAAGAATACGTTTATAAATGTACATAACATTATAAAAACAGGCTATATAAAAAATTGCAAAAAAATATGAATAATTACAACTATAAAAGTATAAATTAGATGTCAAAATAAATTACTAATGAATTTAATGTAGTTGAAGTCCAAATAATTTAAAACATATTGCAAAAGGAATGTGTTCAAAAAATTTATATATTAAAACATAAATGGAGCAGTTAATAGACACAATAATAATGAATTACCAGGGGACCACATGTGCAGAAGTAGTCATTGCCAAACAAGCGTGTCTTCGACATAGTCTTTAACCTTATAGTACGTTTTTTTGGTTAGAACACGCTTAATATGAGTTTTGAATTTTCCCTCGCTAAGTTCTGTCATGGTGATGAAAGACAAGAGAGTTAGTGATAGCGTTACGGATGACAGGACAGAATGGAAGATAGAAACGTTGCACCTACCACAAGTCACCCGGGACAAGGGCAGGTAGTTGATAAAGATTTCTATGCTTTTTCTAGATGAGATTTTGACTTTACTGTGAGACAATAGAATTAATGAGTAATCTCAAACGTAGGTACTTACTTACTTACTATTTTAATCATTTGATATTTGTTAAATAATTGTTTTTTTTAATTATTTCTTAATTAATTCTACTATACAAACTTTGCTTGTCTAACGGTAGAATGTATTTGGATCCTTTACTTACGAGTATTAAAACCATATTTTTGTACCTAAATTCTTAGCAAATAAATTATTTCATTTCATTTACATACAATTTATTTACCAATTGCTATTAAGTACTTACTCACGAAAGCGGACCAGCCCCCCTAGCCAAGTTACAACCGTTTCGTTTCGATTATATTTTCGTTGGTCGCCTCGAGTCGGCCACGCCTCCTATTCCTATGTTCTGACCACGTGACTGAGCGTTGAGATGACGTCAGAACAAAGGCGTCTTTGGCTGTAACCAAAGACCATAAAAACACGGGGGACTGACAGCCAGTCACATTAGTAAAACGAATATTTTAAAGGCCCCATACACGGTACGATTTATCTGTCGGATGCTTCAGGGGCTCAAGTCTGCTATTTTTATAAATTCGTCATTCCAACACGATCCCATTGGCATTTTGCTAAAATTCGTAATCTGCTAATTCATAATGATCGATCCTTGATCGGTCCATGGTCTCGTAATAGAGTTGTGGTAGAATGATAATATCGGACTTATTATAAAAGCAATGACTGCACAATGATGTTCTAGTGGTAGGTCACTGATCAAAGGAACTGCAAAATTTTAGCAGATTACCGCATACGTCAGACGTTAATTATTAATATGTACGAGATTACTATTCTATGCCCACTTCTTTCAATGGAGTGTCAGTTGACCATTGGAAAATCATAATGACGCCATTATATTAGTAGATTACCAAACTTGTCAAAATCAACAATTATGAAATCAATGATAGACCATTCTGACACTATTGTAATAGCAGACTTGAGGCTCAGACCGATCGTAAGCGACGAATCGATAGTGTGTGTCAAGATCGTTAACGATTTAAATTGAAAAACACTAGCGATTCGGCGTTACGATCGGTCTGAAGCGTCGGATCGTATTGTGTATGGAGCCTTTCAAAGGCTTTTTCACGCTCGGACGGATTTCGATGACGACTTGATATACGGGTAGATCATCTTCTGTTTTCCAGGTATATCTACCCACAGTAGTACATCTACTACGTCCGTAAACATGAATCAAGTCATGAAATTCCTTAGCACACCAAAATGCATCCTGTAGAATATCGAAAGGCGGCTGGGTACCCTACGCCTGTGGTCTAGGCTTTGTAGATTGGTGTTAACCAAATCTGGAACATCATCAGCCTCTTCGCACGCCTTTCCACTGAGCCCATAAGTGGCTACAGTACGATCACACACGATCTTTTAAATATAAATATTTCGGATACATAATAAAAAAATACAATCCAATAATATATATACCTTTTATTTAAGGGTCCTCGACTATTTCTCATTAAACAAGATGTTGATGGGTACTGCGTTCAATACGACATTCAATATTGAAGGCAACACTTTTAAAATATGGCTGACTCTCTGAAAAATATAAAATTTTGGAACGAATGTGTTTCAAAAACCTCGCAGACTTCTGTGAATAGTTTTATTTACGATTGTACCAAGCTGTTTGTGTGATTGTAAAATAGATTGGGTTTTGACCTCACACATAAGTATAATAAATAGGTAACCAATAAAATTGCCGTTTTTTAAAACCGGTTGCTTTGAAATGTTATTTATATCTGTGGATTGAATTAGAATTAAAAATTCAAATAAACTTTATACTAAAGGTACGTTATTCTTTTTTCGAAATTAGGTATTTATTGGTTTCTTTGTGTTTTGTATTTTCTGTGATATCGCAGTACTTACAGACCTATTATATACAACTAGTCATACCTTCTACAAACTTAAATTTATTCCACACGAAAGCTATACCATAGTAATACGATTTTTTTTTTTAAGTGGGAATTCATCAAGTTATTTCTGGGCGGAGCGAGAGAGTGTCACATTGTTACTGACTAAATCATAAAGTGTTTCTTCAATTGCCCTTTTTTAAGGTGGGAAATCATCTAATGACTTAATCTCTCGCCCTCGGTCGGAGGGTGAGGTCCTGTGTGAGACTTTTACTGACTAAAACAACACTGATGTTCTTCAGTTACCCTTTGTGTCCCAACACTTCGGATAACCTTTTCAGAAGTCGTAGAATGGCCCCAGTAGGCTTTGGCCTATTCCACGCGCCGTACTATATACTATACTTGGGTTCGATCCGGAAGGTTACTGGACGGCGAGTTACCCTTCGCTCGCGGTCCGCAAGAAAGCGCGGTGAGAATAGGCCACCTGGGCCTCAAAAAAATATAATACATCTCCAAAATCTACATATGAGGCATTTGAAAATTGAATCATAATCCAATGAATACCAATTTTTTTATTTACGATTAGCAGGCTAAGCTGACCGACATCGTTCTGTCAAAAAGGATTGACAGCTAACCCAAATATTAACGGCTTTGAACCATTTCGATTGATGTCAGTCCTTTTATTCGAAACTATTACTATCCCTTACCCGCACAAGTAAGAGATGGCAAGTTTTATTTTAGTTTATCCGGCGAAAAAGAGAAGGCCAACAAAATCATAAATATTGCCAATATTTACTCTGTTCGGCTTGTATTGTAATTACGGATCAAGCCACAATCTCCAGCGGTCGTATATAAAACAAATAAGGAAAAAATACGAAGGAAAATGAAATCCATTATGAAATGGGGAAAAGGTTCCATTTGTCTCCTGGCTTCAAGGCAGAGTACTCTTTTAGAGGATGGGAATCTATCAAATAACTTCTCACGCCCTAGTTGGAGCGAGAGCGAGTGTCAGACTTTTATTGACAATTTATAGACCTGGCACAGGCGTAGGGTAGCCAGCCTTTCGGTATTTTATAGGATGCATTTTGGAAAGTGTACCTACTCAGGAATCACGTGACTTGATCCCGCCATCACCTTTCTACCATCGGACAAACCGACGTACAATGCGTTCCAAATAAGAATAAGATCGATTGCCATGTTGTGACGTCACGTCATACTGTCAAATCGAAGAATTATTATGGTGAGCAAAACAAGAAATTTTTAAAATTTAACTTATTTACGAACTGTGAACGAAAAAAGTTTAATCAGAATTCAGGGTTTTTTTTTTGCTCGTTTCTGAGTTCTTCAATTTTGCCCAATTACTTGCGATTTGACAGTATTACGTGACATCACAACATGGCAATCGATCCTATTCTTATTTGGAACGCATTGCACGGCGAGTGACAACCCATACATTTTTGGCATCTCTACGGTTCGGACTAGGCGTTTCGCCTCGTCGTTTATACCGCGTACATCGAAGGACTGGAACAATATGCCTGTTGGTAGCGGTCTCCCGGTCCGATTATCATTTAGGTGTCTTCAAGGATAGAGGCTATTAACAAACTAGTGCACTTCACCATCAACGATTGCATCAATACCATCTATGAAACATCAATTATTATCTTTTTTAGATGGATTTTCCCACCTAAAAAAGATAATAATTGACAAACATACTTACATAGGTATTTCTAAATAAATACATATTATAGATAAATTACACCCAGACACAGTACGACTGATCATGCTCTTTACACATACTTTTGTCTTGGGTGGGAATCGAACCCAAGACCTTCAGACCTAGTATTTTTATGTAAAGAATCTATGTACAAAATTTCATAACTGTATCATGAAAAATCACTAAATTATAAGCTTGTTATGTCAGCAAAAATACATAGTCACCGGGCCATCCAGGCGACTGAGAGGTTGTTTTGCACTTGCACCCAGCTGTTTGCTGACTCCTAATACCCGCTATGACCTGCCGTGACCTTAGTGTCGGTGGTGTACAACTAGTGATCCTTTTAAATATTTTTGGGAAAAAATATAACATGATGTAAAACCCCACCAACTGTGTTCCCACGTTGTCGTCGTGGTGGGGCTTGCGTGTCTCTGTGATCTTGAGGGCTATGCCGGTAGAGCTACTCATGCCGGAAGGCCTCAAGTGAGAGACCAGACCAAGAGGAACACACAGGCGGAGTCCAGACGGACCGCCACGGAGGGTGCGCTGTCCAGAAGCATCGGCACCAACAGCTGTTGGTGTTTTTGGACAGTGGTTTGGGGAGAGTGGGTTCGCCTCGGGTACGCGTCTGTTTATCAGACGTGACCAAGATGGCGAACGTGGTAACTGGGGACCCCACCCCACAAAAAAGGCAAAGCTGAGTTCAGCAATATCATGGACGCACATCTCAAAAAGTTATTACCCCAGGAGGGTACCGCCTGCATCGCAGGAGGAGAATCCCTCACCAAGCAGAGCTTGGTCTGCCCCTCGTACTCTGGGGGGGGGCAAAGAGTGCGCCAGATCCCACAGGGATTTGTTACCGTCCTTCGTGGACGCAGAGAGCCAAGGTGGCTCACCCGCCGGTAGCGTGGAGTCCCTGGGACCAGTTCCCAGCACGTCCGCTGCGCCGGTGGGTCCTGCAGAGGCCGGCAGGAGCTTCGGCCTCAGAGAAGTGAGCGGAGATACGGCTTCGGACTCCGATGCCGCGTCTTCGCCCAACTCGGACAGAATGGAGGTGGAAGAGTCCACCTCTAAGAGGACGACCCAGTTCCTCAAACGCCCCATATTGGGGGAAGGCCGGAGGACTTCCTCCGACGACGAACTGGGTGCATCGGCCCGCAAAATCTCCACCGCTGTGCGGGGCGCGGGCCGAAAGACGAGAAAGGGGAGCTGGCGCACCACCGAGGAAGTGACCCGGCTCCCTCAAAATCGCCAGGGAAGGGCGCCACCCCGGGGCACGCAGTGGTCAGGCCTGCCCTTCGGAGCCGGAGCCTTCTGGCAGTGAGCCAGAAGGCATGGAGGAGGCACTGACCAAATTCACGGAGATCGTGGCAGCTGCCATAACAGGCGTGGCCAAGAAGAGGGAGAAGGTCTCTAAGAGGCGATCCATCGCCCAGGCCACGACCTCAATAACCGAGGCACTGGGGATCGTCTTGGAGCCGTTCAAAAAAATCCCTCAACAAGAGGATTGAGCGGCTCGAGGCGGACCTGGCCGGTCTCCGTGAAACCGGCCCCCAGGTGGCGCCAAAAGGGGGACGCAGGCAAGGGCAAGGTCAGTCGCAGCCCCTGCCCCAACCAGAGAACGAGGTGCTGACCCTGCTGCGGCAAGAGTTGGCTGCCTTCCGGCAGCAGCAGCAGGAGCAGCAGCAGCAGTTCCAGGAGCGAGTCCAGCGGCAGTTCGCTGTCCTGGAGGGCATTGTGCTGCGCCCTCCGCTTGCGGCCTCCGGCCAGATGAGGGCGGTGACGTACGCCGCCGCAACTGCGGCCACGGATGCTGCGCTCAAGGCGGGCCCGTCGGGGCAAGTTGGGCGCGGGGCCATGTTGTCGGAGCCTGCGAGACCGGCCCCAGTGACCAAGCAGCGGCAGCGGCAGGAGAAGACTGCTCCTTCCCCGAAGGGTAGAGCGGCGAATGCTGCTAAACCGGCAGGAGCTCCTGTTGCGGCGGCGACTAAGCCGCTTCTTTCTGAAGAACCCATGGTTGGCGCCGAATGGACGGTTGTCGGCGCCAGCAGGAAGGCGAGCAACGCAGCTAGAGCGGCGAAAAAGCGCGAGCGGCGACAGCAGCGTAAGAAGCGGGCCATGGCAGCCAGACTTCGCGCCCCGAATTCCGCAGCTGTAGTGATTACACTACAGCCAGCTGCGGAAAAGAAGGGCGTGAACTATGACATGGTCATGGCAAAGGCAAAGCAGGCGGTGGTGGAGCACCTCGATGAATTCGGAGCCTCTGAAGGCTTTCGAATGAGGCGCACCGCAACCGGGGCCCGAATATTGGAGGTCCCTGGTGCGGACAGTGGCTCCGCCGCGGACGCCCTGGCCGCAAGGATCAGAGCGTCCCTGGACGTCGAGGAGGTCCGAGTGTCCAGGCCCACAAAATGCATAGACATGCGCATCATGGGCCTGGATGACTCCGTTAGGGTGGATGAGGTGGTGGCCGCCGTCGTCAGGACAGGAGGGTGCCAGGCCGATCAAGTAAGAGCGGGTACCATCCATGCTGACAGCACGGGCATGCGAGCCGTTACGGTTAGCTGCCCCGTGTCGGCGGCCAAAGCCATCACGGGCGAAGGCCGAAGGCTTTTGGTGGGCTGGGTCTCCGCGCAGGTAAAACTGCTGGAGCCCAGACCTCTGCGGTGCTACCGCTGCCACGTGGGGCACCACGTGGGGGCCTATTGCGCCGCGGAGGTGGACCGCAGTGACCGCTGCTACCAGTGCGGTCAGGCTGGTCACAAGGCCGTCGAATGCCGTGCAACGCCGCACTGCTACGCATGTGCGGCGGCAGGCAAGCCAGCCGACCACCGGGCTGGGGGCAGGTCCTGCGACCCCCCCGCCAAGGCCAAGGGCAAGGTACGGAGGCACATCCACCCGGACGTACTCACCGCCGCAGCCGCCTCCTTGGCTGCCGCCGCTGTCGCCGCCGCACCCGCCGCGGCGGGGCCCTCACGGGGGGCTCGGGAGGAGACTGTAATGGACTGTCAATAACTCCATTACGTCTCCTCCAGGCGAACATCAACCACTGCGCCCCCGCTCAGGATCTGTTGCTCCAGAGCATGGCGCAGTGGTCGATCAATATCGCCGTGGTCTCCGAGCCGTACTATGTCCTGCCCAGGGGAGACTGGGTGCGGGACCTGGACGGCTCGGTGACTCTAATTTCGTCGGCCGCCGCCGGTACCCCGACCCTCGAGGCAGTCAAGAGGGGACGGGGTTGCGTGGCAGCACGGTTCGGGGACATTGCAGTGGTGGGCGTCTACCTGTCCCCGAACAGATCTCTCGGCGATCTTCACATTTCCCTAATGGAGTTGAAAGCCGTCGTCGCTGGGTTTGGCTCCCTCCCCGTGGTCGTGTGCGGGGACTTCAATGCCAAGAACTTGGCTTGGGGTTCCCGGTTCACTAACCAGCGGGGTCGGATGGTGGAGGACTGGGCACTGGAGACAGGCCTGGTCGTCCTAAACCGGAGTTCTGTCCCCACGTGTGTGCGGATGCGGGGTGACTCAGTGGTGGACATCTCGTTTGCCAGCCCCGCTCTGTCACCGCGTGTCGTCGACTGGCGCGTTATGGAGGGGGTGGAGACGTACTCCGACCACCGGTACATCCGGTTTGACGTCTCCACCCAAACCTCGACCGCGCCGGTCCGACAGAACCCTTGTGGTCCGCGTTGGGCGCTGAGGCAGATGGACCGGGAGCTCCTCCTGGAAGCCGCGACGGTACAGGCCTGGGTGCAAGCACCGGACAGGCCTGTCGACATCGACGTCGAGGCAGAGTGGTTCCGGGAGGCCATGTCGCAAATCTGCGATGCGGCAATGCCCCGAGTCCATCCAGGACGTGCTCAGCGCCAGGTATACTGGTGGTCGCCGGAGATTGCGGCACTGCGCAACGCGTGCAATGCCGCGCGACGCCGGTATGCCAGGTATCGCAGGCGCCGCATCCGTCCACCGGATGCGGAGGCCAGAGAGGCGGAGCTGTACGAGGGATACAGAGAGGCAAAGCGCACCCTCCGAGCGGAGATAAGGCGGGCTAAACTCGAGGCCCGCAACGTGTGGCTGGGGACTCTGAATGGAGACCCATGGGGACGCCCCTACAAGGTGGTGCGGGACAAAATCCGCCCCTGGGCTCCCCCGCTGACGCAGAGTCTCCGGCCCCAGCTTGTGGAGGGTGTGGTGAGCACTCTGTTCCCCGCGCGAGGGGAACACTCTCCCCCGCCCATGGCTCCGCCACCAGCGGTGTCCGACGCGGACCACGATGGCGACGACGACGACAACGCTCCAGAGGTGACCGAGGTAGAGATGAGAGTGGCGGTACGAAGGCTGAGTGCCAAAAATACCGCCCCAGGACCCGACGGCTTGTCTGGGAAGGCTTGGGTCCTGGCCATGGAGGCTCTCGGGCCTCGACTAAGAGGGCTCTTCAGCGCATGTATGGAGAGGGGCCAGTTCCCACTTCGCTGGAAGACAGGAAAACTGGTCCTCATCGCGAAGCCGGGGCGCCCTGCGGACTCTCCGTCCGCATACCGGCCCATTGTGCTGCTCGACGAGGTGGGCAAGCTCTTTGAAAGAGTAATTGCAGACCGCCTCGTCGCGCACCTAACACGGGTGGGGCCGGATCTGGCGGACGGCCAGTTCGGTTTTCGCAGGAGGCGCTCCACGGTGGACGCCATCATGCGCGTGCGAGCTCTTACGACGGGGGATGCGGTGGCCCAGGGCAGGTGTGTCGTGGCGGTGTCTTTAGATATCGCCAACGCCTTCAACTCCCTGCCTTGGAGTAGCATTAGGAGGGCACTCCGGTATCACCGGACGCCCGACTACCTCTGTCGTGTGGTCGAGGCGTACCTGTCGGACAGGTACATTATCTACCCTGGTCACCAGGGAGAGTGGGAACGTCGAGAGATGTCGTGCGGTGTTCCTCAGGGATCGGTACTAGGGCCGCCCTTGTGGAACATCGGATACGACTACGTGCTGCGCGGCGACCTCCCTGACAGGGTCAGCGTGGTCTGCTACGCAGATGACACGCTGGTCCTGGCTCGGGGAGAGTCGTACCAGGCGGCGGTCGAACTAGCGACACGCGGGGTTGCGACAGTCGTGGGCAGGATCCAGGAGTTGGGACTCGAGGTGGCATTGCACAAGTCCGAGGCCATGTGCTTTCACGGCCCTCGGAACGCGCCACCACCGGGTTCCCAACTAACGGTAGGAGGAGTCCACATCGGCGTCGGGTCGACGATGAAGTACCTGGGACTCGTCCTCGACAGCCGATGGGATTTCGAGGAGCATTTCCGACGTCTGGCTCCCAAACTAAATCGGACTGGGGCTGCCCTCGGGCGGCTCCTGCCCAACCTGGGAGGTCCAGACGCCTCCTGCCGGAGGCTCTACGCGGGAATTGTTCGGTCCATGGCCCTTTATGGTGCACCAGTATGGGCGCCAACGCTGCGGAAGCAGCCGGCGGCCCGGCTGAACGCGTGCCAGAGGGTCATGGCCATACGGATGGTGCGAGGATACCGGACGATTTCCCGCGAAGCGGCGAGCCTCCTTGCTTGCCAGCCACCATGGGATCTGGTGGCAACAGACCTTGCTCACATGCACGATCTGCGCATGGAGATGCAACGCCGGGGCGAAACTCCGCTGCCGCGACAAATCGCAGCATGGCAGACAGAGCTCCGGCGGGTTCTCATGGCTAAATGGCGGCAGCGACTGTCGCGACCCAGTGCTGGGCACGCCACAATTATGGCGGTAAGTCCCCTCTTTGAGGCGTGGTTGGAAAGACCTCACGGCGTCCTCACCTACCGTATGACGCAGGTTCTCACCGAACACGGTAAGTTCGGGAAGTTCCTGCACCGGATTCGTGCGGAAGCGACGCCCGGGTGTCGCCACTGTGTGGACCGCCCGGAGGACACGGTGGAGCATACGGTGGAGGTGTGCCCCGCTTGGGCAGAGCAACGCCGTGTCCTCGTGGGGGCGATCGGCGGCGGCGATCTCTCGCGTCGGGCCTTGGTACAGGCCATGGTCCGTAGCGAGGAGGAGTGGCAGGCGGTCGCTTCCTTCTGCGAAGCAGTAATGCTAGCAAAGGAGGCGGCCGATCGCGTGAGGCAACGGTCCTCACGCCCAAATCGCCGCCGGGATTCCGATCCCGATTTCCGGCCACCGTAGGCGCGGGCTTGCGGACGGCGAGCAATGGGTAGCCCGCCGTCCGACCGTCTGGTAACCGTCCGGACCGAGTCCAAGTCGTCGACGGCGCGTATTGTTCCACGCGCGCCTCAGGGAGATGTCAGCAAATCGTAGGGGCCCAGCAGGGTCGAAGCCTACTGGGGCCATGGGTAGTGTGAAAACGAAACCCGGGGTCCTGGGACGAAGGCAACGAAGGAACAGGAGTGGGTTTTTAGTCAGTAAAAGTCTGACACTATCTCCCGCCCCACCCAAGGGCGGGGGATGTCATAAGATGATTTTCCCACCGAAAAAAAAAAAAAAAAAAAAAAAAAACATGATGTAAAAAGTATTGGTATCGATTCAGTTACTGATTCTGAATAAACTATATTCAGGTTTTGCAAAACAAAAATAATGTTGTATTATAGTTAATTAATATTTAAGTTTATTTGTACTTGACATTGTTACTTAACTAATGAACTCTTTAACCGCTTGTTTTGGATTGGTCCGACGAGTTTTTCGTGTCCTATTCGCCAGTGTCGTCTGTTAGCGAATGGGTGAAGTACCCATTCGCTAATCTTGTTTAGCTCTTCAATCCCCATAGATGACAGAAGAGCTGAAGAGATGGAGTATTTGGACGTGGATGTGCGACCCTTGCGGAATAACCATGAGAGTGCTTTTTATAAAAAAAACATAATTTTCAGAAATATATGGTTAAGAAAAATCTCATTTAAAATAAAACTGCTTCGTCATCGACTAGTTTAAGTTTTTCATGAACACAGACTTTATGATTTTATGGAGACATTGGCGCTCCAAGACAGTTATTACTTATTAGAAGCTCTGATTTACAGTGTCTACTGTCCTGCAGAATAAATGGCAATTGAAGTTTGCGATATTCTTATCTTTTCTTAATTAATGTGAGCACTTAACTTTTTTTTAAGTCTGGAAAACATCCAATGACTTCTCTCGCTCTGGGCGGAACAGTTGGGCATGTTAGACTTTTACTGACTTCTTCTTCCGCCTGAATCCGATGCAGGAACCTCCCGAACTTGTCATGTCCGGTGAGGACCTGTGTCATGCGAAAGGTGCAACGCCGTGTTGCTGCTTCAGCCTCTCGAAGAGAGGACTTACTGCCATAATTGTGGCGTGCCCAGTGAGCACTTAACTAAGTATATTACTTAACTAACATATATATGTATATACACTAAATAAAAAAAACCCATATGAACTAACTAAAATCAATCTAAAGTAAATCTTCGAAAAGCTTCTCCGCATCGCTATCCACTGTTAGTGTAGGTTCCCAAAAGACTGGCAGCATTGATATACTGTATGGCTTTACTTAGGTATATCTTATATTATATTACTCAATATATTGAAAATCACATAACTAAATACATTCCTTTTCTTTCAAATAACACCGCGTAATCTGAGTTGTCAACCAAACTCATCTATGAGTAGAAAGTGCGAAATTCACCCGAGTCGTGCAGGCGAGGTGGACCTGGTGGTCAAATATAGAGCGGGACCTTAAGAAAGTCCAGTTGCTAGACGACAACCCAAGACACAGCAACTTAGCGCAGGAAAGTGAGAAGTCAAATAATGGGACCAGCGCCCCTAGCCAAGTTACGATCGTTACGTTATCGTTATCGTACGGTCGTACGTAATGATTCCAACACATACAAAAAAAACCAAGGCTACTACTAGAAAATTCCTAAATAGGTACCTAAACTTAATAACGCAACAATGAACCCGACAATAACACTGAGTAAATGATACAGATACTTACGTACTCATAGATATATTATCAGTCGTGTCCTTGGGACAAGGTCAGCCGCGTAGTACTCGTGCCGCAGTTAGCATAGCCTCGTGTATCAACAAGGATGAAGTGTTGCTTCGATTGGAGTTTCTGCCGATCCCCTCACGGAGTTAGGTTAGATACTGCACCAAAGTACTGTAGAATTACAGTACTCACACAAATAGTAGCATAGCATAAAATAGCATAGTCGGCCTTATAATGTTCCCACTGTTGGGACTCAGGCCTCCTCTCTGGGAGAGGGGATGGGCCGTAATCCACCACGCGGGCCCAGTGCGGGTTGGTGGATGCCACATGTCTTCGAATTTTTGGTTCTAGGACATGCCGGTTTCCTCACGATGTTTTTTTTCCTTCACCGTTTTGAGAGCAGTGGTGATGAAATAAATTACACAAAGTAATGCGCCTGACTGGGTTTGAACCCGCGACCTACAACTCGTAAGTCGGTCAACTGTTGTGCGACACAAATAGTAATTACAATTTTTTGTCGCACAACAGCACTTTCGAACTATTGACGTACAATCGTTTGTCACACCAATGTGATATTGAGCTTCAGTGTATCGCACAAGCGTGCTTTCAAAATGAGTCGCAGTACAGAGGGCTTCAAAACAGTAGAAAACTTCAAATGCATGGAAATGACGACATCTCAACGCTTAGTCACGTGGTCAGATCAAAGGAATCGGAGGCGTTGCCGACTCGAGGCGATCGATGAAACAGAATCGAAACGAAACGGTCGTAACTTGGCTAGGCCTACAGTTTGGTCGCACAAGCGTTTATCACACATCCATTCGTCGAGCTCAAGTAGTACCTACGCATGAATTAGGTGTGAGTTTACACGTGCGTGAAAGATTCTAGCGGGCATCGGTCTTACTTGGCCGCTACGGTTTAGTTGACGACATCTCTTTGAGATGCGTCATCGACGACTCGAGATCAGTCTTTACCGAATGGCCGGACGGTGAGTTAAGCATTGCCCGACGTCCGCAAGACGGTTGGCTACCGGCTGCACCTTCGTAAAAGTGGAAAATGATGTCATGGAAACGTAAAACCCAAAAGATAAGAGTGTTATTCCAAAACATGGTTTATCCGTATAGGTACTCATCGAAATATGTTCTGCTGCTTGAACGTGAAGGAATAACAAACATAAGCACACACACATACACACAATCTTTCTCATTTTTAGGGTTCCATACCTGAAAAGGAAAAACGGAGTCCTTCACAGGATCACTTTGTTGTGCGTCCGTCTGTCTGTCTGTCAAGACCATGTATCTCGAGAACACCTAGAGGCATCGAGTTGAAATTAAAATCTTATACTCAGATCTGCGGTCCCTTGAAACTGTGAAAAAATCAGACTTCTAAGTTAACGAAAAAAAGATACGGCTGTTTATGTCGCAAAAAACGTACATTTCGGTACTCTCGAGGAAATCAAAATTCATAGCGTCTAGAATCTTGAAATAAAACAGTGTCTTACAGGACAGGTATAGGAATAAATATGAAAACTGTAAATTTGTTGTTACGTCACAATCATTTTTTTTGGAATCCGGAAAAATCTTCGAGTCTCTATTCGTGAATCGAACTATTTACATAGGTAAGTTTGTACGGAACCCTCAGGGCGCGTGTCCGACACGCTCTTGCCCAGTTTTTTTTTATTATTAGTGTGATAATCAAATCCACGACACAGATCAGAAGCAAACCAAACAAAACATGTAAGGCACCCATTTATTCCGTTATCGTTTTCTTTGAAAATCGAATAAAAAGTAAACAAAAATCAAACAATAACGGTAAAAAGGCTTACATTTTTATCGCTTAGCCAGTTTACTGAAGAAGAAAGAATATGATTACTTTAAAATGTTTTACGTTAACCGAAATTGAACGAAAAAGTTGCGAAAAAACTCGGGTTGAATATGTAGGGAGCGCTGGGAGCGGTTGGTAAGTGAATGAACGGAAGAGTGATTGATTGAATGATGGCCGCTCGCTCGGCTGAACGAACTCACCGATGCTACCGACACGTGTTTCCATCAGGGATGTTATAGAAATTAAATTTCGGATCTGAATTCGGATAGAGGGCATTAAAATTAATTCGGATTATTCGCTAGTTTTGGATAGAGTCGTTAGAAGATATTAGAATTTTAAAATTATAAAAGCATTCCAGATTGTAAGATTTAACTTTTGAATCTATTAATTTTTTTTTTTTGTAGTTTTGGAAAATCATCTAATGAGAAGTCATTAGATGATTTCTCGCTCTAGGGCGGAACCAGAGGGCATGTCAGACTTTTACTGACCAAAACCACACCTGTCTCTTCTCTTTTATAGATCTCTATGGAGAAGAACGAAAAGGAAGAAAAGATATGAAAGAAATGGAAGTTAGTGATAGCATCACGGTTGACAAGATAGAATGGAAGAAAAAAACGGGTTGCGCCGGCCCTAAATAAGACGGGACAAGGACAGGAAGATGATGGTGATGATGACAATCAGTGACTTACATCACATAATACTATAACTATTTTAAATCTCCACTTTTATCAGGAACTATCCGTATATTTTATTTATGTCTCAGTTGCGGTTATTTATTTCGGATATTTTAGTTATTTGGTTACGGTTTCGAAGCTCTATAACATCCCTGGTTTCCATCAAAGTTTTTGTGTTCCCATGTAAAAATTGTGTCTTTTAGAAAATGTAAAGTTGGGGAAAAAATGGTTTTAAGAGAAAAGTTTTGTTATTTCTAAGCTGTTTTGTATACCGTCGCATTATCACTTCTAGCGCTAACAACCTCTATTATTACATCCTATTAATTAGCTCTTAAGTTCTAAATTAAAATTCGTTGTGAATTCTACTATTGATAGTATCCTATGAATTTTGATTCTCTTGAGAGTGTCGAAATACACGTTTTTTTGCGACAATAACGGCTGTATCTTTTGTTTTCGTTAACTCTAAATTTTGATTGTTTCACAACTTCAAGGGACCGCAGACCTAAGTACATGGTTTTAATTTCAATTCGATACCTTCACGCGTTTTCGAGATAAAGGGTCTTAACAGACAGATGGACAACAAGTTGATCCTTTAAGTACGTAACCCTAAAAATCAAAATGATTTCTTCAACCACGCTGATTAAGTCACATCACATAGTCGTGACAATTTCCAAAATTCAGTTTATTACTAACAGTCCAGTTAGAAAGCAATAATATTTTTTATTCTCAACATTCAAATGTATTGCAAACACATAAATTCAGGTTTTAGATCAAGTAATCAAAGTGTATTACAGTTTATGAGTGGTATAAATCATTGGGTTTATCGTTCCCCATAAATTAATGTGATGTTATATTGTTGTTTCTTTATGGATTATTTTTTCCATTTGTTAACTGGAGAATGTAAATTTTTCCAGTAGTTATACATATGGTAAGACTGAACACTGCCACCCAAAACACAAGCATTCGCTAATTTTGGGAGACAGTACCAGTAGCTATAGCACATTACATTTACTTATGTCTAATTATAAGTCACCTTGTGAACTGCAACCTTGCGATAATAAAGATTATTATTATTATTAGATTACGTCATTATACAAGGTACACTCAGAGTTTATGTCGTGGCCTGATCTTAGAATGATGACTCATGACCATTCATGGTATGGCCAACTCATCAACCATCAACTAAAACTGGCCAGCCCCCCTAGCCAAGTTACAATTATTTCGTTCACGCCGAACGCCTCGAGTAGGCCACGCCTCCAATTCCTTTGTTCTGACTACGTGACTGAGCGTTGAGGTGACGTCAGAACAGATCGAAGGAATCGGAGGCGTGGCCTACCCGAGGCGTTCAGCGCGAACGATACGATTGTAACATGGCTAAGGGGGCAGATCGTTTAAACGTTAACGTTTGATGATATGTCAATCCACGTTTGGTCATAATATGTTGTTGGATTTCTATGATAATAAAAGCTCTATAGAAAGTAGGAACTTATGTAAGAACGAATATAAGCTTAAAATTTAAATTAAAAACCCTGCATTCAAATAAAAAGCATATTGCAACAACTGTATATCAAAAATCGTATTTTTCACTAAAAATACTAATTGTACACCTAATATTTATGGACTTTTTAATAATATTAAGAGACTTGCGGCACCCTGACTCTGATAGGTTAGGTTAGAAGGGGATGGTGGGGTCTAATGAGCGAGTGAAGCGAGCGAACACAGACCCCGCCATCTCCTTCGTGGTTATTTTATAAACCACCCAGAAGAGCATATTTTAGTACACATTTAGTATTTTTGATGGAACAAAAGCATATTTTGTAGTAGGAAACAGGAATACTATTATAATATATTGATGAACAGTGGACTCTACTGGTGGACAATGTAACTGTTTTACGATATGTCCGTGTTTGATTAATGATCATATATTTAGCTGAAATAGCACCATTTCATGAAATGGCCAGTCACATCACGAAGTTGTCAATTCTAAGATCTGGCCACAACATATTTAGGGTGACTGGTAATTAGTGACCGATACTTAAACACGTGATAGTACTCATGATTACAAACAACTACTCCAAAAAAACTTTTTTTATGCTAATTAGTTCAATCACAATAACATAACAACTGTTTGAAACTTTGAATTGCGCGCGCGCCTTCACCCAATCAGCTGTTAGCGGCGCGACGGGCGCCCCAGTCCGCGTTATCGATGACGTAAGCAATGTACCTATGTTTAGGTAAAATAATATGCAAAGACTAGTATTTTGGTACTTTAAGCGAGCGTGCTACACTACAATAAATTAGTATAAAAAAAGTTTCTTTGAGAAAGTTGTTTGTAATCATGAGTTCAATCACGTGTTTAAGTATCGGTCACTAATTACCAGTCACCCTATATACTCCTGAAGTACCTACTGTAAGTGTCTCTAATTGCGATATTTATTGTGACACGATAATTTGTCGCACCAGCCACTGTGTGTATACCTACATTGTGTGCAAGTGTCTAGTGTCGTTGAAAAGTTTTCGAACAGGTTCGACATTTTCAATACACCGCGCCACGCTTGAAGAGTGCAAAAAATGAGCTACCAGGACTTTGGGATGTTTTATCCAGTGATTATAAAAATAGAATAAAAAAAGTGCGAATCGTGACTCGCGCACGAAGTTCCGTACCATTATCTATAATATCGAGCAAAATCAAGCAAAAAAAAAATTATGTTTTTTGTAGAGGAACCCCACTTAAATATTTATTTTATTCTGTTTTTAGTATTGGGTGTTATTAGAGATGCGTCGAATATTCATTTTATATTCGGTATTCGGCGTAAAAAAGGATGGATGGATTGTGTGAAGAGTGATATGAAAGAAAAGGAAGTTATTGATAGTATGACGAGTGACAGGGCAGAATGGAAGAAGAAAACGTGTTGCGCCGACCCCAAATAGCACGGGACAAGGGCAGGAAGATGATGATGATGATGATGATGATTCGGTATTCGGCGTATTCGGCAGAATTATGAGGTATTCGTATTCGGTTTAATGTATCATTGTAAATCAGCCTTTAGTGCAAACTAAATTAAAGGAATGCTATATTCTAACAATATTATTATTATTTTTTGTCTTTATTTGGTATTAGGGACTTTTATACAAATGTACATGTCAGTCCCATCGGACATTATAATAGTAAATACCTTACCTATATTGTAAAACGTAACAAAGCAAACTTAATTAAGCTATAAGCAGCCTCTGAGTTAGGTGTCGACAAGATGTGATGAAAAATTCCAACATCGTATATGTTTGTACCTAGTTCTTTATACAATTCCTTTCTTGCAGATTGAAATCTGACATATTTCGTCAACAGATGTGTAACATCTTCAACAATCATATTGTAATAGGAAAGGTTTACTTATAATATAATTATTGAATTATACGGTTATCCATCTCTGGCACTAATAAATTTCAAGAATCTGCCGTAGACGCGGGCTTGCGGACGGCGAGCAATGGGCAGCCCGCCGTCCGACCGTCTGGTAACCGTCCGGACCGAGCCCAAGTCGTCAACGGCACGTATTGTACCACGAGCGCCTCAGAGAGATCATGTCAGCAAATCGTAGGGGCCCAGTAGGGTCGAAGCCTACTGGGGCCATGGGTAGTGTGAAAACGAAACCCGAGGCCCTGGGACGAAGGCAATGAAGGAACAGGAGTGGGTTTTTAGTCAGTTAAAGTCTGACACTATCTCCCGCTCCGCACAAGAGCGGGATTTGTCATTCGATGATTTTCCCACCTAAAAAAAAAAGAATATTTGTTATTAAAATTTAATATTTATAATGAAGCAGCAGTAGATTATGATGCAAGAAGGCCAAGCTTTTGGCTCTATCTGGCAAAAGTCTTCCAGTTACATGTTTTATATCCATGTTTATATAAATATCTAGTAAAACATGTTACTGTCCACTAACCAACTACACTAGAAGTTTAAGACACGTATAATTCACAACAGCGGGTCGATAATGTTAATAGCCCAACGTGCGTCTGGCGTGACCTTTACTGGACTAGACAACAGCTAATTTTAGTTTTTAAACGGCGTGGTGTTAGGGCTTGACCACTTTTTGGTTGAAACTATAGACCTAGGGGCCCTACCACGAGGCCCCCTGGTTTACAACGATGGTCGAGTCAAGGCTTCAGAGTTGCTAGCCTGTTGGTTTTCTACCAGTTGCATTTCGGAGAGTGTGCGTCGGAATTGCATAACCTAATTCCGCCTAGCCCTTTCCATCATTGGACCACCAGGCGTACGGCGATGCGCTACCGGTAAATGGTTGACATCCCACCTATACGAACAAAACGGTTTTGGGAACACATTCATTGTGCGTACAGCTAAGGAGTGAAATTACTTGCCAGAATCTGTGTTTTCGATGGCTACAACCCGGGAGTCTTTAAGTCGAGAGTAAATAGGTTACTTCTACGTAAGCCCGCTCCATCGTCGACCGCATCGTCGCTTTCCATCTGGTGAGATAGCGGTCAAGCGCGAAGCTATAAAAAATAAAAATAAAAATTAGGAAAATCTGGCAAAAAAAATACCACTGGGAGGTCCAGGATCATGTACTGGATCCGTGGTATTCGTTTGTGCGTCGATGTCAAAGAGACTGTGTATAGTTATAAGAATATTAGCTTAACTACTACACTAAACATTAGTATCTTCATCAAAATTACCCAAATCAAAACCAGATTTACAGTTTTTTTTTTTATTGATTAGGAACAACATACAGCGACATTATACAATATTATTAACTTAATTTATTGCATGCTACCTGTACCTTTTTATTTTATTTTTCAATTCTTAAAAAAAAATAACTTTTTGACATTTTTTTGTTTTTTGTTTGAAATTTGATTAATATTTTTTTTTATGTAATCAGGACTATATACAATGTAATGGATCTAAGTAGTCTGAAATAAAGGTTTATTATTATTAAAAACATGATAACATAAATATCTTAAATAATAATGTAGCCCACAGCGCTGTTCACAGATTACCATATAGAATAGACTTTAAAAAGCTAGGGTAAAAGCTGCATGCATGACAGTTATATCACTATAATACACACCACTAATTCTCAACTAGTACGAATACTCTAAGGGCCCACCAGAAAAGGTACTGCCAATATTATTGACGAGGCAATACGTATATAAACAGAGGTTATATTTATTTTGGATTAAACTGTCCATTGGATGATAGGCAAGGTCAAAATATTCGACAGTCTAGTTACAACAATAGGTACCTACATGCGCGTCGCGGTTATGCGCGGAAGCAACCGTGGGAGATCACGGAGCCAAAGTAGGTACCTACTCGAAAATAAAACAGGGTTTTAAGAGATTTGGGTCATCCTTTTACATAAAGCCACAGTTATAAACTCGTGTCCAATGGAACGTGGAGCGTAAACTGCACTTAAGTAGCAAAGCTTCAATTTCTAAATAATCCCTCCAATCTATCTTTTGACACGCGCCAACGAAAAAGAGGCATCCGAAACCACGCAGTGAATAAAATGGAGGAATTGATTCTGCATACCGATTCTTGAGGTTGGAATGGGACATCATCAAATACTGTGGTTGGAATACTTTAATTCTTATATTGTACACAAAAACTCCCTCCTTCTCCTAAAGAAGAGGCCTGAGTCCCATCAGTGGGAACATTATAAGGCCGACTATGCTATGCTATGCTATTCACAAAAACTTATTACAAAATACAGTGATTTGATAATTTATGTACAAAAACGAGCTCTCAACAATGAGTTTTCTCCCAGCAAACATTTGAGTGACATAGAGAGATGACATTCGAAGGTAGGATCCAGTGTACTTTAAAAAAATATACAGTAAAAAAAATTAATTAAAAAGGCATCGGGATAGATAAAATCGTTATTCTAATCATCCCGATGACAATTTTAATTTTAAAAGTAAGTAATTCATTAATTTATTTCTCTAAAACCTAAGATATTTACCCATTTTTGACATGTCTGCTATTTTCCATGGCGTGTAAATGTCATAAAAAATGGCAGACACGTCAAGTAATCCAACAATATCTGCCGCGTCAAGTGAATACGTTGTAAAATGTTAGGGTGCAACGTCACCTAGATGCAGCATTACACGTCATGTTGGGGGACATTTTGTCCTCTAATGATTTTGAGGCTTTCGTTAGATTTTATGATCATTATCGCTATTAACACGCTCGCTCAGTGAGCATAAATAAATAATAAAATGATTTATTGACATTAGGGTACACACAAATGAAATTCTCTGGCTCCTGAGCTAGATAGAAACTGTATTACAGGAGCCAGTGTACTCTTTATTGGTCGGTAATATCATTTTTTTAACAAATTTATATAAGTATTAGAAAAAGAAAAAAAAACTGGAAATATACAAAATTAATTTAAAAGTACAGTCAATGAAAAATATTGAAATCTACGCTAACGTTATAAAGAGGTAAAGTTCGTTTTTTTTGTTTCTTTTTTTTTTTCACCGTTAAAAAGCTATTTTATTCCTGAGTGATATAACCTAACATCGTCCGCTATTTTTTATATATACGCGGGCGAAGTTATGAAAAAAGCTAGTTATTAATAAAACAAAATCAAGATCATGTTTCACCTTGAATTTTTTTTTTTTTAATAAATGCCTGAATTAATATAATATATATAATAATATTCCACAACTATCACACAACGCCGTCTAGTCCCAAGCTAAGCAGACCTTGTGTCTTGAACTAGACAACTGATAAACATACTTATATATTTCTAAATACACATATATAGATAAATTACACCCAGACACAGAACAAATGATCGTGCTCATCACACAAACATTTGTCCTGGGTGGGAATCGAACCCACGACCTCCGGTATAGCAGTCAGGGTCCCTAACCACTAGACCAACAGGCCAGTTTAATTGTTTTCAATTAAATTTATAATCCAAAAGTAAAAATAATATTAAAATCAAATCAGCATAACATCAAGCCGTATTGACCGGTTTACTCGATTCTGGCTACCCCGAATCATTCAGCTTTAAAGCGTACTGGAAAACGAAAATACCTGTGGACTGGACGCCACAGGTATTTTCGTTTTCCATACGCCTAATAAGTTGTAGGCATTAGTTCGGTACACATAGGTATACCCTTTTTATTTATTAACCGAGATTCTAGGTAAATTTCCTTTTTCCACTGTACTTCCGTAGCCATTCCTGATTATATCACCATTTTGCACGGTTAGGTTGTGATCTAACCTCTGTGATCAAATTACAGGGCAATATCGATTACCCCAAGGGTAAGACCGGTAGTCGGACGATCTTCGAACAACCGGGAGGGTATTATCGTGTTTGCTGAACCATGGAAGGATCTCGATGTGTAAGGAAGGTTCGGACACGGAAATAACGCTTATTGGTAGACAATTTGTTTTTAGGGATCCGTTCATAAGGAAAAAACTGAACCCTTATAGGATCACTTTGTTGTCCGTCCGTCCGTCTGTCTGTTTGTCTGTCTGTCAAGACCCTTTATCTCGGGGACGCGTAAAGGTATCGAGTTAAAATTAAAACAATATACTCAGGTCTGCGGTCCCTTGAAACTGTGAAAAAATGAAACTTCTGAGTTAACGGATAAAAGATGAGGCGTTTATGTCGCAAAAAACGTGTATTTCGACACTCTCAAGGAAATCAAAATTCATAGGGTACTTCCCGTTGACCTAGAATCCTGAAATTTGGGTCTCATAACACAAGTATAGGAAAAAATCTAAAATCAGTATTTTGCCGTAATTTTTAGTTACGTCACAAAAAAAAACTTTATTGCGATTTGGAAAAATCTTAACTCAATTCGGAAATTGAACTGTTTTCATATGTAAGTTTGTATGGAACCCTCAGTGCGCGAGTCCGACTCACACTTGCCCATTGCCCGTTTTTTTATGATTTGTCTGAATAAAAGTCATTATCATCATCATTTTACAGTGTGACATAACCCACCCCCAAATGTCGCCGCATCGATCGTTTCTATGCTGCTCGCATCCAGCGAGCTCCCGCGGCCTTCACCAGGTCATCGATCCATCTTCCAGTACTCGATCGTCACTCTTAAACTTGTCAGCCCGATCAAACATCCATGCTACGAGGAAATAGTTTCCACACGGGGTAGTAGGGCAGCAGCTAACTGCCTAAGTATCCTACCTTTACCACCCTTCTAACTTTAATTTTTTTAATCAACCGCACTGTATGAGCTATTTCCGTGGAGTCCGATTACAATATATGTGACATAATAAACATCCTGAAAGTGGTGTGTTCAAAATCGGCTACTGAATCGATTTCAGCTAGTTATTTCTAAAATAGGTAAATTTTAACCCAAAATAATCCTTCATTTTTTTCGGATAAAAAATTACATTTTTGTAAATATTGATTACATCACTAGTGTGTGTGCGTGTGTAGATATCATTACCGATGGCGACGTAATGTGTCGATTCCCATATTATATGTTTACCTACAATTAAGATAACTAGTTTCTTTAAAAACTCTACCTATTTCGATGCTTGAATTGTGATGGTAATTTACCTGCTGTGGTCTTCCTGTCCGATTAGAATTCAGGTGTCTTCAAGGCTTTTTTTTTTCGGTGGGAAAATCGTCCCATGATATTCCCCGCTCTAAGGCGGAGCGAGAGACTTTTACTGACCAAAACAAACTCCTGTTTCTTCGTTGCCTTTCGTACCAGGGCTGAGTCTTCCCTGCTGGGCACTTACGGTTTGCTGACATCTCCTTAAGGCCCGGCACGAGAGATCGCTGCCGCCGTTCGCCTCCACGAGGACACGGCGGTGCTCTGCCCAAGCGGGGCACGCCTCTGCCGTGTCCTCCGGACGGTCCACACAGTAGTGAGGTGTCTTCAAGGCTAGAGTAAATAGGCCCTAAATAAAATAGTACGCTACACTATCAACGTTTGCATCACTGCTTACCATCAGGTGGGATCGCAGTCAAGCTCTGGTCTATATTTGAAAAAAAAACTGATTAGGGTATATAAGGGTATGTATTATTCCATTTACATGTTATATACTAATACGAAAAAGGAAGATAAGCTTTGCTCATCATTCTCGTTGAGCTCCTTAGTAGTCCTGAGTTGAGCTTTATGAATAGGTACTAACAAATGCTTGCACTACTGGACAGATCTACTCAAATCTGTGTGGTTCTTCCACAAAAAACCATCTCAGTCACTAATCTGAATGGTTTTCATGTGATTTGACCATTACTAATTTGTTATATGGACTTTGATACCTGAGTTTGTTTCGATGTTTCATCTCAGGGTAGTCAGCTAGGAAACATCGGCCTCATCTACACGTAGTTTAAACTAACGAAAAAATTGACGTGTAAAAGTGTTTTTTTAAATATTATTTATCACTAGCTTTTAGACTGTAAAACCCCTTATGATCAGAACCTTGACCAGGTCCTCAGCAATCCAAGGGAGAAGGTCTTGTAAACTAATAAAACATTTTATTAGCATCCTGCAGCTAAAGTAATATCTTTTACGATACTTGTTTCGTTCCAATTTAATTCCGACCCTCTTCATAATGTAGCAGGGTGCAGTGTTGTTCAGCCGCCTGCCTTTAATTTATTCATAAGAACCATGAACTTTAGGGAAACAAGGCATTGTCTTTATTAAGAACTGTTGGGTTTTTTAGCATTTGGAACCAAGTAAAGCTAATGACCACGCGCGTGTGGCGCGTGTTGAATCATTGGTTTCTCTTCAAAATGGTTGAGCCAAGTGTTGCTGCTCCCCTAGCCAAGTTACAACCGTTTCGATTCGATTCTCTTTTCTTTGGTCGATCGCCTCGAGTAGGCCACGCCTCCGATTTCTTTATTCTGACGTCATTTTAACCCTCAGTCACGTTGTCAGAACAAAGGAATAGGAGGCGTGGCCGACTCGAGGCGATCAATGAAAAGAAAATCAAAACGAAACTTTTGTAACTTGGCTAGGGGGCTGATATGCGCGTCATGTTTATGAACCAACGCTGTTAGTTGAATCTGGTCATCTTTTAATTGCCAGTGGCTTATTTTAAATTTTCGGAGATTTCCTGAAAAGGAAACCCGTGGTCCGAAGTTTGATATTGCGACCGAGGCGGAATTTACCCGAGCAGTAGGCGAGGGTGTTATGGAGCTAGTCGAGTGCTGCAATGACAAATTTCCACAGATCATACACATCAAACAACGTTTTTTGAGGGTTGACGCACGCCTCGCGGGATTCGCTTTGCGCCCAGCCTGAAACGTTAAATACAATCAATTTTGGCGGTGTAAACTCGCGCAATTTTTCGCACTAGTGCGAAAAATAGTAAATTGCATGCCTGTAAGCAGTAGGGATAATAGTGGGTTTTCGAGGAAACGTATTGAAATAAATGTGTAGCCGACTGTGTGACTAACAATAGCCAGATAAGGTACCTACACACCACAGAGCTACATGCATTTTCTTGACTGCGGGAACTGGTAGCACTGTCCCAGTGAGGCACATGCCTTAGCGATAATCGAATACACAATTAACAACGTTACCAACCAATCTACCAACAATATCTCCAGACACTTAAAGTTAACTAAACTTCGCTTAAACATTAACAAAAGTTTAACACCAAATCGTTAACTGTCCTTACCTATTGTGAATTGTTGATGAGGGTCAGGATAGGCACTGTAGCACAAATCATGTCTTTATTGAATACTGTTAGCTCTTGGGGGTTAAAACCTTAAGAGCGCCCAACCCGAGACTCGTTTTCACACAACCGCTCTTTCGTGTTTAGGCACTAGTTGTTTGGCATAATAATAATAAATTCTTTATTTGCGTAAAACATGGTATAAAATAGTGTTACATACATAAAATGGTGGTACAAACATGTTTAGCTATTTTATGGTATAGCATGCAAAATTTTAAAGTTTTATGAAGGTATCTAGGTACATAGTTCTAATCAACATTTCTTATCCATAAATTCTTTTAAATTGTAAAAACTACATTCATTTAACCACTCGTGCAATTTATTTTCAACGATCTTGGACTCAATGTTTTGAAATGGCTTGGAATATGGTTATAAATACGTACACACATTACTAGGCAGCTTTTATTATATTTGGTAAGTCTTGGGACATCATTCAGAGCCAGTTTATAGGGGTCTCTTCTGTGCCGAGGGCAAATTTCGTTTGCTGTCTTAAACAGTCCCCTATTCTTAACTACAAACACACAAGTTTCATAAATGTAAAGAGATGGTGGCATACATGCTGAACTGGACCTATTTTGGCGCAGCCGTGAGGCATACAATTGTATTTTTGCTTCTTTTTTTGGGTTCGTGTTTACTTATCTATTGTTTGTGTACCTTGTTTTGTGCTAAATAAATTTATTTTCTTTCTTTCTCTTTTTTTTTAAATTGATATAAACCAGTGCTTGACTGCGATCCCACCTGATGGTAAGCAGTGATGCAATCATTGATGGTAAGGCGCACTAGTTTATTAAGTTAACACTCTAGCCTTGAAGACACCTAAATTATAGTTGGAAATTATAGTTAGACGGGAAAACCGCAGCAGGCAAATTATTCCAGTCCTTCGATGTACGCGGTATAAACGACGAAGCGAAACGCTTAGTCCGGACCTTTAAAGTTTCAACAGCGTAAGTATGGATACTCGCCGTACGTCGGGTTGTCCGATGGTAAAAAGGAGACGGCGGAATCAAGTCATGCAATTCCCGCGCACACATTCCATTATGCACACTTTCTATTATGACGTTATTACACATCTTTCTCGGATTATTTTGGACGCACAGATATCTTGTGAATATTATCTAGGTTTCTATTAAAATCAAAACATTTATTTGCGTGAAATTTAACCCTACATAATGCACTCAAAAATAAAAACATCTTATAGAAACCTTGCACAAAAAAAGGGTTTTTTTTTTAAATAACACTTATTTCCTGGAACGAGTTTTATACTCGAGTGAGTTGAGTAGCGGAATTACCGAATGCTAACAGAAAGTTCAGGTACAAAAATAGATAAGTACAGAAGTCCATCTCATGCCTATACTTCACTTTTCATAGCTACGTTCGGCGATCGCGCTGGGGTCAGCGCGTGGCGCCGAACTGTCCGAGTGCGACCGGGCTCGGTGATAAATGCCTACCTAATCTGAATTGTAAAAATATTACATGGCCACAAAATCATCTTCTCTTTCTCAGCGCAGGGCCTATTCTGTTACGCTAAAAAAAAACATCAAAATACAAGCAAATATCTACTTACTCTAAACAACTGGTAGCCTAAAAAACGTCAATTCACTGTTTAATGTTGAATTTAAACAACTGTCCACTGAACAATTATCACAATAAGGTTTTTTTGTTTGTCCATTTTTCCACAAAAAAGTTCACAGACGCGTGTCTCAAACGGATACCACTCTACTACGGAAGCTCGCATTGATCTGAATTGAGCCGAGATATCGTGTCCGTGAGCGGTGTCTATGTGTGCGTTACTCAAGCTCGCTTTGTATGTACATTGACTTCTGTACCTATTTTATGGTCCGTCCGACCATCCGGTAACCGTCTGGACCGAGCCCAAGTCGTCGACGGCGCGTGCTGTTCCACGCGGTGTCTGGGAGATGTCAGCAACTGTGGGGGCCCAGCAGGGTCGAAGCCTACTGGGGCCAAGGGTCTGATTCTGAAAGGAAGACTCGGCCCTGGTACAAGGCAACGAAGGAACAGGAGTTTTTTTTTTTTTTTTTTTAGGTGGGAAAATCATCTTATGACAAATCCCGCTCTTGGGCGGAGCGAGAGATAGTGTCAGACTTTTACTGACTAAAAACCCACTCCTGTTCCTTCGTTGCCTTCGTCCCAGGGTCCGGGTTTCGTTTTCACACTACCCATGGCCCCAGTAGGCTTCGACCCTGCTGGGCCCCTACAATTGCTGACATCTCCCTGAGGCGCGCGTGGAACAATACGCGCCGTCGACGACTTGGGCTTGGTCCGGACGGTTACCGGACGGTCGGACGGCGGGCCACCCATAACGAAGGAACAGGAGTGGGTTTTTAGTCAGTAAAACTCTGAAACTATTTCCCGCCCCGCCCAAGAGCGGGGGATTTCATAAAATGATTTTCCCACCGGAAAAAACAAAAAAAAATAACCTATTTTATGGTTCAGGTGTTAATATCTCTCTTTTTTCGCGATGCTTCTTTATCTAACGTTGCGTTGGATAAAACAACAATCTTTTAAACCATGTTCACGTCCACGATAGACGGATCGGGAAGCGACCCCTTAAAAAGTCCCTTAAGGGCATTAAATCTTCCGAAAATGTTCAATAATGTCCTGCGTAGTCAACATCCCAAATGGATTTGCAGCATGCAAATCCATTTGCATGGATGGCATTTTTTTTGCATGGAGGCTCTTGCAGACAGGTACATACGACGATAAAGATGCGATGAACGTTTTTTCATTAGACATTTAAGCTTGAAGTTGAGCAGTGGTGGCCAAGTGGTAACGGCCCCGACTTACTAGTTGTAGGTTGCGGGTTCAAACCCAGCCAGGCGCATTACTTTGTGTAATTTATTTCATCACCACTGCTCTCAAAACGGTGAAGGAAAACATTGTGAGAAAACCGGCATGTCCTAGAACCAAAAATTCAACACTGGGCCCGCGTGGTGGATTACGGTCCATTCCCTCTCCTAGAGAGGAGGCCTGAGTCCAAACAGTGGGAACATTATAAGGCCGACTATGCTATTTAAGCTTCATAATTCATCATCATCATCATTTCAACCAAAATACGTCCACTGTTGGAAATTACCTTCTCCCAACTGAGAGTGTCGTAATATAAGTTTTTGTGCGACATAAACGGCCGTATCTTCTTTTTTCGTTTAATTTGAAGTTTTTTTTTTTTTTACAGCTTCAAGGGATCGCAGACCTAAGCAAATGATTTTAATTTCAACTCGATACCACGTGTTTCCGAGATAAATGGTCTTGACAGACAGACGGATAACAAAGTGATCCTATAAAGGTTCCGTTTTTTTCCTTTTGAGGTGC
Source organism: Mythimna pallens (assembly GCA_961205895.1). Lineage (NCBI taxonomy): Eukaryota > Metazoa > Arthropoda > Insecta > Lepidoptera > Noctuidae > Mythimna > Mythimna pallens. The sequence continues at coordinate 14,814,658 of OY540850.1, read as the reverse complement.
GGAACCCTAAAAAGATCGGCATCAGATGTGTCTGTGGAAGCTTTTACAATCTATGAATAGTTTTGTTTAGTTTTAAAGGACTGCAGGAAACTGGAACTCAGTTTCGACCGCCCTGTTTACACTTTGGAACCCCGTTCTAGTTCAGCAACGTTTAGTTAAATTGAAAAGCAATCAAAGTTTTGGGAAGCAATTTTAATTATGAGAAATGGGTGTTAAAGAAGTAACATTACTTCCCTGTTTAAATCGTTTGCTGGTGGATGTTATTAGTAGGTAGGATAAGACATTTCGACTGGCCTGTTGGTCTAGTGGTTAGTGGCCCTGACTGCTATGCCGGAGGTCGTGGGTTCGATTTCCACCCAAGACAAATGTTTGTGAGATGAGCACGATCGTTGAGGACAAAACTTATGGCAGGCATTTCGTGGTGTACCATTCGGCGTTAATTGCTGCTTTGGTCTCGTAATGGAAATGAAATCAAATACCCTTTCAAAGTGAAAGTAACCAGTGATCAAAATTTTCCCTGCGCTTCTCGATCGCTTCACATTCGTAGGGGTACGCTTTGTTTCTGGATCGTATTGATTAATCCAGGATTCGTCACCTGACACAATGTCGTAAACGCGCCGAGACGAGCCCGCTTCAAAGTTTTTGAATCATATCACGGCATCAATCCACACGGGCGTCTGAGCTTCGGTGAGGTTGTGTGGCACCCAGCGGCAAACTATCCTCCTCACGCGAAGGTGCTCGTGTAGAATCTTATGAACGCTTTCGGAACCAATCTGCAGTGTATGCTGAATTTCTTCGTATGTAATTCGCCTGTTTTCTTGAATTATTTATTTTTACTGCCACCACACTTTCTTCCGTGACAGCCGTCGTAGGACGACTACTCCTTTGTTCATCCCCCAAAGTAAGGCGACCGTGCTTAAACTCGCCATACCAGCGGTATATGGTTGTTTTGAAGGTCCTTCATATGGATGAAGGACCTTCAAACTCATCAGGTTTTAGGCCACATTTAAAATCGTAGAAAATCATTGCACGATAATGTTCTCGATGCAGATCCATTTTTAAATGGGACACGATAATTTGATTTGGCTGAGGGAAATTCAAAATTCAAACAATGGTACTTTTACTTTTAAATAACCAAAGTTTTCAAAATAAGTACAAGTGGCCAGTATACACAAAAACTTTATTTCACAAAACTTTCTGAGTTGCCTGGTATAGATAATATTAGATAATGGTACGAAACCCGTTGTGAGTGAGTCGGACTTGCACTTGTTACAATAGCGTGCAGGTGAGATGTACGATGAATGCTCATACAATCGCACGCGCCCGTTGCGCCTATGACCTACTTGCAGAACAAAAATAGTGCTCAGCGCTTGACGCCGTCTGTTATTGAGATGCTTTACAATTACGATTGTGCGCGGTAAAGGGCGAAGGGAGCGATCGTGGGGCCAACATTATTGAGATTATCGGCGCCTCGTCTACGAAGTTTAATTTTAGATATGAGTAGATACTGCTTTTTGTACTTTCAACTATTAGAAGGCGTTTCCAAGAAAACTTATTTTATATTTTCTTGAACTAGAGCGCTTCACAAAAAAGAAACAGTGACGAACAGGGCCTCAAATGAATGTTTGACGTATGCGGGAATCTGCTAAAATTTTTACTGTTCCTTTGATCAGTAACCTACCATTAGAACGTCATTGTGCTGCCATTGCTTTTAAATTGTTACGAGACAGCTTGATATTGTCAATTCTATTACGAGACCATTGACCGATTAATTATCGACCATTATGAATTAGCAGATTACGAACTTTTAGCAAAATGACAATGGGATCGCTTTGGAATGACGAATTTTAAAAAAAAAGCAGACTTGGTCCCCTGATGCCGCGCGCCACCTCGACAGGAACAGTAAACTATTAATTTAAATGAGTAGGTACATGTTAAAAACAATTCTTACAATATATATGTATACCTATATATATATATGAACCATTTGATTCAATGTTACATAAGGTAGGTACAGGCAATAATGCCCACTTTAAATGTAAAATCAATAAGTGACAAAAACAATTCTTAAACATGCCAAAAGTAACGCCACCAAGTGATAAAAATATCAGTAATTTCTAAGGTCAAAATAAATGCCGCCACACACAACAGGAAATGACAGCTCAATCGAGAATCTCATCTAAACAATTAAATTCCAACACAACTATGATCTTCTGAAGTGTAAATAAAATACAAATACAAAAAAAATATTTGAGTTCACTTAAAATGAGCAAGATACAAAGAGCTTCATCATCATCATCATCATCATCATTTCAGCCGATAGACGTCCACTGCTGGACATAGGCCTCGTGCGTCTCGCATCCATCGCACTCCTGCAACCGTTACCAAGTCATCGGTCCACCTTGTAGGAGGCCTTCCAACGCTACGTCTTCCGGTACGTGGTTGCCATTCCTGAACCTTTCGGCCCCAACGGCCATCCGTTTTGCGAGCAATGTGCCCTGCCGTGCCACGTTTGGCGACTCTTTGTGCTATGACGGTAAGCTTGGTTCTCCTGCGGATATCCTCATTCCTGATTCGATCAAGCAAGGAAACTCCGAGCATAGCCCTTTCCATTGCCCTTTGAGTGACTTTAAGTCTTCTGATGAGGCCTATTGTAAGCACAATTGTACAAAGAGCTTGTATTATACGTATTGTATAATATTCGTATAACTGGTGTGTTGGTGACGTCATAAGTTGTTTTTTTTTAAGTTAAGATTTAAGCGTATTAATATTTACACATTCATTTAAAAAAAAAAAAATAATACAATAAATGAGACGTTAACAAAATAAATTAGTAACGAATTTAAGGTGATTGAGGTCTAAATAATATAAAAAATATTGCAAAAGTAAATTGATAGAAAAAAAAATGTATATATTAAAACAAAGATGGAGCAATTAATAGACACATTTACACAATATTAATGAGTTACCAGGGGACACCATGTGCAAAAGCAGTCATTGCCAAACAAGCGTGTCTTCGACATAGTCTTTAACCTTATAATACGCTTTTTTTGTGAGGACACGCTTACTTTCCCACACTAAGTTCAGTTACCGCCTTTGGCAGCTTGCTAAAAAAGCGTATGCTGTTTACTAAGAATGACATGCAGGTCTTAGCTAATCTCCATTTAGGTAATACAATTTAGTGTTTACTACGCGTGTTTTTGTTATGAAAATCGCTTCTAATTTTGTTACGCACAGGACCGCTCGTTGTGGCGATATCTCGGGGCCTATGTCCAGCAGTGGACAATTTTAGGCTGAAATGAGCGAGTCATAAAAAAGTAAAAAAATAACTTCGTAGGATAAAATCCTACACTAATACGGGAATAAGCCTTTTTAGGGTTCCGTACCTCAAAAGGAAAAATCGAAACCCTTATAGGATCACTTTGTTGTCCGTCTGTCTGTTTGTCTGTGAAGAACCTTTATCTCGGAAACGCAAGGAGGTATCGAATTGAAATTAAAACCATATACTCAAGCAGTGGTGGCCGAATGGTAACGGCCCTACTTACGAGTTGTAGGCGCATTACTTTGTGTAATTTATTTCATCACCACTGCTCTCAAAACGGTGAAGGAAAACATCGTGAGGAAACTTCAAAAATTTCGAAGACATGTGACATTCACCAATCCGCACTGGGCACGCGTGGTGGATTACGGCCCATTCCCTCTCCTAGAGAAAGGAGGTCTGAGTCCCAGCAGTGGGAACATTAAAGGACTGATTATGCTATAGGTACTCAAGTCTGCGGTCCCCCGAAGCTTTGAAAAAATCAAACTTCTGAGTTAACGAAAAAAGAAAGATATGGCCGTTTATATGTAACTAAAGCAAAAAAATATTTCGACACTTTCAAGGGAATTAAAAATAATAGGGTACTTCCAGTTGACCTAGAATCCTAAAATTTGGCATGAAGCAAGGTCTCATAGCATAAAGTACAAGAAAAAATCTGACAACTGTAAATTTGTAGTTACGTCACAAAAATCTTTTTTTGAGATTCGGAAAAATCTTCGTAACTCAATTCGAGAATTAAACTGTTTTTATAGGTAAATTTGTACGGAACCCTCAGTGCGCGAGTCCGACTCGCACTTGCCCGGTTTTTTATCTTCGATACATACAATACTATAATACCATACAGTTTATTGTATCCGCAGCACGGAGCGACGCGGCGTGCAGCGGGAAATGCGTCCACAAGCTTATGGATATTACTGACAGGAAATGTTATACTGCGATTCACTTTCATCTTTTGTTTATGACGAAGAGGTCGATCGTGTGTGCTTTACTATTCAAGACTGTGTTTGTTATAGGTACTTTGGGTTTTTTTGAGGTTTAAATCATCAAAGGACTCCTTCCGATCTAGTAAGAGGGAGAGGAAGGGAGTGATTTTTTTTTCGGTGGGAAAATCATCTTATGGCATCAACCGCTCTTGGGCAGAGTGAGAGATAGTGTCAGACTTTTATTGACTAAAAACCCACTCCTGTTCCGGACCGAACCCAAGTTGTTGACGGCGCGTACTGTTCCATGCGCGCCTCAAGGAGATGTATGTCAGCACCGCAGGGGCCCAGCAGGGTCGAAGCCTACTGGGGCCAAGTAGGAGAGGCAACGAAGGAACAGGAGTAGGTTTTTAGTCAGTAAAAGTCTCACACATCCTCACGTTCCACCCAAAAGCGAGAAATGTCATTGGATGATTTTCCCACGTAAAAAAAGGGTAGATAAGGTAACCTATTCACTCTAAGTTAAAGGTTATAGCTATCTGAAAACACAAACTCCGGCAGGGAGTTCCACTCCTTAGCTGCACGCACAATAAATGTGTTCCCAAAACGTTTTATACGTATAGGTATTCCACCATTTACCGGTCGTGCAACGCCGTACGTTGATTGGTCCTTGGCGGTATTAAATTATGTAACTCCGATATGTAAACGATAGAAAACTGACAGGCTAGCAACTCGGCGTCGACAGTCACCCAACACTTGCCCCTTCTGCCAAGTTACAACCGTTTCGTTTCGTTTAGACAGGAGGCGTGGCCGACTCGAGGCGATCAACGAAAAGAGAATCGAAACGAAACGGTTGTAACTTGGCTAGGGGGGTTGGCCTTCTTATTCCACGAGTGCATCACTGACGCCGATGATCTTCCTGTCTCGTTTTTCAATCAACTCTAGTGCATCAAGCTGGTATTTGTCAGATGTCAAATGACAGCAGGTGTCTAATCATGACTTGATAAAATGTCAGGCATGCGTGTGAGAAGGAGGGATAGAGCTCTAGTATAGTTGTTTTTTTTGTAATAAGCTTTTTATTTTACACTTTTACCCGACAGTCAAACTTAAATAGTGTGCAAGTTCTATTATAAGGTAACTATAAAATTTATTCATTAAAAAATTGCATAACAATTCCAATAAGCCAAGCCCAGGCCTACCTTCTGGCTTCATCATCAGATCAGTTCGATATATACCCCCTCTTCTTTCAGTCAGTCGACGACAAACAAAGCAATTTTTTTTTAGGCTTTCAATACAATTAAGGAGAAAATTCGACTTCGTACAACAACTGTCGAAATACGAAATAGATGTCGGGCCTGTATTCGCAACAGTGGCCAAGAATTTAAGTAGGATTTGTAAAAATTATGAAATAAATGTTAAAAATGCAAAAAAAAAAGTAGACTATATAGCTCCATTCCTTTAACAGCATTAAGAGCTCGTTGTAGGGCTTCAATACTCCGTATACGATTAAACTACAAATAAAACTTTAATCGGAACTCCTTTTCCAATCTCTGCATACCTACACAACAATACTTCCCTCTCTTTATTATCGCCTTTGCGAATCAGCGCATGAAAACCGTTAAAACTCCGGAAGACAGTCAACATTGTCATAAAATTTACACTGAATCTTCGTGGAAACTTGACCCCAAAAGGTGTATTACAAGCTCCACTTTCCGCTACTAAAAGCTTAATGATATACAAAAATATGTAGTGATACCATTATGTAAAAAATCTCGAAAGGCTTGCCGGAAAAATTGGTCTAAGTTTTCGCTTTGGATAGTGAACAAAACCAAATGCTAATGCATTATTCAGTGGTTTATAACTGCTACTTCAAAAGGAGTCCCACAAAGTCGGAATTGTAGTTTTAGGCATAAATTATGTAGGTCTTCTGACCTATCTAAACGCCTTGTTGAAGCTTGCGTGACCCAAGGGCTGACTTTTACCTTGGTTGGACAGAGCCGCCAATGTTTTGGACACATTATCAGTCGACAGCATGAATATCAGTCGACAGCGATACGGAGTTTTTACGACATCATATTTTAGATTGTTAAATTAGTTAGTATGCAGAACCGGGTCGCAGGCGCGGGCTTGCGGACGGTGAGCAATGGGTAGCTAGCCCTGTGCTGCGGATTGACAGGATCAAATGGAAGAAAAACACGTGCCGACCTCATATAACATGGAACATACTTTTTCGATTGGACCTGCTTACGTAGAACGCATAAAGGTAGAATTACACTGCACACACGTGTGCCACACACGCCGTTTTGGGCGCGTCGGTCTCCATGCATTTTATACGGAAACTAGACTTGTAAAGCTACACTTGATCCACGCGACGCCCAACGACGTCGTTCTACGTACAAATCAGCCCCTCTAGCCAACTTACAACCGTTTCGTTGAAAGAGAATCGAAACGAAACGGTTGTAACTTGGCTAGGCAGGGCAGGCGTGTTACACGTGTGCGTCGGCCTAATATAGTTCTAACTTAAGTCTTTTTTCTTACATTACCCAATTTACCGGTCATTTCCTCTACCTGTCGCTGCAAGTGATCTTACTGCAGTGTACATAGCGGTCGGAATCTAATGGACGCTATTAAGCATTGTAATGGATCCCTGACATCTGCCGACTCCCACGCAGAGTATTTTATGGTACAATGCGCCACGTGGCAACGTTTACATTGCTAGGAAATTATTAGTGATTTTGAAACGTGTTCTATATATAAATATTAATTTGTTACAGGTGGATATCCGTTAACTATTTACATGAGGCATTCAATCCTCATTTGTACCAATTTACCTACCTTTTATCTTGCCCAAAGTTCAAAGCTAAATCAGCCTTATAAAGTTCTCATTGCTAGGACTTGTGCTTTTTAGGGTTCCACACATTGTTTTCCTTTATTATTAAGAACAAATTTCTTAAAAATTGATTTTAATCTAGCCTAAAAGGCTAATAAGTTAATTTACTCTAACTTAATATTATACGTTATAGGTTTTGTTAAAACTAAGAACAGCGCCTTTAGCACTTTTATAGTAAGTAGTCCATAGCACTTTTTTCGAGTTTGATATTGATAAAAACACTTTTATTTTAGGGTTCCATACCTCAAAAGGGAAAAGCGGATTCACTTTGTTGTCCGTCTGTTAGTTTGTCTGTTTGTCTCTCTGTCTGCATGTCTGTCAAGATTCTTTGAAGGAAAAATCCAGCTGACATTAAAACCATATATTTAGGTCTGCGGTCCCTTGAAGTAACACTCACTGTAAAAAATTAAACTTATAAGTTAACGAAAAAAAAAGATACGGCCGTTTATGTCGCAAAAAAATGTTTATTTAGACAGTGGTGATGAAATAAATTACGCTAAGTTAAACGACTGTCTGATTGATATTTTAGGAAAGTATATTTAACGCAAACATTTCTACAACCACGAATAATAGGATTATTCCGAAAATTCATTAACCGAGCTGCTTCTAGCTTCGGTTTAAAACAATAGCATCGTCACGTCGCAGCCACGTCGGCGTCAAAAGCCCAACGTCACGTCAACGTCAACTCGTTGAGTTTCACGACGTCCACGTCAACGTCAGCTTGAACATTGACGGGTTGGACCAAAAGACGGGCCTGTGTTCGACTGGCTTTTGTTTTTGAATAACTGGTTGTTTATGATACCGGGTGAGATTTCTTTTGAAGGTTTTAATGAATTTACTGTGGCCTTGGAACTCAAAGGGTAACTAAAGGAACAAGGGAGAAAAAGTCTGATGTTCCTTCTCGCTCCACCCAGAGCGGGAAGGATTAAATGGAAAAGGGGTTTAAATGGATTATGTTGGGAGTCTTTGTTTATGTATTTTCTCTGTTTTCTGGGTACCGTTAGTGTTATCTTCCCCAATTTGGAAATGGTCAAGCGTTCGTAAGAGTTTAATTATCTTTTTCTGCTGCTATTGCTTAACTGCGATCCCACCTGATGGTAAGCAGTGATGCAATCGTTGATGGTGAGGCGCACTAGTTTATTAAGAGCCTCTAGCCTTGAAGACACCCAAATTATAATCGTATGGGAAGACCGCAGCAGGAAAATTGTTACAGTCCCTCGACATAATTATCCCACATTTACTTAAGAAAACTTAGACTCATCTTTCTCACATTCCTTTTAGTGCTGACGTCACAAATCAATCGCCATAGACGAACCTACCTACCCACGGCTAATGGTAATCGGTGAGGAGGCTGCGATGTAGGAGATAAACACTTACCACCCTATTTGCGTACCCACGGCCGGGGAGAACGGCGAGCGTGTTCGCGATCTTGTTGGGAGGATTAGGGAGGAAATAATGATGACTTAATCTTATTTAAAGAGGTAACTTTAGTAACTACTTTTCTGCCTTCTCTAGCAATGTTTCAGTAACCTTGCAAACATAGCTAAAACTGTGACAACGGTTAATTTTTGTACTGCAAAGTTAAGATTTTATTAACACTTAAAGTATTGGGTAAATGCATGTCAATGTTCCCACTGCTGGGACTCAGTCCTTCTCTCTAGGATAGGGAAAAGGCCATAATCCACCACGCGGGCCTAATACGGGTTGGTGGACGTCACATGTCTTTGAATTTTTGGTTCTTGGACATGCCGGTTTCCTCAAGATGTTTTTACGGCCCCGATTTACGAGTTGTAGGTTCAAAGATTCAAAAGCATTTATTTCAAATAAACCATTTACAGGCACTTTTGAAATGTCAAGAAGTCAGTCAGTCAGAAAAAAAAATGATGCTAATTGCACATTCCAAAGCGTAGATCTCTATGGAGAAGAATGTGCAAGAAACTCCATGGACACTCTTTTCAATCATGTTTTGTAATTAAAAATATCTCTGTTACATGTTTCTTGTCGCTATCATGTGAGAACAATGTAAATAAAGTAAAAATAAAAACTAAATATAGATATTAAAATAGCAACTGGCAGCTAAGAGATGACCAGTCTCAACTGACAGCGCCCGTTCACGAACATGACGCTAATATTAACACCACTCAGCTCAACCATTTTGAAGGGAACCGAATGATTCAACACATGCGCGACCATCAGTGAGACATTTGAGTGAGCATGACAAACTCTCAACTGCCGTGCTCGTTTATGTCAAACAAGTCCATAAAAAACCATAAAATAGCTCCATGGTACTCACATTTACAAACTTTGAAAAAATGCTTCTACATTATACAATACTTATAATATTTTCCAGTTCCAAAAAAAAAAAATACATTAAAAAAAAAATTAAAATAATTTACAAACTAATCAATTTGTTCAAACCCAGCCAGGCGCATTACTTTGTGTAATTTATTTCATCACCACTGCTCTCAAAACGGTAAAGGAAAACATCGTGTTTACAATATTTTGTACTAAACAACAAATATGACGTCATCTCGTAGTCACGTGGTCAGAACCAAGGAATCGGAAGCGTGGCCGAGGCGTTAGATGCAAACGAAACGATCGTAACTTGGCTAGGGGGGCTATACAGCCCCCCTAGCCAAGTTACGATCGTTTCTTTCTACAGTTAAACCAATGAGGGCCTTGGTAACTACTAGTTCTACGCAAACGAAACGATCGTAACTTGGCTAGGGGGGCAGGTATGAGTGAGAGAGACAACGCTCTACAAGAAAGTAAGCGAAACCAATTAAAGAGTAGAATTCTCTGCCAGAATCTGTTTTTCCTGATAGCTACATCCTAGGCTTCCATCAACAATGTACTAGGAGTCTTTACATCAGCAGTGAATTGAGGTTACTTCTTGGCAAGCTTGCTCCATCGTTAACCTAATCATCGCTTACCATCAGAAAAGACAGTAGTCAAACGCGAGTCTAAACATAATAAAAAAAAAACTGGGCAAGTTCGAGTCGAACTCGCACACTGAGGGTTCCGAACAAACTACATTTCTCGAATGCAGTCTCGTAGATTTTTCCGAATTGCAAAAAAGATTTTTTTTTGTGACGTAGGTAACAAAAAATTTCCTGTTTTCTGATTTATTCCTGAATTTGTGCTATAAGGCCTTGCTTTATGCCAAATATAAGAATTCTGGGTCTACGGGAACTGACGTCAATGGTGACTCGGCAGTCTTTTCGAGGATCCCGAAGCAATGTCCTGGAGATAGTACGTCGTTTATAATGGATGGGGATTTATTGATTGGAAAAGTAGAAACATAGTTTGCAAATGATACTTATTTATCTACTACTAGCTGTCGTGTTTAAGGCGGTTTTTCCATATAAATGACTGGCCTGTTGGTCTAGCGGTTAGTGGCCCTGAATGCTATCGAGAGTCATAGGTTCTATTCCCACCCAGGACAAATGTTTGCGTGATGAGCACAATCATTTGTTCTGTGTCTGGGTGTAATTTATCTATAATATGTATGTATTTAGAAATACATAAGTATGTTTAGCTGTTGTCTAGTACTAATAACACAAGCTCTGCTTAGCTTGGGACTAGACGGCGTCGTGTGATAGTTGTGAAAAAAAAAATTTGGTCTCCCATTTCATCCAGGGGTGAATTTTGGAAAATTCTTTATCGATTTTTGTATACGTCGTGGCCAGCCCTCCTAGCCAAGTTACGATCGTTTCGTTTGCGTCTAACGCTTCGAGTAGGTCACGCCTCCGCTTCCTTTGTTCTGACCACGTGACAGTGTTGAGATGACATCAGAACAAAGGAATCAGAGGCTTGGCCTACTCGAGGCGTTCCACGCAAGAGAATATAAACGAAACGGTCGTAACTTGGCATGGGTCTGGTAGTAGGTGGTCTGGTAGAAAATTTCTAAGGTATTAAGTTTTTTTTTAATTTTTTTTTTATTCTTGATAGGTTCGCTATCTCACCTGATGGAAAGCGACGATGGAGTGCGCTTACCTAGAAGTAACCTATTCACCTAGTCCGCTTTCGTAAAATATTTATTAGTGCATACAGTTTTAAATAAATAATATGAGTACCCTTTCAATAAAATCTTCATCACCTTCAAACCGTATTCTTTTCAACTCTTCCTATGAGCTGAGAACACAACGACAAGTAACCGACTATACACCGTGTTGTAAGCTCAACCAACTGTAACGAACCAACTTTCGCATCGGCAGCTCTGAATACACTCGTGTGTACTTGTGCTGGAGGCATATTAGCGGGTGAACGTGAAAATTAGGGGACATTGATATAGAGAACTTTTGTGAAACAAACAAATGAAGTGTAACAAAACTGCTTACTTCCGTATATACTATAATTTACTAAACCAAAAAAAAAAAAAAATTAAAAAAATAAAACAAAAAAAAGAATAACATTTTTTTTAGTGTTATCTATTGCTTGAACCTTTCGGCCCCAACCGTCATCCGCACAGCCCTGGCCATTACCACTTAAGTTTGGCGATTCTTCGTGCTATGTTGGCAACCTTGGTTCTCTGCGGATATCTTCATTTCTGATTCGATCACGCAAGGAAACTCCGAGCATAGCCCTTTCCATTGCCCTTTGGGAAAGGTTCTGGAGTAGCGACCGCGTACCGGAAGACGCAGTGTTGGAAGGCCCCCTACAAGTTGGACCGATGACCTGGTGAAGGTTGCGGGAATCCGATGGATGCGAGACGCACAGGATCGTTCGTTGTGGGGACATTTGGGGGAGGCCTAAGTCAAAGTCAAAGTCAAAGTCAAAAAATTTTTATTTCACATAGGCCTACATGGGCACTTATAAAACGTCAGAAGCTAGTGCACGGTTCCAAATTGGTCGTTTCCTATGGAGAAGAACCGGCAAGAAACTCCATGGTTACTCTTTTAAAAAAATGATTGTTTACAATATTTTCATATTACAGTATTAATAGACATTATGTAAGAACAGTGTAGACCAGTCGATATTGTACCCAAAAGCACAATAAAAATAATAATATTTAAAAAAAAAAAAAAAGTGAGTCGTAATAGGAAGTAACCTAAGAATTCGCGAAGTCCACGGTGTTCTCACATTCACATTAAAAAAAAAGAAGCTATATAAAAAAAAAAAACAAGAACAATTAGTAATTACAATTATCAATAAATGACATGTCAACAAAAAGAAAATTACTAACGAATTTATGGTGGTTGGCGTCTACTAATATAAAAAATATTGCAAAAGCAATGTGTAGGAAGAAAAGAAAAAATGTATATATTACAACAAATGTGGAGCAGTTAATAGACAGATGTACACAACATTATGAGTTACCAGGGGGCCACATGTGCAGAAGCAGTCATTGCCAAACAAGCGTGTCTTCGACATAGTCTTTAACCTTGTAATAGGCTTTTTTAGTTAGGACACGCTTAATATGGGTTTTGAACTTGCCCTCGCTAAGTTCAGTCACCGCCTTTGGTAGCTTGTTATAAAAGCGTATGCTGTTTACTAAAAATGACTTGCTGGTCTTAGCTAATCTCCATTTGGGTAATACAATTTCGTGTTTACTGCGCGTATTTATGTTATGAAAATCGCTTCTAATTTTATTCTATGTCCAGAAGTGGACGTCTATCGGCTAAAATTATGAACATGATGATGTGCTTGACTGCACTCCCACCTGATTGTAAGTAGTGATGCAATCGTTGATGGTGGTGGTTAATAAATAACGTCAAATCATAACAATTCGTTTTGAATTAACTTAATGTGATTAGCTTCGTTCAATCAACCTGTAACGGCTATTCTATAATCATCATCATCATCATTTCAGCCAAAAGACGTCCACTGTTGGCTGTTGGCCTCCCTCAAGTGTCGCCATAACGAATGGTCGTTATGGCGACACTTGCTCGCAGAACAGATGATCGATGGGGACGAAAGGTTCTGGAGTGGTGACCACACACCGGAAGACGCAGCATTGGAAGGCCTCCTACAAGGGGCGACCGATGACCTGGTGAGGGTCGCAGGAACCCGGACCGATGGATGCGAGGCGCACAGGACCGGCTCTGCTATGTTTTGTTTAAGCTGGGCTGACACGAATTGTCAAACTGTATGACATTTTGCGTTCACTTTGTTTTAAAAGTCATCGCATCCGCATTCGCAAATATTGAATTTGCGAACATTCGCAGAAAAATGAGAAATCTAACATTCGTTACATCACTAGTGTATACCTTCTTTATATATAAGGCCGCCAATTGTTATTAACTATCACAACATATTACAACTGCCATATGTTATAAGTTTAAGGCTCAAATGGTACTGTTTATTAAATTGTTGTACAATAATAGTACATTATGATATAAGTGTGTAATGTTAGTGATTACCGTCGAGGCGGTATTTAGACCCGAGCCGGGCGAGGGTCTTAAGAGAGCCAAGAACGGTAATCATTAATTACTCACGTGTGTCATACGACGTTTTACAATACACTTGTGAAGAAAACAACAGTAAAAATAGTAAAATTTTCTGTGACATGGCGGTAAAAATCTGTTTTCTGTTTTCATAACGCGCGCATCATTTATTTTATTTACCCTTACAGGAAGGCTAAGGTATTTTGATCATACTGCCTAGTTTTACGTTTATGCACCGTTTATGTTTTCTTGCGTGAAAAGTTTTACGATAATGTCTTTCGTAGTGTCAATAGTATACGGATGTAACATTTTAATGATTTTGTATTATTTAATTTTATTTAATTAAGTAATACAGCCACTGAACTTAACTGGAATAAAAAAAACACGCCAAAATCCGCGCGCATCTGAAAATGGCGGCCAAAGACTACAAAAAAAAATAAAAAAAAATTAAGGTACGATTTATTTACTAAATGTTTTTTATTAAATAAATCGTTTGTACAAGATAAATTTGTCCATTTTAACTTGTAAATTGGATGAAATATTATAAGTTAGTAAGACACTAATTTATATAGGTACTATTGAACGGGAATTTAATTGGAATTCAAAATTTGTTTTGCGAATAAAGAGGTTGAACAAAAAGGTTTTAACTACATTATAGCACTAGTGCGTAATGGTAATCAAAATGTCACAGGTTGGTAACGAGTGCCATTATATACCTAAGTGCAGTGCAATAAGAGTCACTTTCTGAGCAAGTGTGTTGTAAAGTACATTTATATATATATATTTATAAAATTCTTCTGTACGTGTGTATTTATCATTTAACTCCTCGTAAACAGCTTGACTGATTTGAATATGATTTTGTGCATATATTTGAGTGGGTCCCTGAATGGTTTGAAAATACAATTGAACCCGGTAGGTGGCACAGTGATCAGGTTTTCAACTTGTTTTTCTGACAAAATCCCAGTTCTCTGATAAAACAACGTCTGTCGGGACCTCTAGTATACTATAATCACTTAATTTTCAAACAAACATTTTAACAAATTAACATCACAAACACAATCTCCTTCTTGGAAGCACGATTTGCCTACTGCGGTCTTCCCGTCCAATTATAATTTTGGTGTCTTCAAGACTAGAGTGAATAGGCTCTTAATAGATGAGTGCGCCTCACCATCAACGATTGCATCACTACTTACCATCAGGTGGGATCGCGGTCAAGCACTAGTTTATATCACCAAAAAAATCCGAAAAAGAAACGAAGCTTGGTCGTAGCTCGCTATTGTAACCTCAGCTTTACATCTCCGTCAGCTACAGTAAATTTCAATAACTTTCCTAATATCCATGTTTCCGTAGACAGACTGCATATGTTTGAATATGAATCCAATTGTTTCAATAGAACTGTAAATAGGTCAAGATTGTTGTGTGGGAGGATATAAACAGGCGATGAAATAGTACGTCTAGTTGCTATCCGGCATGGTTTCACAGCTGATACAGCGTGGGAGGACACGGTTTCTAATCCGTTATCTACAATAAACCTCGAGAATTCCTCGCAGCCAGATAATTCCACTATGTCCACCGATATGTGAACGGTTTTAGGCTACAATTCTCCTTACGCGAGGTCGCCGTCCGACCGTCCGGTATCCGTCCGGACCGAGTCCAAGTCGTCGACGGCACATAGTGTTCCACGCGCGCCTCAAGAAGATGTTACAAAAAAGTTAGTCGTCGAAGTCACGACCGTCAGCACTGTGGATGAACGACGCCGCGACGCATGGAGGAGGGATGGGCCTCAGACTTATATGACGGCACGCATCATCATTTCAGCCGAAAGACGTCTACTGTTGGACATATGCCTCCCCCAAGCGGCGCCAATAGGTCGTCGGTCCACCTTCCAACGCTGCGTTTTCCGTGTGCACGGTCGCCACTCTAGAACCTTTCGGCCCCATCGACCATCCGTTCTACGAGCAATGTGCCCTGCCCACTGCCAATTTAGTTTGGCGTTTCTTCAGGCTATGTCGGCGACCTTGGTATTCCTGCGGATACCTTCATTCTTTATGCGATCACGCAAGGAAACTCCTAGCATAGCCCTTTCCATTGCCCTTTGGGTGACTGTAAGCCTTCTGATGAGGCTCATTGTAAGCGACTATGTTTCAGTGCCATATTATGCCATGGTTCCCGTACGGAACAAATATTTGTATGACTTACATATAGTTCCAGGACTGGATGACTGGTGACCCACGATACGGGAGTAATTCCTACTGTAGGGAAAAGTTAAAAAAATAAAATGTCGGCATTGACAACACGATCTCTTTATCGAAGTTAACCTACCTTACTGGACCAAGTAAACGTAATCATCAGCCTCATTAGAAGGCTCGCGTTTATGACTATTATTATTACGTAATTGCGCGTTTTTACCTAAAATCACCAGAAAAAAACTTTTTCTGGATTTTTCTAGGAATTACAAAGATATAGAGACCAAAACGACAATTAAGCGTGTGTACAAAACGACAATTAAGCATTTTTCAAGGTCACTTAAGTTGTACAGACGTATGTACAATCGGCGCTCAAAGGGCCTTAGAGTCACTCAAAAAGCAATAGAAAAGGCTATGCTGGCAGTTTTCTTGCGTGATCAAATCAGAAATAAATATATCCACAGGTCAACCTAATTTTTCACAAGGTACTTCATGTACAGTCAGCACCAAAAGTCGATGAACGGAATCAACATAACAAAACACCTGGTGCGTGGCGGGCGTGGTGGTGGCGTGGTGTGGACCGGTTTTATTATGTTGATTCTGTTCATCGACTTTTGGTGCTGACTGTACCCAATTTGGAAATCAGGAGTAAATATCTCCAAACTACTTATCAATTACTACTAAAGTGCTAATGGGTCTAGATTATAATAATTAACAAGATATTTAAGATGACTGGCCTGCTGGTCTAGTGGTTAGTGGCCCTGACAGCTGTGCCGGAGGTCGTGGGTTCGATTCCCACCCAGGACAAATGTTTGTGTGATGAGCACGATCATTGGTTCTGTGTCTGGGTGTAATTTATTTATAATATGTAGGTATGTATTTAGAAATATTTAAGTATGTTTATCAGTTGTCTAGTACCCATAACACAAGCTCTGCTTAGCTTGGGACTAGACGGCGTTTTATGATAGTTGTGTGAATATATATTATATTATATAGGTATTTTCTTTGTTCCAGGGGACCAACATACATCAGGAAAATTGAAAATCATACAAACCCCGACATCGTAACTCAACAGTTTTCATACATTTTGTAAAATAATTATTCAATAATCCTCTAAAATCCTTGTAAATTCAGTGATGAGCGCTTAATTGTTGTGCGGTAAAAAACGTCGCATGGAATTACGGTGCATCGGTTCGATTCTGCGGCTGAGCAAACAGAAGAATAGGTGAGTTTTCCCTACTGTATCAATGGCCTTAGCATTGGCCAGCCATTTCATACTATATAATATAGCTAGCAGTTAGATGCAATATGTTGGCTCACAGGTTTGCTCGTTGTAGTAATGAGGTCAAAATTACTTTATTTAAAGCTTTTTGCCAATCATTCTACACGGGCGGAAGGTTCTAGATGGCCTGCGGATCCAATATAATAATGGTTTCAGGGTGCTGTTGGGGCTGCCTAGATACTGCAGTGCATCGGGCATGTTCGCTTTAGCATGTGAGGATGATATCCACGCTATAGTCAGAAAGAAGGCTGCCTCGTTGCTAAGCAGATCTAGGACCAGCTCCAATGGCATTCTTCGAACCTTAGCCGATAAGCATGATGCGCCAGTGATTGCACTGGTTGCAATTGTTAGTGCGGCATTAGTTTAAGTTTTTTTACTAACCATTCGACCCATGTAGTCTTTTAATAATAAGTTTTTTTTTATTATTATTAATAATATGTTGGCTCACAGGGTTGCCCAGTGTACCAGACCAGTTAAAATAACACATTTTAAAGCTTAGTGTCAAGTGTCTTACACATGCAGTCTATGGACCAACTATATTCAGCAGAATATCAACGCCCCGTGGTTTCAATATATTAACGGGTTCAGGATGTTGATGGGGCTGTCCCATTTCTGCAGTGCATCAGGAATGTTCCCAGAGGTAAACGTTGATAGTTTCCACGCCATCATCAGACAGAAATCTGCCTCTTTGCTCTGCAGAGTGCGGGCTAGCTCCAACTCCATCCTGAAGTGCGGGGAAGTACGAGTCTGTTCTGTTAGGTGATGTTGTTTACAAAATCATTGTGAACAACAACCTTGTTTTAAAATAAATAGATAGTAAATTTACTAAATACAGGTTTTAGTACATTATGATACAAGTTTGTAATGTTAGTGTATACCGTCAAGGCGGTATTTAGACCCGAGCATTGGCGAGGGCCTGAACGATAATCATTAATTACTCACGTGTATCATACGACATTTTTCAATACACTTGTGAAAAAAACAATAATAAAACTAAATTATGACGTGGCGACGCAAAAATCTGTTTTCATAAGCACGTGCATCATTTTTATTTACTCCTAAGGGAAGGCTAAGGTAATTTGACCGTATTGCCTAGTCATACGTTTATGTTTTCTTGGGTAAAAAGTTTTTACCATAATGTCATTCGAAGTCACAATAGAAAACGGATATAATATTTTTCAATAATTTTGTAGTATGTAGAGTGTATAGTATGTAATAGTTCCCCCCCCCCCCAAATAACACGGGACAAGGGCAGAAAGATGAATTTTGTAGTATGTAATTTTATTTAACTAATACAGCCACTGAACTTCACTCAAAAAAAACACGCCAAAAACTACGCGCATCTTGAAATGGTGGCCATAGACAGCAAAGAAAAAACAAATTTAAAGAAAGGTTTCGTAACATTATCTATTTAAATGGCAAAATAGATCATGTTTGTTGTATTGAAGCCCCACTTAAATATTTATTTTATTCTGTTTTTAGTATTTGCTTATATAGCCGCAGCAGAAATACATCTTCTGTGAAAATTTCAACTGTCTATCAATCACGGTTCATGAGTTACAGCCTTGTAACAGACGGACCGACAGACAGACGGACGGACATCGAAGTCTTAGTAATAGGGTCCCGTTTAACCCTTTGGAACCCTAAAAATTTATATTATTCAATCCAAATTCAACATCGTATCAGGCCAAACACGTTAATGGCTTTTCAAAGTTCACTGTCAGTGCTAGGCCGATGCATGCATGCAATGGCTCCGTGACCTTTACCTCTACTAGGTATACGCTTCCAATAGTGACCTACGACCTTTAACGTGTTGACCACGCTTACGTCATGAAATAGCGTCTTCAATTATGTAGGTATTGGGTTGGTAAATTAAATTATATTAATAACGTATGACATGCAATTCGACATACATTTTCACTGATTTTCATACAACCGCTCTTACGTGAATATGACGTTATTACACATTTTTCATTAGATATTTTGTAATATGTTTATTCTTTTTTTTATTCGTTTAGTATTTTTTAAGCTATCTTATATTTTTTTCGTTCTAGGGTGGAACGCGAGGGCGTGCCAGAATTTTACCGATTAAAACCCACATATCTTCCTTGAGTTGCTTGACTTTCTTTACGTTCTAGGACTACGGGTTTCCTTTTCAGAAATTCTCCATTGCCGTAGCAGACGTTTAGTTAGTGTAAGTTCCATGCATAGTATAAAAGAGAACCCCGGTGTACTGAAATGGTTTTAATTTCAACTCGATACCTTCACGCATTCCCGAGATAAAGGGTCTTGACAAACAGACAGACGGCCAACAAAGTGATCTTATTAGGGTTCCGTTTTTTCCTTTTGAGGTATGGAACCCTAAAAAGGCTTATTCCCGTATTAGTGTAGGATTTTATCCTACGAAGTTACTACTTTTTAAAAGTCCGGCTTTTTAACTACGACATACTGTTGTGATCATCATGAGTGGTCCGAAAGGGAACCTAACTGGAACACAAGGAAAAAAAGAAACATGGGTGTGGTTTTAGTCAGTAAAAGTCTGACACGACCTTCTACTCCGCCGTAGAGCGAGAGAAGTAACTGTATGATATTTCACCTTAAAAAAAATAGTGTAAGTTCCATTGATGGTAAGTTCAAACTTTAATACTCATGGCGACGACTCGGCCGGCATGCGGGATGAGGGATCCCGCATGCCGGCCGAGTCATCGCCATTGCTGTTGAACTATAACCACTTTCAATTTAACAAAGTCGAGATATCAGCCAAATAAACTGAATATTTAACATAGACTACAAACGACCGTGTAATTTAATTTAACTATGTCGGTCTCTAGTCAATGGCGCATAAAGCGGTGCCGGTGATAACCAAACTGTTTGCAGGAACAATTAACAAGAGAATGGTTATAGTTTGTTGATTCTCATCTTTTCATTTCTTGCTGCCCAAAATTGCCTAGAATATTGTCCGGGACTAAAAGTAGTAATATGTCCTATAATAATAATTTATTAATAAGACAACATTTGGTCCACAATATCTGTTAGTAATTCTACGTTATATGTATATATATATATATTAATCTACGATAATTCAACAAGGGAGACCCGGTTTTCGTAGCAGTGAATTTGTCCAGTTTTAGTCAGTAAAAGTCTGAGCTCTCGCTTTACCCTAGAGCAGAAGAAGTTATTGAATGATTTCCCATTTAAAAAAAGGTACCTACTAAAGGTATTGGTTTGCACGCGCGAGGGATCAGCCCTCACGCCCCAGCCGGCGGGATCCCAATCCCGATTTCCGGCCACCGAAGGCGCGGGCTTGCGGACGGTGAGCAATGGGTTGCTCGCTGTCCTACCGTCCGGTAACCGTCCGGACCAAGCCCAAGTCGTCGACGGTGCGTACTGTTCCACGCGCGCCTCAAGGAGATGTCAGCAAACCGTATGGGCTCAGTAGGGTCGAAGCCCACTGGCGCCTAGGGTTTGCTTCTGAAAGGTAGACTCGGCCCTGGTATGAAAGGCAATGAAGGTACAAGAGTGGGTTTTTAGTCAGTAAAAGTCTGACACACCCTCGCACTGCGCCCAAGAGCGCGGGATGTCATTGAATGATTTAACCACCGAAAAAAAAAATCCTAAACTAATTTAAAAGTATCAAAGGACCAGTTGCTAGTTGCGCACATCTGAAAGATACAATAAGAATAAAGATCAAACATCAATCCTTGTAACTAAACGAAAACCATGAACCACATCAGAAGCTCTTAATTTACTGTTCTAACACAAACAAGCCTCATTCAAGATGATCCTGTGATCTTCTCGATTGTTACAATCATAAATACATTGTGAAGTAATTTCCATTGTTCTTTAACAAGTAAAATGATCATAAACAATTGTAAAGAGGTTTCAAAGTCTATAGAGATCACTTGAATGTCTTAGAAGTTTGGATACTTCAGTCTTAACGAAGAATAGAATGGATAATATAATAATATAATATTCCACAACTATCACACAACGACGTCTAGTCTCAAGTTAAGTTGAGCTTGTGTTATGAGAACTAGTCAACTGATAAATATACTTATCTATTTCCAAATACATACATATTGTTACGCCGTGAAACTTGGACACGCCATATCTTCGATGAAATCAAGATCCTACATCAAATAATTAAAACGCATTGCTGCAAGTACGTACCCAGGCCCGGCAAATTCTAGAAATAAATTACCTACCACAATTATTATTAAATAAGGTTTAGTAGGTAGGTACGTAGGTAGATAAGGGAATTCGTACCTTCCGTTATTGACAATGGAGTCGAAATTCGCGTGAAAGGAGGGAAGTACACATTTATAATAAAAATAATTTATTACCCCGCGATTCGACGACAATTTTCTGGAAACGTCGGTATCTAGACTGTTCCTGGCTTCGCATATAAATACGAGCTCCCGACCGGAAGTGAGTCCCACCTGGCGGGGACTGACCGCCGGGGTGTCGCGAAGAAACGACTCTATTATTGAGATAGAGTCGGGACGCTCCCACTGTACAAAACCAGAGACACTACGCCTATATGGCACTCCAGCGAAGCACCCGTTGTTGCGGGTGCCAACAGAAACCGCGAGCAGGGGGCGAAGCCCCGATCTCGCCTGCCGCGCCCCTCTAGAGGGACGTAGCGATTGCCCGAACGATTGAAGTGAGTCAGTTTTGTATGTGACTGCGAAACGAGTGCGATACCTAAGTGTGTGAAGTGATCTTACCTAACGACCTGAGCGATACTTAACGGAACTCCAGTGTACATTGTGATTTGGTTATTCGTTGATTGGACAAATTTGTTATTGTTTGTGGTGAATAAAGTTCTCTGCTAGTAAACCGGCATTTAATTACTCACATTCGTAACAATATTATAGATAAATTACACCCAGACACAGATCAGATTGGATGATGAGATTGGATTACAAGACATTCTTTGTGTTTGTCTTCAGAAAAAAGAGGAGCTTCTTATTTCAGCGATGAGCATAATAAGCATAATCATACTAGCATAATCAGCTTTTTAATGTTCCCACTGCTGGGACTCAGGCCTCCTCTCTAGGAGAGGGAATAGGCCGTAACCCACCACACGGGCCCAGTGCGAATTGGTGAATGTCATATGTCTACGATCTTTTAGTTTTAGGACATTACACCAAATTATAACTTAACATAACTTCCGCTCAAACTTAAACCTAAGGGTACAATGGTGGTCTTATCGCTGACAGAGCTATTTACTAAGTTTCTAAGTTAACTTCTGTATATATGTATAAAAGGCAATGATGGCTTTGCCTTTTATATATACATATATACAATAGGTATATAATAGGGTGTTGATAACTTCACTGACTTATCAACGCCCGTTCCTAACCCTTGGAATTAAAACGCTGAAATTTTGCACTGATGTCTCCTTCTATGATGTATACAAAAAATAAGAAAGCATTTTCCAAAATTCACCCCCTAAGGGATCATCAGAAGACTTGAAGTTACCCAAAGGGCAATAGGGCTCTGTGGATGTTCGGAATTCCCTTGCGTGATAGCATCAGGATTGAAGATATCAGGAGAACCAAGGTTACCGAATATAGCCCGAAGAATCGCTAAACTTGAGTGGCAGTCGGCAGGGCACATTGCTCGTAGAACAGATAGTCGTTGGAGTTGAAAGATTCTGGAGTGATGACCGCGTACGGGAAGACGCAGAGTTGGAGGAAGGCCTTCCACAAGGTGGATGAGGGTCGCGGAAATCAAATGGATGCAACTCGCACAGGACCGTTTGTTGTGGCGTCATTTGGGGAGGCCTATGCCCAGCAGTGGACGTCTCTCGGCTGATATGATGATGATGACAGAGGG
Source organism: Mythimna pallens (assembly GCA_961205895.1). Lineage (NCBI taxonomy): Eukaryota > Metazoa > Arthropoda > Insecta > Lepidoptera > Noctuidae > Mythimna > Mythimna pallens. The sequence continues at coordinate 14,791,834 of OY540850.1, read as the reverse complement.
AATGAAACGAGGGTTAAAAAGTTTTGTATAGAGAAAGTTAATAATATGTTAACGCGAGCGAAGCCGCTGGCAGAAGCTATATAGTTCTAATATAAATGGTAGTTCAATGCCAAACTGTCCTCACCCCATTGCTCAAACCATAATAAACGTCCCACATACAAGCCGTTGTGGGTGTTATTACACGCATAAAACTACGAATAAATTCCATTCCTAACATATTTCCAACATATTATTATTACAAATGGGAAATGTTCTTAGATACGTTGGCATTTGCGGCATTATTTGAAAGAGTTAACCTTAGCTCTGGAACGCAAAGAGCAACTGGAGGAACATGGGTGGGCTTGCGGACGAAGAGTAATAGGTAACTCGTCGTTTAACCGAGCCTAAGTCGTCGACAGCGCGTAGTGTTCCTCGCGCTCCTTAAAGAGATGTCAGAAAATGTTAGGGGCCCAGCAGGGCGTATGCCCGCTAAGGCCATAGGGATTTTCTGAAAACGAAACTCGTGGTCCTAGAACGCAAAGGACAACTGAAGGACACAGGTGTGGTTTTAGTCAGTATAAGTCTGACACGCCCTCAAAGTAATTCATCCATGGAGCAAAATAATAGGTCGTTCCTGACCTATGAAATTGTCAGTTTTTAAAACGGGTTCCTTTGAAGTGTTATCTTTGGATTGACTTGAAAGTATAAGTTGAAATAAACTTTATATTAACGAGAAATTAGGTATTTATTGGTTTCTTTGTGTTTTGTATTTTCTGTAATATCGCGGTACTTATAACCATTAAAGCTAATAAAAAAAACATTTTTTCATAAGGAGTTCCAACGTAGAAACTATGCAGTTCAAAGGTCAATCAATATCAATACGTCTTTCTTCTAACAAAAGAACTCTGTGTTCTTGGTTTAATAGCTTTCGTTTTGGTTTTGTTTATTATCCGCCCTGAAAATAAAATTTCCCACGTGAAAGTGATTGAAACAAAAATAGACATCCCATTCATTAGCAGTTTTAAGTCCGTATACATAATTAATATAGCATACCGCTTGAGACACATTGTTTCCACGGTAGAACTCATATTACAAAATAATGCGAGTTTTCTTAGATTTCATACAAAAATGGTTATAATTACTGCAATATTACAGAAAATACAAAAAAAAAAACAATAAATGCCTAATTTCGAAAAAAGAATAACGTACCTCTAACGCGAGTACCGTAATTAGAGACACAATAGAAAGACAATGACTCCAAGTCAATCCAAAGATATATAGATATTAGTTATATAGATATTATAAAGGCGAAAGTTTCGAAAGGAATTTGACAAATTTTCACTACCCAATAAATTTATCGCATAATTTCATTTGCCAAATTATTACTTACCAAAAAATCTATTCACAAAAAATTGTAACGCAAACCTATTGTTTGGGAAATAGAATAGAATAGAATAGAATAGAATAGAATAGAATAGAATAGAATAGAATAGAATAGAATAGAATAGAATAGAATAGAATAGAATAGAATAGAATAGAATAGAATAGAATAGAATAGAATAGAATAGAATAGAATAGAATAGAGTATCGTTTATTTAATAAAAGTGGCACATTTATATTAAATAAACGTTTAAACTATAACTTATTTACCAACTAATACTTTTAACATTTTTTATTTACTCAAATATTTCAGTTGGAATAACAGTTTATAGTAATAATATGAATATTAACTATTCTTTTTTTTTTAGCGTTTTTTTTTTCATATTTTTTTTTCTATATAATGTAGTTGTTTGTAGGAGGTCACAGTTTTAACCTAACCTAACCAATTTTTTTTAATAAATAATTATCCTAATCTAAATAGTTCAGTTCCGGGTAACCTACGAGTACTAAAAACAATCTCTTTTTTCTATTAATGCAAGTCGTTTCTGGCACTCGCCGGCCGCTGCCGCGGCATCGCTCGCTTCGCTCGCTCGGCTCATGCGTAGGAGGTCACAGTTTAAACCTAACCTAACCATTTTTTTTTAATAATTAACCTACTCTAACTACTTATATAAATCAAGAAATCATTTCACCAAACGTTTATTGTCTGAACATTGTTTGCTATAATAAATCATTAGATTAAAGACCAAATGCCATAATGACATTATACTTGATAATATTTTACCAAGTAAAAATTTGACCAAATAAAAATATGCGTACTAATATCATTCGAAATATTGCAATGGTATAAAAAAAGGTTGCTAAAATTTGTTTGGGTAATGAAATTTTGTCAAAATCTTTTCTGCAAAACGGCAGGCACCCACGAAAACCAAAGCGTGTCGTTTTTCCACTAAACGGAGTCAATTCACCCGGCTCTATCTTTCCGGGGTGTGATCGTGCTGACCTTGAGCTTCTTGGGGTAACGCTGTTGTCTACCCTCAATTTTGGCTCTTACATCAAGACAAAAGGTTCTTAGCGCTGACGGATTTTAAAAGTGAACGTTGCTCGGATACATGATCATACTTAAATAAAATATTATTCTTTTTTTCTTGTGAAATTAAAAAAAATATGCCAAGGGAACGTACTCCCAGTATAAACAGTACCCTGATTAACGGCCCCGACTTACGAGTTGTAGGTTGCGGGTTCAAACCCAGCCAGCCGCATTACTTTGTGTAATTTATTTCATCACCACTGCTCTCAAAACGGTGAAGGAAAACATCGTGAGGAAACCGGCATATCCTAGAACCAAAAACTCAAAGCCATGCGACATTGGCTCCACCAATGACCATACGATGGAGGTGTGCCCCGCTTGGCAAGAGCAACGCCGTGTCCTCGTGGGGGCGATCGACGGCGGCGATCTCTCGCGCCGGGCCTTGGTACAGGCCATGGTCTGGAGCGAGGAGGAGTGGCAGGCGGTCACCTCTTTCTGCGAAGCAGTAATCCTAGCAAAGGAGGCGGCCGATCACGTGAGGCAACGGCAACGGTCCTCACGCCCTAACCGCCGCCGGGATTCCGGTCACCATAGGCGCGGGCTTGCGGACGGCGGGCAATGGGTGGCCCACCGTTCGACCGACCGGTAACCGTCCGGACCGAGCCCAAGTCGGCGTCGGCGCGTATTGTTCCACACGCGCCTCAGGGAGATGTCAGCAAATCGTAAGGGCCCAGCAGGGTCGAAGCCTACTGGGGCCATGGGTAGTGTGAAAACGAAACCCGTGCCCTGGGTCGAAGGCAACGAAGGAACAGGAGTGGATTTTTAGTCAGTAAAAGTCTCACACTATCTCCCGCTCCGCCCAAGAACGAGATTTGTCATAAGATAATTTTTCCGCCTAAAAAAAAAAACAAAAGACATGTGACATTCACCAACCCGCATTGGACCCGCGTGGTGGATTACGTGGAGGAGGCCTGAGTCCCAGCAGTGGGAACATTAAAAAGGCTGATCATGCTAACGCTGTATACTATTCCAGGACATGATCTACCAAGATCATGATGTACCAAATGTGAAGAAGTAACAAACATACCTACGGGAGTGTATCTCCCAAATTTTCGCCTTTATAATATTAATGTGATTATTTAGAATTGGACAAAGACATTTCTTTCATCTTCACAAAAGTGACCTACGTAATGAAAAGCCAAAAATAACAAATTCGAACTATTAGAGCTGTAGCAAACCGTATGTATTCGGTACTGAGTAACGGGTACGTCTTCTAGTACCGAGTAACGAAACATTATACACGAACGCATTTCGTTACTCCTATTTTTCGTAGTAACCTACACAGTTTCAGTTCACTCATGGACCGTTGATGAGTATATTCATGCATTGAAACGTTTGCTCATCTTATGTTTTATGCACGCTTATTTGGTGAATTTAAAAACGTATGATACAAAGAATGATGTTTATTTATTAAGTAAAGTATAACTTAAACACAAGTCTGATTCAAAATACGGAAAATTTATAGAGCCGGGACGTCATACTATATGCTATACGACTTGATTCGTAGCTCTAACATAACATAGCATTTTATGAGGTATCAGCCCCCCTAGCCAAGTTACAACCGTTTCTTTTCGATTCTCTTTTCGTTGATCGCCCACGTGACTGAGCGTTGAGGTGACCATCATAATAATAGATCATCAGAATAAAGGAATCGGTAGCGTGGCCTACTCGAGGCGATCAACGAAATCGAAACGAAACGGTTGTAACTTGACTAGGGGGCAAAAGTAACGAATAGTAACGGGTACTAATTGTTATAGTAAGGAATACATACTGGTACGCTTTTTTTCGTTACTTTTACAGCTCTACTAACTATCGAATTTATAGACACATCATTCGCAAAATTTCAACTATTCGTGACTCAGACAGAATAAAAACAAACCAGCTGAGACATGAAAAATTGCAATTTAATATTAAAAATTTATTACCCTCTATAATCTCATATCGAAGTTCTATCAAACAATCTTTCCAATACAGCATTAATAAAATCTTGAACGTAAATTCCCCCGAGCGTAATTCAAGAATTTTCTTATTACTGCAACATTGTGAATCATTACTGCCTACCGCTAATGAAAATCTCATAAAAATTTGAGCAGCGGTTTTGTAGATATAAACCGAAGTAAAGCGATCAACACGTCGTACTCATTTCAGAACAATAAATGCCTTAGACCGTGAATTTGTCGCTTAATTACAGTATTACGATTTTTTTTAAACTTTGCTTGAAGTTTTCTTTTTTTTAACATAGCCTCACTCACACTTTGGGATTCGTAGGATGATCCCCGGTCACCGTAGGCGCGGGCTTGCGGACGTTGAGCAATGGGTAGCTCGTGGTCCGACCGTATGTAAGGACTGAGCCCGGTCATCGTCAGTGTGTAGTGTTCCGCGCGCGCCATAAAGAGATGTCAGCAAATCCGTAGGGGCGCAGCAGGGCCGATGCCCGCTAGAACTAGAATGAAAGTGAGTATCAGTCCGTACGACGAGCTACCCATTGTTCGCCGTCCGAAAGCACGCGCTTACGGTGGCTGAAAGTTGTCTTACGACTTCCGTCGCCCGGAATTTGAGGATTGTATCCTTTGCTCGCATTACTGCTTCTCAAAAAGAGGTGAGTGCATCCCATTTCCTCTCACTCGGCACCCAGCCGATCACCTCCACAAGGACACGGCGGTGCTCCACCCAAGCGGGACAGACTTCAAGCGTATGCTCCACCGTGTTCTCCGGGCGATAGGAACACCCTGACTTTAGTATCCGTGACTAAAGTCCAAAATACTAAACAGTAATTTATACTGAGTTAAACAGTTTGCAAGACGGTTTTAAACAAACACTACGCTATTGATTGACCAGACCAATTGAATTGATTACTAAAACCGCAGTTTATGACTTACCCAACGCTTGCTCCAAAGCTTTGATGAGCAGTCTTTACTATAAGCTAAATATAGTTCGTGACTAGCAAATGCTATCAGTTTTACTTGCATGGAAACCGCGTTATAAGATCTGCAGGATTGCTTGGGATTGGCTCTAAAACCCTAAAGGTGACATTCGAACCTCGGCTACAGGCTGCGGATGCAGGCAGCACATGCAGCGGCTGCACAAAGCCGTCTGCAGCTACACGACTTGTTTTCTATGTAGTAGTATGGATTTTTGAGAAAACCATTCCGAACGCGGCTGCGGCGTGCTGCCGAGCTTCGGCTGCGCGTGCTGCCGCGACCTGCAGCCACAGCTGATCGCAGACCAGTAGTTCTGCGGCCGCAAGGCGACGCACACGTAGTTACGTCACTCCAACCTGTCACACACGTAGTTACGTCACTCCAACAAGTCCCGAAATAATCGTTACTCGGAGGCGATAGCGCTCATATTGGATTGAATCGTAGATTTGCGACTGGCAGCACGTGCAGCCAGCCTCGGAATCACTCCCAGCTGCGGATGCAGGCAACGGCTGCGCGTCATGCGTGTGCTACCTGCATTCGCAGCCTGCATCCGCAGCCTGCAGCCGAAGTTCACTGATGGAACACAGGTTTGGTTTTAGGGTTTTAGTTTTAGTCAGCCAAAATCTGACACGAGAGCGGGAGAAGTTCTATGATGAGATACAATATCCAAAAAAAAATTCTAAACTCGGGTCATCAAATTGGTGGTGTCATTTAATTTTGAATGGAGATGATAAATAAGTAGCTAAACCACCTAACTGTACCTATCCTCTGATTTTGTTATGATACGTTTTTTGAATTGCCACCCACTATCAATTTTTTTTAGTTGGGAAATCACCCAATGATTTTCTCGTTCTAGGACGGTGCGAGAGGACAAGTCAGGCTTTAACTAACTAAAATCACACCTATGTTCTTTCTTTGTCTTGCGGACCAGGACCCCGGATTGCCGTTTTAGAAGTCAATCCATAACCCTAGTTAGTTGAAATGCAACTTGAAATGACCAACTGCACGTGAGTGCGGTGTGGTGATGAGCGAAGCGCAACAAACAACTGGTTTGATATATTCGCACGAACTCTTGCGGTACAGTGACTTGTTTCATATATGGCGTCTAATTCGGTGACTTCGCGTGAATGTAGGGCAACGCGTTAATCAAAAATCAAAGCATTTATTTCAAATAAACCATTTACAGGCACATTGAATTGTAAAGAAGTCAGTTAGACAAAAAAAATGACGCTAAATGCACATTCCAAAGCATAGATCTCTATGGAGAAAAATATGCAAGAAACTCCATGGGTACTTCTTTCAATCATATTATGTGTTACAAATATGTCGGTTACATGTTTCTTGTTGCTACTAGTATGTGATGACATATGGCTCCGAAACGTGGTCGCTTACAATGGGCCTCATCAGAAGGCGTAAAGTCACTGAAAGGGCAATAGAAAGGGCTATGCTCGGAGTTTCCCTGCATGATCGCGTCAGAAATGAATATATCCGCAGGAGAACCGAGGTTACAGACATAACCCGAAGAATTTCCGAACATAAGTGGCAGTTGGCAGGGCATATTGCTCGCAGAACAGATGGTCGAAGGGGACGAAAGGTTCTGGAATGGCAACCACGTACCGGAAGACGCAGAGTTGGATGGCCTCCCACAAGGTGGACCGATGACCTGGTGATGGTCAAGGGAGTCCGATGGATGCGAGACGCACAGGACCGGTCATTTTGGTGACATTTGGGGGAAGCCTATGTCCAACAGTGGACGTCTTTCGGTTGAAATGATGATGAAATGATGATGAATGACTATTATGTAAGAACAATGTAAATAAAGTAAAAAAAAAAAAACATAAAATCGCTTCGCAAGTGCAATCACGTTGAATCGCTCACGTTGCATAGACCCCCGCGTAAACATACTATTATCCAAAATCTAAATAGAAACTGCAAGCTCAGGAGCCTGTTTCACAAAAAGACTGCTCAACAATCTCTTTACCAAGTACGGTGATTATCAAAACGTACTCATAATCGTTTATTAGAACAGCACCAGTCTATAAAAAGCCTAATTGCGACTCTTTACAGACTAAACGACGACACAGAAAACAAAAATTTCAACGAATTTGTCCCAAAAATGGCCGCTGTAAGGCTGTTACCGGCAGAACGCCGCGTAAAATGGTTTTACGCGTCATTGCGTAAAACCGACTTCAAAGCATTTATTTGGCCGGCCACCTCTCTATAATATTGTTTTGGAAGTCCCCTTCAGGTTAGGGTTGTCAGGCTTCAGGATAAAGACGGAAATAATCTGACTGGTTAGACAGCTACGTGTAAAGTGAGACGGTTTCTGGCAAAATTAAACGGGAATAAGACTTTAATATTCCATTAATCATTTTAATTTTTAACCGACTTCAAAAAAGAGGAGGTTATATGATTGGCTGTGGTTTTTTTTTTCTTATGTGCACCGATTTTAAGACATTTTTTATGACGCTGACACGTCAGTTACTATTTTTCAACTGACTTATTCGCTTCTACCTATACAGTTTTTATTAGGCTGACTATGTAGTGTATTTTGCACCAGTGCTGAAAAGTACAGCAGCCAGCTCCAGCCATAATTTGTTATAATATAATCATTTGTATCGCAGCCCATGAAAAACAATTTCATTATATTTTTTTAAATATTATTAATAGACTTTAGGACCACTATCTCACTTAATAGTAAGCGATGATGTAGTCAATGATGGCGCACGATTACCTAGAATTAAACTATTCACTGTTGACTTAAAGACTCTTGGGTTGTAGCTATCAAGAAACAGACTACAGCAGGGAATTCCACTCCTTAGCTGTTAAATAACTTTCACCATTTTACAGCTTTTGAGTTATCTGTGAACCCTACTCCTGAGTCGTCTTCGCTTTCTCTCTGACCTTCCCTGTCCCTCGAATCGCGACATTACATGCAGATTTAACTGACATTACGAGCTAATCGGCGAGAACGCGAAGCTAATCTCCTGGCAAATTACTTTATCTTACCGCTGTCAAATACATGGTTAGCAAGATTTTTGGGCCGTGATATTTTTTTCTTGACTTATGAGGTTTTTTATTTCCTTAAGATTTGTTTTTATGTCTGTGCCTAAGTACGCTTGAAGAAAACTCGCGGCGAAAATAGTCCAATTTGTCCTAAATTGGGTAATTTTCAGCACGTTTTGTGTTGGCTGTATCATAGTATAATTGTTTCTGTCAGGGCGGCTGTTGGAGCATGAGGTTGTCCATTTCCTCACGATTGTGGCCATCTCCTTTGCTAGCATAACTGCTTCGCAGAAATCCGTTCCCCATTCCCTCTTGCTCCGGGCCATGGTCGCCGTCACAGATCGCCTCCACTCTTTGAGGCGCGCGCTGAACAATACGCGCCTTCTTAGATTGCGTCACTTCGCGCGAATAAACAGTTTCTCTTTCTTTCTTTCTTCCATCGACGAGTCGGGCGCGATCCGGGTGGTTACCGGACAGCCGGATGGCGAGCTATCCATTGCTCGTCGTTCGCAAGACTACGCCTACGATGGCTGGAATTCAGGGTCGGGATCCCAGCGGTTGAGGCGTGAGGAAGTCCGTTCTCTCACGCGTGCGGCTGCCTACTTCGCTAGCATTACTGCTTCGCAGAAAAATGGGTCCGCCTTCCAATCCTGCTCGCTCTGGACCATGACCAAGGCCCGTTGCGAGAGGCAGCTACCACCGATCACACCCACGAGAACACATCGGTGCTCTGCACAAGCGGGGCACACCTCCACAGAGTCCTCCGGGTGGTCACAAAAAACCGATTGTTATAATAAGATTTCTCTTAGCCAAAAATCTCAGTGTTACCAGTGACAAAATTCCGCTTAAGAAGCAAGCGTAGTACCAACGTACAAGGGACAAGATAGATTGATGATAGACTAATGATCTAATATCGTGTTGGCCTTGTAACGATAATGTAACCTATGTACTCATGTAGATGAAAAATGTATTACATGAGACAGAATCTTGATGACATCATCAATTTACTGGGACATTTCGTCTCTTTCGTTAATCGGAGATAAGTGATGGTGTCTGGTATCTGATATTTTCTCTCTCTCTCTATCTCTTGATTAACGAAATGCCAAAATACTACGTCGTATTTTGGTAGGGTATATCAATTTCATATTATTATTATTTTAAGCTGGGAAAATCATCTAATGACAAATCCCTCTCTTGGGTGGATCGGGAGATAGTGTCAGACTTTTACTGACTAAAAACGCACTCCTGTTCCTTCGTTGCCTTCGTCCCAGGGCCCCGAGTTTCGTTTTTACACTACCCATGGCCCCAGTAGGCTTCGACCCTGCTGAGCCCCTACGATTTGCTGACATCTCCCTGAGGCGCGCGGGAACAATACGCGCCGTCGACGACTTGGGTTCGGTCCGGACGCTTACCGGACGGTCGGACGGCGGGCTACCCATTGCTCGCTGTCCGTGGGCAAGCCCGCACATCAATTTCGTATGGATTTTTTGACAATCCTAAGATACGAATTTGGTGCAGAAAGCTAGTTTTTTTTTAAGAATTGTTACTTTTAGGGTTCCTTACCCAAAGGGTAAAACGGGACCCTATTACTAAGACACCACTGTTCGTCTGTCTGTCACCAGGCTGTATCTCATGAACCGTAATAGCTAGACAGTTGGAATTTTCAAAGATTACGTATTTCTGTTGTCGCTACAACAAAAATATTAAAAATACAAAATATTAAAAACAGAATGAATTGTGTAAAAAATTTGTATAGATAATGGTTCCATAACATTATCTATACCCTTCGTGCGCGAGTTCAACTCGCACTTGGCCCGTTTTTTCTGTTCAGTGAAACTGGTAACTATTGCTAAATAAAAAATGTTTCTTTTATTCTCTTTCTAACGCTGATATTATGCCATATCGTCTTTTAGATCTTTCTAGTTTTTTTCCACAGGCAATGTCTATTTGAATGCCAACAAATATTCCACAGATTGCTCGTATTTAGTTGTCATAATTTGATGTAAGTATTGACAACTTTATAATAAAAGAAAACACAACTACAAGCATTTGTTTTTAATCGATCTGAATTCCACAAACTTCAAGATAAATAATAGGTCTTTACCTATGTAATTGGAGATTCTATAACCAGCATTTTCAGAATTAATTATCTGTGGATTGGCGCGCAATTCGAAATTCAAATAAATTTTATTCGAAAGACGTGTTAATTTTATTTCAATTTCAGTCATTTGTTTTTAGATAGGTTTTTGTTTTTGTGACATTGTGGTAGTTTTTGGCGCTATGGATAAATTGAAAATTCGTACAATTTTCGAATATGAGTTCCTACGTGGAAATACCGCTGCGCAAACAACACGAAACATTAACGACGTGTACAGGCATAACACTGCTTGCATAAACACAGTCCATTATTGGTTCAATCGTTTTAAATCTGGAAATTTTGAGCTGAAGAACGAGCCTCGTGGTCGGCCGGTAACTATTGTCGACAACGACGAATTGAAGGCGATAGTGGAAGCGGATCCATCTCAATCTACGGCTGAGCTTGCTGCGGGCCTTGAAGTTAGTGTCAAAACAACATTGAAGCACTTGCGTCAAATTGGAAAGATAAAAAATCTAGATAAGTGGGTGCCACACGAACTAAGCGACCGACAGCGAGATTTACGTGTCGAAGCATGCATAGCACTACTGAATCGGCATAGAAACGAGGGAATCCTTAATCGAATTATTACCTGCGATGAAAAGTGGATCCTATACGACAACCGTAAGCGTTCGTCTCAGTGGGTGGACCCGGGTACAGCACCTAATCAGTGCGCTAAAAAAAATATTACTCATAGGAAGATGATGGTGACTGTCTGGTGGACCAGTGCCGGACTTGTACATCACAGCTTCTTACCGAATGGCACAACAGTAACGGCAGATGTCTATTGCCAAGAATTGCAAACAATGATGGAGAAGCTCGCAATTCAACAACCAAGACTAGTCAATCGCTTTTCCCCATTGCTTCTCCACGACAATGCGCGAGCTCACACTTCACGACAGACCATCGCAAAGCTACAAGAGTTACAGCTGGAAGCTCTCCGTCACCCATCGTGCTCACCGGACCTTGCCCCAACAGATTTCAAAAAAATTCGTCAATTTTTTAAGTGGGAAAAAATTCTACACCCGTGATGCAGTACAAAACGCTTTCGCTGACTTCATCGCCTCCCGTCCGGCAGACTTCTACAGTAAAGGGATAAACAAACTGCCATCAAAATGGCAAAATTGTATAGATAATTTGGGCCAGTACTTTGATTAGCTGAAATAAAAAAATTACCAAAATTTTTATATTTTAAAATTATCATACAAATCTCCAACTTCATAGGTAAAGACCTAATATTTCAGCAAAATTTAACTGCTGTAACATTTTTAACACGTTACTTTAGCTACCATTAACCGCCATGATGAACATCAGGGGAGTAGCTACCGCCATATCAGCCGTATCAATGATACGGAGCCCCAAGTCTACGGAGGAGTCATAACATGTTTTCCCCAATCTTCAAGTCACCTATTAATGAGATCTGCGTACACACTGCAGAGTTTTCCACCAGTATTTTATTCTGCCATGTTTGAACTAGCAAGGATAGTTCCGCCCCCCTAGCTAAGTTACGATCGTTTCGTTTGCATCAAACGCCTCTAGTAGGCCACGCCTCCGATGCTTTTGTTCTGACGTCATCTCAACGCTCAGTCACGTGGTCAGAACAAAGTAATCGGAGGCGTGGCCTACTCGGAACGTTCGACGCAAACGAAACGATCGTAACTTGGCTAGGGGCTGGATGGGCTGCGGGAATGTGCGAAGGAGTTACCGTGACCCTGGAATCCAAAGGGCAACTGAAGGGATACACATGAGTTTACTATACTAATATTATGGCTGGCTCCACCTAGAGCAGAAGATATTTGATAATTTCCCACCTCAACAAAAAGTATTTTTTATTTTTCCCTGTAAAAAGTAGTGCTAAGCGCTATGGTGACCTAACACTCTTTTCGCGTATTGATGATAGGATATGTATTGTATGTTTTAAAGTCTCAAATTGTAAGGGAAATAACTATATTACACTAAATCACTACAACACTTAGTTACTAAATGGTAAAATGATGGTCTAAAACCCTAAGAACTCGAGCTCACACGAGTGGTATGTTGCCAACGGCAGAGGTAACTGCAGCCGACGACACGGGTCGACGGTAGCCTTCGATGCGTCGGTTGCAGCCGTCGATGCATCGGAGGCAGCCGTCGATGCGTCAGCGGCAGCCGTCGACCTATAGCGACACTTCAAGTTGTTGCGTGCCGCGTCCGCTATTTAGTCAGTCGACTGCAAATTGTCCAAGAGAGCACATGCAATGCTAATTTTGGCAGTAAGAAAAATGCTTGTTTTTGGAATTATAAATTGAAGGAATACAGTAATGAAACAATAAAAAACCGGGCAAGTGCGAGTCCGACTCGCGCACTGAGGGTTCCGTACAAATTTAGCTATAAAAACACTTTAATTATTAATAAGAGTTACGAAGATTTCTTACGAATCGCAATTTTTTTTAGGACGTAACTACAAATTTACATTTTTCAGATTTTTTCCTATACTTGTGATATTAGACCTTGCTTTATGCCAAATTACAGGATTCTAGGTCAACTGGAAGTACCCTATGAATTTTGATTCCCTTGAGATTGTCGAAATATTATAATTTTTTTCTCGTTAACTCAGTAGTTTGAATTTTTCACAGCTTTAAGGGACCGCAGACTTGAGTATATGATTTTAATTTCAACTCGATACCTCCACGCGTTCCCGAGATAAGGGGTCTTGACAGACAGACGGACAATAAAGTGATCCTACAAGGGTTCCGCTCTTTCCTTTTTAGGTACGAAATCTTAAATGCAACTGACTCTTATACGCTGATTTTCATAGCTGGAATGTCGTTGACTGCCGTTGTCATGCCATCGGCTACCGCCGACGTGTGGCGACGGCTGTAGTTACCTCTGCCGTTGGCAATATGCCACTCGTGTGTAAGAGCTCTAAGTCCTGATTTGTTTTAACATCCGCATCGATTTTAATACAATCTTACCTAGCAACATTACTTACTACCCACATACACGTGTGCTGAGTAGGTTGATCAGTAAATAAATATTTAATTATCACAGTACCGTAAATAGTTACCACACCATCAGATACAGGCCACGGCATAGGCCATAGTCCGGAGCGAGGAGGAATGACAGGCGGTCGCTTCCTTCTGCGGTGCAGTAATGCTAGTGAAGAGAGCGGCCTCACGCGTGAGGGAACGGACTTCCTCACGCCCCAGCCGCCGGGACCCCGATCCCGATTTCCAGCCACCGAAGGTGTGAGCTTGCTGACGACGAGCAGTGGGTAGCTCACCGTCCGGCCGTCCGGTAACCGTCACACACGCGCTTCAAAGAGATGTCAGCAAAACCGTAGAACCCTAACTGGGCCAAAGCCTACTGGGGCCATGGGTTGTCCGAAAGAGAACCCCGGGGTTTTCTTTCTTTCTTCTTTCTGTGGTGAGTAGATTGATCAGTACCTAAATAAATATTACATCACCGTATTGCAAATGGTTACCACACCATCAAACATAATCCTAAAAGCGGTTTAAAAATCCCTTTTACTAATTGAGATTGAAACAAATTGACTACGTATTTACTTATCGATCAATAAACAAAACCTTCCACACTGAAAGCCTTTGTGAACAGTTGTTTATTGAAAATTGAAAGGTTTTTCACTCGCTTTTAATTACTTGGCGTTGGTACCGCGAACTCGCGTGGCCAACATAATAAAGCTACATAAAATCGCTTTACTTAATTACCGCTATGTTGATTAAAATGCTTGTTAAATGTAATATAATAATGTTGGTTTTACGGAATTAAGAAAATTGGTCATGTAATTTTATAAAATTAATGCGTTCACGAAAATATGAGGTTGTAATTGTACAAAGATGGCGCGCGCAGTGTCGTTTGAAATGTTATAGTTTACGCGCGCTTTTGAGCTTTCGTGATCTTTTATATTCATTAAAATTTAAAAAAAAGAACATAATAATATTGTAATACTCGTAGAACCTGAGATATTTGTACGCCATGAGAAATGGCAGACATGTCGTGAGCCACTTTTAATTAAGATCTTGCATGCATGTATTATTTTAATTCTGTATGCATACACATGTTTGAGCAAATAAAATTTCTTATTCTTATTCTTATTCTTATTTATCTTTTCTATATAATTTGTGGTCTTAAGTTAAGAGCCTCCAACCCGACATACATTGTAACTGTTTTTCGATTTTGATGTTATTACACATTTTTAATTTTTTATTTTGGAAACACAGATATCTTGTGGATATCATCTAGAATTTTATTTGAAATCAATTTATAAATTTGTGTGAAACATAATCCAGTATATACCTCTAAAAATCTGCTATTTTGCACTACCTTTGACCCTTAATAATGTGCTCAAAAATTAAAAGAGTCAAAAAATATAACCTTGCAAAAATCCAGATTCTGAATGACGAAATTTTTTTCCATAAACTTTTACAGTTAAAAAAAAGACGCTTATTTCCTAGAACAAGTTTTGTGAAATATTTGAGTGAATGACGGCATTACCGAGTTTTTCGTCAAATTAATTTTAATATAGATAAATTAATTTTAAATTGTGCTTAGCAACAGAATATCATAAAAAAACATGATTATTTATAATGACGGCATTACCGAGTTTTTCGTCAAATTAATTTTTATATAGATTATAATTTAATTTTAAATTGTGCTTAGTAACAGAATAACATAAATAAACATGATTATTTATACAAAGGCTTTTACCAACAAAGTAACATTTAACTGTGTTCTGAATTCAAAATTATTTGAATTTCTTACACTATTAAATTATAGAGGTAAAGTTTGTTTGCTGGTCCGATTACTGAAAAAATTTCACCGATAGAAAGCTGCTTTATTTCTAAGTGACATAGGCTATATTTTATGTACGCGGGAGAAGCCGCGGGCAAAAGCTAGTTTTCATACTTTTGTTTTTATAATCGCAGGTTTAATATTCCAGTACTACTTTTCGTTCTATTATTTTATTTCTTTCGTAAGTTTATTGAAAAACTTCGTTTGATACACGAGGAGATTTGTCACTGCAGCACTTGGCTTTATAACACCGCTGCTGCAACTGTTACTGCTCTAACCCCAACCGCAGGCGAGGGCCTCCGGTTCGGGCGAATTCCACCTCAGTCGCAATGACCAAGTTTCTTCACTTGTATTTAAATGTACTACAGTATTTTACGATTTCGTAATTTTATTGTGTAATAGGAATAAACCATACAGTTTCTTGCCGGTTCATCTCCATAGGAAACGTCCAATTTGGGACCGTGCACTAGCTTCTGACGTTTTATAAGTGCCCATGTAAGCCTATGTGAAATAAAAAACTTTTGACTTTGACTTTGAAACCTCAATTTTGCAATTTTAGAATTTCTAGTATGTAGATACTTCTCCGGACGTAGGTAGTGCTTCACAAATAAAGTCAAAAGTAGGAATTGTAAGAAGAATTCTCGTTTAGAGAAACAAAAATGTTTGCTTATTACTGCGGCCTGCCTCGGCTTCGTAAGCGCGGAATTTAATCTCCGGGGGATTTTTCGATAAAATATTTAAACTAACCTTGTCCTGACAGTTACGAGCACAAAAAATCAAATGATGATCTCTCATACGTGAGGAAATTGATTTTTATTTATATACACCGTGTATTAGACATCGACACACAAACGTGTGGATCTTTCAGTGATAAAATTTATGGGCACTTCATAATCATGGCGGTAAGTCCCACATTGAGGAGTGGCTGGAGAGGCGTCACGGCGTCTTCACCTTCCGCACGACGCAGGTCCTCACCTGACATGGTAAGTTCGGGAGGTTCCTGCACCGGATTCAGACGGTAGAAACGCCCAGCTGTCACCACCATATGGACAGCCCAGAGGACACGGTAAAGCGTACGGCGGATGTACACACTTGGGCGGAGCACCGCCATGTTCTTGTGGAGGTGATCGGTGGTATCGACCTTTCGCGCCCGGCCCTGGTACAGGCCATGGGCCGGAGCGAGGGAGAATGGCTGGCGGTCGTCTTCTTCGTTCGTAATGCTAGCGAGGAAGACGGCCGCACGCGTGAGTGAACGAACATCCTCAAACCCCAGACCCCCTCCCCGTCCTCGCCTCGACCCCGACCCCGACCCCGACTGCTAGCTACAGTAGGCGCGGGCTTGCGAAAGACTAATGGGTAATACGGTAAAATCGTCCGGATCGAGACCCAAGTCGTCCCAACCGCGTAGTGTTCCACGCGCTCCTCAAAGAGATGTCAGCAAACCGTGGGAACCCAGCAGGACCGATGCCCGCTAAGGCCGCTGGGGATAATTGGTTCTTTTTAAGGTTCCGTACCTTAAAAAAAAAATACGAAACCCTTATAGGGTCACTTTGTGGTTCGTCGGTCTGTCAAGACCCTTTACCTCGGGAGCACGTGGAGGTATCGAGTTGAAAATAAAACCATATACTCAAGTCTGCGGTCCCTTGAAGCTGTGAAAAAATTAGACTTCTGAGATTACGAAAAAAAAAATGGGCGGTTTATGACGCAAAAAACGTATATTTCGACACTCTCAAAGAAATCAAAATTCATAGGCCGTTGACCTAGAATCCTGAAATTTGGCAAGAAGCAAGGTCTCATAGCACGAATATAGGAAAAAATCAGAAAAAAGTAAATGTGTACAAAAAAAAAACTTTTTTTGGAATCGGGGGTTGAACTGTTTTCATAGGTAAGTTTTTACGGAACCCTCAGTGGCGCGAGTCTGACTCACACTCACTCACTCACCTTAAACAAAACGGTGCGTGATCCACGATCCCTCTAAACGATTCCGCTCACGTGTCTCGTCAAGAACGTCACAGCGTTTATTGAGCGTTTTATTATCACTAAATTATCATAATCACCGACACATATTTCACAGTAGCTGGCTAAGACACACAAACAACACTTGTTATATCTAAAGACGTTTTTTAAGGGTATACTGTCTTGTCTATGCGACTTGCGTCTACTCCCTTGTCACACTTTCATAGTTATTTCTTACCGCCAGTTTGTCGACAGCTTTATAATATATTGTTTATTTTCTGGGTCAAATAATTCTAATCAGGTTTGAATTCTACTACCGAAAATCATCTTAATTTTTATAAGCTTTTATTTAATTTGCGATATGTATTATAAAAATTCAACTCAATCGGTTAGGGGTAACTGTTTTAAAATTCATTAGCAAGATTTCGCAAGAGAACCAAAGTCGCCGACATAGTCCGAAGAATCGCTAAATTAAAGTGGCAGTGGGCAGGGCACATTGCTCTTAGATCGCATGGTCGATGTGGCCGAAAGGTTCTAGAGTGGCGATCGCGCACCGGAAAACGCAGCGTTGGCGCGGCCTCCCACAAGGTGGACCGACGACCTGGTGAGAGTAGCGGGAATGCGGTGGATGCGAGACGCACAGGATCGGTCGTTGTGGCGTCGCTTGGGGGAGGCCTATGTCCTACAGTGCACGTCTTTCGGCTGAAATGATGACGATGATGATGAGGAAGATTTAACCTAAACAAACATACAGAAAAAACATTGCATGGAACATGGAATAATCGGCCTTATAATGTTCCCACTGCTGGGACTCAGGCCTCCTCTCTAGAAGAGGGAATGGGCTGTAATCCACCACGTGGGCTCAGTGCGAGTTGGTGAATGTCACGTGTCCTCGAATTTTTGGTTCTAGAACATGCCGAATTCTTCACGATGTATTCCTTCACCATTTTGAGTTATTGAAATTCATTATTTATTTATTTTGTTTTATAGAAGGTTTACAGACTAATAAACCGATGATATAAAGAGAGTAATATTACCAAATTGCTAATTGCCTCAACATAGATAAAAAACTGGGCAAGTGCAATTCGGACTCGTGCACTGAAGGTTCCCTACAAACTACGATTTCTGAATGGAGTCTCGGAGATTTTTCCGAATTGCAATTTTTTTTTTTTTTGTTATGTAGATGACTTCAAATTTACTGTTTTCAAATTTATACATATACCTGTGCTATAAGACATACGGGACGACGGGGGGTTTATGTGAGTATATTAGGGGAAGTTTGAAAGAGGCGCCAGTGACTGAAAAGTTGAAAGGGAATCGTTTGTCTTGGTATGGTCATGTGAAGAGGAGGGATGAAACGCATGTTACTAAAAGAGTTATGAGTTTACATGTGGATGGATGGAGAGGGAGAGGGAGACCAAAGAAAAGATGGATGGATTGTGTGAAGAGTGATATGAAAGAAAAGAAGTTAGTGATAGTATAACGAGTGACAGGGCAGAATGGAAGAAAAAAACGTGTTGCGCCGACCCCAAATAACACGGGACAAGGGCAGGAAGATGATGAGGACCTGTGCTATAAGACCCTGCGTTATGCCAATATTAGGATTCTGGGTCAACGGAAAGTACCCTATGAATTTAGATTATTTTGAGAGTTTTTTTTAAATTCATATAAACCAGTGCTTGACTGCGATCCCACCTGATGGTAAGCAGAGATGCAATCATTGATGGTGAGGCGCATTAGTTTATTAAGAGCCTATTCACTCTAGCCTTGAAAACACCTAAATTATAGTTGGACGGGAAGACCGCAGCAGGCAAATTGCTCCAGTCGTTCGATGAACGCGGTATAAACGACGAAGCGAAACGCTTAGTCCGGACCGTTGAAGTTTCAACAACGTAAGGGTGGATACTCGCCGTACGTCGGGTTATCCAATGGTAGAAAGGAGATGGCGGAATCAATTCATGCAATTCCCGCGCACACTCTCCAAAAAGCAACCTGTAAAATACCGATAGGCTGGCTACCCTGCGCCTGTGCTCGAGGCTTTGTAGATTGAACTTAACCAAATGTGGATCCCCAATTAGCCTCTTCACACGCCTTTCCACTGAGTCCAAAGCTGCTAGATGGCATTTTGCAGCACCAGCCCATATGTGACTGCAGTACTCCACACACGATCGGACCTGTGCTTTGTATAAGATTAGAAGCTGTCCCGGTGTGAAGTACCGCCGGACCTTTGCAAGAACGCCTAGTTTTCTAGCAGCTACCTTGGCTTTGGAGTCAATGAACCGCCCAAAATCGAGGGGAAAGTATCGAAATATACGTTTTTTGCGACATTAACATCCGTATCTTTTTTATTCGTTAACTTAGAAGTTTGATTTTTCACAGCTTCAAGGGACCGCAGACTTGAGTATATGGTTTTAATTTCAACCTTATACCTCCATACGTTCCCGAGACAAAGGGTCTTGACATACAGATGAACAACAAAGTGCTCCCATAAGGGTTCCGTTTTTGAAATCCTTTTGTGGTACAGAACCATAAAAATCGATACAAGAAAGTACATACCAATCAATTAATTAGTTCCAACAGTAGTTAGATATAATTGAAAAATATCTGTACCATTTGCTGGCGTAAGATCGCCACTCTGGTTAAATTACACAAAGTAACGTGCTTACCTGATACAACTGAGCTACCACTGTCCAAAAAGGAAATAGGCCAGAAGACAAAGCAAAAATGCAAATACAACAATGTCACTCTGTTCAAGAATATTTTCAAGAAAATATATGACACATGTTTAACCTAAAATGCATCAATGTATTTAGCAAATTGACGGCGATACTTCAAGCGAGTGAAAATGAATGTACCGTGAGACAGCCGCGGCGGAGCGCAGTTTGTGAAACATGTGCTGTGGGATGAGTGTGGTGTGAGGGATGAGCGGCAGCGGGAACAAGTTCAACGAACATTTATAGTTCTAGAACAGAAACAGCCGCGGCGGAGCGCAGAGTTTGTGAAACATGTGCTGTGGGATGAGTGTGGTGTGAGGAATGAGCGGTAGCGGGAACAAGTTCAACGAACAATCATACTTCTAGAACAGAAACAGCCGCGGCGGAGCGCAGAGTTTGTGAAACATGTGCTGTGGGATGAGTGTGGTGTGAGGAATGAGCGGTAGCGGGAACAAGTTCAACGAACAATCATACTTCTAGAACAGAAACAGCCGCGGCGGAGCGCAGTTTGTGAAACATGTGCTGTGGGATGAGTGTGGTGTAAGGGATGAGCGGCAGCGGGAGTGGGTTCAACTGACATTGATACTTCTAGCAAGTGAAAATGAATGTACCGTGACACAGCCGCGGCGGAGCACAGAGTTTGTGAAACGTGTGCTGTGGAATATTTTATTTTTCTTAGAGAAAATAGATGAATAAATACTTATATTTCTTGAATGGCAGAGTTTAACCGGTCAATTGTCGGCCACCTGGTCTGCATAAAACCGTACTGTCAATCCGACTTCCGAAGTCGCGACACGACTTCCCCGCGTTCAATAAAACGACGATATCTCAAAAAACCAGACAGAAAACGTATATGTCACCGGAAAATTTCAAACGCCGCACCGTAAGATTGTAAAATATTGCGAGAAATTGTTAAAATTGTTCTAAACAAGATACGGTTATGTTGGAAACTAATGAATTTGAATGTTATGTATCGTATACAAAAGGATTTTTTAAAGTTATTTAAAGAAATTACAATCTAATAAAGATTTATTAAAATCATACTATGTATACATTTAGTTCTCACACACGTTTCAAGTATTAGGTCTTTTAATAATAATAATATAATAATAATTTTACAATATATAAAATGTCAAATGTCAATAAATAACCCGCCCCTGATCGTTCCCGGTGCAAAAGTGCCCATAATACTGGCCGCATTACCTCGCTGAATAGCGATGGCCATCCTTTGCACCAAGAACATACAAACATACTTAGTCTAGTCACAAATCATACTTAGTCTAGTGACTGTAGAATTAACACCAAACATTTATATATATATATATGGAAAATCATCAATTAACTTCTCCCGCTCTGAATGGAGCGAGATGGGGTGTCAGACTTTTACTGTCTAAAACCCACCAGTGTTTCTTTAGTTGCCCTTTGCATTTCAGGGCTTCGGTGACTCTTTCAAATAATACCGCAGCCATAAAATGCTAAAACATCACGATTCTCAGTACCATTATAATATAAATCATGTCCGGGAACCTAGCCAATACAATAAATATAGTTAAAAAAAAACCGCCTCAATGAAATCAAAATTCCTTCCGTACTCCTCAATATCAAAAACATATTTATGCACAATTTTGTCGAGACGTGAGATCTGTTACTCCTATATATCTTGGTGTACAATGATATCTTATGTTACATTGAAGCAAGTATATGTGAATGTAGCGCCTGACACGAGATATGAAGTGTGAAGTTTTGTGAGTATGTGAGAAGGAAGTGTTGTTACGTGCTTCGGTTTAATGGAGAAGCGGAAGCGAGTAACACACTCACGATATAGTAATAATAATATATTCCACAACTATCACACAACGCCATCTAGTCCCAAACTAAGCAGAGATTGTGCTATGAGTACTAGACAACTGATATATTTCTAAATACATACATAATATTAATAAATTACACCCAGACTCAGAACAAATAATCGTGTTCATCACAGAAACATTTGTTCTGGGTGGGAATCGATCCCACGACTTCCAGCATAGCAGTCAGGCCACTAAGCACTAGACTAACAGGCCAGTCAATATAAAGTTAAGAGGGTCCTTTTCCACTCGCCTATCGTCAACATCGCGCATGGTTTACACAATCCAACGCTGTGTTTGATGAAGAGGCAATGCAAAAAAAGAGAGATAACGCGTAAAAACTCTGTTGGCATTTGGTAATTCCGTGATTTACCGATCATTTCACAAAACTTGTTCCAGGATATACTTGTTTTTTTTAAACCCTTAATAATTTTTGAAAACAATAATTGTCGTCATTCAGAATCTTGATTAAATTTGCAAGGTTTCTATTCTTTTTTAATTTTTGAGTAAATTATGAAGTGTCAAAGTTCATGCGAAATAGCAGATTTTCAGAGGTCTTTACTGGATTAGTTTTACACAAATTTATAAATTGATTTCGATAGAAGCCTAGATAATATCCACAAGAAACTGTGTTTCCAAAATATCGTCATTTATAAAATTACGTCATAATCGCGTAAGAGCGGTTGTATTATGTGAAACAGTGAAAATGTATGTCGAGTTGGATGGCCTTAAAAATAAATATAAAGGATACTCCATCATGCTCAAACGGTTAGACGGATTTAAATGAAACTTAACACACGAATATCCCCCACCATGATACCGTCAATTTTTTTTTTATTTTTTTTTTATTCGGTGTAAACCAATGCTTGACTGCGATCCTACCTGATGGTAAGCAGTGATGCAATCGTTGATGCATCACTGCTTATCTTCGTTGTTGTTGAATAAACAAGGAAAATTGCTTGTTTGTTTGTAGGGGATTTTTCTAGAACTTCAATTAAATTATTATTATAGCCAGCCCGTATTGTTCCACCACAGTGAAAAGGTTTTCCTCCATTCTCGCTTTCTCTTTCCAAATTCTAAAGGAAGACGTTTAAGTTCATCCACGTCTAATCTAATTAATTTTTTTTTTTTACTCAAACAAAGCTATAATTTTGCTGTAAGGCTGAACTTTATTACAGAATAGCGCACGTTTTTGTATTAAATTATAATATTAATATTTAATTGTATTAAAATTATAATAAATAGGGAGGAGGACGCTGCCGACTGTGTCACAGTTCATACTAGTACAGTCGTCAACGTTACCTCTTAAGCAGTTTGATATCAATTGTCTGTGAAAAATTTTAGATTAAGAGATAAATGAGAAACTGAAAATGGTCAATAAATTATTATTATCTTCATTCCTTTATTACCGTCACAGAACCCTGAGGTCCTGGACCTTTGGAAGGCGTACGAGGAGCCGAAACCAACTCGCAGAGGCCCTTTAGTCACTTTTAATGGAATGTGATACCAACCGACGATTATCCCTGTACGCGCTATGCTAGTGCACCCAAGGATAACCCCCGGTTGGTGAAAAACTATTATTATTATATATCAGTATATCTCGAAACCCTGAGATCCCGGACCTTTGGAAGGCGTACGAGGAGCCGAAACCAACTCGCAGCGGCCCTTTAGTCATTTTTAATGGAATGTGATTATTATTATTTTTTGTGGCAAAGATCACGGAGGCGGAACTAAATAGCACCTACTCTTTCTTGCACAAAATTTTGCAAGATTTATTGCCAGGAATGCATATAATGAAATCTATTTTAAATGATCTGTAAGATACCATGACAAAGAAATATTCCATCCGGTCCTCCGGCTCGCAAGATAATATGCGAACTGTTTCGAATATTTAGAACGGGAGATGTTGCATGTGTGGATTGTGTGCCGGCGGTGAAAGCAACAAGCGTAAGCGGAGAAGCTTGCATAATTTTTTAACAGCTCATTGTATATCATATATTCATCTGTTATCAAGGCTAGAGTTAATAGGCTCATAATAAACTAAAGTGTGCTTCACCATCAACGATTACATCACTCCTTACCTACATTTTACTTATACATTTAAAAAAAAATGCTTCATATTTATATATATAGGTGTAGGAAGTTAATCTTCTATAGAAGCTTTCAGAGCTTATTTTTCATCTCAGCTTACTTATTACAGGGCCGGAAAAAGAAAAAAGAGTATAAGGGTAATCTTCATAGCCAATCTATTCATTGATTGACAGAAAAATGCCATCAAGACGATACATTTAAAAAATCATTATAATTTTGTCCTTGTTCTACAGGCAAACATCGAAAGCTTTACAGATTAAAAACTGACATGTGGAAAGTGTTTAGAAAATCTTCATCAAACACAATTTTTATTTTTATCTTCTTTACCAGGACATTTTTTATTCCGTTAGTAACTGATTTAATAGGCGCATTCAGGAATTTAAAATACACTAAAATTACATTTTTTTTAATGATATAAAGGTACAATACAATCCAAAATATAATAATTAATAATTTATTGACATTTAGTAATAATAATTAATTAATCTAAATTATCCAATGCCTAATTATGATATAAATTCGTATGCTATTATTAGATAATATAGCGTTAAAAAATGTTATTTAAGACCTTAATGTTAAATTAATAAATTAATTAATGAAAAATAAATATTTTATTTAAGGTACGCCTACATGGGTACTTATAAACCGTCGTTGTATAAATAGCTCGTTTTCTCAACTCCATACAATATTTCATCCACCCAGAGCGCGAGGAGTAATTTTACTGAAAAGGAAACAAAGTACCGTCAAGTCCATCTTATCCGCTTTCGCTTGTGACTTACGCAGCCACTGAATCACATCGGAAACGCGTTCTTCGAATTCACTAAATGAGTCGCAAATGAGATGAGATGACTCAAACTAAACAATGCCACACATATTTATGAATGAGCTTTATTTTTAGTAAACATTTTCGTTAATGGTGGAACTAAAAATGTTTTTATTACAACAATTAACGTTGTAGAACTGTCGTAAGCCAAGTAAGACAATATAGATGTAATAGAATTGTGATGTTGTTCTTGTAAGACAAATGGGTTTTAAAACTGTGTTTTGTAAAGGTCAGATGGGGAAAAATTGTTCTGAGTGATGTCCAGAGTCATACACAGGGTTAGCCATCTTAAGTCCAAAGAAGTCTTCAATTACTCCTTTTTCAATATGTTTTTCCTGATAGCTGTGTTTACTTAGTGGTAACGACCCCGGCTTACGAATCGAACCCAGCCAGGTGCATTACTTTGTGTAGGTAATTTATTTCATCACCAGCTCTCGAAACGGTGAAGGTAAATATCGTCAAGAAACCGACGGTGAATTACGGCCCATTGTATCTCCTATCTAGAGGAGGCCTGAGTCCCAATAGTGGGAACATTATGCATTATGCTTATGAACGAAAGTTTTTCTAAAACGCACAAGCGCACACAAAATATGTTGGCCACTCTGAAATTGGCGTTCCGAACTATTGCGCATACTCGGAAAAATACGCAATACGCATTCTCCATATGATTCTTAAAAAAATACGCAATACGCATTCGCCATATGATTCTTAAAAAAATACGCAGTACGTATTCGCCATATCATGATTCTTAAAAAAAATTAATGCGCAGCCATTTGTTCGAAGTTCGGAGCGATCAAAATATTTCGGCAGTACTGTAATTTTTTCGTCAACTATCATGAAGAAATCGATATATTCCTCAATATCGTGAAGAAATCGATGTCCTAGAACTAAAAATCCGAAGACATGGGACTTCCATCAATCCGCACTCGACTTGCACAGTGGATTATGGGCCACTCCTCACAGACAAGTTACTAGTTACACTCACTACATTGTAGGTTGATTCTGTTATGTATATGTTAGAAAATCGTTCTATAAATTTTCTCAGCGAAGTATCCTTAACAAGCTCAAGCAGAGCTAGCCCCCTTGCCAAGTTACGAGTACAACTGTTTACAAACGGTTACAAACGGTTGTAATTTGGCTAGAGGGGCTAGAGTGAACACAGATTTAATAACTAACTTCCAAACTATTTACTTACACATAACTTATTCATTATTATAAAAGATGCTGGTGCCTGTGATACAATGTTTTTGTTAGTAGATACAGGTGCCAACGAAACCCTCTTCTGTCTTTACTACTTATTAACTGACAAAACTGTGTTATTATTTAAACTTTGATATGTGTATTTTTCTGATATCAATTTCCTTTATTAATTTTCTGTACATATTTTTAAATATTTCTTGAAATACATATATATAAATAAACATTTAAAAACACAAAAAATAATAGTCCGCCGGCGTCGGGAGCAGGGTCAAAGCTACCGGTGGTTAGGGCACCAGAGAAAGGAAAACTTTCTCACGATGCGAGCAGTATCGAGGTGGCCTCAGGTGGTATCAGGCCCTCGATCCAACCAATATTATTATTATTGGTTGAAATTGTTGTCTGTCATTACTTGGTCTGCCAGATCTCAATTTTTTATAAGTATAGTGAATAACAGCAGTCTTTAAATTCGCGTCAGTCATCCGAAAACTTACCGAAAGCCGCCTCAAATGGCATGAACATGTTAAGAGGAAAAGCGAGGACCATAGCGTAAAAATAGCACTAAATCTGCCAGGACAGAAGAAAGACAGAGAGCACGTGCAAGAGCCCACCCTGATAAAATATACCCCGACTACCAACCACGGTGGACGCGGGCTTGCGGACGTCGAGCACTGGGTAGCTTGCCGTCCGGCCGTTCGGTAATTGATCGGACCGAGCCCAGTCGTCAACAGCGCGTAGTGATCCACGCGCTCCTCAAGGAGATGTCAGCAAACCGTTGGAGCCCAGCAGGGCCGATGCCCGCTAGCTAAGACCGCGGAGAAAAGAATTTTTGAAAAGGAATCCCGTAGTCCTAGAACGCAAAGGGCAACTGAAGGACACAGGTGTGGTTTTAGTCAGTAAAAGTCTGACACGAAGAGCGCTAGAAGTCTTTTCCACACTTTAAAAAACAAACCCTGATAAAATATGTTGGTGCTGAATCGCCAAACTTAAGTGGCAGTGGGCAGGGCACATTGCTTGCAGAACGACCGCGTATCGGAAGACGCAGCGTTGAAAGGCTTTCCAAAAGGTTGACCGATGACCTGATGAAGGTCGCGGGAATCCGAAGGATGCGAGACCGTTCATTGTAACGACACTTTGGGGAGGTGTACGTAACAGTGGACGTCCTTCGGGTGAAATGATGATAATGAATAATGAGGAGTCCCGGATTTAAATAATGAGAACAGGACAGGAGAAATAAGAAGATAGTGAAATACAGCAAAAAGAATGTTAAGACAACCGATACCTATAATATAGCTGTTTAAACAGCTATATTATAGGTTGTCTTATGTACTGAAAAATAATCGATTTCAGCCGTCCTTGGCTATTGATCAATTCATGATTGCAATATATAGGGTGACTGGCAATTAGTGTACGATACTTAAACACGTGATTATGCTCATGATAACAAACAATTTTTATTATGGGAGCAAAGCCGAAATCGCGAAAAATATATCAGCTGTTCAGTACATTAAGCAAACATAAATGTACTGAACAGCTGATTTTTTTTCGCGATTTCAGGTTTGTTACTATAGTAAAAGTTGTTTGTTATCATGAGCACAATCACGTGTTTAAGTATCGTACACTAATTACCAGTCACCCTATATATTTAAATGTCTTGTTAAAAACTTAAAGCAATATACAACATATCCAAACAGCCTTTTGTTATAAAATTATTTCTAAACCAACATTTTCTAAGAAAACGTTAGAAACTAACACACATACATTATACAAACACATACATTAATTAATATTATCAAAACAGTTTTTGCTAGGATTATAAATATTATAAAGCGTATTTCGTTCAACGAGAACCTTGATCAATAGTAAAAATAAATATATCTACATATATCTATCATGGTGAAGGGCATTCGTACGATTAAATATAACTAATGAAGCACTGAACTCTAGTGCGGTCCCGCATCCCGTTAAAAATAAATCCCGGAAACCGGAATTTTAAAAGAGCACGCGTTGACAAGCAAAAATTTTCGCACAAAAATATTGGTATACATTTTTTCAGATTTCTTGTGAAACGAGAATTGACTGCAATTAGTAATTCGATGACAGACTTGTCAACAGTTTAATCATGCGAACACTGTCAAGCATTTTTATTATTTCACTGCAAATAACAGATGTCTTATGTAAAATAATAACCTATTTTTTATGTCACGTTATGAAAACATGTAACGATCAGTAAATATGTCAGCATCATAATTAATGTAAAGCAAGCAAAACTTCAATCAACGCTATGACATTGAAATGTCACCACAAATATAGCTACAAGGTCACAATCTATTACTAGAAACTAAAATATTGCCTAAAATTGCGAATTTATGTATAAGATGGCTATTGATCACGAGAAATTTTATGCAACGTTCAAC
This sequence comes from Mythimna pallens, assembly GCA_961205895.1. Taxonomy (NCBI): domain Eukaryota; kingdom Metazoa; phylum Arthropoda; class Insecta; order Lepidoptera; family Noctuidae; genus Mythimna; species Mythimna pallens. Next base: position 14,763,488 of record OY540850.1, on the reverse strand, counting down.
CTTCCAAGTTCAGCAAACCATGATTCATAAAATACTAAATTCTCAGTTATTAATAACGAACCGATCCCGGGAATTCTAAACAATAACAAAATCAACGCGATTATTACGAAACTAAACACACGATCCCGATACTCATAAATCCCGGTATCGAGGTTACGTAAGTGACAGCACTATGGAACATCTGTTCCCGGGAATTTTAGTGCCGCCATGAGTCCAGGTTTCCTGGGATTTTATTTAATTTAAATAGTTGGCGAGATGTTCTATCTTCGTAGAACTGTCCAAGTTTGAAGACCATCTGGACGTGTGCATTATCAGAAATTTAGATGCATCTCGGTATTATTGAAATGCAACCAGCATTATTTCAAAATCTGCTTTGTCCAAAAAAAATTTTATATTGTAATATACAATACAATTAGATTTTTTTTTTTTTAATTCAGTTCTGCGTGCATACCTTCTAAGTTTTGTGTCCATAATTGCAAACAAATGTTGTTGGAGACTTGAGTTCATTTCATGGTAATCTCATCCCACCTTAGATAGGTAGGATACCTTTGGCGAAAAAATTAAACCTCCTGCTGTTTTTACCGAGCCATCCTCCCACCTGGGCACGTGTTCCTATGGTCAACATGGAAAACTTTAAACAGACTTCACTCAGGTCGGTCGCAGCAAAGAAAACCTCCACAAAATTTCTTAGATGGTCTCCGATCCGATTTTCAGTGTTATTTGTTCGTCGTCTCTCCTCAGACCATGTCTTACCTTCCATCTTGCACAACAGGCACTACAGATAACATCTGTTCTCGTAATGACAGCGTCAGTGGACAACATTATTGAGACCCAATTCTAGGCCAGGAAAGTCGTTCTCCAAATAAAAATAATAATAATTGAAAACATTTTATTTTACTGTACAGAATTAAAACTTAAAAGATGTGAACCACAAATTACTCGAACTCAAAGTAGAAAATTCACTGAACATACTATTCATAATTCAAATTATGATCAGTTCACATTTCCCGGTTGTAGTACATCACTATAACGTCCCATTGAAGTTTATAACACTGGAAAGTGTTCAAGCAAAATCACTTCTTTCCGGTTAATTTGGAATCAAAGAAAATCTGAAATAGTTAACCTTCATTGAATAAAAAATCCATGTCGTAGATGTTTTTATTTTGTTTCATATTTTATTTTATTTGAGAAGTCAACAATTTGTGTGGTCTCCTAATAAAAACAAATTACGACCATTCATTTTGTCTGGCGTGTTCAGAATAGCGGTACCACCAGTGCGATGAGTAGGACAAGGATAAAAAAATTATTTCACACCTTTTTCCGCGGAACTTATTCCGCTCCACTTGGTAGGGGTGTCTCCATTTCCCATGAGGGTCAGCAGGTTTTTTTTTATTCTTGATAGGCTCGCGTTTGACCACTATCTCACCTGATGGAAAGCGATGATGTGGTCGAGGATCGCGCTTGCCTAAAAGAAATCTATTCACTCTTGACTTCAAGATCCCCAGGTTATAGTTATCAGGGAACACAGAGTCCGGCAGGGAATTCCACTCCTTAGCTGTACGCATAATGAATGTGTTCCCAAAACGTTTTGTGCGTATATCCACCTATACGCACAAAACGTTTTCTAACGTTTTCACAAAATGTCCACCACGTACCGGTAGCGCACCGCCTTATGTCTGAATTAAGAACACCACCTGCCTCTTATGGGAGTCCTATGTCCAGCAATTTTATTTATTTATTTATTTCATATAACAATTTTCATTGTGTTTGAATTTTGTCGTACATTAATTAATTCATAACATTCATAAATAATACATAGTAAATTTAAAACAGTAAATTAACACTAAGTAAATCAAGAGCCATAATTACTAACAAATAATCAATAAATAATAGTCAATATTCAATAAATAATAGTAATTCATAATTACAATCAATAAAAAAATCATTAGTCAAGTAACATGATTTATATGATGTCAAAAAATTGTAAATAGTCACACATGAAACGGACGCCTTATAAAGGACGCCTTTCGGCTCAAATGATGATAATGATGTGAAATCATCAAGTAACTTCTCTTGCCCTTCTACTCTTTCAGTCGCCCTTTGTGTTCCCAATTCGTGACCTTTGGCCCTTCTTAATGTACTCATAAATTAATTACCGGTAAAGTGCGAGTCGCGCTCGCGCACTTAAGGTTCCACACAAACTTACCTATGATGAAAACAGTTCAATTCCCGAATTAAGATAAGATAAGATATTCTTTGTTTGTTTAAACATTGTATACATACAGTAGCATGCAAGATTAAGATTTGTTGTTTGAGTCCAGTCATGTTTAGCCGTAAGTGTCGGCGTACAAATATTTAAAACATTGGACACTAAAAAAATAATAAATCTTCACACATAAACATACCTAGGATTTCACTTACTTTATAACTTAGAGACCATTTATTTCGAAGTTGTTTATATCTTATCATGTCAACATTCAAAATTAATTAAAAACAATATTTCACAATATCACACAAATACAAGAACAATGTCAAAGATACAAAATATATGTCAAAATTAGGAGATTTATGTCTAATTTACAAACTATATGTCAAAATTTACAATATTGATGTCAATATTAAGTTACAAAGATTTTTCTGAATCGCAAAAAAAATCGCAAATTTTTAGTTACGTCACAAAAAAAAACTTTTTTTTACAAATTTGCAGTTTTCAGATTTTTTTCTAAACTTGTGCTATGAGACCTGGCTTCATGCCAAATATCAGGATTCTAGGTCAACGGAAAGTACCTTATGAATTTCGATTCCCTTGACAGTATCGAAATATACGTTTTTTGCGACATAAACGGCCGTGTCTTTTTTTTCATTAATTCAGAAGTTTGATTTTTTCACAACCTCAAGGGGCGGTCCCTTGAAGTTGTGAAAAAATCAAACTTCTGACCTGAGTACTTCAAGACCTGAGTACCTATATGGTTTTAATTTGTCTCGGCAACTCGATACTAAACTCCACGCGTTGCCGAGACAAAGTGTCTTGACAAACAGACGGACAACAAAGTGATCCTATAAGGGTTAAAGAAAATATAATTAGGTATAGGTAGAAACCTTGCATATTTAATCGAGATTCTGAATGACGAAAATTTTTGTCCAAAAACTTTTAAGATTTTTAAATAACTCACATATCAGGAAACAAGTTTTGTGAAATATTCGAGTGAGTGAAGGAAGTGCCAACAGAGCGCTCAAGCGTTATCCCTCTTTATTCGCGTTGCCTCTTTATCAAACATTGCGTTTTTGGAGGTATGTGGAACGAGTAAAGTCCCACAAACCTCCGTTGAAAAGGGAGGATCCTCCGGACCAGACGGGTGTTGTCTGGTGGGCAACTGCGCGATAGATGATTTCGGGCTGTTCTAATTATGTTCTAATCGCGCGGAGAACTTTGATTGCGCGATGCAGGATTAGTTCTTATATGACGCCATAGATGTCGCTACACGTTTTTATTGCATTTGATGACACAACGAGCTTTTAACCCATGTTCACATTGACGATAGACGGATCTAGAAGGGCCCTTTTAAATTAAAAAAACAGAAAACCCAAAAAGAAAAATCTTGAAAGTTCTTTGCAATGCTTCTTTATCTTCCTTGTCATTTGAGTATCTTGAAATGTATACCCTATTCATCTGCGCTTGAGACGAATTGTAAACAAAAAAAAATTTCGGTATCTTCAATCAAAGCAATCAAATTTAAGTTATCAACAAGTTGATCGACAGTGAAAAAGATGGACTTAAGACGATTAGACGGATTTTAACCCTCCAGACAAAACGTCACATTTCAATGTAAAATGTTTTCAGTATCTGGGTCCTTATTTTAGCAGTATTGTATATGGTTTGTTTATCTTTTGTCTCACGACTCCCTGAATAGGTTATAGTTATTTTATTCAAAGTACACTCGCAGGATTTCAGTTCTAAGTTAAAACAGTTTTCGGAAACTAAATCCATATTACATCTCAGCTAAAGCTCTTTGTAAAGGAGTTCGTCCGTGGGAGTACATAGTTCCACATCTATATCTGCTATCAAGCAGCTTTGATGTATTCCGAATTGTAGAGAAAGGGTGTTTTAATATCGTGTGGATTTCATCACGCATGGGGGTTTGCCACGCATGCAGAAAATTTCAAAATGCAAACAAACGCATCCCACGTGCGTATTCCCAGTAGTGAGGCCTTAGTAAGGCGGTTGAACAATACAATATCTGACTGATATATGGTACACACTTAGACCCTGATCTACTCGTCGAGATGATGCTTCAATGTCTTAAGCACCGATGCCGAGTTGCTAGCCTGTCGGTTTTCTACCAGTGCTTGCAACCAGCATTTAGGGAAGTGCACATCGGAATTACATAATTAGTGTCCACTAAGCCTATTCCAACAAGCCTGTTCTCAAAAAGGTGAAGGAAATAATCGTGAAGAAACCGACATGTCCTAGAATCAAAAAATCGAAAACATGTGATATTCACTAATCCGCATGCAAGACGTTCAGGACCGGTCATTATAGCGACACTTGGGGAGGCCTATGTCTTACAGTGGACGTCTTTCGGCTGAAGTGATAATGATGATGATAGCACCTTTTTGAGGCAATGACTTCTCGCGCTCTGGTTGGAGCGAGAGGGCGTGTCAAACTTTTACTGACTAAGACCAAACCTGTGTCCTTTAGTTGCCCTTTGCGTTCTAGAACTGCGGGTTTCCTTTTCAGAAATTCCAAAGCTGCCTAACGGCTTAAACTCTTCAGTGACACATTATTGAGGCGAAAATTGTTACGGGAGGTAACTCTTTCGAACAATCTCGCAGTCCTAGCAGACATCGGCCAGGAGGGCCCTATCCATTTGCTGGCATCTCTTTGAGTAGCGCGTAAAATACAACGCGACGTCGATTGCTTTAACCAGACTGCACCACTGCAATCCTGTGTTTGTGATGGCTAGGCACTGGCATATGGGCCGTCAAGCAATCCGCGATTACGGTCCATTCCCTCTCCTAGAGAGAGGAGGACTGAATCCCAGCAGTGGGAACATTAAAAAAGGCTGATTATGCTTATTTATGCTAAGTCTGTTCCATTATCAGAGCATCAGACGTACGGCGATCTGCCACCGGTACTTGGTGGATATCTCACCCATACGCACAAAACGTGTTGGGAACACATTCATTAAGTCAAGAGTGAATTGGTTTGCACGGGCAGGAGAGCGACCCTCACGCCGTAGCCGCCGGTATCCCGATCCCGATTTCTGGCCACCGTAAGCGCGGGCTTGCGGACGGCGAGCAACGAGTAGCCGTCCGAGCGTCCGGTAACTATCCGGATCGAGCCCAAGTCGTCGACGGCGTGATTGTTTCACGCGCGCCTCAAGGAGATGTCAGCAAACCGTACAGGCCCAGTAGTCGAAGCCTACTGGAGCCAAGGGTTTATTTCTGAAAGGAAAACTCGGCCCTGGGATGAAGGCAAAGAAGGAACAGGAGTGGGTTTTTTGTCAGTATAAGTCTGACACGCCCTCTCGTTCCGCCCAAGAACGGGGGATGTCATTGGATGATTTTCCCATCTACAAAGAAAACAGAGTAAATTGGTTACTTCTAGGTAAGCGTGTCCCATCGTCGACCACATCGTCGCTTACCATCAGGTGAGATAGCAGTCAAGTGCGAGCTTAATTAAAAAAAATCATGACCTTAAATTTTTCATAGGACACTTGTCTTTTTCATACGGGTTTTTCACACGCTGCCAGAAGATACTTTCCGATAATTATAAACAAATCAGCGGTACAAATGACAATCCGTGCATTGCAAATGACACGGATGACACGATACTCGGCAGGTGCTCTCGATATATTTTTAGTGGACGACTAAAAGTATTCATATTGACTCATGGGCAGAATTAGCAATAGTGGTTGGTAACCACCACACTTGGTTGAAGGGTAACCGCCCACTACACTGAGTTTACAAATTAACTTACAGGATTTACTATCTACTGTCTATATTTGCATCGTAAAATTCCTGATGTCTTCTTTTTCTTTCGTATTCTTGATTTTTAGGGTTTACGGAACCTTCAAAAGGAAAAAAACGGAACCCTTATAGGATCACTTTGTTGTCCGTCCGTCTGGCTGTCTGTCTGCCAGTCTGTCAAGACCTTTTTACTCGGGTACGCGTGGAGGTATCGAGTTGAAATTAAAACCATATACTCAAATCTTCGGTCCCTTGAAGCTGCGAAAAAATAAAACGGCCGTTTTTGTCGCAAAAAACGTATATTTCGACACTCTCAAGGAAATCAAAATTCATAGGGTACTTTCCATTGACCTAGAATCCTAAAATTAGGCATGAAGCAAGGTCTCATAGCACAAGTATAGGAGAAAATCTGAAAACTGAAAAGTCGTTGTTACGTTACAAAAAAAAACTATTATATAATTACTTCGGAAAAATCTTCGTAACTCAATTCGGGAATTGAACTGTTTTCATAGGTAAGTTTGTACGGAACCCTAAGTGCGCGAGTCCGACTCGCACTTGCCCTGTTTTTTTTGTTTCGTGTTTACCTATCGTTTGCGTACCTTGTGCTGCAAACAAAAAAACTTTCTTGCTTGCTTGCTTTCTTTCTTTCTCTCTTTCTTTCTTCCATTCATAGAAATACAGACAATTAGCACACCTTAAAGTAACTAAACGCGTAATTAGTCAAACTAAAACCTAGATAAACAAAAAATAATGTTCTAATGTAAGTTTTATGCAAGAGTACTATATGTATATACGCGAATAATTTATATTTGTAAAAATACATAACTATAACTACAGTAAAATAAAAAAAAACTTTATGTCTGTTATCATAATTTAAATTGTTATTTTGCTTTACATCTATATTGGTGCAAAGCAAAATAACAATTTAAATTATTCATTTACTGACCATACTTCACCGACGATTTGAAACAAATTGTTTGACTTTGACATCATTTTGAAATAGAATGTTTTAGTAAACAGTGGCGTTCTGTGTTGTTTTAACCTAAAATAGCATGATTGCTCAGATATGCAAGCGTAATATCCGGACAATCCCAGTGTTGTACGGTCGGGGCTGCTGGATCGTTCGAAAAATATACTGTGGACCCTTACACGTAGTCAGACGCCAGAAAGTCTGACCATCAGTTTATCCAAGGAATATCGGGTTGCCCAGTAACTGAGTTATGAAGGTCTGATAGGCAGTCAATCCAAGAAAAACACAGATATTCAGCCGCATCAACTTAGATCGGAAGCCGACCCTAAGCTAGTAGGGAAATGGCTAGGGATATGATGACCTAAGTGTTCTGTGTGTGTGAGCTTAGGGTCGTCGCACACGGACCACGTGGCACAGCCACGAACGCCGCCACGAGGAGCTAGAAGCGGCCACAAAGGAAGCTGAAGCGCGTGACAGCCACTTGAGGTCGGGAGAGTATCATAATGGACTCTGACGAGGAAGGTTTAAGGTAGAACTACACTGCGCACACGTATGCCACACTCGCTGATCTGGGCGCGTCGGTCTCCATACATTTTATTATGGAAACTAGACTTGTAGAGCTACACTAGATCCATGCCTCGCGTCAACATTCTACGTAAATATCAGGCGTGGTCCACGTGTGCATCGGTCTAATGTAGCTTTAAATTCGCGCGTGGCGTGTGACGTCGTTTAGTGGCCAGTGCGCGCCACAAGAAACGAGCAGCGGCGATTTGTAGCGTGTGGCGGTCACCGGCGGCAACCGTGTGCGGCGAATCCATATAAAATGTATGAGAACTATAGTAATATATTCCACAACTATCACACCACGCCGCGCCGTCTAGTCTCACACTAAGCAGAGCTTGTGTTATGAGTATTAGACAACTGATAAACATACTTATATATTTCTAAAAACATACATATTATAGATAAATTACGCCCAGACACAGAACAAATGGTCGTGCTCATCACACAAACATTTCTCTTGGGTGGGAATCGAACCCACGACCTCCGGCATAGCAGTCAGGGCCACCGACCACTAGACTAACAGGCCTGTCAATTATAGGAACTCAACTAACGTAAACTATTTGCCTGCTGCGGTCTTCCCGTCCAACTATAATTTAGATGCCTTTAAGGCTAGAGTGAATAGGCTCTTAATAAACTAGTGCGCCTCACCATTAACGATTGCATCACTGCTTAACATCAGGTGGGATCGCATCAAGCACTGGTTTAAAAGAAAAAAAAAACCGTAGGAAATATGGAAGTGGCGACATTTTGTGGTTGTGGCCGGTGGCCCATGTGCGGTGACCCTTTACACCCTTACATGTTTTAAACGAGTCATTCTATAGTGCGGGGCAACATTTTTAATAAAAGTATATAACACTCATCGAAAACTTCTCCCGACGTGTTGCGCTCACGGTACGAAGTTTTTCTCCTTATTACATATTATGTACCAAGTGTGATGTTACATCATAATACTTGAGAAGATGCGCGCTCTTAATAAATTCCCTGAATCACCGAGAGTAAGGCCGCGTTCCCACTTTCATCACGACAAAGTGGGAACGCGGCCTTACTCTCGGTGATTCAGGGAATTGTAGCTTTAAGTGTCGTGGCTTTTATAGGGTGACTGGTAATTAGTGTACGATACTTAAACACGTGATTGTGCTCATGATAACAAACAATTTTTACTATGGGAGCAAAGCCGAAATCGCAAAAAAATATCAGCTGTTGCTGTTGTTGTTGCATTAGACGTAAATGTACTGAACAGCTGTTTTTTTTTTCACGATGTGCCCTTCCCACTGCCACTTAAGATTGTCGATTCTTCGGGCTATGTCTGTAACCTTGGTTCTCCTGCGGATATATTCATTTCTGATCGATCACGCAAGGAAACTCCGAGCATAACCCTTTCCATAAGAAGAGAAATCATCAAATCACTTTTCCCACACTAGGGCTGAGCCAGAGGGCGTGTTTCACTGATTAAACCCCATTTTTATTCCATCAGTTGCCTTTTACGTTCCAGGGTTCACGGTAACTTTTTGAAATATTTCGGCACATCTGATAATTTGAAAAAGATCCTGGCAAAAAAACTTCTGCCTACAAAACGCAGCCTAACATCTCGTAATAAGAGAGATTGCCACATAACTTTGTCGTGAATAACTGACATGAGGAAGATACATCGTGCGAAGTGTCCCCATCACATTAAGTAAGGCTAAGTAAATCATTTTGCCAACACCATCCATTTATGGTGGCATTTTACCAAATATAGGACAAAATATTTGCTCTATTTTTCTTTATAAAGTTTACCGAGTAAAATGGATGCTTTAAACTGTATCTATTTTTTATTATTGGTCAGTTTGCGCTTGACGCTATCTCACCTGATGTAAGTGATGATGTGGTCGACGATGAGGCATGCTTACCTAGAAGTAACCTATTAACTCTTGACTTAAAGACAAGTTGTTGATCAGGAAACATAGACTCTGGCAAGAATTTCCACTCGAAATTATAACACAACTTAGTAAATCTCATTTACCGGCTTTGAGCAACAACTCTTAAGCTTTACTCTTGATCGGACTGTTACATAATAATTTAAAAAAAAAGCTTTACAAACAAATCACAATATAAACATTTGTCTAATAACGTTTCAGTTGACAAACGAATCATTTTATCTCATAAAACAACGTTTGGAACTTAAAGGTAAAGTTTTGTATATTTTAGTAGGCTACCCGGAACCGAGTGATTTTTTTTGTGTCATGACATTCAATGTTTGTCAACGCTACCGCTACTATACTCAACACTACTCCACTTAGTAAAAAGGCACAGAGAACATAAGATGCAAGATCGAGCGAACCGAGTTCAGGACTCGAGGCACCCCGACTCGGGCAGGTTAGGTTAATAGAAGTGAGCGAGCGAAGCGAGCGAACACAGACCCCGCCATCCCTTTCGTGGTTATTTTTATTAGATTTGATCATGTTGTGCCGCCAGAAAATAATGACTTAAGTAATTTTATGGACAAAAAAAAGTAGATAGTACTAATAGTAATTCTTAATTTGAAAACCGAAAATCATATATCGTAATGTTTAAAGGTCTTTATTTATTTAACCTTTCGAATACTGTAATTAGAGACATAATAGAAAGACAATGAGAGAGCGTTAAATACCTATTACAAATTTATTTCAAAAACACTTAACTAATTAAACCTATATATACACTAAAGGCTACTCCTAACTAAATTATGGCGTCATAAAACTGCTCCGTATCGCTCGTCCACCACATCGAAGTATGCCCAAAAGGCTGGCGGTATTGCCACGTTTTATGGCACCGGTTTCGTGCGGAAGAAACGCGGTGTCCTCCATACAATGGTTGTCACCATTGTGTGGACCGACTCAAAAATTAGTACATTTGGACACGGCTCGTATGGTTATGGAATGGGAAAGCACGCAAAGCCGTTCTTCGAATATTCTGTTACCCAGTAACTTAGTTGTGGAGGTCTGATCCATGTAAAAAGCGGGTATTTAACTCATCCGGTTAGACTCATCATTGTGTGGACCGCCCGGAGGGCACGGTGGAGCAGACGATGGAGGTGTGCCCCGCTTGGGCAGACCAACACCGTGTCCTCGTAGGGGTGATCGGCGGCGGCGATCTCTCGCGTCGGGCCTTGATACAGGCCATTTTCCGGAGCGAGGAGGAGCGGCAGGCGATCGTCTCCTTCTGCGAAAACTGCCGACGAGGTTGTTATATTTCCGCCGCTTGAGGTTCTCCGCAGCAAGAGTGTCGACGCAGGTAGCGTCCCACACCCAGGCTCTACCCATCTTCCACGGAAATAAAGATAAACCGTCCGGTCTCTTACCATCGTCGCGTGCCAGGCCATGGTTCCAAAACGGCCGGAACGCCGACGGTGACAAGGACTGGTTAAATAAATAAAAGAGAAACTTAATGTGATTACTGCCATTTCATATTCCTACATATTAAAAATCTTACATTGCAGGCATGCCCGATATATTTTGCTACATGCCACCACTAATACGCGTGGCACAGTTTCATCATCCCTGTACTAGGAGATCCTGTATCACACGAGCCAAATTCTTAATGTTTCTATCTTCTAAACTGCTCCTCTCTTCCAGATCAAGATGAGCGTCGTAGAGGGCGGGGGGCCAGAGGAGCCAGCCCTCACTGCGCCAGCCACCACTCCCACCACACCTCCCCCCACTGGGCTAGCACCTGATGGTACCGGACAACTCATACAGGTATGTTGATGATACAATTGAATAGCAATTTAGCGACAACTATGATAGCACATTAGAACTAAAATTTTTAATCCTGCATCGCGGTATTTAGAACATAAACAACAACCCGAAATCAACTAAAGGGCAGTGGCCCGGACCAGACATTCCTCTGGTCGGAGAATCCTCCCTTTTCAACAGAGGTATGTGGAACCTTTCCGCTTACCATTAAAAAATACTAAATATACTTAGATACGACCGCCTCCCCCACTTCTCCTTCCACTGGTCATCCATCCGATGGCGCCTGAAAACTCGTCCAGGCAAGAAAAAAAAAATTATATCAAAACCAGATTCAAAAGCATTATTTCAAACTAGTTGACAAGGCGAACTTTGTACCATAACAGTCAATGAATGTAGTATATCTTTCCATGTAGTCAACCGATTGCGATGAAACAAAGCCTAAGTAATATTCAAGTTACACACAATTTTAGTGTATAATAAAAGTTATCTATAAATACAAAAATATAAAAACTTTATTTTTGCACACAGGTAGGTATTAAGATGTTACAAAATATTTATAAGTGTCTCTGTGTTCTGCCACAGTTAAGGGGTGACCAGATCGTTGCAAACGAACGACGTCCCAACCAAGGTCACATTGCTAGTTTCAATCCGTGTAGACAGCAGTTGTAATCCATGACCTTCAACGCCCTTGGTTGGGAGTCGCGTTTTCCCAACCACCGAACGTGTTGGCGCGTGGTTTACATCCATGTAGCCACAACCAAAAACCAAACACATAAACCAAGGTGACATTGGTTTTTTTTTCGTTTGGTAAATCATCTTATGACAGCCCCCGCTCTTGAGCGGGGCGGGAGATAGTGTCAGACTTTTACTGACTAAAAACCCACTCCTGTTCCTTCGTTGCCTTGGTTGGAACGCTAGTTTGTAACTGTCTGGTCACCCTTTTAAGTGACATACAAATATCAATAAAATACTTATAATTACGTTCAATATTTGGTAACTATACTTACTGAACCATATTCAGTAGGTAAACACATTACTAATGAATACCTACTTATTATAATAAGTACTAAAATAATCCAGGAAATTTGGTACCTATTTCTTCATATTTATGAATATCTATTATTACAAATGTATTTGTACATTTTTTACACGAATACTGATAAATGCTTGCTCTGCATTTGACAGTATCCTTGTAGCTCAAACTTAGGACTACTAAGAAGCTCAACGACTTGAAGAAAAATACCAAAGAAAGGACATTTGGGTAGGCCGCATCAAATACTCAAAATTGCCAGACATCATACCCTCACCTATGTATCATCTTATATCTATACCTACATTGATCGCAAATAAATATATAACCTTATCTGAATCTGAATCATGTTAAAATGACAGAAAAGGAAAACTTATCCACATAGTCCCCACATTCACAACAATAAAATAAAATTTATAAAGATGTAACACTTTATAAAGTAGCTTATTGCAAGTCGTAAAATATATAAAAGAAATCATCATTATCATCTTCCGGCCCTTGTCCCGTTTTATTTGGGGTCTGCACAACACGTATTTTCTTCCATTCTGTACTGTTACTCGTCACGCTATCACTAACTCCCTTTTCTTTCTTACACAATCCATCCATCTTTTCTTTGGTCTCCCTCTCCCTCTCCATCCATCCACATGTAAATTCATATCTCTTTTAGCAACATGCGCTTCATCCCTCCTCTTCACATGACCATACCAAAATAAACGATATAAAAGAAATAAATATCAATGTCAAATGGTAAAATAAAATAAAGAACCTTCAAAGTTCTAAGTCAAATTGTAAAAAAACTTTAAAAAATCAACAGTCAAAATATAAAATTAAAATAATCACCAATGTCAAATTCGAGAAAAAATTATAATAAAAACGACAATTAGAAAAAAAAAATATAGAATAGAATAGAATAGAATAGAAATGCATTTATTCGGGACAGACACAGCACAACGGTTATAAACAAAAAGTAAAAAAAAAAAAAGAACAAAGTACAAAGTACGCCGAGCGTGCCCGCACCGAAAGGGTGACCACCTCAGCATTTGCTAGGTGTTAGACACCCAGCGCTGGTTTTCAGTTGGCACCCCGCAGTGACGCACGGACTAGGGTAAACATATATATATATAATACTTGTATGTAATTTATATTGATATTGTGTACCTACTGGAGTACAATTTTATTGAAACCAAATCAAATATTTATTTATGTATTTTACATAAATAAATATTTGATAAATAACAACACAATACTATAAAATGAAATTTGTACCACATTGGACAAATCGATAAAACTAAAATTACGTGGTACCCACAATACTCTAATAAAAACATCAGCCGACACGCGGCGCAATGATAGACGCCAAGACGCATAATCATCGACCACGCTGCACCTGCCGGGTATGGCCGGGTAGGGCAACAACATAATTAAAACACATACACATTACTACAATATTTTATTATAGTCAGTAGGTCAATCCCAAGCCGTCTTGTCCTCAAGGTACTCTTTTACAGTATAAATCCCAGGATGTAATAGCAGATGTTATCATAATTCAATTCCTAATAAACTATTGCGCTTCACCATCAACGATTGCATCACTGCTTACCATCAGGTGGGATCGCAGTCAAGCACTATTTTATATTATTTAAATATATATATATATATATATAGTAGCAGTCTACTAGCTCTTGGTGCGAGTAACACCAAGACTCGTCCGCCTTTGCTATAAAGTAATCAAAGTCAGAAGTGATTAAATTAGGAGTGATTAATTACTTTAATTTATTTAAGAAGAACAAGTGGCGTGCCAATCTTTCTGGCAAAAATCATTTGTTTCGAGACAGCTACCATCAACTGCACGAACGGCACCAACACGACGGCTACTGAAGATTACGATTTTCTTTTACCCCACCTGATGGTAAGCAGTGATGCAATCGTTGATGGTGAAGCGCACTAATTGTTTATTAAACCCCACGAACTCTTAATTTTTTTACAGCTGAGTCAGTTACGGAGGATACTCAATAACGTCTCTTTGCGAGCACATATTTATAATTGCTTATTTTTTGGTGGGGTCCCAGAGGATGATAAAATTACTTCGTTTGTTGTCCTCTGCATAACTTTAGTCGGGTTCTCGAGGCGTTAAGATCCTATTCACTCTAGCCTTGAAATAAATTCAAATCTTTAATTCTAACTAAATTATAATTGGACGGGAAGACCGGAGCAGGCAAATTGTTCCAGTCCCTCGATGTACGCGGTATAAATGACGAGGATAAGAGGAGGAGATTGTAATTTACTTCTACCAAATCATATTATAATGTTAATAGCTATCCATCATGGTTACCAGAGTGTGTTACATAATTCCGAAAAGTGTAATACCAAATAACACGTTCCCGTAAGTTTACTAATCCGAAACACTTAACAACGAATGCACGTTACCACGAAAAACTTAACGCTGTAACCATGCGATCTCGAATTACATGATTCAGAAAACTGTTATATCGAATAACACGTCCCCGTATGTTTACTAATAGGAAACTCTTCACAACGAATGCACGCTGCTACGAAAAACGTAACGCTACAGTCATGGAATCTCGAATAACCAAATCTCTAATTCTCAAATCTCTAAGAATCTTGAAAATGCAAAAACACGTTTTAGCTGAACCCACTAACGTTCTCATAAACTAGATTACCTTGCCAGCTACGCACCAACTGTGAGACCCACAGCCCGTAGCGACATTAGTTTAACTAATGCAGTTAGCCGCGTACACGGAGGATTGCATTAAACCCGCTCGTACTAAAATTGGAACTGATATACCCCTAGACTGACCTCTGCTATCGAACTCTATCGTTCATACAAAAATTCATGACTTTGGCTAATCAGAGCACTTCTTTTCATTATTGACATAATATTAGTAATTATAATATGATTATATAAGACGCATAAAAGTAGGTTTATATTGTGCACTGGATCCTACCCTCGAATATGTTCTCTCTCTATATAAAAGGTTTGCTGGGAGAAAACTCATTGCTGAGTTAAACTTGGCTTTGTATATGAACTGTCTGTATCACTGTGTACTTTGTTATTAATATGATTTTATTAAGAATTCAATCAATCAATCTACAAAGCCTCGAGCACAGGCGCAGGGTAGCCAGCCTATCGGTATTTTTGAGTATATCGGCAGTTGCATTTTGGAGAGTGTGCGCGGGAATTGCATGACTTGATTCCGCCATCTCCTTTCTACCATCGGACAACCCGACGTACGGCGAGTACCCTTCACGTTGTTGAAACACCAACGGTCCGAACTAAGCGATTTGCTTCGTCGTTTATACTGCGTACATCGAGAGACTGGAATAATTTGCCTGCTGCGGTCTTCCCATCCAACTCTAATTTAGGTGCCTTCAAGGCTGGAGTGAATAGGCTCTTAATAAACTAGTTCGCCTCACCATCAATGATTGCATCACTGCTTACCATCAGGTGGGATCGCGGTCAAGCACTGGTTTATACCGAATAAAAAAAAATTAAGAATTTGAGAGTAAACAGAATCTACATAACGCCAGCTCCTACGATTCTTGTTGTATGTGTGTTTCAACTGTTTTTAATACCGTTCCTCGTCAGCAGGTACCTGTGGCCCCCCGCAAGCCTCCGCGCAGAGGCATCAAGCTCCAACAAGAGAGGCCCAAGAGAGCGCTCTTCTGCCTCACCCTCAAGAACCCTGTGAGGAAATGTTTCATCGATATTGTGGAGTGGAAGTATCCTTTTTATCTATATATATAAAAGAGGAAACCGACTGACTGACATATCAACGCACAGCCGAAACTACTGGGACTAGGAACACGAAATTTTGCACAAGGCTTCCTTTTATGATGTAGGCAAGCAGGATTTTCCAAAATTCGCCCCCTAAAGGGATGAAACGGGGGTCCAAATTTTGTATGAAGAAACATATACTTTTACGCGGGCGAAGCCGCTGGAAGAAGCTAGTTTATAATATACTAGCTAACCCGGCGAACTTCGTACCGCCTAATAGTAAGGATAACGACATCTACTGGCATTAACAGAACAACTTAATTCATTTTCAAATGACATTTTAATTAGAGATGGCGTTGTATTCGGATATTTCTTTTCGTGTTTTTTTTTTCATTTTTTTTCACCGTTTAAACCTATTCATTTTTATATTATATAGATTTTGAAAAATATGTAAGATTATTACTGCCTGATCTGTAACCCGACTTTGTTGGGAACTTGACGAGTCTTGGGCCAAAAAATTCTTCAACCCACAGTGTGTCCGCGTGGATAAGAATTATGCCCAGTGTAAATTAATTTCATAAGATACCTACTTACGACACTCTACATACTGTTGTTGCGTAATTGAGATGATTTCCCGGGAATCTTTAATAATAATAAAAATAATAATAATTTCGCTTTCTGGATCAAGGGCTTGATCCAAAAAGCGGTACTCCTGGACACGGCTCGTATTGTTAGGAGGTTCCTTTCTCTGGAGCCCTAACCGCCGGTAGCTTAGACCCTGTTCCCGATACCGGTGGGACACTATTTTTTATATTTTTAAATGTTTTTATATTTATTTTTATTGAAATATTTAAAAATATAATTTATATAGTTATAATAATGAATAAACGAAATAATAATAATATCATTTATTTGCTTGAAGTATGGTGGTAGGTATAGGTCTTAAAATTCAATATTGTTTCTTCATATTCCGCCTCATATTCAGCATGCAAATTTTTTATGAATATCAATTATTTACATCCAAAACATTATATTTATAATATGCAATCTAATTGAAGAAAATTTAAGTCAAGAGTGAATAGGTTACTTCTAAAATTACACAAATGCAGGTAGAGTATGGAATGAAATATATTTCGTAATTTTGCGTCTACACATGCATGGATGATGGATGGATTGTGTGAAGAGTGATATGTAAAAAAAGGAAGTTAGTTACAGTATGACGAGTAACAGGGCAGAATGGAAGAAGAAAACGTGTTGCGCCGACCCCACATAACACGGGACAAGGGCAGAAAGATGATGATGAATTTTGCATCTACACTAATATTATAAAGAGGTAACGTTTTGTTTTTTTTTGTTTGTAGGAGCTAATATCCGAAAGTACCGGTCCGATTGCTACAATTTTTTCACTGATAGAAAGCTGCTTTACTCCTGAGCGACATAAGCTATATTTTATGTACGCGGGCAGAGCCGCGGGCAAAAGCTAGTGTTAAATATGTAGGTTGATTTGTTACCTGGATGATACATATTCCGCTACACTGTATTTATTCGTACTTTGTATACTTAGGAATATAATCTAAAAATTATACCACAAAAACTTTGCCGATGATCATAATATTGGAATATAAATAATTCGCATGATCGATTTATTTAAAATCGATATGGGTGAGGATGGACGGAAGACATTGGCTGCCTGCCAGACAACACTGACCGGGAAATATTGAGAATTACCTTCTAAAATATAACTACCGTTTTTACTGATACTAATACAACCGATATTATAACCCCGGATTTTATGTGTATACCAGTCATTATTCGGCAAACTTAATGACAGTGAGCAGGATCAACTCGATGATTGAATGGCCGATAGAGCCGAAATGTTCTGAAGTGGCGACCGAGTACCGAAAGGCCTCCTATTAGGTCGACCGATGACACGGTGAGATCCGTAGTACGCATATGGATGAGACCACCCGGAGGACACGGTGGAGGTATGCCACGCTTGGGAGAAACTCCAACAATTCCTCTTGCGCTCGGCCCTGGTTCTGGCCATGGTCCGGAGCGAGCGGGTATATTAGAAGCGGTTGCTTCCTTCTGCGAAGCAGTAATGCGAGTGAAGGAGAGTAGTCCACCTGTCCGGTGACGGACCAGGCCCTAATCGTCGGTGCGTAGAGTTCCACGCGCGCCTCAAAAAGATGTCAACAAAACTGAAAAGGCCGAAAAATACACGTCAGTAAGGGTGTTTTTAATACCGTGCGGATTTCATCACGCATGCAAATTGCTCCGCATGCGTGGCTGCTGCCCGATATCACGCCCCGCATCCCGCGTTCGTATTACAATAAATACTTGTTTGAAAAGGACATTTGCGGGGGCTACACGTGCGGAGCAATCCCGCATGCGTGATGAAATCCGTACGATATTAAAAACACCCTGAATGTATACAAAAGAAGTTGTTGTGACGCTTGTAAAAGGCCCATATCCAAAATCTTTCCACGTGGATAATGGACATCCGAGTTAAGGTTTATAAATACAACTATTTCTCTGATTCGAATGCCACGCCAGTAGATTTTATATTCCACTACAACAACTAAGTATGGACAATAAACTTGGCAATTTGTCGTCAAAGTGTCTAGTTGTAACAGTTTTAACGCAAGACTTTGCTGGATTTAGGAAATTGTAACAATGAGTGCTCTTGGCTCGTATTGTTTACTGCCCATCCTACTAGGGAATCTAGAACAAGGTAACAAATCACACGTATATTATAAAAGCGAAAGTTTTTATGTATGTATATTTATCTGTTGTCTGTAGCTTAAGAGAACTGATGCAAACTTTTAATACTACTTACTACTTGTAACCGCAAAGAGGAATGGAAAGAAAAAGAGCTCCACGGCTCCACCTCTACTACTTCACGTTAAATGGATGTGGAGGGTTAGTACAAGGGTACAACATGTCCTGAAATAGCACTTAATAAGGTTACTTACATAGCCCGAAGAATCACCAAACTTAAGTGGCAGTGGGCAGGGCACATTTTTTTTTTTCAGACAACGCCATCTAGTCCCAAGCTAAGCAGAGCTTGTGTTATGAGCACTAGACAACTGATACACATACTTATATATTTCTTAATACATACATATTATAGATAAATTATCACCTAGACACAGAATAAATGATAGTGCTTATCACACAAACATTTGTCCTGGTTTGGACGAACCCACGACCTCCGGCATAGCAGTCAGGGTCACTAACCACTAGACCAACAGGCCAGTCTAAATTTTTGTCATTGCCCGCAATACGTATGTTCGATGTGGGCCGAAAGGTTCTGGAGTGGTGACCGCGTACCGAAAGACCTATCTTTACTCACACGAAAGGAAATCCCAATTTCTATGAAAACTAATATCATAATCAGAAGAAGCAGAATGGTCTCATCATCATTTCGACTGAAAAACGTTCACTGTTGGACATAATTCTCCTGCAAACCACAATCAACGATTGCATCACTGCTTACTATCACTACTACATCCCCTAAACACAAAAATTATTCACCTGAGAGTATGAGCGCGAGAGCACGCATGCGTTTCAGAGTGAGTGAGACGATTTCATGCACTGACTGGATGTTTGGTCACTACAATTTGTCTGACCTGACTATAACTGCCTGAATATAACTTCTTTAATAGTTACCTTACTTAATAACATATTTAAAAATCAGACATGTAAAAATAAGTAAAGTTTATTTAGACTTTAGAATAATATTCTACTAAACATATATTAAAATCAGTCATAAAAAGTTATGTTAAGTAACTCGTTATTTTTAGTTCCCTTTCTCACCTGGTACCCGCTCAGGGACCCCAAGGGAATGCTCCACAAGTACACAGGTATTCAAAGCACATGAGACGCTACTGAGAACCTAAGGTTTCATCCATGTGAAAATAAGTTATGTCTGACAGATTTTAGCATAAAAACAATATTTTAAAACTTTGAAAGGCGAATCACTAGCCTAACACTTAACAACACTTCATTAGGCTATTTTCATTAATATTTCAGGGTAAGTACATTTTTGTGATTAATAAAAATATTCGAAAAAAAAAAGAAATGACTTCGCAAGCTCCTATGCTTCTCGCATCCAGCAGATTCCTAGGCTCTCAACATAGCATCAGTCTACCTTGTAGGTTTTTTTTTAGGTGACATCTCGCGCTCCTGGGCGGAGCGAGACGGTGTGTCAGGCTTTTACTAACAAAAAACTCACTCCTGTTCCTTCTTTGTCCTCGTCCCAGGACCCCAGGTTTCACTTTCACACTGCCCGTGACCCTGCTGGGCCCCTACGGTTTGCTGACATCTCCTTGAAGCGCGTGTGGAACAATACGCGCCGTCGACGACTTGGGCTCGGTCCGGACGGTTATCAGAAGGTCGGACGACGAGCTATCCATTGCTAGCCGTCCGCAAGCCCGCGCCTGCGGTGGCCGGAAAACGGGATCAGGATCCCGGCGGCTGGAGTGTGAGGGCCGCTCCCTCGCTCGTGCACGTGCGGCCTCCTTCTTTGCTAGCATTACTGCTTCGCAGAAGGAGGCGACCGCCTGCCACTCCTCCTCGCTTCGGACCATTGCCTGTACCAAGGCCCTGCGCGAGAGATCGTTGCCGCCGATCGCCCCCAATCAGTCTACCAAAGACTACCAGTCTACCCTGTAGGTGGCCCTGATGGTGGTTGGTAGATAATAGTATTTTCCAAATAAACCTCCTGCATAGCTAAAAGACGCACTTTACTTTGACCAAGCGTGAGCCTACAAACTCAACCAGGTGTTCAGTCTTCCTACAAAAATAATAGAAAAGTAAATTATACGGTCCATCACCAAAATGCAAATCAAAAGATTAAAACAAAGATAAATTATATGAAAATATACACTGGCGCATAATTTTGTCACTAAAATGTAAAGTTGAGCGGAAATCGTTTGCAATAAACTCACGCAATGAATCGACGAACAGACAGTTTCAACCACTAGTTGAAGATTATATGATCGTATTATTGAGCTTTAAATTTTGAATGCTTTGGGAGTGAGGAAGTTTTCTAATTGCTGGAATTGAGTGTGTGTGTGTGTGTGTGAGGAGTGGCAGGTGGTCGCATCCTTCTGCGAAGCAATAATGCTAGCAAAGGAGGCGGCCGCACCCGTGAGGCAATGTCCCACGCCCCAACCGCCGCCGGGATTCCGATCCCGATTTCCAGCCACCGTAGGCGCGGGCTTGCAGACGGCGAACAATGGGTAGCCGTCCGACCGTCCGGTAACCGTCCGGACCGAGCCCAAGCCGTCGATGGTGCGTAGTGTTCCACGCGTGCCTCAAGGAGAAGTCAGCAACCGTGGGGTCCCAGCGGGGTCGAAGCCTACTGGGGCCATGGGTGATGCGAAAGAGATCCCCGGGGCCCTGGAACAATGGCAAAGAAGGAACAAGAGTGGGTTTTTAGTCAGTAAAAGTCTGACACGCCCTCCCGCACGGCCCAAGGGCGTGTATGTCATTAGATGATTTTTCCACATAAAAAAAGTAAGCAGTGAAAATCGACGATAAATTCTATACATCTTAACAATGTATACAAAACTTTCGCTGTTTTTAAAGCTTTGGCAACTATAGTATGTAACTAGAATAATGCATAGGTACCTATAGACACACGACACCCCAATTAAAACATTAAGTTACAATTATAAAATTTTAGAAACCAGGACATAATTTCCACATACTGGACCCGCGTGGTACTCCATTTTACAAAAACTGGGCAAGTGTGAGCCGGACTCGCACCCTGAGGGTTCCATACAAACTTACCTATGAAAATAGTTCTATTCCCAAATTCAGTTGCGAAGATTTTTCCGAATCGCAAAAAAAGTTTTTTTTTGTGACGTAACTACCAGTTTACCGCTTTCAGATTTATTCTATACTTGTGCTATAAGACCTTGCTTCATGCCAAATTTCAGGATTCTAGGTCAACGGGAAGTACCTACCCTATGAATTTTGATTATGAAATACACGTAAATGCACATAAGTAGTGGTTTTTAGGGTTCCATACCTCAAAAGGAAAAAACGGAACCCTTTTTTTTGCGCACTGAGTGCGCGAGTCTGACTCGCACTTGTCCAGTTTTTTTAATTACTTATCCTAAATTTAATCAAATAATGCGTATCGGTATTAGTATCTACGCACGCAAATACAAATACTTTAATGAAGCAATCATGATTGATAAAATAATTACCTATTTTGATAAAATAGGTAATTTTTTAACCTAAATTTTAGGATAAAAATTTCTACTTCAAATATAGCTAAACTTGTTTCAGTAGCTGATTCTGAACATACAACTATAGAACATGCATTTATTATAGTAAATGTTGTATATATATTCCAAACAGTTAATATGTTTGCCAACTAATACATTCAATCTATCGATCTTCCATCAAATCTATTAAGTATATGTTTGACTGTCAACATATTTAGAATGATGAGGGGCTCGCTTTATTACTATATCTTTCCCTTATTTTTCCTCGCCACGATGTCGACGCATTTCATTCGCTCCACTTAATTTCTTCGTGTTGTAAGGGCCCTTCATCACTGTTCTCAGTGAAGGGAATCCTCAAGCCAGCTTTACCAATGCAACACAAAATCTTTTTGGTTTATTTTTATTAGGAGGAGTAATATTTTTATTCAAATTTGCATTTAGCATGGGACTTTTAGTAAAATGTATGCTGCAGTAACGACTGGATATATAGCTATAGTATTGTTAAGTGATTCAATGATCTATTGGCCAAACTATAGATTCATATAGGTGGTAACAATTTCAAATAGTTTCACTGTTGTTTTACTTTTTTGAGTCCTGCAAATATTTACGTTACATGTATGGTAGATACAATTAAATATATAGTCACATTATAGAATAACACAGAATAAAATTATAGTATCACAAACGTTTGAGATTTAGAAATTCATCAATTGAACAAAAACATCTGTCACATAGCCAATTATAAAACCGATTATTGACCTTGTCCTCAGACGATGGATCATTACGTGACCCTTCTAACCTTTACCCATCTTCAATTCCTTTATTTGAAAAAGATAATACATTATAAATATTAAAACCTATTTCAGAAGAAATTTCTTGACCTACAAAATTAGACATTAAAAGAAATGTAGGTAACAGTGTGTAAAACAAAAGAGAAGAAGAGTAAGTATATGAAATCTTAAACTAAAGTATCAAACAACTAAAATTTAAATAATAATAAATACTTCGATATATAATTGACGGCCGACAGGACAGAATGAAAGACAAAAATGCGTTGCGCCGACCCCAAGTAACAAAAAACAGAGGCAGGAAGATGATGATAACTTGGATATATAAACCTCCAACTATAAATATATACGTAATCAAACAAAGTCCCCCATCGCGTCTCTCTATCTGTATGAATGCGATAGACTTAAAACTACTAAATGGATTTTCATACTGTAGTGACATCTATGGCGTCACAAAACAACTAATCCTACATCGCGCGATTGGAACGTATAGGTAGAACAGCCCGAAATCATCTATTGGGCAGCTGCCCGCCATTTTCTCCAATGAACAGAATGATTCTTGAGGAAGGTATAAGTGTGTAATAAATGCATTTTATATTAAAGAAAAACCTAAAATTTAAAAGATTTGTAACATAAATGTGAAGAACTGGGACGGGTCGCTCGCTAGCTTATGTTATTTAATATACAAAGATTCGAAGCATTTTATTACAAATAAACCATTTACAGGCACTTTTGAAATGTCAAGAAGTCAGTCAGTCAGAAAACATGATGCTAATTGCACATTCCAAAGCGTAGGTTCTATGGAGATGAATGTGCAAGAAACTCCATGGACACTCTTTTCAATCACGTTTTGTTTTTTTTTAATTAATAATAGGCTCACGTTTGACCACCATCTCACCTGATGGTAAGCGATGTTGTGGTCGATGGAGCACGCTTGTCTAGAAGTAGCCTATTTGTAATTACAAATATCTCTGTTACATGTTTTTTGTCGTTATCATGTGAGAACAATGTAAATAAAGTAAAATTAAAAACTAAATATAGATATTAAAATAACAACTGGCAGCTAAGAGATGACCAGTCTCAACTGACATGTATAATATCACAGTTGAGAGGAAAGTTGCTGTTTTACATTATTGATTTGTTAGTGTGCCTTCCCCGTCTCGTCTTTTAAAGCCAGCAATTAATTGAATACGTTCCCAGGTGTTTTAACTGGCGTAGCGTGAATTTAAACTCGTGTCTGATAATACTCCGATGATTTTATAAGAAAAAAAAAAGATCAACAAAAAAAAGAAAAAAAAGTGAATCAAAGACATTCCTAATCAGAAAATAGACATCAATATAACCCCCACACAAAACAAAAATACAGCGAATGTTTGCTATTATTTTTATTATTTTGTACGGAAGCAAGACGTACACTACTAACGCGAGTAATAAACTATTTTTGAACTATGACTTCCTAGAGCGTAATGTGCAAATATACCATATGGTTATCATGGTGCTCTTGATCAGGCAATACTCTACGTGCTGCTGCAGAATGTTGAAAGGAGTTAACGTGACCCTGGAACGAGTGATTTTATTCAATAGCATAGTATAGCATAGTCGGCCTTACAACGTTCCCACTGTTGGGACTCAGGCCTCCTCTCTAGGAGAGGGAATGGGCCGTAATCCACCACGCGGGCCCAGTGCGGGTTGGTGGATGTCACATGTCTTTTGGTTCTAGGACATGCCGGTTTCCTCACGATGTTTTCCTTCACCGTTTTGAGAGCAGTGGTGATGAAATAAATTACACAAAGTAATGCGCCTGGCTGGGTTTGAACCCGCAACCTACAACTTGTAAGTCGGGGCCATTACCACTCGGCCACCACTGTTCTTTTATTCAATAATACACTTTAAATAAAGGCATAAATATAGCATACTTTTTGAGAGTCAGTATTAACAAAATTTCTTGTGAACCAGGCAACCTGGAACAACTCGTGTGCAAAATTAATTAAATTATTTTTTCATTATTATATTTTGGCATATATATGTATATTATTATTACAAATAACTTATCTGTTTTTTGTTTATTGTGCAAACCTACCACAGTGATATCTTTTTTAACCTAAAGGTTGACTGGTAAAGAATGCCTTGTTGCATTAAGTACTGTACATGAAGTTTAAATAAATAAAATTTAAGTCGTACGAGCGTCAAGAAGTAACAAATGATTATATCTGACTTGTACTGTCTCACTGCTGGGCAAAAGCCGTCCTGCATTCCTTCTATTGTTCCCGATTTAGTGTCACTTCTTGCCAATTCCTAAGGAAGATTTCTAATTTCTTTTTTTTCTTTCATCATCGCCATCTCTTTCGTGGGGATCTCAGGACACCAAAGTAGTTTTTTTTAATGGTATAAGCTAGAGCTTGACTGCGATCCCACCTGATGGCAAGCAGTGATGCAATCGTTGATGGTGACCTTTTTTTTTTAGGTGGGAAAATCATCTAATGACAAATCCCGCTCTTGGGCGGAGCGAAAGATAGTGTCAGACTTTTACTGACAAAAAACCCACTCCTGTTCCCTCTCTACTCTCATCCCGGGGCCCCGGGCTTCGCTTTCACACTACCCGTGGCCCCAGTAGGCTTTGACCCTGCTGGGCCCCAACGGTTTCGCTGACATCTCCTTGAGGCGAGCGTGGAACACTACGCGCCGTCGACAACTTGAGCTCGGTCCGGACGGTTACCGGATGATCGGACGGCGAGCCACCCATTGCTCGCCGTCCGCAAGCCCGCGCCTACGGTGGCCGGAAATCGGGATCGGAATCCCGCTGGCGGTTAGGGCGTGAGGACCGTTGCCTCACGCGATCGGCCGCCTCCTTTGCTAGCATTACTGCTTCGCAGAAGGAGGCGACCGCCTGCCACTCCTCCTCACTTCGGACCATGGCTTGTACCAATGCCTGGCGCGAGAGACCACTGCCGCCGATCGCCCCCACGAAGACACGGCGTTGCTCTGCACCCACCGTGTGCTCCACCGTGTCCTCCGGGCGTTCCACACAGTGGCACCGGGCGTGTCTTCCGCACGAATTCGGTGCATGGTGACCTAAGTTATAATCGAACGGAAAGACCGCTGCAGGCAAATTGTTCTAGTCCTTCGGTGGACGCAGTATAAACGACGAGGCAAAACACTTAGGACCGTAGAGGTGTCAACAACGTAAGGGACACTCGCCGTGTGATGGGTTGTCCGATGGTAGAAAGGTGATGGCGGAATCAAATCATGTAATTCCTGCGCACATTAAATAAAACTTTAACTTAACATTAATAAAAGGTGCCGCAAAACCCAAACATTGAAACTAATATAAATAATGAGGCGCTATTACAAATCATTCCTACAGTGTTCATCTATGAGATGACTCTTATGTTAAATATGCTACTAACAGCAAGACTGTTGCTAAAAACGTTTAAAATAGGGTTAACATCTGTCCTAAAACTATTACAGCTGTGGGCCACAAAATCTAGTTGTTTCCGTACAACATACTCGATTGCCGGCAAAGGGAAAAAAATCTGGCACACATCCAAATAATGCCAGGAATGTATCAATGAGTGACAGAAAATACCACAACGTGCGTGTTACAAAATAGTGGGAAATAGAGCGACTTCGCGGTAGACTGCCAATGTCAAGGGTCTTGAGTTCAAATCCCATGCGAGTAATTTCTTATAATAGATTTTTGTGAATGGGCGACTCTAGCAACAAGTTTTTTTCTAGATCATTGAAATAGTTCAAGGTTAACGCGTTATTTTTATGATTATTTGAACACTATTCTGTTTTACTGATGGACTCCATTAAAGTAATGCGCTGCAATTATATTTATGGGCAATATGTGACCTCGTCTAACCGGCAATAACAGTTTGATCTTCGCCATACTGATTTATGCTTCAATAAATTTTTCAAATTTTCAAATTCAAATTCAAAGCATTTATTTTCAAATAAACCATTTACAGGCACTTTTGAAATGTCAAGAAGTCAGTCTGTCAGAAAAAAATGATGCTAATTGCACATTCCAAAGCGTAGATCTCTATGGAGAAGAATGTGCAAGAAACTCCATGGACACTCTTTTCAATCGTGTTTTGCAATTACAAATATCTCTGTTACATGTTTCTTGTCGCTATCATGTGAGAACAATGTCAATAAAGTAAAAATAAAAACTAAATATAGATATTAAAATAGCAACTGGCAGCTAAGAGATGACCAGTCTCAACTGACAGCGCCCGTTCACGGACCTGACGCGAATATTAGCACCACTCAGCTCAACCATTATAAAGGGAACCGAATGATCCAACACACGCGCCACCATCAGTGAGACATTTGAGTGAGCATGACAAACTCTCAACTGCCATGCTCATTTATGTCAAACAAGTCCAATAAAAACCATAAAATAGCTCCATGGTACTCACATTTACAAACTTTGAAAACAAATGCTTCTACATTATACAATACTAAATACAATAATAATTAACAACAATAATATTTTACAGATTAAAAAAAAAAAAACATTAAAGAATAATAATAATAGTTTCAAAACTAATGACATAAATGACATAAATGAGCATGGCAGTTGAGAGTTTGTCATGCTCACTCAAATGTCTCACTGATGGTGGCGCGTGTGTTGGATCATTCGGTTCCCTTTATAATGGTTGAGCTGAGTGGTGCTAATATTCGCGTCAGGTCCGTGAACGGGCGCTGTCAGTTGAGACTGGTCATCTCTTAGCTGCCAGTTGCTATTTTAATATCTATATTTAGTTTTTATTTTTAATTTATTGACATTGTTCTCACATGATAGCGACAAGAAACATGTAACAGAGATATTTGTAATTGCAAAACACGATTGAAAAGAGTGTCCATGGAGTTTCTTGCACATTCTTCTCCATAGAGATCTACGCTTTGGAATGTGCAATTAGCATCATTTTTTTTCTGACAGACTGACTTCTTGACATTTCAAAAGTGCCTGTAAATGGTTTATTTGAAATAAATGCTTTGAATTTTGAATTTTTTGAATTTTAATCAATTTGTACACCCCGGTGGTAGTGGAGCTGGACCAGCATTGAGCCAAGCATTTTTATCTTGAATATAATCCTCCAACTTATAATATGCTTGCCTGCATAGTGTGCGTTTAATACAAGATTTAAATTTCGTTTCATTGAGTTCTAATATTTGTGGAGGTATTTTGTTATAACATTTCAAACAGTACCCCATGAAAGAAGAGGCCACTTTAGCCAGTCTGAAACCTGGTTGAACTAATTGGTCCCTATTTCTTGTAACATAATTATGTCTATCGCCTCTTTTGCTAAAAAGATGAAGATTTTTTCTAACGTACATGATGTTTTCATAGATATATTGACAAGGCACCGTCAATATGTTAATATCCTTAAACAGTTCCCTTAGAGAATCGCACCGTCGGAGATTGTAAATAGCTCTGATAGCTCTTTTCTGTAGAATAAAAATTGAGTCGATATCTGCAGCCCGTCCCCATAGTAGGATACCGTAAGACATGATACTATGAAAATAACTAAAATATACTAGTCTAGCGGTATCAACATCCGTAAATTGGCGGATTTTTCTAACAGCATATGCAGCTGAGCTAAGCCGTCCCGCAAGAGATGTTAAATGAGGACCCCATTGTAGCCTTGAGTCAAGCGTAATCCCTAAGAAAACCGTTTTATCTACAAATTCTAGTTTCTCATTGTTCAATATTATGTCACAATTACTACTCTTAACATTCGGTAAGGAAAATCTTATGCATTTCGTTTTTTTCCCATTTAAAACAAGATTATTAGCAGTGAACCACTTTTGGACCTGCAGTAGGGCGTTATTTTCGTCGTCAAGATTATTAGTCTTTCTATTTATCTTGAAAATCAAGGAAGTATCGTCGGCAAACAACACCATATTAAGTTTGTTTTGCAACAAATAGGGTAAATCATTAATGTAAACTAAAAATAAAAAAGGACCTAAAATTGAACCTTGGGGTACCCCCATTTTCACATTTAATCTAGACGAATTGACACCGTTTATCTGAACTAGTTGCTGTCTGTCATTCAAATAAGATTTTAATAAGCTTAACGCTGTTTTGCCTAGTCCGTAATGCTCCAGTTTCAGGAGTAATGTTTCATGAACCACACAATCAAACGCCTTAGACAGGTCGCAAAAGATGCCAATAGCATCTTGTGCCTCTTCCCACGCATTAAAAATGTGTTTTAGTAAGGAGACACCAGCGTCCGTTGTACAACGTCCTTTGGTAAAACCATACTGTTTATCGTGCAAGATGTTATTCGTGTTAAAATGATTAAGCATTTGATTTAACATTACCTTTTCAAATATCTTGCTAAAAACCGGCAACACGGAAACTGGCCTATTATTATTAGTGTCTTTACTATCCCCGGATTTAAAAAGTGGTATCACTTTACTGTATTTCATTAGATCTAGAAAGACTCCTTGATCTATACACAAATTAAATATTAAGGCTAAGTACGGCGCTATAGTCTCAATAATTGAGGTACAAACTTTGATAGACATACCCCATAGATCTTCAGTCAATTTAACCTTGATTTGTTTAAAAGCTTTTATTACTGTTATGGGGTTTATATGTTTAAAATTAAATTCAGTTGAGCAGGCTGCAACGTTCGCCTGTAATAAACCAAAAGCATGCGATGGCGCCGAATTTAGGGCTTCAGTAGTTTTAATTGGTATACTAGCAAAGAAATTAACAAATTCTTCTGCAACTAGTTTATTATCGCTAATAACACCATGACGAGTCTTCAATGTGTAATCATTGTTATGTAATTTGTTCCTGTTGGTTTCATTATTTATGATTTTCCAAACAGTTTTTATTTTATTATCTGCTGATTTAACTTTGTTGCTAATGTATAAGGCCTTAGCTGCCTTACAAGTGTTTTTAAACATTTTTGAATATGTAGCAACATAGTTATTAAAAGTTTCAGTGTTAATAATAGGCTTAAGACCATACAGCTCAAAAAGTCTTTCCCTACTTATTCTAATTCCTTTAGTTGCCCAGTCACTAAATCTAAACTTAGGGCAGATACTTTTTGTACTTTTCTCAAAAGTCTTATTAAACTCGGTTTGAACTATTGAAAAAAAATCATTATATAAAATATTACCATTGTCCACTGCAAGGTTCCAATCTCCTAACTTGCTAATTAAAGTGCTGTTAAATTTATTTAATTTACCGGATGTTATTGGTCTAGATTGTATCTGCACTTGTTGTATTGGTATGTTGGATTCAAAAGTTACCACTAGACCGCTATGATCAGAGGGCAGATAATTTACAATGGCCTTTTCTAAATATTTGCAGCAACAAAAAACATTATCGATACATGTAGCAGTAGTAGTTGTAGTTCGAGTTGGTTCTATAAACACATTTGATAAATTAAATGATTTGAAGAGATTTAATAATCTACTGCTATCTGAATAATTTTCTAAAATATTTACATTAAAGTCTCCACAGACTATTACTAGTTTGTTACCAGTTGCAAGTTTTGCCATAACATCTTCCATGACAGACTCAAAAATAGAGTAGTTTTGATAATTAGGGGGCCTGTAAACGCACACTATGATATGCCTATCCAGCTCAACACAAGACAGTTCAATACTATGTTCAACGGACAGTGCAACTATATATTTACGAGTTTTAAATTTAATACTATTCCTAATTAGGATCAGTGAACCCCCACGTAACATTGTTTTTCGGTTAAAAGAACTGCCCACAGTATAATTCTCAAAATTGATTAGCATTTCAAAGTCCTTTAACCAATGCTCAGTAAAACAAATGATGTCAAACATAGTTTTTTCTAAAAATAATTCAATTTCCAATTGTTTTGAAGAAAAACCCTGAATGTTTTGAAGAAACAAATTAAACGATTTTTGCTTAGCCCCTTTAGCGTTAATGCTAGAAGATACTTGACCTAAATTGCCAACAGTACCAACTATTGTCTCATTAGCTCGTTTAAAGTATTGGAACCAGCAAACATAACATTAGTACTATTACTAACGGTGGAACTAATGATTGAGGACTTCGACATACTAACTATGTCTGAGTGAATATTATAAGCTAATAGCTTTGCTATTTGACGTCTAAATATAATTGGTAGGTACACAGTATACCTAGTCGAGAAAAGTTTATCAACAAAATTGTTGATGTCAAAAAATAAAAACTTATCACTATGGTGACTTACTAAAAAATGCATATGCATATTTAGCATGTGAATGTACTTATTTTGCCTATATGACAAATGCTCAAAGTACGGAAAAGCACACAAGATAATCTTCCTACAATTTATCTTCAATAGTTCTGTGACACTATTAGTTATATCATCTTTATTCACATTTAAGCTATTACCCACAAATACAGATATAATATCTGCACACTTGCATGTATATGTATATATCTTTAATAACTGATCTATTTGAACTATCGTGATTGTAAGTAGGTACCGTGTTTGTCAAATTACTTGAATCGACAGTTCCAATACTGCTTTCGCTTAAGACAACTTTACTATTAAATTTTTTGTCTTCCTAATAAACTCAATTAGTAGCCTATTGATTATCAAAAGATTCTACAATAAGGGCTTTTCAAATTATGCTCACAACTCTTTGTCACCTCCTATATTACCAAAAAGCTCTTCTCAGCTGCCGACCATATGAAACCCCTTACAGTTGATTAACTTTGCGGTATTCTCATTACCTGCAGCTATTAATAAATTGTTATTGAACCAGATTCTATTATAGTATAATATTTGTATAAGCTTAAATATTGTTTAAATTTGCAACATATTTGCAAAAACTGAAAATAGAAAATAATTGTGGCACATTTGTTACGAGATTGTTCAACATTATAACATCGATGTAAATAAATCAATCCATCGAAAATGCTATTTAGATGAAACTTGGCACGGATCATATCTATCCTAAAATTGAACTAGTTTCCAAAGGAACAATGGTATTGATATGAAATTCAAGTGAATGAAGATTGCCTTCTGTTTTGGCTAAGAATATGCTTTTAATCTCAAATTGTAACAAGTCATCGAGAGTATATTGGTATGCATTCAAAGCAGAAGATACGGTTATTAGATTACTTTGCTTTGCGAGAATAATGTTTACTTTATTAATAAACAAATATGTATTAGTAACCATTAGCGTTTCTATTACATATCGGACGGGTATACTTTAAGCATTGGCATTGACATCGGAATTCAAAACAAGCGTTGCTTTTCTGTTTAGGTACTTACTCAAGCAAACATTTTTTTCGAATTTATGAGTATTACTGCTACTTTAAGTTTAATATCCAGCTACCATAGTACCTAAATCATGAAACAACTGACGAATTTTTGTAACAATAGGTAATATGAAGTATAACAATTTCTTAACTCGAGCACCAGACCGTTTGAATATATGATCCTGACCACTATCTTCGCCAACTGCATCGCCCTCGCCGTCTACACACCGTACCCCGCCAGTGACTCAAATTATACCAACTGGGTTCTTGTAAGTATCTTATTTTAATAGGTTGCAAAACAATTGCTAAGCTTAGTTAGTTGTTTTTGTGTTATTGATTTGCCTTAAATATATATATTGACTAATTTTAGTCTACATACATATTCCACGTCTGAATACGTATGAAATATTATTTCAACTACGCAAGTAAGGCTAGTCTAACTTAACGTAACTCTTCGTCTACAACCACCTTCAGCGTATTATCATTGTCTGTCTATGTACTTCTTATTTTACAATTTGGTGAAAAGATATCACTAGTTTTATTTGTTTTTCTTTCTCGAGGATAGCTATTAATATTCCATGCACCCTCTTGAACTCAAAGCATGAGATTCGTTTTTATTAAATTTTCTATTGGATACATTTTCAGAGCTAGATCTATTAAATTCCCTCAATTTCTCAAAACGTAGCGTGTTCTTATAAATCATTTCAAGAAAACCTTGATATATTCTCAATTTATTTATTTCAGGAAAAGATTGAGTATGTGTTCTTAGTAATATTTACGGGGGAGTGCATTATGAAGATTATCGCGTACGGGTTCATCATGCATCCTGGCTCTTATCTCAGGAACGGCTGGAATTTGCTGGATTTTACGATCGTCGTCATCGGGTGAGTGCATTTTGATATTAAGTTTGATAACTATTGTTTCATGACTGTTACATTTAGGTTTATCAGATTCATTATTATGTTCTTGAGAAACATCAGTAACGTATTATCACTGTATTGGATATTGGTTAAAACAACTACACTAGTATTACTCGCATTGGCAAATGCTACAATTGGGAAACTGATCATAGTGTCATCATCAGTCACTGTTGTTTTTACAAACATACAAAAATGCAAATTTGTTTTCTTTATAATGTTAGTATAGAAGACCAATTACGTAACGTCTAAACATATTTCATAATATTTCCAGAATGGTCAGCACAGTGTTATCAAGTATATTCAAGGACGCGTTTGATGTGAAAGCTCTGAGGGCGTTCAGGGTGCTCCGACCTCTGCGACTCGTCTCCGGCGTGCCTAGTGAGTTGTTATTAATACTTTTACAAGATCACCCTTTGACCAGGTGCTCTTTAATAATATTCAGGCAATTACCCTTTTGAAAATATGACGGAAGTTATAAGCGACTAGATACGTTTTGATAAAAATTGAACATATGTAGATGCCAGTTTTTATTTTTATTTCCCTGTGTGATGGATAGTAGGCATCTGAATTGTTAAATCATACAGTAAGGACTTATTCAGTTTTTAAGACTCACAACTAATAACGAAATAAAGATTTTCAAACATTTGCTGGATAAAAATAATATCTGCCAATGATGTATTAGGACAGAACAACAAAATACTTACCAAGTTGAACCATCCATGTCGTAAATGTTTCTGTTACTTCTTCCTTATTACGATAAAGCTGGTGAACTATTCTAGTCAACTCAACAGCTATTTTTAATCTGATTTTTCACTCCAGGTCTCCAGATTGTGTTAAACTCTATCCTAAAGGCGATGGTACCGCTCCTCCACATAGCGCTGCTTGTCATCTTCGTCATCATCATCTATGCCATCATTGGTTTGGAGCTGTTCTCCGGCAAGATGCATAAGAGCTGCTACAATAAGTATACAGGTTTGAACAATGATTTCCTTGTTTGTCTTTTGGTCTAGCTAAGGCTTTCAGTCGGTTTCACTTTTTTGGTATTTCGAGGCGAAACAAGTAACAGCGTTCTATTCCCAAATGATCCCTAAAAAATGTAAGTTCATTATATAATTACGACTATTACCTTAAGTTTACTATCAAGCTGTCGTGGTCTGTGACATTACACAATTTTAAAGCCAAATCGGATCTAGAGTGATAGTGGCCCAGTGATCACGGCTCCGACTTACTTGTCTTACGTCATGAATTCAAACCTAGACAGGCGCTTTACTAGATATTATAACTTATTTTATCATCCTTGCTCTCAAAATTAAAATCCACTGACATCCACCAACCTGCACTGAGCACGCCTGGTTGATTACGGCCTATTCCCTCTCATAGAAGGAATAGCATGAATCCCAACAATGGGTATTATATGGCTGATTATACTATTACGCTATACTTATTTTATACCAAGTTATAGATTGCATTTTATTTCGTTATACAATTTTGGAAGAAAGTTTTGACGGTCGTCTAAAATATTTTTGAATTGTTACGTAACCTACCAATGACATTTATTTTCCCCAGATGAGATTATGGATACTCCTCATCCATGTGACCTGGATAATGGCTTCAACTGCTCCATGATCGGTGAAGAGATGGAATGTCGGGAAGGCTGGATTGGCCCTAACTTTGGCATCACCAACTTTGACAACTTTGGCCTTTCTATGCTCACTGTATTCCAATGCATCACGCTTGAGGGCTGGACTGATGTTATGTACAACGTAAGTTTGTATTATAAATTTTACAATCTGTAAATATATTTATCCACAAAGTATTTTTTAACATAACTTGCCTCATCATCTTTGTTAAATATCAGATGAGGATGTGCACATATGGATTACCTATTGAATAATATTTTTTTTATGGATTTCAGATACAAGATGCAATGGGTAATAGTTGGGAATGGATCTACTTCGTGTCAATGGTCATCTTGGGTGCTTTCTTCGTCATGAACCTCATTCTCGGTGTGTTGTCCGGGTAAGTTTTAATCTTCTTTTTCTTTTTATACTTATTCAACTAGTTAAGGATTATTATTTATTTTCTTAAACTATTTGTACAGTATCGGTATATTAGCGGTCTTAATGCAACAAGGCATTCTCAACCAATTAGCCTTTGGCTTAAAACTCCGTCTACATCTTGCAGACTGTACATATTTGACTGCATCTTAATATTTTACTGTCCCAAATTATACAGCTAAAAATCGTTCTGAGTTATCAGAAACTGCACCAACCTTTGGAACGGTGTTGATTTTTTTCAACAACTACTTTTTCTTGTACAAAAAATAAATGTCAATAAAAAATACGTTCTAATTACAGAGAGTTCTCCAAAGAAAGAGAAAAGGCGAAAAACAGGGGTGACTTTCAGAAGCTACGAGAGAAACAGCAACTAGAAGAAGATCTGAAGGGCTACCTCGACTGGATCACACAAGCTGAGTACCTGGAACCGCTTGCTGATCAACACGAACACCATCCACCTGTAGATCAGACCAGGGATTATGGAATAGGTGAGATATAAATATATGTCTATTTTGTTTCAACTCAGACTTTTGAAATAGGACCAGCAAAATTCAGTTTGCTTTTGAATTTTTCAATAAGTCAAGTGAGTTTAAATTATCAGTAGATGAGGATACAAATAATATAATGTAAAAATAGTTTTTTTTTTGTAGTAATTGCAAAAACATATTATATTACTTTGCAATAAGTAATCGTAGATGTTGCTAAAGGAACATTGCTTCAATTAATCAAGAGCAATTCATTAGTAATATGACAATAATTAATGACCGATTCGTTGGCAATTAATTTAAGTCCTGTTGCTCGTAAAACTTACAATTAAAATTGACAGGCACTGTAGTTAAATGTTTTAGAATACATTTCAGGTCAGACACAGAACGAGCACGATTCTACAGATCATCTGGGAATAGAAAACAATGAACATCAGAAAGTATCCATTTGCAAAGTATGGAAGAAAGATTTTGATAAAGTAAGTCATGTAGATAAACATAGTGTTATTAATGCATAAATGAATACTCCAATATTTTATACTCTCCATCAAACAAAACTATTTTGCTATTTAGTAGGTCTTATTAAAATCATGACAAATACAAATGTAAAAATAAAGAAATCTAATATAATGTTACTAGAGAGAACTAATACACTTGGGTTAATAAATAACAACGTAAATAATTAATGAAGAACAAATAACGACATTATAATGTTAATTCAATAAGGATGACAACAAGAAATAAAAGAAATATACCTATAAAATTTCCCAACTTAAGCTTTTGATTTTTAAGCAATTGCAAGTTGTGTTAGAATTAAAGAAAAGATAAAGACGCAAATCTGATAATAACATGAATTGTTTGCAAGTTGTATCAAAACTAAAGACAAGAAAGATGCAAATCTAATAATAACATGTTTCAGGTAAACCGACGAATGAAGAGAGCGTGCCGGAAGGCAGTGAAGTCACAAACGTTCTACTGGTTGATCATAGTGCTAGTGTTTCTGAACACAGTCGTCCTAGCCAGTGAACACTATCAGTAAGTATACAAAACAATACAAGTAGTAGTCACACAATTGTTTGTCGCACTACCGTAGTGTCGAACTACTGTCACACAATCGTTTGTCGCACCAACGTGATGTCGAGCTTCAGTGTGTCTCACAAACATTCGAACTATGGTAAGTCGCAGTGCAGTTTGATCGCAACAAGCGTTAATCGCAGAATCATTTGTCAAACTCAAGTAATATACATAACTTCGCCCTTTTAACAACATCTATACATGACTTTGGAATCGATTCCCAAATTTTTTTTAACGTGGGAATTCGTCAAATGACCCAATCTAGAGTGGAGCAAGTTGGAGAGTTAGAGAGAGTGTGTTATTTTGTTAATCACCATTTCCAGTAGGGAATCATGAGTTAGAAGCATCTAAGTCTGGACCAATGCCCGATTGATGATTAT
The DNA here is from genome assembly GCA_961205895.1 of Mythimna pallens. NCBI lineage: Eukaryota > Metazoa > Arthropoda > Insecta > Lepidoptera > Noctuidae > Mythimna > Mythimna pallens. The sequence goes on along the minus strand of OY540850.1, from coordinate 14,726,303 downwards.
AATAGTCCAACTTCAATATTCTTAATCAAGTACTTTGAAGAGTATTGTATTTTTTTTTATATAGATAAGCTCGCGCTTGACTATTATCTCACCTGATGGTAAGTGATGATATGGCCGACGATGGAGCACACTTGCCTAGAAACAGCCCAGTCACTCTTAACTTAAAGACCTCTAGGTTATAGCTATTAGAAAACACAAACTTCAGCAGGTAATTCGATTCCTTAGCTGTACGTACAATTAATATGTTCCCAAAACGTTTAGTGCATAAGTGAGCTATGCTGTAGAAGAAAATTGCTAGTTTTTCTAAATTCCATTTTCTCATTTGCAGGCAACCAGAGTGGTTGGATCTCTTTCAAGAATATGGAAATGCGTTCTTCGTCGCTCTCTTCACCTTAGAAATGTTAGTCAAGATGTACAGCTTAGGTTTGCAAGTAAGTAATCTATGTTGCGAGCTCTATCTAACTGTTACTTGTTTCTTCTCACGATTTTATGTTCAAAACTCATAACGAAACTAGAAATAAATTAATGATGTAAGTAGCTGTAACTGCTTTTGAAGCTAGGTTATACCTAGCTGTGAAAACCATTAGAACTTACTTTTAGCACTCAGACGGTTGATGAAAGTCTTGTGAAGGAAAGAATTCATATTTCCCATGTTAAGTTACGGAAGATCCTATTGAACTTGGTTTAAAGGCTACTTAAAACTGCAATGCGTTGCGATACAACGTGCATCACAGAACTCGGCCGTGCGATTTCTTGTATTGCTGCGATGTGATTTCGTGCGGCAAAGCATCTGTTTAGGTAACCATTCAATTGGCAATACGTATCAATTCGCAGTTTCTTGCTATGTATTGTTCGATTGGGAGAGTTGAATCGCAGTTTCGTGTTTTGGCCCAAGACAAACTTGTCACGACTTAAGCCGTATTCATAAATTTGTTTCTAGCTTTCAAAATACATCACCAAATATTTTTATTTCAGGTTAAATTAAATTAATTGGTAAAATTTCACTAGTTTTTGAAACCTTAATTAGCTGCAGTAACTCTCTGAAAACTGAAAGCACCAGGGTAGTCCGCGTAATTCAGTATCAAGTTGTACGTTGTCGTCTAGCCCTATTGCATGGCTAAGTATATCATAAAAAGTCATAAAGTAGGGTAAGACTAACTGACAGGGTTGTATTAATTATTGTAATTTCGTAAATAAATACATACATATCATGCCCGCCAATCAGATTTTAATAAACATACAACTTGATATTGAAATTTTAGAAAATTTGTATTTCGCTGTCTACCTTTGAGCTTCCCCCTTAAGACAAGACTTAAAAAAAAAAACATCTTTTTAATATCATTATTAAACATCGATATCAATCACGTTTGTGAAACTTCACCAAGATATTGAATTAGACAACGATGTCGATCAATGTCTGGGAAATTTCACCAAGAAATTTAATTTGGCCCAATATTATGTCTATCTGTTTTAACAAGACTAACATCACACACAACACCAACTAACCTGTGCTTAACACCTATGCTTTGGTTGCTGTTCTTCTTTCTGTAGACTTCTTATCTATCTTCTGCGTCCCGGTTAAGTTGCCTCCCAACATGTTTCAGGGTTACTTCGTTTCTCTGTTCAACCGTTTCGACTGCTTCGTCGTGATTGGGTCTATTAGCGAGATGGTGCTTACGAAGACTGAGGTGATGCCTCCGCTTGGCATCTCTGTGTTGCGCTGCGTGAGGCTGCTTAGGGTCTTCAAAGTTACCAAGTAAGTAATTATGACTATGTAAAGTCGAAAAAAGATATTTAGTATTTGTTTTATATTGTAATCACACAAAAGAACTTCGTAAGTTCGACGTGACTGTGGCTAAATTATGACAATAACAATTATTTCAGAAACAGGCTGGAATCAAATTATTGTACATAATATAATCACAATGTAAATAACACATAACATAAGTAACAGAATCTAAAACTAAAAATAAATTAATTAGCTGGACATATTACAAAAGCATACATCGATTATATCATGTTCTCTGTTAAATCCACGCTACCACCTCTCATAACTTCTTATTGATTTAAAATATTTTTAGGAATCTAATAAATTAATAACAGTAAAAGTAACGTTTTACTCAATGAGAGGCTAATAAAATATCCTTCCCAGATACTGGCGCTCACTCTCCAACCTAGTAGCATCACTCCTCAACTCGATCCAGTCGATAGCCTCCCTCTTGTTGCTGCTGTTCCTCTTCATCATGATCTTCGCGCTGCTGGGGATGCAGGTCTTCGGAGGCAAGTTCAACTACGATCCAGTGGAAGAAAAAGATCGACACAATTTTGATTGCTTCTGGCAGGCACTGTTGACGGTATTTCAGGTAAGAAAAAAAATTCTTTAATAAAAAATAACTTTGAAATACTATAAGTCCGTTAATTGCAACAGCAATATGAAGTGCAATAATAGTATGTCGCTCCACCATAAAGAACAGATATTTTAAGATATATAACTTAATATAATAAGTACATAGAAGTTTCTTCCGATGATCTCCTCACTTATTACTACCCAATCAATGGTGTTTAACAAAGAAAACTTTAACAAAATCAATACAATCAACATTCGAACTGTAGGTAAAAGCATAATGTCACTTTGCCGTCTTCTCCATCAAGTCCATGTTCAGTCAGTTCAGTTATCTTTAATACTTTGGCTTCTTCCAGATTCTAACCGGTGAAGATTGGAACGCGGTGATGTACGAAGGCATTAAAGCTTATGGAGGTGTGGGCACTCTTGGGATCCTTGCATGTATTTACTTCATCATACTCTTCATTTGCGGCAACTGTATCCTTTTGATAAATCTTAGGTATATGTGTAAAAATGTAAGTCTTGCAATTGAAGAAACCTCAAACAACATTCAAAATAACATTTCCTGAACTACCCGTTGTATAGACATCCTTCTGAACGTGTTCTTGGCCATCGCTGTAGATAACTTAGCCGATGCTGAATCATTAACAAACATAGAAAAGGACGAAGCGGTAAGTGATACAGTAAATTCAACTTTAATTCTTAAGACATATGAGCTTAATTTGAATGTAAATTATTCACAGGCTCCTGAAGAGAAAGAAGGTGGAAGTGTGGCAGCAGCTGAAGGTGTACACATAGACACTGATGATGAGTACATTCACGATGATGATGTGTATACTTCGGATAAGTAAGTATTTTATGAAATATATTTAACACTCTAAATATATTTAGCAGCTATGTCAGCACATAGCTGCTCTAAAGTACAGAAACTCTATAATGATATATTTATGTATTATTTTAGTTTTGTAAGTTCTAAAATATAATGTTACTTTTAGCTCTGAAAGAGAATACGAAGAGACAGGTTCAGAAGGAGAGCAACAAGAAGACATAGAAGGAGAATTAGATGAAACAATAGATGAAGAAAATGAAGCAATCGAAAGAGCAGAAGAAGAACAGGAGAGAGAAGACCAGGAGATGATGGAAGGTCATCAGAGGAATCATATAGGTACAATAATTTTAGGTATTGAGCCAGATCAAACACTGGCTATAATACTTTCGAACACACGTAAGAATTGGGTTGTGGCTAATATAATATATGGTTTTTCTTAATAGAGGACCTCTCTTAATAATGTAATGAAACGACTTGGACTACGTCCTATTTTTATTGTATGATGATAAATAGAATTTTATGCCACATTATAAGCCCACGGCATTTTCAAATGGAGACAACAAACCTAGTTTATGATGAATTAAGATGGATATATTTGTTAATTGAGATGTAGAATGTTCTCATTATTGTTTTATTAAGAAAATAATAATAATAATAATAAAAGTGTTCATTCTATAAAAAATATTACTACACAAGATGACAATTTTGGTAAAATAAACATAACAATAAGCTAACCAACCAAAACAGTGAACACAGAGTTGGAAGAAGAGCCACGGCTGAAACGTAAGCCAACGACCTCATCGGCGCGGCCGCGCCGTCTCTCCGAGGTCGATATATGCGACACTAAGAAACCTATACCTGATGCCACCTCCTTCTTCATATTTGCTAAGACCAACAGGTTAGGGGGGGAACGAAGATTAACAGAAACTTATTAGATGTTATTTTTTTACGTATTTTGTTTTTTAATTTTGTCTTTGATGGTAGGGTAAAATATTCGTGCTTGTGGCGCTAAAAGGGCTTTTTTATTTATAATATGATTCAGTATATTTATCGTTATACCATTTGCCATTAAAGTGTGTGAATATAAACATGGAAACTTTTTTTGTTATTCATGATGGGTAGGAAATTAGATCACGTACTCATAATGTATATTTAATATTTTGCTGATAACGATTTCTACTTTTTATGTCTTGCGTCGTAAGCACGATTTTTATTATTTATTGTAGCAGCACAAATCAATTTCATCCAAGCTGTACCTATATAATAACAACACTATCAAAGACAAACCTGTTTTCCACTTTATGCCTTATGTCTTTCTCTTCTTTCAATTAATTAATTATTAAAAAAATATTATTATTTACCATTTCTACACATTTAGCTAATTTCCACACTTGTGTTTGCGTTTAATTAAGCATTACAATAATTACTTGATAATTTAGTTGAGATATTCTAGGTACAGGGATTTCGGCATGGTCAATAGCAATAGTGATACTATTGGTAATCTTAGGATTAAAATAAATTAGTTCTAGACGATAGTGTAGAAATATTCTGTCATTTTCCTTCACAAAGATGGCGGTCAATCTGAAGAAGAGGGAACACTGGTAACAGCCAGACCACGGCGTGTGTCAGAACTGAATATGCCAAATCAGACGCCGCCTATACCGAACGCTAGTAGTTTCTTCGTATTCTCACCGACGAACAGGTGAATGGTGATGACTTCGTCACCTGGTGGTACCCATGTCTCATTGTGTCGATTGGCGTTGTGTTGTCCTTGCAGTGATTGGCATTACATATCATCGACTGTGACTGTCCCAGTGTCTGTTGGAAACTGTATATCCTTGTTTTGTCCATTAACCTATTCTAGGGGATTCTTCCTTTAATCTACTGGTTTCTTTATTTATAATTTTGTAGTGATTCCTTTAGCCTTAGACTAAAAGCATTCTTCAGTTCATCCTGTTTCAATTTCATTTTTAATGTCACCAAAAGTGATAACTAAACTTTCTGGTGACTAAAAACTACTTTTCATTTTACGTTTTTAGAAATTTCATATCCCAAATTCTTAGTTCATACCATAGTACCGTTTCCAACATCATATTCTTCATTCATACGTCCTTGTGATGCACGAACATTATAACCTCCATTAAGTATGGAATAATCAAAATTAGATAAACATTCTGTTTCAGCAATGAGTATAGTGGGTACCGAAATCTGTGTTTCCCATTAGCAGTTAGGTTTGTTTGTTTAGTACGATAGGTTTCAAAGCATGACCTGAAATCCCTTAGAGATTCTTTATTGGTTTTTCTTTAAATTGGAAATCATATTTTGGCTTGTAGCGTTCACGGCTGAGCTGATTGCATGCTGTGTGTGTTCATGCATGGTTGTCATAGCCGTGAAAACTATACGCCATAATTTACGATTCAGTGAAAACCTTTTGTTATTTTAAATTGTTGCATGTACGCATGGTGTGTATCGTGTTATATTTATTTGCCCGATCTTAATGCATGTGCTTTTATCACTGATTTATGTAACATGTGTTTAGAATATCTGTGTATTTATTTCTGTGTATTCATATGATTTTATTTATAAAGTTTGGAACACACTTCAAAATTTCTCAAATCAATCTTTATCCAGTTTACTTGCTATTATGTCATGTTAAAATATTTGCTATTATGAGATCAATATTATAAGACAGCTTCATACATTTTTAAATCAAAGTAATCGTCAACAGAGTTCCTCTAACTCTTTGTTACTTTATTTTACCTATAATAAATAAATATTTTTTGGTGTGTTTCCTTCAACGTCATCATTGTCTTTCTGGACACAATCCTAACACAATCTTTCAATGCTAGGTTCCGGGTGTTCTGCTACAAGATGTCCTCATCGTCAACGTTTGGGAACATCATCCTTGTATGCATCATGCTGTCTTCCGCTATGTTGGCTGCTGAAGACCCACTTGATGCTGTACAGAATGGGTTTAGAAATTGGGTTAGTATGCTACTAATTGAATCATACTTCGTTAGAAGTGTAATTTGACATACTCTTCGTCTCTGCTATATTTTTTTTACATATTTTTATAATTCGTATCTTGGTTTTTGTTTCAGTTGCTAAGTCAATTCGACGTGTTCTTCACGGGCATCTTCACGCTGGAGCTGTTCCTGAAACTGATCACTTACGGGCTGATCTTCCACCAGGGTGCCTTCCTGCGTTCCGCCTTCAACGTGCTAGATATGCTCGTCGTTTGTGTTTCGCTAGTCTCTATGAGTTTTAAGTACGTAATGATTTGCTGTACTTTTATTAAAATTAATTTTAGATTACATAATGATTAATGATTAATTATTATCATCGATAATTATTCAGAATCAGAATCAGTATTTTACATATATTTTTATTAATTATGTATTGCACCCACTTTCAAGAACGCAAAGGTCAATTGAATGCGCACAGATGTTTTTTTTAGGGTTTTAGCCTTTAAAAGTAATTTCCCACTAAAAAAAATTAAGTCAGTCAAATAATAGATATTTAAACGTAACATCAAAAATATTTATAAGGCTACTGCTAACTTATTGTATTGGACAATAAATTACTATTATTGTTATTTTATCTTTACACAAAGGTTTTCACCTCCAGCTTTAGAGTGGTTCAAGAAATAAACATTACTTATAATACAAAACTTTGATGTTTGTCTTTCTGTTACAAGTGAATTCTCTGAGAATTATCGAGACCAAGTTTTTAGTATTATTTATTTAAACATAATTTAATCGTAATTACAGGTCGGGCAGTATATCGGTGGTGAAAATATTGCGAGTGTTTAGGGTGCTGAGGCCTTTAAGGGCCATCAACAGGGCCAAGGGCCTTAAGGTCAGTGTCAGAATCCTTTGATTTTCAAACAACTTATCATTTAATACAAAAGCCATTATGGTTTTTAAATCTTAGAATAATAGTGTCTCTATATAAATATGACTTACCTAACTTAAGAGTATATTTTTGACAAATATTAAAACAGTTTGTGGATGTAAAACTGTTTATCTAAATAAATTTTCAGGTCTAAAATATTTTTTACCTTATTTGCTTACATGGTTGATGATTGGTTTTGATTGTGATGTGTTATATGTTTTACTATGATCAAATATTTTTATCTGACATGAAAGTACATATATTTTTCCGTAATTATAGCACGTTGTACAATGCGTGATTGTTGCCATCAAAACAATCGGTAACATATTGTTGGTAACGTCGTTACTGCAATTTATGTTCGCTGTCATGGGAGTCCAAATGTTCAAGGTAGGGGGCTAATACTATATTCTGAAGAATACCACACCTTACTCCGTCACATGAAGCGTCTTGTGTGGCCACGAGTGAATACACATCCATTACAAATATATCACCGATATTCAATAGCTTGTCTATACACCTTTGGGTACAAATATTATATTATTTACACTCCTTTGCCTTCTTTTTTTTACTCATTTCTCATGATTATTTTATTCTTATTTTCCCATTTTTTGGCTCTAATGCCCTAGAATTATATATTTTTTTTAAAATATCACACGTAAAAACTATTTTATTATGTGTGATACACCTGTTTTTATAACTAAATTTTAAGGAAAATTACTTATGTCTGAACATGAGCAAAAGTACCTCAAAGCAGACCTAAGGTTTATTTATTACACAGGTGTATTTTATTTGAAGCTTCAACTAACACTTGTGCTAATTATTTTGTTGTTTCTGCTGAGCTTCCATACGATATATATTTGGAAAGCTTTATCATTTTACCCGTATATTTTAAAAAGTATATTTGCTGTGACACGCTTCGAAAATTTTTCCTGTGTTTATCAAAAATCATTGTTGGAGAAAAATTGGTATTACTACGGTGAAGAAAGACTTCGAAAGAACAAAATTAGCATGAAAACTCGTCAGTAGTAAAATAGTATTTATAATTTCAGTGTCGTCAATTAGTTCAAGCATGACATCATTAATACAACCCAAAGGTGTAGTAGTATTTGTGAAACCGATCATTTAGATGACTAATTTTACCTTTCTGTTAGAAGTTATAACCTACCCCCTACCTTGGCGTTTACTTGAAAAGTGGAGTTTCTAACCTTAGCAACTGTGGTCCCTAAGGCCCTTGTAAAATACCCCATGTGATTAAACATTGGTTTGCTTGTCCCCCTATGTTTCCGTGGCTGCGTGGTGGACTTTGTGGAATCCTCCCCCCCTTGGTAACGTATGCCCCGACAACTAACTCACTGAATCCGTTAACAGTATGTGGTGAAGTGTGTGATAGTAGCGATTAAGACTATAGGAAATATAATGCTAGTTACGTATTTATTGCAATTTATGTTTGCTGTGGTTGGTGTACAGTTGTTTAAGGTGAGCCTTGAAACATTTGTTGGTAGTTAAATTAAGATCTTCGAACCTAGGTTATTGTTAGAATAAATTAATTCTTCTATAATATAAATAGAATCACCGAAAAGAAACAAGCTATTATTAACACCTACTTTAACTAACGTGCTTTAAATTCTTTCTTGTTAAAGCAAAGCTTTATAATGACAAATAAATACACCACACAATGGAGTTCGTAACCAAGTTCGAAAATCTTTTGAAAAGCATGAAATTGCCTTAATTTTGTTCGGTTGTAACCTATTTATACCGCATGTCCTTGTTGAGACATAATCGTTCAAGCTTTTAGTTTAGGAAAGGTGTCATCATTAGATCGTGTTGTTTTCATTTAAATAATAATATTAACATAAATGTCTTGGTAATGTATAAATGCTTCTTTATAGGTTCTTATCATGAGAAATGGGTTTACTCAATTATTTAAATAGGGAAATAGTTATATCAATTTTATTATCAATATTGGCTGCAACACATTTAGATGTCGTAGCATGATACTAATCTAGTAGTAATTTGTAATTGTCATTGATTTAATCGCTGAGATTTTGTTTCAGGGCAAATTTTTTAGGTGTAATGATATTTCTAAAATGACAAAGGATGAATGTCAGTGAGTATCTTTGTCTACTCGTATATATCTCTAAATACTTTATTTATTTTGATCATAATTATGCTTGTACCAAAAATATAAAATTACAAAAACCAACTGCGATCAAGGATACTATCAAATATAAATGTATTTCAGGGGAACGTATTTGGTATTTGAGAATCGCAACTATTTGGTGAGGGACAGAGAATGGACGCGTTATGACTTCCATTTTGATAATGTAATGAAAGGAATGCTTACCCTCTTCACTGTGTCTACATTTGAAGGATGGCCAGGGTAAGTGTACCTCGATGATTTATTGGCTATAAACTTCTAGAGAGTCAAAATATGTCATTTATTATTCTGAAATATATATTAATACCTCAATTGTCTTTTTTAGGTTGTTGTACGTCTCTATAGATTCGAATGCTGAAGACCGGGGTCCCATAACTAACTTCCGTCCAATTGTTGCAGCCTACTATATTATTTATATTATTATAATTGCCTTCTTTATGGTAAGTATAAGTTCTTGTTATCACTATAATTATGACAATATCTAATATATGGTGAATATTCATTTTAATAATTATTTGTAGGTAAATATATTCGTCGGTTTCGTCATAGTGACCTTCCAAAACGAGGGAGAGCAAGAATATAAAAACTGTGAATTAGATAAGAATCAGAGAAACTGCATAGAGTTTGCGCTGAAAGCTAAACCTATTAGAAGGTAAGATATTATTTAAAGTAGCCAAGACAGACAAAAAAATTATAGGGTATAGAATAATAATGCCAGAAATTTAATAAGAAGGTCTGAGTACTATAATGAATATTTTGTTTCTAGCCTTATTAAAACCCTCACATTCTCATCTCAGGTACATCCCAAAACACAGGATCCAATACAAAGTATGGTGGTTTGTGACGTCACAACCGTTCGAGTATGCCATCTTCGTGCTAATCATGATAAACACTATCACCCTCGCCATGAAGTATCACAATCAGCCCCACGAGTACAGCAAAGCGTTGGATCTATTGAATATGCTGTTTACTGCAGTCTTCGCTTTAGAGTTTATTTTTAAACTTGCTGCTTTTCGATTTAAGGTGGGTTTCTCAATCATGCATTTAATATAGAATTTTGTGTTGTAGATTTTAGGACTTATCTTTTTAATTCACCTTTATCATCCATTCTATTCAGAATTACTTCGGCGATGCTTGGAACACCTTCGATTTCATCATCGTGCTTGGCAGTATCATCGACATCGTTGTCTCCCAAGTAAACGAACTCAAGAACCAGGTAACCGCACGGTGCACTAATAGAGATACACTTCCTAGATATACACTTTCACTTATGATATCTTGTTCTGGAATGACCAACTATTTATTTGATAATTTTATTTACGCAACTCTATTTTACGATGATCTTAATTTTTCATTTTAATATCTTTTAATTTTGCAATATTCTGTAGTATAATTAACAATTATTTATAGTTAGCAACTCAAATATTAACTATTTTTACTATACTAAACTTCGTACATGTATACAAAAATATAGAAATATATACATTGTTATGTATTGTAATTATACGTAAAAGTCACGCCAATAATCTTAGAATATATAAATATTTCAAAAAAAATTAAAACGTAGCAGCTCAGACAAATTTAGATTTCAGATACAATAGAACTTGTTTTTTATTTACTGTAAATATGCATTCAGTTTTTTGATCATTCCAAAACCCAGATAGCATAGTTACTGTCCCGAGCATGGACAATATTATCGATGTTGTAATAACAACAGAAGCTAATGCTCTCACACACGTTGTACCTGCTGGATCCGCCACTGAAGACGATCGTGTTGATTTCAGGGAAGTGGCATGCAAAGGACACATGTGGTTAAGGTAAGCAATGCTTTTACGCTAATTGTTTTAACTAAGATTTTGTAATCGTCATTCAATCCCAATCATGAATTGATGAATTTTCATAACGCTCGAGAATTTTGAGCCACAAAATAAAACTATACTTAACTAATTAATCAAAACTGATTAAATGACGTTTATAATCTGAATTAGAGTAGCGGTATTAAAAAAATTAAACATATTTAATCAAAATAAATAGCACACCAAATTAAAACCGCACTGATTTAATCTTAGATTACAAGAAAATAAAATAACAGCTTTTAATATTAAGTACAAAGCAATTAACAATTAAAATGGTGCTTTAGATATGTGCAAAAAAGCTATGGGACAGTAACGCTAAAGTAATCATTGGTATCAAACATACTTCTGGCGAAATCCAGGAGGCAAAACTCAGCACAAGCACACACAAGAAACAGTCAGCAATGAAGTAGAAGCTACATTTTATTTGCTTATACAACAGCAAATGGCTTAAACACTTCAGCATACAGCTACACACAGTAAAAGATTTTCACGCACCTAATGTTACATATTACAAGTTCCAGAAATCACTGCAGCTGAAACAGAAAATGTATTTTCTTCCTTGGATTTGTAGTCTGAAGGCTGCATCAAAATCAAACACAAGAAATTGATACTCATATTTCACAAACCCAATACAAAAAATGATAGTGAAATATAAAAAAAAAGAATTTCTTTTTAAATAAGTCCTAAGCAGTAATCATAAAACATCGAACATAACCACAAAATATAAACCCTGACTGATATCGAAACTAAATAATTACAGGAAAGTTCAATACCTTCAATAAATTTCTTCCGACTCTTCCGAGTGATGAGGCTGGTGAAGCTTCTCTCCAGAGGCGAAGGTATTAGGACGTTGCTGTGGACTTTCATCAAATCCTTTCAAGCACTGCCGTATGTCGCCCTGCTGATTCTGATGCTGTTCTTCATTTATGCTGTCGTTGGGATGCAGGTAGAGATCCTAAAACTTGCATTTAATAACTATAAATATATTTACTTCATAAATTGATACGTGCAATGCTTTGAAACGTTTTGTCTATATAGATGATATTATCATGAAGTGAATGTTATGGTTATAGGTTTTCGGGAAAATAGCAATAGACGATGACTCACCGATCACAAGGAACAACCACTTCCAAACCTTTCCACAAGCATTACTTGTATTATTTCGGTCTGCTACTGGTACGTATTATACTCATTCTTTATCTTCATTTTTGTCCACGAAATGTTCATCAAACTTGTAAGAAGCACGCTTTATTTATAGAATTTACTTAAAATTATTATTATGTTCAAGGTGAGGCATGGCAAGACATAATGATGGGAGTGTCTCCAGAGCCTGAAGTGAAGTGTGACAGGAACTACCATGAAGAAGGGGATGTGGAGGTAGAAGATAGTGGTGGCACATGTGGCAGTGTGCTAGCCTTTCCATACTTCATTAGTTTTTATGTGCTCTGTTCCTTTTTGGTAAGTCATGTTGTTTGACATTTTTTCTCTTTTTTTTTATCATCAAATAATTTCTCTCGCTCAAGGCGGTGCAAGAGGGCATGGCAGAGTTTTACTGACTAAAAGTTATTGTGTTCCATAGTTACCCTTTGCGGTACTGGGCCATGATTACACTTTTAAACCATCCCTCTGAAGTTCTTTTCTTTGGTATGCAATTGCGCACATATCAAAAATCAAGTTCTTTATCATGATGTACTATCTGTCTTTCAGATCATTAATTTGTTTGTGGCTGTCATTATGGATAATTTCGACTACTTAACTAGAGACTGGTCAATATTGGGACCACACCACTTAGATGAATTTATAAGGTAACTTAATGTTTATCACAATGCTGTATAACTTCAAGTCATCACCAATATCTAATATACTAATGATGACTGTCATAATGCTTTCAGATTATGGAGTGAATATGACCCTGATGCAAAGGGTAGAATAAAACATTTAGATGTAGTTACTTTATTAAGAAAAATTAGCCCACCTTTAGGTAAGTACAATTATGCATGTATTCTCGTCATCTGCTAATAAACATAAAAACTTTTCTTTTTTTGATACGACTATTTTACTATGCGGTTTTCACATGAAGTTTTATTTATCCAGGTTTCGGTAAGTTATGTCCGCACCGCGTGGCGTGTAAGCGCCTCGTTTCTATGAACATGCCGCTCAACTCCGACGGCACTGTTCTCTTTAACGCCACGCTGTTTGCCGTCGTCCGGACCTCGCTCAAAATCAAAACGGAAGGTAAATCTTATACCAATTATTTAGAAGTTAGTTCATCATTTTACTTTCCTATTTTATTTTATCGCATAATATCAGTTTCACTTTTATCAGCAAACATCTCAGTTTCTTTTACATATTTTTAAAAGCGTGGAGTGGTTGAAGAAAAATCTAATTAAAACGTTGAAATCAAACATACTAATTCTTATCCCACAGGTAACATAGATGATTGCAACACAGAACTGAGAGCAGTCATCAAAAAGATTTGGAAGAGAACCTCTCCGAAACTACTAGATCAGGTAGTGCCACCACCGGGCGATCCGAATGAAATCACCGTTGGCAAGTTCTACGCTACCTTCCTTATACAGGATTACTTTAGAAGGTCAGTCAATAGCTTAGACAAAGATTAGACTACAAGTTTATGACATTTTATATTTACGATTTGGATTTTATGATGCATGATGCTTAAAAAGTTCAGGGAAGTTTTCCAATAAAATTGAGGAAGACATGATAATATTTGAAATGATAATATTTGTCCATATAGAAGGCCTATTGAGCTATGAAATAGGATCATGCACCATAGAATATTAACTTAATAATTATAATTTAGTAATTTTTTTACTAATTGGTGACATTTAAAATCGGTTCTCTATCCAGGTTCAAAATGTTGAAGGCGCGTTGAAAATGTTTTAATTTAATTTCAAACACCGATGAATATAGAACCGATTTAACCGATGAAAAGTAGCTGTATATTCAAAATTTTCTTACAAAATTATTTGATTACATCCGTTTCACATCCTTAGTCTCCCGAATCTGGTACACAATTGGCGTTTAGAGTTTTAGGAGAAATTAAATGTAAAAATCAAAAACACGATGAATAACCAATCGTGTGTTAATTAAAAATAATAATATGAAAAAAAACATTAACCACGTTTGGCATTGGTTAGAAATTTTTCCTTTAATTTTATTTCGTGTTTTGATTTCATTTCGTTTCGTTTGATTTCGGTTAACACTGACAAATACATTTTTGTTTCATAGGAATCACGCGTGAGTAACAACAGATACGTATGTGTAGGAAAGAATGTTCCCTTTTTTAGTGTTTTTTATCATACAAATGCTGACATGACCCTTCGCGATATAGATCTAATAAACTATAGAGGTCAAAGCGTAACCCCTCAAGACAAGTTGGAATTTGATTCAAATATACTGTTTTACCCTGCATGTCCCTATGACGCTCCTACAACGTACCATAATCTTTGGTTAAGCTTTATACGAGCCGTTTTGTACACATTTACGAATTGATGCTATCCAAAAGCATGCAGATGTTTTCTACAATCCAACTACCATGTTTTTATTTTGTCCAATATTTTACGTTTCCCGATGTTATATGTTGTGTTTTTGTGATATTTATGTTATAAATATAATTTTAGTATTAGTCCATGAAATTAAAATATGATTATTCTTTGAAAGATTTTTCATCTTCGCGTTTAGAATTTCTTATCATAGGCTATAGCTATATATATCTCAACTTTTTCTCTTTTGGGATTATTTCGACTACAGATTTTTAAGAACATACTCGTAGTAAATAACATCATTGCCAACTTTTTATAATAGAACTTTTTCAATTCTTAGAAAAATCTTTTCGATATCACTTCAACGCTTAGCATAGTTGCACACTGCAAAGGAATAAATTATGTAAGTAAGTACTACAATATTTTCCTCGATACTACAAATGATTCTAAATTAATAATGTAAATCATAAGGTTCAAAAAGCGAAAGGAGCAGGAAATGAGGCAAAGCGATGAGCAGACGCATCAAATGACACTTCAGGCTGGGTTGAGAACATTACATGAAGCGGGTCCTGAACTGAAGAGAGCAATATCAGGGAACTTGGATGATATTTCTGCTGAATGTGATGTGCCTATGCATAGGGTACGTATTTTACTTACTTACGTCCTTATGCAAAAGCATTATAAAAAGATCATAAAAATATAAAATAATCAAAGCATAAATTTTGAAATGAGAAACTTTGATACACATGATAATTAAAAAAAAAAAATTTTAAAAAATGCTTTGATATTCATTTTGATTTATAAATACGTATTGTAACACTTTATTTCTTGTATCACAGAGAAACCACTCCTTATTTGGAGGTGTCTGGTCAAGCATACGAAGGCACGGACCAAACAGACATTTCCATAGACACCGAAAACATGGAGAACCACCAACAGGTAAAGATCACATTTCACCGCTTCATACTTAACTGCATCATTATTAATATCAGATTTAATTCATTACTAATATTCCACTGATCATTTTTCACACAATATTTTGCCAGAGAAGCATTGTGGTCGACACTGTCTATGTATGGATTTGATGGGTATTTGACGCTTGCACTAAAGTTGGGTTAGTATTAAATTGTGTAGAACTTCATAATTATAATTTGGAGTCAGTCGATGTCACACTGAGTAATAAAACAAACTCAAAAAACGAACAATCTCAGATGTTGCAGAGTAGACTTATGATCATTCATAATTACTATCAAATTAAAATTTAGTGCCTGCGTACATGGGGCATGCACAGACTGGTTTAGCACCTGACGAGCTGTTAAACGAATATGTGTAGTCACCATATTATTTAAAACTATACACAGATAGTAATTTGGCTACTTTCAAAGTGAATGAAAGTGGAATTAAAATGAATGAGTTTACCAGTGAAATGTCTTCTCTATGCAGATGAACAAATAAAACATTCATCGTCAGCGGAAGAACTTCTAACAAATCATGGTAAATATGCTGAATAAGGCATTGAAGATGAT
This sequence comes from Mythimna pallens, assembly GCA_961205895.1. Taxonomy (NCBI): domain Eukaryota; kingdom Metazoa; phylum Arthropoda; class Insecta; order Lepidoptera; family Noctuidae; genus Mythimna; species Mythimna pallens. The sequence goes on along the minus strand of OY540850.1, from coordinate 14,710,193 downwards.
TGGAATGAAACTAAGTGTAGGGACTATGAGAAAGACATTATGAATAAGTGAGATGAAAAACTGTTTTTGAGTTTAAAGAAAGAGAAAAGTGTACCTCATAAGTGTGGTCTAGGGTTCGATTCCCAAGCTGAGTAAGTTAATGTTTTTTTTTTTTAAACTTGTCAGCAGTGCAATTTAAATTATATTAGAAAAGTAAGCGTAACGAGTGTGAGTATAGTTTTATTTTAATAATAAATATTCAATTTGTTGTACAAGAAAAACTTAAGCGCAAAATTGTGTGAACAAAAGAACTGGGTACAATCATAGTGGTTGAAAAGGATCCCCTTACGAATATCATCATCATTATATCAACTCACAAATATTTACTGCTGACGAATGATAAAATTCACTAACAAATACTAACATAAAGTAGGAGAAGCAAAAGTGTATGTAAGATCATTGCACGTGGTGTTTTGTAGTTGCTGCCTTACTCCCTTAAGAAATAGGTTTGAAGATATTTGAAACCTTTTAGATGGTGGCGGCGGTATCGGAGCTCCTGGTGGTGTAGGAAATCATTTGAGTTCAATGATGCAAAGGGAATATGGAGTGGGACCTCTACCTCTTACACCTAATTTGTGAGTTACTTAAATTAATAATTGTGTTCCACTGATGACGTCAACAACATTGATACAGGAAGAAATATAAATATATAACATTAATTATTATTATGGGAAAAAGTACAATGTTCAAACCCTACTTTATTATTTTCAGAGCAAATGGACAGCCAAAGGAGCAAATACCACTAAGACCTCTAATATTCAATGGAGAATCAGAGAAAATATACCAAGTGCTCGAGTGAGTACAACATGATTACTTAACAACTAATGAATTCATTATATTCATTCATATCAATAAATCAGTTTAATATTCTAATACATATCAGTCTAAATAAGAAATGCTTATATTACAGAAGAACCACAAATGACCTAAAGAACACTATTTACCAAGGTAGTCAAACGTGTGGTTTTGTAGTTGATTTTCTAAAGTTAAAGTTTGCATCACCCCGCACTCTTGCTCAAATAACCTTTCTAACGCTTCCATCTTCTTTCACCGCTTCTGTGTGGATAACGGTACGTACTAACAGCAATCAAAAGTCAAACTACCCGGAGATGCTCGGGCAGATCGGTCTGGCCTTCGGCTGCGTCAACTATCTGTCGACACCGAGCGAGGGCTTGACCGCATCGAAGCCAACGGCGACGGTATCGAGGCAGAAAGTTCACCCGGAGGACTCAACGTCTTCAAGGGAGAAACTATCGATACCAAGGAAGGCATCAATGGAAGATAAGACGCCATCCCCGAATGCGAATACTTACGAGCAGATACAGCCGAAGATATCGCCGCTGCTAGCGAGCGAGTGTACGCCGACGACGGAGTCACGAACGATGACGTTGTACGGGTACAACGCGGCTGCGAAGCTGCCTTTCGCGTTCTCACACGCGAAGGAGCGCGTGTGCCGCGGCGGGGAGCGGCGCAGCCTGCGCGCCATCAAGCCGGCGCTGTGCGGAGCAGGTCGGATGGTGCGCAGCGCCTCGTCGGGGGCGGCCTCGCATGCGCCGCCCGCTCGGCTTGTAGATCGCCCGCACTCGCCAGGTCCGCACGCCACAGGGAGCTTCCTTCCAAATCTTTTGTCCCTCCCCTTAATAATTACTTTGTTGTCAAATTAATACATAGTTTGATTGAACTATAGATTTTTTGAGTCTAAAAATTAATTCTTGTTAGACTCTAGTCTGATAGTAAATTATTATATTTTAGCAGTACTAATTAAATACAAGTAGTTTAAGTCTCAAAACTTCTTTTACATGAAGGAAGCTTTCTTCAATGTAGAATAATGAACGCTCATCAATAAAACTTCAAAGCTTACAGGAGTACTTTGCAGGCAAACGGAAACCTGACGGTATATAAACTAAGGATTTTACACACTCTCACACTTTGCTTCAGCAAATTTCATGTTTTGCAACTTCACACAAAAATAACAACACACAAATCTTGCACTAAGAATAAAATTAATGAGGTAAAATGATAACTTAATTACTGATTAATAATAATATTATTGACACAGGTTAAATGATATCATCATCGTAACTAGCATGTAAACTAACATTGAAGGGCTAAAATAGTGCATTTTTAGAATGATTGAGGATTTAGAAAAGCTTTTAGAGGATTTTGAGAAAAAGTTTTTGTTTTGTATGGTTTGCACGAAAATTTTAATAATCATAAAAATCCACGAGGACGCTATTGATTTAGAATTAATGTATAGAGAAATTATTGAGATTCATCGCTTTAAGAATCATTATAGGCTAGCTTATGAGCTTTTGAGAAATTAGAAAATTAATAGTTTAGATTTTAGATTTTCAAAAATCAATTTAATTGAGATATTTTTTATTTTGTAATAATAATAAATAATCACTGAAATTAGACGAGTTGCAAAGTAAAATGATTCTTAACGTTACCTGAATGAAAGATCATATCATCTATATAAACGTGACATATTGCACTCGATCTTGCAGGAGGAGATAGCTTTGGGCGTGGGGTGGTGTCGCTTCCCGGCAGCCCACGGGGGAACAACTCTTCGGGGCCTGTTGTGGTTGGATCCGCAGAGAGTTTGGTTACAAGAGTAAGTTCAATTGTATCTTTTAGGCATCTGATAATATCTTCGATTTAAGTCAACTTAAAAATCAAATCATAAACTCGCTGTTTTATTTGTAGGTGCTAACTGAGCAGGGTCTAGGTGACTACTGTGATCCTGAGTTTGTGCGGAACACCTCCCGGGAGATGCAAGAGGCACTAGAGATGACGCAGGAGCAGATGGACAGGTAGTTAATTTAACATCATATCGACGGTTGAAAGGCTAATTGATCTAAACGACATTTTTTCCAATATTGAGTTATATACATATTCGGAATAAGCCCATTTTTCTCCGTCGTTTAAGTCAGGTCTCAATTTTTTTTGAAAAAATGTCGCTTAGATCCATTAGCCTTACAACCGTCGATATCATCATAAGTTACAACGATTCTCTCTAAAGTATAGTTAATTTAAACATCCCTATCATCCTTACAGAGCCGCGCATCAGCTGATGGTCAACGAAAAGAACATAAAACAAGCTCAAAGCCAACAACCACAAGTTGTAAGTATCAGAATTTCTCAGACCGAAGGCTTTACTAACACTACCCACTAATTCACTTTTCAGCTGACAACTTGCTATCATATTTTATAACGAATGTATAGGGTAACATTTGGGTTGTAGGGCGACATCCTTGCCCGCCAGTACCACCCGTTCCACCAGCCGGCGACGATGCCGCCGCCGGTTTTCAAGCGGTTATAGCACCCGCCCACAGCGAGTCCACGCGCAACAGCGTGGACGCACAAAGCGCGCGCGACGCCAGACGTCACACGCACCATAAAAAAAAAAGAAAACGCAAACCAGTACTGGTTTAGTAAGATTTTATTCTATTATAAATATTGGTTCGTTTACATAGTTTGAAAATTTCTTATTATCGTGAAATAATTCAGTCTATCAATGATACGCTTGACTTATTTGACGTTTTACGATATCTGTGCTCAAATTTTTCGTTTGTTTCTCAATTTTTCAAACAGGCGGATCAAAATTAGGGTACGTAAGTACTTTTTTAAAATTCTATACCGTGGTTATCACAGGTAAAGTGAGATTGTAGTAGTTTAGGTATAGCATAATTTTAGGGCCATGAACACTAATGGAAAATATTTGTACCTATTCCAAAAGTGTTGAATATCCTTAAAGTCGATATTTCAGAGAATTGGCCCTTTTAAATCCTTAAATTAGAAAATGTAATATTTGGAACTACGAGAGATGAGAAAAAGCTCTCGTTCACTAAAATAGATAGAAATTGTAATTCAAATAATTATATGATTTTATCCTTTTTAGATATTAAAATGTATACTTTGCAAAATAGCGTGTTGTATTGTGCAAGTTTTTATAAAAGTTATTTATAAAATTTTAAATTGTAACTCTAATTAAATATTGTCGATTTCATAAAACTTGCATGAGGCAAAAGCTTTTTGATTTGGAAATTAAAAATTATATTACATAAATGCGTACGATTCTTCCTCTAGTTTAAATATTGGTTAAAGTAACAAAGCTTTCAAAACTCTTGAACGCTAGAAGCTTTTGTCGTGAAAAATGAAATTTAGTGTTATTTTATTAAAAGAAATCGCTTTAATTGTTACGATTCAGTATTAAGTGGGAAGCTAATTACCTTGTTTAGCGATATTCGAGTATTCTGTTGATGCTATTTTGCTTCTTAAGTTTTAGCACCAGATCCAAGACAATACCGTTTTTGAAGACTTTGACGTACTGATTGTAAAACTAGCCCTCGGCGAGGGAATCCAATTTTCTGTAGTTTACCCAAAAGTTGAATTTATAAAAATTGATGACCCTCGATAAATTTCGCGCGGACATGATAGGTGTGGCACAGTGATTTTTAAAAGTTCAGCTTTATTGAATAGCTTTGACCACTTTTAGAATAGACACTATTCAATTGTAGCGTAAAGTCTAGGTTCAGTCGACGCCTACAATGAAACTAAAGATGAGAGTCTGATTTTCATCTTTTCAGTAAATTTACAATATAAAAGTAAGCACTCTTTTGAATTTTTAATAGATTTTATAGGTGGATCAATTTATATACGATTTTTCCATCCATGTCCTTCTCGGGTTGTTAGTTTTAGTCGATTTTATTTTTATCTACTAAACTCCGACGTATGAGCTTAGTATGGGAACATTGTTTGTCCTTTGCTACGTTAGATAAAGAGATAAATGATTTTGGGCAATAATTTTCATAGCTAACATCCTTGCTTTTTCTAAAGCTGCGTGTACTTGTGATAATGTCGCGGAGTGTTTATTTAAAAGTGTAGCAGCCTGACTTCGTTACAGTTCTACTGACCTAATAATATACGTATTGTTTAAAAACGCGAAAAAGATATAAACTGCGAAAATTCAGTCGATGACTCATCATCTCTAGTTTTACTTGACTGAAACCCCATTATGCTTTTGAAATATATTCGATGATGATAATAACAAGAAAGTGAGACGAATCAATTCACACACACACACACACATATAAAAACACATAAGAGGTAATAGAACTGTAACCAGTTATGGTATCATTGTTAATTTCATATAAAAGACAGTAAAAGAGTAATGTGTATTTGCGAAGAGGCATTTACTAATATCGATTGTCTCGGAGTTAGGTAATCATTAACTATTTAGTTTATAAATCTAGTTAAATTTAATGGAATTTGCAACATCTTGAACTGTTTATGAAAGACATTTTCAATTCATGTTAACAAATACTTATGGCCTTAATTTATTGTTGATTCTAAATATTCAAATATAAATCTTCCATTTTTTTTATTTTTTTCTACAATTTCATACAGAGTTATCAGCTCAATTTGCCTTATCCGCCAAAAAAAATAATTCAATTGTGATGTTGCCTACAGAAAAAAAAAAACAGAACAAGGTGTTACAAGTTTTAGGAATCTTAGCTCTTTAAGATAAATTCCCTAGTAAGTGCCCTTTTAAACTCTATGAAGCGACGTAGTGTATAGATATAATCGTCAGCAACTCCATGTTCACAATACACCTCACATTCCTCTAGAATTAAGGTCAAACTTACCGACAATTTTCTGTTGAAACCTCTTCGCTGAACAAAGAAGAATTTGAATCTTCTAGAGTGGTGTGTTCACGAATGACAACTGCTGGAACCATGCTGGAACACTGTTAGTCTCTTGCTCAAAACTGTAACTGTGAAGGCAATCGTTACTGGAGACACAATTGTAACAGTATTTTCGAATTTGGATTTGTTAAATCTTTCTTTCCAATTTTGGTCCTCTGTAGCCTTTGTTTCAGGATATTGTGCAATTACACTAAAATGCCTTGACGAAGTGTATTGCAGTACTTGTCATTCAGTAAATACGCGACTTGATAAACCTGTCTACTTCTCGTTTAGGCTACAACAGCAAAGATTAGGTAACGCACAAAATAAATGTATGACTAAGATGTTCGTGAAATATTCTAAATGTATTTATTATAGTCAGTATATGTACCTATATGTAATTGTTATTTTAATTTCGTAGTGATCGATTCTTAAGTCTGGTAAAGCCCGCTCAAGTAACATATTTCTTGAGTAATTTTGTCTCAGGCTGCGCAACTTTATCTACTGGCAACTGGCTGTATAGAGCACAATTTTAAATTTGACTTTGTTTTATGGACGAATCAACAATATATATAAATAATGCACACAAAATAGAGACGCTTAAATTAATTTAATATTATTACGTAGACGCTCTTCTTGTCTTTGTTGTTAAGGTAGCCTAATCTATGCTTCCCCTAAACTTTTGGGTGCCAACTTGTTGTAGACGTTAAAGTTATGTCTTGTTATAAACTTTTAAAGTTGCCTTTACATTTTCTGCCATTTTTATATACTCGTTTGAAATTCCTATCCTATTGTCTTTTCTGTTTAGTCTATGTAAGAGTTTATTGAACAAGTTCTAAATATTTTTATTGAAAATATTATAGAGCCCCATGAAATATGTAATTATATATGCGCTGCTGTTAATTCTTAGCAGTTATATTAAAAACTAATGAGTGCAATACGTATAATTTTATCAATCTCTAAAATGAGAAAGGATATCTAAAATTTTAAAATATTTATTCGTTAGTAATTTCATCTGTAAATAATGTACAAAATTAAAGAATCTGTACGCGAAGATACAAGATTTTAAATACGTTTTTATATTTCTAGCATAATACCGGCTAGCAGTAATGAGAATCTCGATTGTAAATAGTTATGTAAATAAAAAAGTGTAAAAGATATATATTCCGTCAATCATATTAAAATTGATACATTTAATTATCTATTTATTGTTTAAAAATGAACATTGTAAATTGTTTTCATATAAATAAAAAATGTGGGAAACGCATTTAAACTGTATTTTATTTCAACCCCAATATTTTTCCGCCACAAACGGCGATGATACTGTGTTAACGAGCTATCAGCAAGCTAGTACCCATCATCAATAAAACAGTTTCAACAAAGACTTACTCGAATTCACAAAGGACTTTTTTTTCCACTCCCGTTCCTTCTTTGCCTTCGTCCCAGGGCCCCGGGTTTCACTTTCACACTACCCGTGGCCCCAGTAAACTTCGACCCTGTTGGGCCCTTACGATTTGCTGACATCTCCTTGAGGCGCGCGTGGAACAGTACGCGCCGTCGACGACATGGGCTTGGTCCGGACGGTTACCGGACGATCGGACGGCGAGCCACCCATTGCTCGCCGTCCGCAAGCCCGCGCCTACGGTGGCCGGAAATCGGAAAAGGATATAGATTTTATGCGCATGGTTAGTACTATGCTAAGTAACCGTCGCTTCCAAGCCCATCTTAACAAAACCTACTAGACAGTGGCGGGGTAAGATTTAAATCTGATGTGGGCAAGGTATATTTTCCGAGGCCTTCTGGTGGCGTAAGAAGACGGATTTTTTCAAATATATCACAATCGAACAGTGCGAGCCTGACGTAAACTTAAAACGTCCACTGTTGGGTATAGGCCTCCCCCAAGTATCGCCATAATGAACGATCCTGTGTGTCTCGCATCCATCGGATTCCTTAACTCTCACCAAGTCATTGGTCCACCTTGTAGGAGGCCTTCCAAATGCTTAAGTGACAATGGGCAGTGCACCTTGCTCGCAGAACATATGGCCTGACCTGGAGTGATGACTGCGTACCGGAAGACGCAGCTTGGATAAGTTAACTTCTTTTAATTACCATTCCTACACTAAGTAATAACAGTACCTTTGTTGTCTCACGCAAAAATGATTAAGAACCTAGAATACTCAGGCTATAAAGAGAATGACTAGAGACAAGGCTTTTATATAGTTTCAAGTCAGCTGCCAGGGCTCCCGGACCGCGAGGCCGTAAGCGTGGGCCACCCCACGTCGCCCACGCTTTGCGCCGCCTCTGATACCAAAAGTAGGTGACGCGATCAGAAGAACGGCCTCCACAGCATGACCAGCCTTGATCTCTACTAACAATCCGCTTTTTAGGGTTGTCTACCTGAAAGGTGTCAACGGGATCCTATTATTAAGCCTCCGCCGTCCCGTATGTCTGTCTATCTGTCAGTCCGTCTGTCAGCGAGCTGTATCTCATAAACCGTAAGAAGTAGAGAGTTTAAATTTTCACAGAATGTGTAAGTACCTATTTCTATTGCTGCTACAACAACGAATAATAAAATTAAAGGGGTTCCCATACAATACAAGAAAAGCTATTTTGTCGGAATTTTTTTTTTGCTCGATTTTAATATTGTATGAAACCCTTCGTGTGGGAGTCATAATCATAATCATAATCATAATCATTTATTTGCTAATATGGGTAATTACATAGAGTTATTGAAATTATATATTACAGTCCAACCATATTATACCTTGAGGCATGCAAATTACGAGCTTTATTATTATAATAATACATTTCCTTGCAAACATTATTTATAATGAGATAATATTACAATTAAGTTTTATTCATTTCAGCGTATCAAATAACAATGAAAAATATTATATGAAGTTGATAATGTCACTTGAAGAATTGAAGTAAAAATGTCATTTGTTAAATAATAATGTCAAGATACAATTGTGAATAAATGTCAAAGTAAGAATAATATATAAAAAATAAATTCGTTGGTCAAATCACTGAAAAACAATAAAATCATTCAAATATCTCAACATAAAATAACCGCCCGCCTGTCAAACCTACTTAAATATATTTCAGTCAAAATACTTGTCATTTAGAAATTCATTGATTGTGTAGTATACTTTTTGTATCAGTAATTCTTTGAGTTTGTATTTAAAAGTAGTTAATGTTTCAATATTTTTAATAGAATCTGGCAATTTATTATAAATTTTGACACCCATACCAAATATGCTTGATTTAAACTTAACTGTTCTACTTTTAGCTGCCTTAAGTTCGTTTTTATGTCTTGTACTTCTCATTGTCTCATAATTACTGATATCGCGCTTTGTGATTGAAGCTGCTTCCAATATATACATTGACGCTAGAGTTAAGATTTTTAATCTTCTGAATTCCGTTCTGCATGAATCGGTCTGTTTAAGTCCACATATACTTCGGATACATTTTTTTTGGGCTTTAAATGCAAATTCTCTGTTAGTAGAACTCGCACTTGGCCAGTTTTTATATGTAGACGACCTTGCATTAGCAGCCCAGACACCTAGTTTTGAAGAGGCCGAAGAGAAATCCTGGAAACACTTGAAAAATTCTACGACAAAAATACCATATACGGCCGAATCCATCCGAGACCCAATCCTGGTTTCCATCTCCGCAACCGGCAGTGACATAGGGCTCTCAGTATCTCGTGGTAAGGCATGAGCATCGAGCACGGCCCTCTTCCTCACTTATAAGTTCCACTGCCTAAAAACGAAACAAAATGTCGGAACGAGAAACAACGTTCTTCGCGGCCTGACGACTACTGAGGAGTCACTGATTCACTGGGGTGCATCAAGACAGGTACTAGGTACAACCGTTGTCTTTCCTTTTTTACGGGGGAGTTTGCAAGCTCAATGTTACATCATTCTACCCACACTAGAGAGGTCGACATAGCTCTAAACAATACCTGCATCGTAATAGGATGCTTAAAACCAATTTGCGATGTCCTAGAACTAAAAAATCGAAGACATGTGACATTCACCAACCTGCACTGGGCCCGCGTGGTGGATTACGGCCCATTCCCTCTCCTAGAGAGGAGGCCTGAGGCCCAGCAGAGAGAACATTAAAAGGCTAATTATGCTATGCTATGATTATCACCTCCTCGAAGAACAGTGCTTCGGACCAGAGCCGGGGACATACAAATATCCCACTCTACCAAACTTCATCTCTCTGGAAGAACATCTGCATTTGGATCTGAACTTTAGTGTCCAATCTGAAAATCTCTGAACCGATTGTGAGCTCAGGTTGGTTGCTGCAGAAACAATCTGGCCAAATGGGGTATCCTTGACCCATCCCAAACAGTGCCATCATGGGGCCCCCTTACAGGACATGCGTTAGGTACTTCCTTTCCTGCTCAGTATGCACAACCAAATCTGAACCTTCCAAGACTTGAACGAGGCCAATAAACAGAGCTATCCAGGGTACATATTGTTCGGAGAAAATTTGAGTCAAATCGACACGAAAAAAGAAGCGATCTACTACTACTACTCCTAAGCAGTGCCGTAAATAGCCTTTTAAACGCCCGGTGCGAGGTCTAAAACGGTGCCCCTTGAAAAAAGTTTTGATGTTACCTAGCTCTAAATTCTGTCATAAGTACAAAAACGAGCTCGAATAACTTAACACCCTGACTAAGATAGGCTTTTTTTTTCGGTGGAAAAATCATCCAATGATATCCTTGTGCGGAACGGGAGATAGTGTCAGACTTTTACAGCGTAAAAACCCACTCCTGTTCCTGTGGTAACTTTCATACCAGGGCCGAGTCTTCTTGAAGGAATCAGACCCTTGGCCCCAGTAGGCTTCGACCCTGCTGGGCCCCTACGGTTGCTGACATCTCCTTGGGCTCGGTCCGGACGGTTACCGGACGGTCGACGACGGCGAGCTACCCATTGCTCGCCGTCCGCAAGCCCGCGCCTACGGCAGCCGGAAATCAGGATCGGAATCCCGGCGGCTGGGGCGCGGGGGCCATTGCCTCGCGCGTGCACGTGCTTCGACCATGGCCTGTACCGCCTAAGATAGTTTAAACAATAAATAATAGCTATAGTATGTATGCTATTACCAAACATAATGCAAAACTTTGGCCCTGGTTCGATCATTTTCTCCAGGGCTTGCGCACTATGCCTGGGCACGGCATCACCCTAGCTGCTAACTACTGTGTATCTATTTCTATAAACTAATTTCAAAAACTGAATCCCAATCAATTCATTCCACGCGGTTTACCCGGTTTTACCTTACTATACCAATCGGTCTATATAGTTTACATGATGTCAGTACTACTAATAGAAATAAGACATACTGTGAGCAATCATCAACAATCAAAGGAACATCAACTTCTTGCTTGAAGTTGGTCACTACAATTAGTCTAACTAATCAAATATAACTTTGTAATAGTCACCATAATAACAAGTAAAGTTTATTTACTTTTTGTGGAGCTTTAAAGCGTCTGACAGAAGCTTTGGTCCATGGAAAGTATCTGACACTTACAAAACATTTATAAAAAATTTACCCATAAAAAATTAAGTTACTCATTATTTTTAGTTCCCTTTCTCACCTGGTACCTGCTCAGGCACCCCAACGAGGAGCTCCACAAGCACACAGATATTCAAAGCACATGAGACGCTACTGAGAACCTAAGGTTTCATCCATGTGAAAATAAGTTATGTCAGACAGCTCTGGGATCTTAGTATATAGCGTTTTTCTAACTGGCTTGGGACCAGCTTCCAGTCTAGTTAGATGTGGCTGAATATTTTTTTATAGGTTTGCTCTTGACTGTTATCTCACCTGATGGAAAGTGATGATGCGGTCAACGATGGAGGGACTACCAGTGTTTTACATGCAGTGACTATCTATTAGACCTCCACAACCCAATTACTGGCCTGTTGGTGTAGTGATTAGTGGTCCTGACTGCTATGCCGGAGGTTGTGGGTTTGATTCCCATCCAGAAAAAATGTTTGTGTTATGAAAATGTTTATTTATTCTTTGTGTGGGTGTAATTTATCTATAATAGGTAAGTATTTAGAAATATATAAGTATGTCTATCAATTATCTAGTACTCATAGCACAAGCTATCCTTAGTTTGAGAGTAGATGGTGTTTTATGATATTTGTGGAATATTATTATTGTAAATTATTATTATTATAAATATTAATAAATTATGTTTGCTTGCTCATTGTCTTTCTAATGTGTCTCTAATTACGGTAATCAAAAGGTTAATTACTGGGCAATAAGTTATGAAATTGTGTAATGGATCTGTAATTACAGTATGGTGGTGCTCTGTGTCAGCAGCAATGGTGATGGAATGCAAAGGCTTGATGCCAGAATTATGATTAATCTATAAACAGTAGCAAAAAAAAATAGATTAAGGAGATTTTCAGAATTATGCAACTAGTTAATTTTTGCTTTAGATTGAAGAAAATCAGCATTCTAGTTAATTTCTTTACTGGTTACGGGCCAAAAACGGAGTTATGAGTGAAAAAAAAACAAACACGTTTTATACAACCATTTATTATTTTTCAATCAAAGTCCCTCTGACTCTCTTCTCTGTACTCTGCGCAGGAGCCTCCGCTTGCCTCTTATTCATTCCTTTTCTCTCCAACTGCTTTTCAATAATCCTAGCATTATTGGCATAACTGTCTGCTACCTCCCGAGCTTCAATTTCATCTTCTTCTTCATCAATAGTGGAAACGGTGACCGAACTGAACTTGCCCATGTTCTTTGTGTGTTTTGTTACCATTATCTTCTTTGGTTGTGTTAATGCAACCTGTTTATAGATGTCTGTGACTCCGCCCTCACCAGCAGTCTGTACCAACGCTCCTTTCATGATAAAAACTATATTATTGTCTTGGTCATGTTTGTAATAGATAGGTATAGCACATTTCTTGCATTTTAGTCTGTACTGACGCTCGATACCTTTCTCACGTTTCAAGTACACTGTCTCGTCAGGGTCTGACGTGATTTTGTGAGCGTGTTTAGAGCCGTCGATGACACGAGCGCCGTCAGTAGGTCGAAGTGGCAAACGGTCGATGGTGCAATCCAGGATCAGCGACATTTGACCGCACAGGCAGTAGTAGATGTGTAAGGGCTTCGTCTCATTGTATTCTTCTTGATCTTTTGTGTCTGAGCAGACGATGCTTCTCGAAACTACTTTAGGCATGGTATTTTATGAAATTTTGGGAAATCTCAATTTGTCTTCTCTGTTAGTTTTATAAGTAGATATCAACAGTAATCGCTGTTATCACTTTCACTCGCGTAGTGTTTCAATGTCCTTTATAATATTTAATATTACACAATTTTATGGTAATAATCTCAAAAACAACAATTCACAATTTAATTCACATCACAGTGACGCACGACTCTCTCAACTCACTAGTGCTCACTAGTCACTACTACTGATAACAAAATATGACACATTTAGTGATGTGCCGAGTACGGCTTGACTCGATTCAGACTTCATTCCTGGTTTGGACTCGCTTACTCGAGTATCAAGTTATTTTCATTCGAGTACGCAAGACTCGATTTCAGGACTAGAGTATACAAGACTCGATTCCAGGATTCGAGCCAGAAAAATCGAATCTGAACTCGCTGACTCGATTTTATTACGCGAGGTGACTTGAGTATAGCATTCGAGTTAAGTTGACTCGCTCGTACTCGATCTATGTTTACTTAAGAAATGAAATGATGCTAACGTAAGTTTGACCCTGCATTTTTTTAAGCGTACAATTACACGAAAAAGGATCTGGTTTTGATTTGTAATAAAAAAAATAAAACTTGATCTCATTTTTAGTTTCTAGATACTTCCTTAGTATGTTCCATGTTTTTTTTTTAAATATAATTAGAAATATTTGATTACAATAAAAATGATTGATTTACTTATCGTTGTGTCATTATCCTAAACCTAAACTGCATGCTTGTCTGTCAAGTTTTCCTTTTTGTTCTAAAAAGTATCAATAACGGACTCTTCTGGATTTGAATTTCTATACTACACTTCTGGACTCGAATTTTTAGACCCGAGTCATAAACGCGGGTCCTGGATTCGAATCCTGGACTCGGGTCCTAGATCGAATCCTGGACTCGAATCCTGGACTCGGTTCCTGGACTCGGTTCCTGGACTCGAATCCTGGACTCAGGTCCTGGACTCGAATTCTGGACTCGAGTCTTGGACTCGAGTTTTGGACTTGAGTCAACATTCAAATCCTACACCTATAACTCGAGTACTGGAATCGAATGGAGGAATCGAGTCATGAATCGGATACCGTATAAACTGACTCAAGTTGACGATCCACCAAAACACCGACTCGGCACATCACTAGACACATTGTCAACGTCAATTTGGCATATTTGACTGTATTTGACATTCATCCATGGACATAGACTAGACAGTTTACTTTTCTGAAAAATGTTATTGTCCTATGTCGGACTTTTAAGTCCTTTACACACTGTATATGACAACAAGTCATGTATAGTACACGTCTACGCAAGATAGAAGATCAAAAATAAATTCACAGCCCTGAACCTAAACGTCAAACCTGTTATATTATTAGTGATATTATTGGATCCATACATTTACTGAGTTTCTGAGTATTGCTGAGTTTTTGGATTCGCAAAAAATAGTTTTACTGAAAATCTCATATTTATGTGTACTAGATGCCTAAAAAAATCAATAAAATATTTATGGCCTAAAAATATATTGGTTAGGTTGGTAAAACCTACTGTCAACTTCACGCTACTGCGATTGTCTTTTATTCCACAGAATTGTGTTTCATTGCACATGTTCATCGATTTCTGTCGAATTTAGAGAAAGTATTGTGAATTGAACGGTAAAATGGGTGCTATAACCAGCAGATACCGTGTATACAACTCGGGACTCACAAACATCGACGTAAAACCCGAAGAAACTGACGTCCAACGTGAAAATCCCGGAACGTTAGATGAGATACATAAAAAGACCAAAGGTACATTTTACACACGTTTTAACTGTTTTAGCGATTATCAGAAATGATTAAAATGATAATTAGATTCGTAAAAAGATAATGAAGTTACGCGTTCAGTCAGAAACGGCGGCAAACTTAGTTTTGTATGGACTTAAAAGTTGGGTTATCTTATGATGTAATAATAGATAATTTATTAGAATACTAGCTATGTACGCGTGTAGGAACCTTTATAGAAGTGCTGTGCCGTGTATTGAGATGGTTATAAATTGGATGTATTCATACAAATTGGCACACAACTAGTTTTTTGTATAGGCTGGCTTATAAGTATGTCTGCTCTATTTGTATTCTGATAACAATGTTATCAACCTCTGTGGTCCAATCGGATATATCGGAATAAATTGGAGCAACAATACAGAATGGAATGCAGTAAAAATCATGCTCTAGACAATTTAGTTTCTTGTGAAGAATTTAATAATTGATGGCAATTTTTTAGTAAAAAAAAATAGCTGTGGAATAATAAACTTCTATTTTAGTAGCTAAGAAGAAGTAACTAACAAGACAATGGTCATATGATTTGATTTTTTACAGGTCAAGAATTAAATTAATTTACTAATTATAAATATAATAAGGAAAGTATTCCTATTTTGTTTTAAAAAAAAAACTTCTAACTGTACCCAACTGCCAAAAAAGTCTAGTAAATAAAATGCTTTTAGGCAAGCAAGTAAAATCTCTTATCATTTTAATAAAATATAACCCAGAAATAATAGGGTATTTTTCAGCTTAATATTTATTTTTTTCACAAAATTGCATGTAATATGCAATTTTGTGAAAAATTGACATCAATGCCAAAGTTGACAATAATTCTCTACATTATAGAAAAAGTATAAAACATCAATATGCTCAAATGTAAGATGTCATTTGAACTTACTTGTGATGCAAACCTTGATCCACTTGAACCATACACAAGTATATAATTTACATTGATTTGTAGTGAAAATAAGATTCAGTATTGTAAAGAAAGATAATTGTGGATCATTAAACTTGAAAATATTGAAATCCTAGTGTGGTCACCAAATCGAAACCAGTATAATATATTTTTTTCTGCTCTGGCTACTGAGCCTGAGCTGAGATATTTGATCAAAGTTGGTGGGGACCAACAAAAAATAATAGTCAACTATGTATATTTACTTAAGCAACTACAGCAAGATAAATAAAGTTTAACCTAGCCATCCAAATTGCCATCAACTAGCCAATTTTTCTCATAATCTCATGGTGGGCCTCATAAAAACTGATAATTCTTTTTTTTTTCAGATGTGATGCCAGTCAACTTTGAAGGAGGCAAGCTGATGGTGAATAGGGGGCTCTCCAATCATTTCCAGGTATTATTTTGTTTTAATTACAGGTCTCTTGATGAGTATAAATAATTGAAGAAGTATCAAGTTGTTCTTAAATTTGGGAAAATGTTCTTTTTAATCAATGACTGTCAAACAGGTCTATCTATATATTTAGGAACCATGTGTATACAAAATAACAATTTAAACAATAATAACTTCAGAGGTATAACACTATGTCCCAGTTATTAATGCTCACCACAGTAACAAACATGATATATGGTTTATGACTTAGGTATAAGTACAAAGATCAGAAACACTGTTTTGTTCAAAGTGAATACAAGAGAATGAATAAAGAAAAGAAGAGAAATAACACTTTTAGTGGAGTTTTAGTTTAATTTGTTCTACCTGTGTTCCTACAGTTGCCCATGGCATCCAAGGGCTGCAGTAACTCATTTTTAAAAATCCATAGTTTTATTTGCCCCTACATTCCTATTCATCCTGTTTGTTTTTCTTTGATCTTATCAAAGGAGGAGGGTTGGTAAGATACAATTTTCGCCCATCACACACTAAAAAAATAGGTTCTGTTTTCGATAATTTATAAATTTTTTATTCATTGACATTTATGTGATAAATAATAAAGTAAGTCTAAACAATTATTAGACGCACAGGACCGTTCATTGTGGCGTCACTTGGGGGAGGCCTATGTCCAGCAGTGGACGTCTTTCAGCTGAAATGATGATAATGAAGCAATTAAGTATAAAAATAGAAACTTTATTATGTGTGTGATGGAATGCCCCTCATCAACCCTCCTCCTTTTAAAGCTTCTATATAGATGATAAAGACCAATTTTTGTTTTTAATATTACTCCAGAAATATCATAAAAATTTTGATAACTTTAACAGTAATAACACCTACAAAAACTGTAGTAAAATTGCTTCTTTTTAATTGTGTGACACATTAATATATATATGCCTATACATATATATTTATAAGCTTAGTATTATCTTTTGTATATATTTTATCTATATATTTTTTTATTTTTATTTGACTAAAATTTGCCATCCTAAGGTTGTCTGTTAGATATCGCTCAGTTCAGCTTGTATGTCACCGATATGATCATCATTGTACCCATAGATGTAAGTTTCTGTATAATTGTTACTATTTTGGGGTACATTGTAAAGTTTATTCAATTCTACCCCTTTTTTCAGATGTCCCACACCCTGACAATGAGTTCAGCACAAAATGGCTACAAGCTTGGAGCAACATATATTGGCACCAAGCAGATCTCACCCACAGAGGCATTCCCCGTCATCCTGGGAGACGTGGACCCCTCGGGGAACATTAACTTTAGTTTAATTCATCAACTTACTCCAGAGATTAGGCTGAAGGGAGCTGCTCAGGTACGTTGGATTTTATTATTCACTAGCTGACACGGGCAAGAAACCGACCCAACAGCCCTGCGTTCAAATTTGAGGCCGGAATTAACTTTAATGACGTCATCAGAGTAGATTCTTTACACTCTTATTTTTGAACGCAAACGTAGAGTTCAACTGTCAATGTCAAGCAAGTGTCATTTATGGCCGCTTACACCAACCTACTGCCCGGAGTTAGCTAGTTGGATTAACTCTAGGGTAGCTACACGAGTTACAAAAGGACGACCCTGGGTTGTAAATCGAAGCATTTTTGAATGGTTGGAGTAGCGACTTGAGCTTGATGAAGCTGTAAAAAACATAAAATTTTAAGTTAATCGCTATTTATGCCGCAAAAACGTATAGGTATTTAGACACTCTCAAGGGAATCAAAATTCATAGGGTACTTCCCGTTGACCCAGAATCCTGTAATTCGGCATAAAGCAAGGCCTTTATAGCACAGCCTGTATAGAAATAAATCTGAAAACAGTTCTGTTGTTATGTCACAAAAAAAGTTTTTATTTTGCGATTCGGGAAAATCTTTGAGACTCCATTCGGCAGTAGTTCGTTATTTTTCTAGGTACCTAAATTTGTACGGAACCCTCAGTACGTGAGTCCGACTCGCACTTGCCCAGTTTTATATTATATAAATTGGGAACAGAAAAACATGTATTTTTTTTGTATTCAAAACATGAAGTCATGTCAGTCAAGTCATGGTATGATGAATTTAGCTCTCGATGGCAAAATTATTTAAAACGAAAGCAGGTTTTAAAGTTTTCGTTAACCTAAGATATTCGACATACTATCCTTTCGACTGTTCGGAAAATTTTCAAAAAAACATTGAAATTGTGAGGGCATAAACTACGACTGTAGTACAATTAAATGCACAGGCCTTTTCTAAAATAACCACTGGTGTTTACCTGACAGTCGAAAGACCATACGGTGTCTAGCAGTGGAAATGTAAAAATATTGTATGTGATGTAAAAAACGGTGTGATTTTTTTAAGTCTTTGTTAATCACAAAGGAATTTTTAATTGTTGATTGTTGATAGAATCAGTGTGTGAAAAGTAGCGTCTTTAACCTTTTGAAGGTGTTTTTTTCTTCACCTTTCTTCGACTGTGAGACAATAAAAGTTAATAGAAACTGATGACCGAAGAATCGCCAAACTTAAGTGGCAGGGCACATTGCTCGCAGAACAGATGGTCGATGGAGACGAAAGGTTCTGGAATGGCGACCACGTACCGGAAGACGCAGCGTTGGAAGGCCTCCCACAAGGTGGACCGATGACCTGGTGAGGGTCGCGAGGGATGCGAGACGTATAGGACCGGTCATTATGGTGACAACAGTGGTCGTCTTTCGGCTGAAATGATGAGAAACTGATAATCATAATGTCTTTGTTGGTGGTTTAGGTGCAAGAATGCAAGCTGACAGCTACTCAGGGCACCCTGGAGTACAAGGGCCCTGACTACACGCTCGCGATGGCTGCGGGCAAACCAGACTTCAATGAGAAGTCGGCAGTCTTTGTTGGACATTATTTACAGGTAATTTTAGTCACTGTATTTGTTTGCCTATTTTATTTAGACCCAGTTTGTGACGAAAAGCAGAATACGAGTAACTATACGTAAGCAATCTTGATACTTATGTATTTTTATTTTTTTTTAAATCGTATAAAAGACATACAAAGATTATTTAAATTTAGTTAATTACCAAACAGCGGTATAGGTACATAACAAATTGTAAACAATTTTAGATAAAGTTTTTATACAACTTTTAGATTATAGTTAAGTCAGGATTGTTTACATTTAGTTAATTGCCTAAACAGATGGAGTATAATGCTATTTTGTAATTAATTTATTATCTAGCTGTGATCGCGTTTAGCCTTGACTATATACACATTACTTAAGCTAATTGATTACCTGTTTGTTTCCCTTGTTTTAGGCGTGTGTAACTCTTTACTGAACCGACTCACTGTTCCGAAACATTTTAGTGTTGCGAAAGATTAGAACAGCAGTAATGTTTTAAATACATCATTTGGAACACTGATACACTCCTTACTTTAAGTAATCTGCAGTCTTTATAAAATTCAAATTAAAACGTAAAAAATGTAAATTTTAATGAACTGAACTAAAAACATTGCTTTAAATTATTCTCAAATCATAATTCATTTAAATAAAACTGTTGGTTTACATGGCGCAACGTAACAGATTACGACTCATAGCAGTCAGTATCTGTCTTTGTATCTTTTGAGCCGTTGTTCCAAATGTTCCGTTTGTATCTTGTGAGCCGATGTTTCAAATTTTCCGTTTGTATCTTGTGAGCCGATGTTGCAAATGATACATATGTTCCAATCTCAAAGATTGCCCACGCCTACCTTGTTTAAATTTATTAAATCAAAAATTGAAAAAAAAAACATATGTCGCTTAGAAGACTTATAGTGAATGCTAAAGGGTAGCCCGCAAATTACAATAATCCTTAGGGGTGGAGTTTCGTAAAATCCATTCTTAGCAGCATTTTTTTTTAGCATTGGCAAGGTGGAACTGCGCTTTTGACCCCTAACTGTACATGCATGGTCGATACAGTTTAGCATACATCAATAATGTCAGTATTTATTGCAAGTTATTAAAATGTCAATAAAATAAGATTTCAAAATATTAATAGTTCGATATCAAATAAAAAAAACTAAAAATAAAAAAAAAAATGTCATACAGGTTTGAAATTCGAAAAGTCGTCAATTGATTAAAATAATATATATATTTGGCAATACACTAGCAGTAGCACAATGGTATAGTTTAATTATTTTATAATGTTTGCAGCAAGTGACCAAGAGGCTGGCCCTCGGCACGGAGCTGGTGTACCAGTCGGGCGCGCGCGTCATGGGCGGGGAGATCGCCATCACCTCGGCCGCCGCCAGATATACTATGGACGGTAAGATCACTAATGAACTACACAACATTTTACGTCACATTCACATTTCGTGAAGGCACTGATCACAGGAGTCTTCACGTTGCACCATGCCACCAACAACCAGCTCCACAACATGGGACTAGCAAGCGACCCAACTACAGAGGAGACTATGTTACACTTGCTGTGCGACTGTACAGCACTAGGCTCCAAAAGACTAGAGTATCTGGACCAACCATTTCCTAGACCAGAGGACCACAGACTCAGCCCCATCAAGGCCATACTGTGACTCGTGAAGAAGGTGCATGGAGGCCTAGGGGTTGAATAGACAGGACAGAATAGCACAAAAGATCCAGAAGGGTCGAAGTGCTCTAGCCTAGGGCCAGCCCCACAACAAGATAAGAAGGCACTGATGGCGCAGTGGTTGAACTATAGACTGCTACTCTGCGTGACGCGAGTTCGATTCTAGACTACAGATAGTTGTTCCAAATCTGGGTGTCTTTTGTATTAGAGTTTACAGTTTACTAGTGTAAAAGGTAATGGTTATCAAAACAAAAAATCTATGTAGAGATTTTGTTCAATCATTTATTAAAACTTTATACACTAATGAAACACTGTACAAAGGTGAACTTAATGCCTTAGGCATTTTCTACCAGTCGACCTTAGGGTGGTGCAGAGACATAAAATGGTAGGTGCAACTTTATAAAAGAGAAACAAAAATGTCTTCTTCTTCTTTGTCCGTCTCTGCTCCTATTACATGGGGTCGGGTCTCCTCACAATTGCGCCAGGACAAATTGTCCTGGTTGTCGATTTTGGCAATTGGGCTTTCTTGAGGTCTCTCTAGATGTTAGACCACCAGGTTTATGACGGGCGGCTTCTCCCTCTCTTTTGTTCGGGTAAAAGCCAATGCAAACTAGTAGCATGATTTAATTTTTTCTTTTTGCCAGAAATAAAACCTAGGTTATATGTTAGAGCACAATACGAGGAATCACTAGCAAAAAGCACCAGGTCTTTAAACCTTAACCGAACGAAGATACCTATAGAAGTATTGCGTTAGTATTTTTTTGTCAAGCACTACCTATTTTCATAAAATGGAAATATAATACGAAATATCTTGAGCTTTCCATTGATAAAATAGATTAATTAGGTTATTACTGTTATATTTTTTCACCTAGAGTTGCAATGTAAAGTATATTTAACAACAGGAAACTTAAAATATGAGACATGGAGTATTTTTATTTAAGAAACATAACGCCTGATAAAAAATACAATAGTAACCTACTAAATAGTCTCCCAACTTCGTTTGGTTACGGATGGTCGACACAATTCTTTTTGCTATTGATTTCTCATACAGTGCTTTAAGAAAAAAAAAATATGCCAGCTACGTACGGCAAGTTTCATTCCCCTTTAGGACTGTTATTACCACATGGCCATACCATCGTAGGCGGTGCTCTGTCATTTTATCCGTGATGGGCACAACCTCAAACCTGCCCCCCTATGTACTAGATAAGTATAATAATATATTTGATATCTTTACTTGTAATTTTCCAGACTCTGAAGTGTCGGCGACCCTGAGCACAGCCAACTTCCACTTGTGTTACTTCAGACAGTGCAGTGAACAATTACAGGTAAATGATACGATACAATGATTTACGTAATAGATTGCCATTGTCAACAACCTTCAACCTAAACGTTTTAACTTAGATCATGCGATCTGATACATAGAACAATGGCCTCGTCATATATAACTTGTGAAGTCACTAAGGCCTTTAGTTTGCAATGCTACTTGTGTCGATATTCTTGCGCCATCCTTGCCACGTTGAATGGCAATGCTGATTCTTTGGGCAAAGAACGAGCCAGTTCTCTGGTCACGCAAAGTTGAAAAGGAGACTCGCACTCCATGAGAGCAGAGGTGGTCGAGTGGTAACGGCCCCGACTTACGAGTTGTAGGCCACGGGTTTAAACCCAGCCAGGCGCATTACTTTGTGTAATTTATTTCATCACCATTGCTCTCAAAACGGTGGAGGAAAACATCGTGAGGAAAGGCTTGAGTCCCAGCAGTGAGAATTTTATAAAGCTGATTATCAACGGCTCAAAACTGTAATTTCCAACAAGGTTACAGTATTTGCGCCGATTGAGATTCTCAGTAGCCGCAGCGGCGGTGTTGGCAGTTATATTTTAGAACCGTTTGGGGTTGAAACTTTCGGATCTTCGAGTCCGAGTGCTCACAAATTATTTAAAGATCTGCTAAAACATCTTGTTAACACTTCGCGTGACCCAAGGGCTTACTAAAGTCCGGCCGTCCGGTAATTGATCAGACTCCTCAAAGAGATGTCAGCAAACCGTAAGGGCCCAGCAGAGCCGATGCCCGCTAGCTAGGACCGCGGGGAATTTCTGAAAAGGAAACCCGTAGTCCTAGAACGCAAAGGGCAACTGAAGGACACTGGTGTGGTTTTAGTCAGTAAAAGTGTGACACGCCCCCCGCTCCGCACAGAGCGGGAGAAGTCATTAGATGATTTCAAAAGTAAGCCCTGCGACAGAGTATAAGCATTGCCATGCCGCCAGTCTTTTGGGTACAACTATGCGGAGAAGATTTTCGGCGCTTAACTAAAACCAATTTCAACTATTGAAATTGGTTTTAGTTACTCAATAATACGTACCCAAATAAAAACGCCAATGGGACCTTGCTAGACGCCGCTGTCCGTCTGTCTGTCACCAGGCTGTAACTCGTGAACCGTGATAACTAGACAGTTGAAATTTTAACAGATGATGTATTTCTGATGCCGCTATAACAACAAATACTAAAAACAGAATAAAATAAATATTTCAATGACGCTCCCATACAACAAACGTGTTTTTTTGCTTTTTTTTTCTACGGACGGTATGTGTGTGAACCCTTTGTGCATAAGTCCGACTCGCACTTGGCCGGTATTCGAATGTACAGCTTTGACAAAAACTAATTGTTAATTTCCAGGTGGTAGCAGAAATGGATACCTCATTCCGGGGGATGGAATCTGTAGGCACTGTCGGTTACCAGGTCAACATACCCAAAGCAGATCTAATCTTTAGAGGTAAGTTAACATTCATTATCATCTGCATACAACTAAGCAGGGGAATTCCCTGCTGGAGTCTGTGTTTCTTAATAGCTACAACGTGGGGATCTTTAAATCATGAGTGAGTATGTTACTTCTAGGCAAGCGTGCTCTAACGTCGACCACATCTTCGCTTACCATCAGGTGAGATAATAATATTCCACAACCATCACACAACGCCGTCTAGTCCCAAGCTAAGCAGAGCTTGTGTTATGAGTACTAGACAACTGATAAACTTACTTATATATTTCTAAATACATACATATTATAGATAAATTACACCCAGACACAGAACAAGTGATTGTGCTCATCACACAAATATTTGTCCTGGGTGGGAATCGAACCCACGACCTCCGGCATAGCAGTCAGGGCCACTAACCACTAGACCAACAGGCCAGTCAAAACAGTTTTGGGAACACATTCATTGTGCGTACAGCTAAGGAATGGAATTCCCTGCCGGACTCTGTGTTCCCTGATAGCTACAACCTGGGAATGTTTAAGTCAAGAGTGAATAGGTTAACTTCTAGACAAGTGTGCTCCAACGTCGACCACATCTTCGCTTACCATCAGGTGAGATAGTGGTCAAGTCGAGCCTATCAACAACAAAAATAAATGTGCAATCCCAGCTTGCCTAGTGCTAAGCACAAGCCTCTCGCTTCTTGTACCAAACCCTATGCTTCGGTACTAGCATCAAGTTAATGTTCATCCTTTTGATAATACTAGCTTCTGTCACCGGCTTCGACCGCGTAAAATTAGGTATTTTCATTCAAACTTTCGACCCCGTTTCATCCCCTTTGGAAGTGATTTTTAGAAAATACTCTCTTAGTGTTCGCCTGCTTCATAATTCTTCTCTATCGCATCACCCATGGCCCCAGTAGGCTTCGACCCTGCTGGGCTCCTACGGTTGCTGACATCTCCTTGAGGCGTGCTTGCAACACTACACGCCGTCGATGACTTGGGCTCGGTCCGCACGGTTACCGGACGGTCGGACGGCGAGCTACCCATTGCTCGCCGTCCGCAAGCCCGCGCCTACGGTAGCGGGAAATTGGGATCGGGATCCCGGCGGCTGGGACGTGAGGACCGTTGCCTCTCACATGCGGCTGCCTCCTTTGCTAGCATTATTGCTTCGCAGAAGGAGGAGACCGCCTGCCACTCCTCCTCTTTCGGACTATGGCCTGTACCAAGAACCGGCTCAAGAGATCGCTGCCGCCGATCTCCCTCACGAGGACACGGCGGTGCTCTGCCGAAGCAGGGCACACCTCTACCGTGTCCTCCGGGCTGTCCACACAGTGGTGGCATCCGGGCATTACTTCCGCACGAATCCGGTGCAGGAACCTCCCGAACTGACCATGTCTGGTGAGAATAGAATAAAACTTGATTGTACACCAAAATAGTAACAAAAACTTATAAACTAACTTAATCTATGGGTACAATGGCGGTCTTATCGCTAACAGCGAGTGAGGACCTGCGTCATGCGGAAAAGCAGATGCCCTTTGCGTTCCACACTCTCGCAGCCCACACTGAGATCATAACTTCACCAGCACAAAAAAATCACACATTCAATTGGTTGTTAACCATTTTATAATTTTTCAGGAATGGTAGATTCAAATTGGAACATTGGAGCGGTCCTCGAGAAGAAATTGCAGCCTCTACCATTCACATTTGCACTCTCGGGCATGGCGAACCAGGCTAAACAACAGTTCAAATTCGGCTGCGGTCTCATCATCGGTTAATCACCAACACCGGTTGACTGTGATGATGACTGAATGATATATCAAGCTAGTGATCAGTGTGCACCCATATTTATAATATGTGATTAGTGAATTTGATGCGTTTTGAAGTGAAATATTTCTTTCGTGCAAAAGTATCTCGTTGCTCATTATGCATTATGTAAGGTATCAGAATTAATATAATTGGATGTCATCGACTTCTATACTAGAGTTCTATCTCTAGCAAGCACGTTCATGGAAAATATTTGTCAAAATACTGAAAAGTTTAAACAAAAGTTCGCTGCAGCGCTAGATTGGCATTATGCCATTTAACAGAACTATTAAAACATAAAGCGCTAAGATAGTTTTTACAGGATACTTTTACCGCGACCAAAATGTCTTAAGCGCCATGAATTCCGTGGCACTTACGCGTTTCGTTCAACATAGTGTAATGTTCAAGGTGTATGGATTACACTACACCTGAGTCGATTGAAGTGAGTGTTCGGCACGCGTAATCTAGTGCGTAGTACATATATATCGATGTTGGATGTATAATAAACAGAGTCTAGCAGAAATATTACACAAGTTTATACGTATTTCTGTACAATATGGTATGTTTTTAAATAATAATGTTTGTGTGTAGATTTCATTTAGTGGTTTTGTATAACCTTTTAGATGTCTACGTCATTTAGAACCGACCAACACTCACGTTTATTCCGCCAGGCTCGCATATCCACGACCAAATACCCTCATCTCATCAGCTCTTCTGTCACCTATAGGGATTGAAGAGCTAAACGAGATGGAGTACCCAGTCGCTAATACACGACCCTGGCGAATAGGACACGAAAACATTCGTCGGGACGGAAGCGGTTAAAGACATAATTATGCTCTTGATGTTTTATAAATTGCTGGACAGTTATTACTAAATAATATTTAATTCGTGTAAACTAATATGTATTAGGAACAAAATGTCTAATTTAACCCTAGCATAGGACGATTTGTCTTGAATGTAAGTCATGTAATCACATTTACAAGTCTTAAATATTGTATTCTATGAATATGCCTTAATTCATGCTAACTGTAATAGAAATATACTACATAATATAAGTTTTTGGCAAATAGCGGATGGTAAAGAAAACACAGAAATGAGGATCAGTCATGATTTTTGTGGAGTATGCAGACTTATAGCGTCAAAAAAAACAGTAAATACTGTGAATAAATTATTTTAAATTGGACCAAGAATGACGAAGGTACAGCAATTTTAGTGTGTTAGTTAC
Source organism: Mythimna pallens (assembly GCA_961205895.1). Classification (NCBI taxonomy): domain Eukaryota; kingdom Metazoa; phylum Arthropoda; class Insecta; order Lepidoptera; family Noctuidae; genus Mythimna; species Mythimna pallens. The sequence continues at coordinate 14,683,761 of OY540850.1, read as the reverse complement.
AGAAACGCGGCCGAGAATGAAGCGACTCGCTGTGACGTCATCTGTCATGATCGGTCTCCACCGGCGAATGAATACGATCAAGCCGTTCGTCGCACGGATCATGACAGGTGACGTCATCGTAAACAGTCCAGCGAGAGCCACCATTTATTCCACCATTTCTTGACGGATTTTAATAATTATAAAAAAAACTCAGCATATTATGTGATTGATCCTCATTGCAGAATTTAAGGAATATATTTATTGTCGGTTTGTGGCTATTTACATTCACATTTTGGGTGTCGCAAGTAGTGATGGTATTATATTTACTTTTGCCAAGTGGATTTGAAACTAATACAATATATTTAAATAGCGCGCTACCCGTAAGTTTCGAGGCAGTTAGTTCCGAATATAAAAATATGTGCGTAGACCATGCGTCAGTTGGTAGTTTTTGGGGTACATTGAATTTAAATATTTCTGCAAAAATGTAGAAAGAATACATCTACCGTCAAGTGCAGAAATGGATCACCTCACTGTATTATCTATGCTAAATAACAATGGCGGAATCACACTAATTTTTTGAAGGGGAAAGTTTGTTTATATGTGTGTATGTTACACCTACACGCTCAAACAAAAAACGAATGGCGCACAGATATACCGTCTCTAATATTTTAGGCTATTGCTTATACGATGAATATCATAATAGTGTTTACGAGTATCTTCCCTTGGGATAATTTTCTGGTTTTACGATGCTACTGCCAGATGCATAACTAGCGCAGTAGCTACCGAAGGAAAAAAAGAAGTATAGATTGCGAAATGAAGCAATGTGATGACGACAATACGACTTGATTGTTGTATGGATTTATATTGCACTTGGACAGAATAAATGTTGTATATTAGGTATCCTAAGAGATAGCGCGCAGGAGCAACTTTAGTCTCCGCAACTAAATTGCACGTAGCGGCGCGATAGCTGGAACAATTATTAGTCAGCAGGTTCAGCGCCAGCGCCGCCTGTTGCTAACTAAACTTTACGATAAAGTCGCATCGGCGTCGTTCCCGCGATCCGATCGAAGATGCAAGTTTCTCGTGGGCACCGTCACTACAATATTTTAAAACACGGTGATCGCAATAAAGCCAAAAACGACTAAACGGATTTTCATGAGGTTTTTACCAATTGACAGAGTGATTCATAAAAAAGTTTTCATAATAGACAAGTCATTCATAGTACATACTCATTTTAATAGAGGAAACCCGAGAATTTCAAAGATTTGTAACACACACGCAATTCTGGGGTGTGGCTTTAGTTTGTTATACTATATAATGTGATGTTGCATCTTTCTGTAAAATATACTTAGATTACTTATGTTACTTTGGCCACTAGCTTGATTATGTCAATGTAATTATAATTTAGTCTAATATTGACTTGATTGGTCATAATTATGGATCTATATTTCCGATTTCCATGTTTGTGAAAATCAAAATGTACAAAATTTGGGGACGAATTTTGAACATTTTTATTTTGTAGATATCATTTGCCGGAACTGACATGTTCCGGTCTATCAAAAGTGCTTGTAATTTGTTGTGGAACCTTCAAAGAACTCGAACTATAATACAATTTGGAGCTGTATTTTCTTATTGTTAAAAGATACATATGGCAGTCCAAAATATAGATCATATGAATATGATAGTCGATTCCTAAATAAATCACAAGAAATGTTTGAAAGATATGAGCCCGAATACGCCGTGTAGGTTTATGTATTGATAATTTTTCTTTGTACGTTTATGTATACTTTTTTTTATTGTTATTTTAACGCTTTACTGTTTTGCTGACCACCAGAGACGCATTTATGACATGAACTCACTCTAAGATGTCTAAATACATTTTTATTAGAAATTTTCATTTCATCATTTAAATGTTAGGCCTTTCTTATTCGACGCCTATTTTTTAAAGTACTGTCGAACTAAATAACAATTATTTTGCAAATTGATTATGAATGGCAGTTTTTTACACTTCAATTCCAACTAAATGAGGCCAGTATTTCCTAGCTGACTACCTTGAGAAGAAACTCCATAAGAGGTCAGTCTCTTTTAAAGTCCATACTGCAAACGTAATGGTCAAGAGTTATGTGAACCATCCAGATTAGTGTGATAGTTTTGAGTGGACCTGTCCAGTCAGTGCTAGCATTTGTCAGTTATTCTGTAGCTCAATTCAGGACTGGTAAGGAGCTCAACGTCTCTACGAACAATGCCAAAGAAAGGACATTTGGATTGGACACATAAAGTACTCGAACTGCCAAATAAATGCTAAAATTACTGAAAAAAAAAAAGAATAATCCATATATATGTCCATTATAAAAAAGTAATAAATTTAAAACAAAGTATTCCTTGAACTAAAAATACTGGCTTGATTATTACGAAATTAACACGCTGTCAAAATCAATTTGTTAGCAAAGCCGTACTGTTTATAGCTATTTTAAAACACTCTATGTAGGCATACAGTTGCATTTTAATTTTCTAATCAAATTAAGAAGTATTTCTAATGAATAACTGATTTTGTAAAAGATACCTAAAAGCATTTACTCATGTATCAGTCATAAATAGAACTAGATAACGAACTTGGGGCATTTATTTAAAAAAAAACCAAGGTATGTTTACAGTTTTGTAACTTACAATAAAGCTAAAAACAAACTGAGCCCACGTATGCCACGCAGTATGATATCTAGACTCTTGAATTTACTTGAAGACAGATTACTTAGAAACATACATGGAAAACGCAACGCCGGCACACGCATTCCACGTAACATCAGATTATATCGATCCAGATCGCTGTGAGTGTACAGGTACATCTACATCCCTCGCCCTGCTCGGGAGTTAATTATACCCTCACAGCATTCGGGATCAACCTTCGTTCCGTTCGGAATTCAATAAAGCGCCCGTGTAAACACCAACTCTCCGGTGTTGCATCGCGTACGTTCTATACGTGGACTCTGTCGGTCTTTACCGTTCGTAATTTAGTTAAAGTTAATTGTTTACTTGTGTTCATGGCCCGTGCCCGACTAGGGAGTCCATTACTGTACGACCCATTATATTGGGTCCTTGCCATCGAAGGTGTTAAACTGTCAGAAAGTTAAAACAGGGACCGTACCATGTATATATATGTGAGAGAGAGATAGATCTATGCGGCGTGTATAGTTCTGTCTCTGTCTAACACCGGAATTATAATGTTTTTAAGATGTCATGAAATTGGAAGCAATTTGCCAGTTCCATCAAACATAGATCTTAGAGTGAGTAGCTAATACATGTACCCCGACCCCGTTTTTCGTCCCCTCACATAAGCATTTCCCTTCTAACCACGGGGTACTTGGCACAGCTTAATGTCGACTTCGCTGCCATCGCTTCGACGTTCTAGAGGGCGCATAAGTGCAACTAATTCGTCGCTAATTGTATTTATTATAAATAAAATAGTCCTATATTTTTAAACTCTTCCAAGCTGTTGACAGTTAGCAACTGACCAAATATTCTATTTTATGATCTTAGCGATCTAAAACTGTTGAAACGATTATGTCGCAGGTGTGCGCCCTCCTAAGTATGATTGTAGATAGGTTACGGCATACTGTACAATGTACATAGAGCCTGTTGTTAAAATGTTTATTTTTAATATAGTTACTTATGTTAATAAATCAATTTGCTGTTTTATTTACTATCTCATTCCTACCTACTTTCTATAGGATCGTTCGACACTCGGTCACCGCACCCAATAATGTCGCGTTCTTCAAGACTGTTAACGAGTGGAACTAAACCCTCCCAGTCGTTAAGGGGTGACCAGACGCTAGTTTGCAGCGTTCCAATCAAGGTGACCTTGGTTTATGTATTTGGTTTGTGTTGCGGCTACATGGAAGTAAACCACGCGTCAACACGTTCGGTGGTTGGGAAAACGCGACTCCAAACCAAGGGCGTTGAAGGTCATGGATTACAACTGCTGTCTATACGCATTGAAACTCGCAAAGTCACCTTGGTTGGGACTTTGGTTTGCAACCGTCTGGTCACCCCTTTAATAGTGTTAACGACGGAGTATTAACGAGCGGGAAATATTATAGGAGAAATGTTAATCAGCTTTGTGTGGCCCAAGCCCTAAACAACTTGTGAACAAGCCAAAGCCCTAAACAACTTGTGAACAAGCCAAAGCCCTAAACAACTTGTGAACAAGCCAAAGCCATTTTTCTTTATTAGGTACTAAAGCTACTTGCCACTTCATTAGCTGGTCACTGACTAAAACCCACTTCTATGTTCCTTCATTGCCTTGTGTCCAGGACCCCGAAAGGGAACCCCGGGGGGCTTCGGCCCTATTGAGCCCCGAGTCCCACTCTGTGCTGATATCTCTGAGGCGCGCGTGAAACAATACTCGCCGTCGCCGACTTGGGCTCGGTCCGGACGGCGAGCTACCCATTGCTTGTCATCCCCAAGCCCACGTCTACGGTGGCTGGAAATAGGCGACTGGGGCGTAAGAAAGTCAGTGCGCATCGCACGCGGAGGCGACCGCCTGCCTTTCATTGCTGCCGATCACCCAGTACACATTAGACTAGGGTTCCGTTCCTCAAAAGGAAAAAACGGAGCCCTTATAGGATCACTTTGTTGTCCATCCGTCTGTCTGTCTATCAAGACCCTTTATCTTGGGAACGCGTGAAGGTATCGAGTTGAAATTAAAACCACATTACTTCTGCGGTCCCTTGTAGTTTAAAACAATCAAACTTCTGAGTTAACGAAATAAAAATATACGGCCGTTTATGTCGCAAAAAAAAACGTATTTCGTACACTCATGAGAATCAAAATTCATAGGGTACTTCCCATTGCCCTAGAATCCTGAGATTTGGCATGAAGCAAGGTCTCATAGCGCAAATATAGGAAAAAAAAAAAAACTAAAAACTGTAAATTTGTAGTTCCGTCATAAAAAAAAACTGCGATTCGGAAAAATCTTCGAAATTCAATTCGGGAATTGAACTGTTTTCATAGGTAAATGTTTGTATGGAACCCTCAGTGCGCGAGTCCGACTCGCAGTTGCCTGTATTTTTTTTAAATTAACTAATTACCTACCGTAGGAATTAACACAACAGTTGGCGTGGTTGAGAAAATCCTTGGAGTCCATCATGAAGTGATCAATTCTACGATCTGGCCATGACATTCACCCAAATAATAAGTAACTATGTGTGAATAATTTCGTAAAAAAAAAAAATATGCAGAAGGCTTTCAATGCCCTACGGGTCCTCTACAATAATGGGTTTAGGAAGCTGATGGGGCTGCCGCGTTACTGTAGTGCATCGGGGATGTTTGCGGAGGCCAAACCGATTACTTTAAGGCAATAGTGCGCAAAAGAGTGGCCTCTCTGATGTGTCAGGACAGCCCCAACGGCCTTCTAAACACCATAACAGAAAGGTTTGAGTGTCCTATTGTGGGGCATTAGAATAAGATACACAGTTCGGGTGGTGTCCTTTCTATTATAAAATAAATAAAACAAATTGGTTGGCTGTTTAGAATAAGTAGGCATAAGGTACTAACATAGTTTTAAGTTTTACTGACACTGAACTAGCTTATGCCCTGAGCTGCGGGCAACTGACTACTATATTCTATTCTACCCAACTCGATAAAAAGTCCTATGTCCGTCTCCTGGTTCTAAGCTACCTCCCCACCAATTTTCAGCCAAATTGGTTCAGCCGTTCTTTAGTTATAAATAGTGTAACTAACACGACTTTCTTTTATATATATAATTAATGTTAAATAAATAACTGAGAAAACAACGGTGATTACTTTGGCGCGCACGGTCCAGAGGACCATGATATTGGATGGCGATTCCAAGTTTGAGGATCTCGTTGTATGATTTTTTTGCTGCAGTAGTTTACGAGATATCCCGCAACAAAATTAAACAAAAATCTTTTTGAATAATTTTGAGTGGGCCCCACAAGCTAGGTATTTATACATCAAAAGATTGTAAGAATATTCTTTTATATTCGTTCTTTTTTGAATAAAAATAGGAGAGAGTTTTAGGTAGTTATGTACTTCGAAGGAATACGTACCTGTTGGGCCGACGGCCAATTTACAGGAACCAAGTGCTAATGGTCATCATCATCGTCATCATTTCAGCCGAAAGACGTCCACTGTTGGACATAGGCCTCCCCCAAGTGTCGCCACAATGAACGGTCCTGTGCGTCTCGCATCCGTCGGATTCTCGCAACCCTTACCAGGTCATCGGTCCACCTTGTAGGAGGCCTTCCAACGCTACGTCTTCCGGTACGTGGTCGCCATTCCAGAACCTTCGGCCTCAACGGCCATCCATTCTGCGAGCAATGTGTGGTGCTATGGTACGTCAAAACATTACTCGCTTTTCTTAAATTTCAAGTGCAAATTTTTATTTACGTTTCCTAAATATATACATAAAGAATTAAATTTAAAAAATAAAAAAAACCCGACTGCGTAAAAAATAACTTTAGATAAAAACTAAACAGAAAAAAAAAAACAAGTTCAGTCCAGTAGCGTAAAAACCAATTTAAATAAAACAAGTAATAAAATCTAATACTGAACATATTGACTGCTACAGTCAGGACCTATTAGATGGGATGATTTTAGTCTGGATTATTTTAATGGGTCCCGACTGTTACAGTCGGTTTGGAAGATATGATATGAGGTAATAAAGTATGTTATATAAGATACGCGCGAAAAACATAACCCTTCTTGCAGTCGGGAAAAAAGGCAGAACTCCACCCAGCCCAAACCCTTGGACCTAGAACCCTAAAATTTTACACAATCTTCCTTTTATGATGTAAACAAAGGATAATAAAGTTTTTTTTTAATTCATCCCCTATCCCTAAAATATGTTTCATCCCTTAGGATAAAACATACTTTTTCATACAAACTTTGGAACCCTTTGTTTGGAAACCTACTTTCACGCGGCCGAACCGCTGAGTCCTTGACTTAATTTATTTTAATTGTTTGTATCAAAAAGTAACTTTATCCAAAATCTTAAATAAAAGAAATTATCAAATTATTTCAATATTAATCAAATTAGAAACCTTTCAAATCTGGTGGAAGGGGAAACTGTCAAATAATTAAAGGATGCTTTTTTTTTACGTGGGAAAGTCATCTAATGACAAATCTTGCCCTTGGGTGGAGCGGGAGATGGTATCAGACTTTTACTGACTAAAAACCCACTCCTGTTCCTTCGTTGCATTCGTCCCAGGGCCCGGGTTTCGTTTTCACACTACCCATGGCCCCAGTAGGCTTCAACCCTGGTGGGCCCCTACGATTTGCTGACATCTCCCTGAGGCGCGCTTTTTTTTTGTGTTTGGTCTCTCGCAGGTCAACCTAGGAGGTTATCGGCTGCTTAACCGGATTTGCCTGTGGCGGCCTCGATTCAAGAATCAAAGCCACTCTTCCACAAACCAATATGGAGAATGTTAATTGCTACTTCATTTAATAACCAATGTTTTGATGCTGTTTTCAGAAAAAGATTTCCTTTTGGTGTTGTTGTTTAGTATAAAGTATAAAAGTATTGTACAAAAATAGGCACAAGCAAATACCCAATTGTACAGCAGAGAACAAAATTCAGCTGTATTGTTAATATTACTTACAGTACAAAAAAAAAATACTACTGTTGTTCTAATTTTTTTTTTATAACTGTGCGTTGCAGTATATGGGTGTTTTTATATATGTTTTAGGAATAGAATTAAAAGGCAGATTTAGTTTAAAAATAACGTAAGTTTATTACATGTAATGAAATAAAAATATAATATTATAAACTTTTATTCTTTTACATGTATAAATGATTCCTTGCCGCGGGCGGATTGCCCGTCATATTTTGGTAATATATTCAACCTCGATTATAATTATATCCATAAACCAAACAATTGTGACGTGACCGACGCCATCTTGTCAAAGACTAAAAAAAAATAAAAATTCATTTTTATTCAACTTGATATCACGTCACCATTGTTAATGTAACGAAGGTTTTTAAATGCGCCATCTTGTTTTAAAATCTTGGCGCTATTTTTTTTTCTTTTTTACCTTTTGACACGCCACTTACGAAATGAATCTTTGGACATTTAAAAATCCACGTTATGCTCTTCATAAGTATTATAAGCTACACATCGACACCACAGCAACTTTAATGTAACTGTATGATTCATACCAATATAAGCTGGGTGGACAAATAAAAATACCAGAAAAATCCTGTCAACCCAACTTCACGAGAAGTACAACTAAGAAATTTTAACTTGTTATTTCCTTATTACCAAAAATATAATATATTATTATGGCTGAGTTTTCAAAGATACGATAAATGTCTATCATTAATAATATTTTTTTCGTGTTGTTTTAAATTCTATATTATTATAGCCTAAGGACTTATGATTAAGACGATTGCAACACTTACAGTTCGCAATGTGTCAAACATTACGGCCCCTGTACACAATGGCCGACGCTGGCGCATTACAACGAGCATAGACAACTAACTACATTTTTACGAGTCTTGTACACTGACAGTTACGGATGTCATAATGACAGTCAAAGGCCATTATGTACGAGTACCTTTAGAGATCTGTATTTTGATTTTATCTTTTGAAATGTTCTTTTTGATTCGCGTGCAAGAAACTCACTGATATGTATGCTAATATCAAAAGTATTTGAAGCAGCAAAAAATAATGTCATGTTATAAAATTGATTATTTAGTTATTCGGTACAGTCAGCCGTATAAAACTCAGACATTCATGCGGAGATACAAAACTTTAAGTCTTATTAATATTATTTTAGAAACGTACATTTCGTAAGTCGACTGACTCGTTACCATTTGTTGTACCACAAACGTATTTTATAATATTCATAATAGTTTTTATATGCAACATTAAATGATTCGGTTTATATTTTAAACAAAAAGAACATCACAAAATATGCTAAAACACCAACATTTGGCAGGATCAGCGCTTGTCATCGATTCGAAAAGCCAGCGTACAAGTTATTTGAATAACTATTTTAAAAGACATTTTCTCCCAATCAAAGGCATGATGATGAGTAGCCACCATCAGTAGTAGAAGCCTAAATTAAATTATAGATAAGAATAATCATACAACTTTATTCAGTGTTTACGCGACACGATATTTCATACAACCTTTCAAGTACAAAAACTAGGAAATGAATAATGCGACCTTAAATAAAATAAAAAATAAAAAAAGAGATTATCCTAACTCCAGTAAAATCTGATATAGCTGAGTACCAGTATTTTTCTTATGCACAAGATTAAAGAATTTAGAGAGAATGAGAAGAAAGTTGTTTGATCCCTTTTGAATTGAAAATTTGTATGAAATACTTTAGTTACGTGTTTGATCGTATAATTTCGACCTCCTACGTAGCCGTCAAATGAAGTCTCTAGTCGATCGAGTACACACACATAAAACCGTAAAAATATGAACATAAAATATAATTGGCCATTATGGGAAGGCTGATGTAAAACATCTGTTAGTATAGGGCCGAGGCAATGGCATAGTGGGGGCATCGCGGCATGACAAATCATGCCATTTGGCGTCACGGCATTGCCGTCGGTTTTACTGCCAATTCGCGCATATAGATGTTTCACATAAAAAATAAAAACAATCTTTTCAAAATACTAACATGGTAATAGTAGTTACATTTCACGAGCTTGCGTTCAAATGCAATTTTTAATCTTATGTCAATGTCATAATCGCGATCAAAATTCGCAACGACTATAGTACGTTTTTCAAATAACTTGTACACGTTTCGGCAAGCTGTACGAATAAAATGCTATGTATTTGGTGAAAGCGAAGACTGCCATTAACAACAAAACTGCTTGTAAACACCGCCACGACTTCTATTAAAAAGACGCATTGTGATGAGTTTATATAAAAAAAATAGCCACTATCGAAGTCGGTTAAACAAACCAATAGGAACGAGATCCTCTTTCTTTAACCTTTTAACCTACGTCGGATATCACGACCAAACAGGTACTCTATATCGTCAGCTCTTCTGTCACCTATGGGGATTGAAGAGCTAAACGAGACGGAGTACCCAGTCGCAAACAGACGACCCTGGCGAATAGAACGCGGAAAAACGGATCAATCCGAAGCAAGCGGTTAATTAACCCTTTGTTAAAGTTGGTTACGAATTGACAGTTAAATAGATTAGATTATTTCGCGGACTGACCGGCTTAAGAAAATGACAAAACGATGTAATGCTACAAAACGAAATATAAAGTTAAAAATATTATTTATTTTAATATCATTCATTGTCATTAAATGTTGAATTGTCGGACAGATAATTATGAGTATTTATTGAGCTGTTTCATTGCATCGCTTTGACAAGTACTCATAATAGCCACAGATATTTCACAAAGTAACCGTTTAACCGCTTGCGTTGAATTAGTCCGGCGAGTATTTCGTGTCCCACTCGCCAGGATCGTGTGTTAGCGACTGGGTATTCCATCTCGTACTCGTTAACTCTTCAATCCCCATAGGTGACAGAAGAGCTGGCGAGATGGGACTGTTTGTCGGATATATTCGACGTAAGCGGTTAAATGGTTAATCCGCAAAATAGTCTTTTGAATACATTCCTTTTTACATTAATGTGATGAATATTGTGAAACAATGTCCCCTTTCCAGCAGTGTATTGCATTATCACAAATAAACTTTTCACTTACAATTTACCAATTACATTATATTGTTAAATGACATTGACTAATGTTGGCAATATTAGCTTAATATTAAAATATCGAATAAAATCAAAATCCGATTTAAAAAAAAAACATATCTAACCGGCGGTGTTCAAAGCATAAAAAATAATGATTGTGCTAAGAAAAAAATATAGCAACAAACAAATCTAAAATCGTCAAACAGCAATTAGACTAAGTACAGTTTTTCTTTTAAATATATATATTTCTCAACCTCTCTTTGACGAATTGACATTAAAATTTCCACTCACACAAACGAATGGAAGAAATGAAAATCACAGTTCTGTTACTAACAATTCACGCCAATTCATTCAACAGGTAACATTGGCGAGAGCAAAGACAATCTATATTAGTGTTGCTAGCAACGAAAATTATGGGCTGGGTCGGAATTAAACGGCATTGATTTAAATTCAGAGATAATATGAAAATATTCAATAGACAGAGCCATAACTACTCGCAGAGTATAATTACTTTACTATTTGAGACAGATTTATTAAAATAGTTGAAATATTAGAGAGACTATAGAACTATGAGCTACATTATTGGAAAAAAGAAGGTATTTTAAGTTCGATTGTTTTTGGATGTTTGTGTGGGCTATGTACATTATTACTGTGTGTGTAACCTTTTTGCCATAGAGCTTTCAAGAGCTTACGCACACAGATAAAAATATATAATATATATAAAAGGAGAACTGACTGACTGACACATCAAAGCCCAGCCGAGACTACAATTTTGCACAAGGTTTCCTTTTATGACGTAGGCGAGCACTAAGCGAGGATTTTTTTAAATTAACCCCCTAAGGGGAGAAACAGGGGTACAAAGTTTGTATGGAGACACCTACTTTCACGCGGGCGAAGCCGCTGAAAAGCTAGTTAAATATCGATACTGGAAATATGAAACAACATAAAATACCCTTACATCAATCATCGTTATTTCATATTTCCAGTATCAATGTAATCTTTATTCATAAGGAGTCTGTTAGAAATGGCCAATAATTCCGCCCAACCCAAGCGCCATATAAGAGGGAGATCGACATTTCACAATGACACATTGTTTCGAATACAAACTAAAATCATATTAATAAAAAAAATTAAATACCTATGAGATATAGTGATGACTTTAGTCCGACGACTCGGGCTCATATTAAGTTGGATTTAAACTATGGGACAGATAGGATATTTACAAAATGCTATCTCGCTCACTCACACCGTGTGTTGCCAGTCGATAAAACTCTCTAACTAAAAAGGGTATTTTAGACTATCATAATATATATTATTATTATTATTTTTCGAAAGTTATTTTTAAGAATATAGCGTACGTCTTTAAAGTTAAAATCTAATATTTAAATGTTCGTTACATAGTAGTGCGAATTGATGCATTAGTAACGTTGCAAGTAATTATAGATAATGTGATTATATAAATTGTGTTAAAAACTTTATTTTTTGACGATATTATTGCAAAATTATGATAAAGCAAGAACTACGCCTCACTTGTATGACGCGTGATTTGTATGCAAAGTCGCGTCGCGTGGCGTGAGTCAAATGTAGCTCTACAAGTCTAGTTGCCATAATTATAAAAATGTGTGGAGACCGACGCGCCCAGATCGGCGCACGTGGCCCCATTGTAGTTCTACCATACAGCTTTTGAGGTGTTTATTTTCTTTATATGGTTGTGTTATCAGACCAAATTCATTAATTTATTATTTTCAATCAAAAATACATAATTTCACTCTAAAATTACTTGCAACATCAAAAACGCAACAAGTACACAACAACAATCCTATGTGAAGAACTGACTGACCAAGATATATATATGCCCCTTTAACCTTTCAACCGCCACTATACATGAAAATATCTGTGTCCGGCACGCCTAAGTCATGTCTACATGACAGACGCTACGAGTTTAAAACGGAAACAAATCTTTGAAATAAGTATTGTTTTTCTTGTTTACATCGTTAATTATGTATCTACACTCATCCCGATTTATAATATGTGAACTGATTACTATTTATTTCATTCATATTAGTATATGATCACAAAAACGAACACTACGAAATCGTAGCGTGGCGCTGAGAGCACGTTTTTTGACGTCTGTCAAAAGGTTAAAAGAGCCTGCTCTTACATACATCAATGGATCAAGATCCTAGTCAATCAGTCCCCAACGTAGACGCAATTAGGGCTAATATCAACCACATAAGAATAAAACAGACATTAATAACTTCTAAAGCGACAAACATCTATTTTTATTTGCTTTGGGTACCATATTGCCCTAGTTACGCCCACCCATCATTTACCAAGCCTACCTCCTACATTTTACAACAAATTCGTGAACACTTTTTTTCTCTAACTTTCCCGCTAATCTTAAGCATAGACACATTTAAGAGAAGCCAAACATTCCTAGTTACCTTTACGTTTTCCAACACACCGAACGACTAAAAAGTTAAATTTACTTTTTTATAATTTATGATCATCATGCATAATATATTTTTTATTTATTTTAAATATATAATTTAAAGCGTATTCTGTTCGCCGCCTTGGGAATATCTGAGCACTCTTTTTTTTATTTCTAAATTGGCAAAAGTTCGTGGTCCATTGAAATATATATTTTAAATTGTTATTATTTTGTTTGAACGGTGGCAGCGAACGTCTGTATGAGTACAGATAACTGGCTTTGGTTGATATTTGTTTTGTCTGTGGTCTAATGACATGGGTTTATGGTGTTCGAAAAATAAACTCGTTTTTTGCTTATGGCCAACATAACGACACGATTATTGCACCAATAGCAACAACGTTTGGACACCTGCATAAACCCTATTGGTTAATCTGTGCCTTAGCGCGTGGTTGGGCCAATCACGTGACTGCCGTCAAAACAAGAGATTACTTCTACTCAAATCGGCTCAGTACATTTATTAAGACTACAACCTTCAATGAAGATAATCGAATATAATAATGATTACACTTGTATAATTTAACATTTAAAATCGAGTCTTCAGTACTAAGAGTTAAAATACTAATTAAGTATTTACAAATCCTTGCAAAGATGCTGAAGGTGTTATTGCACCTGGTTGATTGTTTTTTGCCATTCACAGCTGTAGCCGACAAAACAAATTAGTCAGCAGTATTTAACGATTAGTCACACTAAGGCGTTTTAGTATCGGGAAAAGTGAATAAATTGCTACTACCCGACCTGAGGCGAAAAACATGCTAAGGAAAATAAATCCATTGCCATTTTTAATCTGTTTTCGCATCAGCTTGACCAATCTTTAATAAAAAATAGCAAAGCCTGAACACTTCTTTATTTGAATACGTCATAAGAATAAATTCTATAGATCCATCTTGTTTCGAAGAGTGAACGCAACGTAAAATATTGCAAGGTTGCTTGCCTTTCAAATAATTCCGGCCACTAAGCTTAACTACACCGGAAAACCCATAATTAATTACGACATTACATCTAGACGCGTATATCAATTTTAATGATGGCAACACCCACAACAGTCAAAGACAACACCGAGAACTGTCAAAATCACAGTGCCGCCATATTGAAAAAAAAAAAAGAGCAGAGACATTAGACCACAAACAAAACTCTTCTTAAACACACAAGGCAGTGACGAGTGAGCAAGTTTTACTTATCTGTGGTAACTTATGTTATAACTCCATGTCTTGCGCTTCGTCGTCGCTGAACTCACTCATGGATGACTCCGTGTCGCTATTGTTGTTAGCGTTGCCATTGGATGGCTTGGAGCCCGACGAGGCGGGGGTCGCGCCCCCCATGCCTGTGATCGCGTCCTTTTCTAGGAGGGCTTCCTCGGTCGCAAATCTTCGGACGTAATCTGGAAAAGGGAGGTTGATGGTGATTATTTAGTGTTTTATCTTCAGATAATTGTTTTTTTTTAAGATATCTTCGGGGTTCTATGAATGATTAGTATGAGATATTTCTATAGTACACCCACATTTGTTACGGCATTGTTGGAAAGAGATACTACGGCCCTGGGGCCTTACCAAACCCTTATGTCTAAGTATGGTTTTCGCACTTAGTCCTATACGGACCATTGTACGTGGGTCATGGCGGCCATAACCTTAGGTGGGCTAATTCCAACCAGCACACCTCTCTCCAAAAACAGATTAGGCCTCTGTTTATCAGGGCATCACTTAGTCAGTTCGGGGATCCTAAGGTTCGTATGCGTATTTCAGTGACACCTGTACAGTCTACGAGCACACGTGCGATTGTCTCCTCCCCCTCCATGCATGCTGTGCACAGGGGAATGTCTGTGATGCCTATTGTGTGGAGGTGCTTATTCAGTGCGCAGTGTCCGGTGATGGTCCCCGCGACCAGGCGCAGACTGCCTCTGTTCAGTCTCATGAGTTTTTTGGTGAGGGCTTTATTGAGGTGTGGCATGGCCTCCTTGGCCTGCCTGCCAAACCCTTATCGTCTTAAAACGACAGGCGTGCGAGCGAATAACAGGGATGGAGATATACACACTATATAGCTCCATCCCTTTAAATAATAATAATAAACATTCATTTCGGACCTTTACGTCCATAGGTAACACATACAGCATTTACACAACATTAAACAACACACAACAGAAATACGAGATGTTAGTAACAGAAAAAACTTAACAACTATGTTAGTAGACAGTATTTACAGGAGCATGTACGCAGGTGTATGTGTATATGTGTATGTGTGTGTGTGTGTGTGTGTGTGGAGCTTAAGGACCAGATAATAGGACAATCCAGCTTATTGGCAATGACACTCAGGTGGCCGTTGGTACTGGCTCGCACCCTGCGCAACAAAGATGCTGCTCGCCTGCGCCTGACCGCAGCGAAGCCGTCAGTCTGGGCATCCGTGAACATCCCTGAGGCACTACAGAAGCGAGGCAGCCCCAACAGCATCCTGAATGCATTGTTGTACTGGACGCGAAGAGCCTTTAACCTTTAACAGTTCGGTTTAAGTCGTAAAATGGATCGTGTTAAATCTCGTGTTTTGGCCTCTGGAACGGCTAAACGAACACGGGTGGGTTATTAGTCAATAAAAGTTTGAAACCATTTCCCTTTCGCACCACCCGGAGCCGGAAAGGTTATTTGTTGATTTCGCAACCTCAAAGTTCGTAGTTAGCAAAGACCGTAGCAGGTGACGTTCTTGTTTCTAGTTGCTACACATATTTAATTAAGTGGAATTAGAATATAGATCAACACCAATAAATCAGTGAAATATGACTTTTTTTTTGCAACTGATTTATAAATGGGCTATCCAACACTAAAAGAACTTTTCAATACTAATAAATTCTTCAACTGTATAATATTACTACATAAAGATAATTAAGTAAATTTTCCTTCAAACGTAAAATTCGGAACTACTACTTGAAGTCCTCTCTACTTTAGTTTGGTCACCGTCAGAATTATTATTGATATTTTTCATAGTATTTATTAGTTTATAATTTTAGCATATATATGTATTTTATTATTATAAATAACTTATTTTTTATTTTATTTTGTCTGTTTGAAGTATCTGTTATTTGATTATTGTGCAAGCCTACCACAGTGTTTTCTTTTTTAACCCAAAGGTTGACTGGTAGAGAATGCCTTGTTGCATTAAGTCCGCCTATGTACCCCTACTGTACATGAAGTTTAAATAAATAAAGAATTAATACACAACAAAAATGGAAACTTTTCCATTGCAAAACATCTTATATTAAGCAATCAGCTGTTCCCCAGCTGTGGATAGTAAATGCCTGGTCATAAATACGTAAATTGAGCTCATTGACGGCGCGTCAAAACATGGCGCCCGGCCAACTGTTGTAATGTCCCAGTTGACGTGCGTAAGACTGTCTCCGTGCCAACTGCCAGGATTCTAAAGGTAAACGCTCACTTATACGAGCCGAACGCATAACGAATTGAAAGAAAAGAATTTTAGAATTATTTTTTATGAAATCCTATGAAAACCCGCACACCCTTCGTCGTTTACACCGCGTACATACTAGGACTGGAACAATTTGCCTGCTGCGGTCTTCCCGTCCAACTATAATTTAGGTGCCTTCAAGGCTAGAGTGAAAAGGCTCTTAATAAACGAGTGCGCCTCACCATCAATAATTGCATCACTGCTTACCATAAGGTGGGATCGCAATCAAGCAGTGGTTTATAGCAATTTAAAAAAAAAACCTAATCGCGGCGAATCGTCCGAATCTGGAAAAATTCCAGAAATCCTAGACGAAATCGGATGGACTTTCTTTTTAAGTTAATGTTATGATTAACCCACATTCTTGTTTCCCTTTGATGTATTTCACTTTCTTCATTTTCCATTAATAAACTGACACTGACAATAATAACCTCGTCAAGAGCCATTACAATTCATGTAATATCAGTGCGGCAGGTGTAAAAGAAATAGAAACGATTTCTTCGGCGCGGTCAATTCTTTCGGTGCCGATATGTGTGATAAATGTGCGCTCACCTTAATGAACTGTTGACCTTGGCAGTTTGGAAGTTTTCTTTAGATGTTATTGCGTGGTAGACTAGCAGGCGGCACACGACTAAGTGGTCACTCCATTTATGGATATCTTCAGTATTACACGCAAGTCATTGACAGTTTCAAAGCCAAAATTGAAAGAGAGTTCCCTTCAGAAAAGGGTAGGCAATACCAATACAACTATAGTACCACCAGGGTCTGGTTTATTAAGCTGACAATTCGACATATATGGGAAAAAATGTTTAATAAAAGTGACAAATATGTCAAAAAGCGACAGATGAAACCTTGACATATTTGTCAATTAAAAACGCGTCTAGTAAAACTCGACAATTGTCAAAAAAACCATAGTCAACTTATTTCTGACAAAGTGACATTTGTAGCATTGTCGCGACAATTATGTCGACTCTTGACATTTATATTTGCAAATAAATTTCGTTTTATGAAGCTAAAAGAAGTTAAATTATTTTTCTTTTAAGATTTCTGCTTAAATCTGTAATTGAGAAGAAGAAATGTATTCTGCATTTTTCCTCCTCGTTTACAGGTATTTGTTCCAAGTATTCAGCATCACTACTCTCACCACTCGATTTTCCACTATGACAATTATATCACCTGTAAAAAATTTACAAATTGTCACTTTTTGACATATGTCGGACTTGTCCGGATTGTCGGTTTTATTAAACAGAGCCCAGGTATTCAAGATGACGGATGAAATCTAAGTCGTCTCCTTGGTCAGCCGACCCCGTAATGCGATTTCAGGGAACCAACACTGTGTTTTATCGGCCTAAACATGACAATGACAAAAAAAAAGGGTTGGCTAAGAAAGAGAGAGAAAGAGAGAGAGACAACATTTTGACGCTAATCCTATCTTTGGTTCACTGTAGAGGCTGATATATGGTCAGTAATAAATAAAAACCGAATAATAAGCAGGATGAATTATATTTACAAGCTTCAGACATGTTTATAGCTAGCACGTGTCCACTTCATAAGTGAGGGTTTTCCTAGAACAATTCTAGGTAGTATTACAGAAAGCTGTATGTTACTAATTAAGATTAAATGCATGCAATGAAGATGTACCGGGTAGTGGGCAATACACGTGCCATTAGCGTGGGCTTGGGTGCAGCTGGTGGTCATCCTACATGAAGTGATTAATCAAAGCGTTACAAATCTATATCATTTCGTTCTGACGAGATGCTATTTGGATCCAATAATTTTGTTTTACAGGTTTTGAATAAAATCACCCTTAAAATTAAAATAACCTTAAAAACGTATAATAAAAAAACTCGCAAAACTGTATTAATATTAAACTAGAGCTGATGGTCGTTGGCCTACCTGGGACTAGCCCCCGAATCGGAAATCGTAGGAAAGAAAAAGTATTTATTTGGCGTGTCCGAAAACCTACAACTAGCTAATCGTGCAGATTATCATCCGCCTAGCCTTTTTTCTAAATCGGACATTATTAACACCTCTACGGTGCGGACTAAGCGTTTCGCCTCGTCGTTTATAGCCGCGTACATCGAAGGACTGGAACACTTTGTCTGCTGCGGTCTTCCCGTCCGATTATAATTTAGGTATCATCAAAGCTCGAGTGAATAGGCTCTTAAACTAGTGCGCTACACCATCAATAATTGCATCACCGCTTACCATTAAGTGGGATCGCAGTCAAGCACTAGTATAAATTACTTAAAAAAAAATCTAATTAATGCCGACCCCAACAGATTTTTTTCCGGATGCTACTGAAATGATAGGCTCTCGTTTGACCACTATCTCACCTGATGGTAACGATGATGTGATCAACGATGGAGCGCGCATGCCTAGAAGTAACCTATTCACTCTGAACTTAAACACACCTAGGTTGTAGCTATCAGGAAACACTCCTTAGCTGTACGCGCAATCAACGGTACCCAAAACGTTTTCGTGCGTATGGATGGGACGTCTAGCATAGTAATCCGATGGTGGAACGGGCTTAGCAGAATTAAATGGTGCAATTCCGCTGTGCGCGGTGCAATGGACACTCCTCGAAATATAAACGATAGAAAACCGACAAGCTAGTTTACTCGGCGTCTATACTCAAGGAACAATTGCTGCCTTTTTATTTTTGTGAGGTGGAAAATCATCCAATGACTTCTTGCTCTAAGGCAGAGCGAGAGGGCGTATCAGGCTTTTACTGACTAAAACTACGTCGCCCTTTGCGTTTTAAGACCACAAGTTTCCTTTTCAGAAACTGTCCGCGGCCACAGCGGGCCTGCTGAGTCCCTACGGTTTGCCAACATCTCTTTGAGCAGTGCGTGGTTGGAACAATTGCTGACTGAGACTTTTTTATTTTATTTATTTGGGAAAAACAAACAAATGTACAATATATATTACAATAAAATATGGTGTGGTGTGAGCAGTGGTGGCCGAGTGGTAACAGCCCCGACTTACGAGTTGTATGTCGCGGGTTCAAACCCAGTCAGGCGCATTACTTTGTGTAATTTATTTCATCACCACTGCTCTCAAAACGGTGAAGGAAAACATCGTGAGGAAACCGGCATGTCCTAGAACCAAAAATTCGAAGACATGTGGCATCCACCAACTCGCACTGGGCCCGCGTGGTGGATACGGCCCATCCCCTCTCCCAGAGAGGAGGCCTGAGTCCCAACAATGGGAACATTATAAGGCCGACTATGCTATGCTATGGTGTGACGTATGGGTAAATGTACAATGCACGACGTTTCCACAGATTACTTGTGTGCATTATTGACTAGGCAAGCACAATTAAACTAAAATACTATAAAGTTTAGGTACTAATTACATTCTATATCGTTATAACCGCGCACAAACTATCAATAATTTTTTCTTAAAATTACTTGAAAAGTTTGTCTGTAGTTACCACTGTTGCCAGGTGTCCAGATTTGCGCGAAATGTTACAATTTTCGGAGGGGACCCGCGAAAAATTATTTTACCATTAACCCTTGATCGTGACGCCATTGGTCCCGATTTCTCATTAACCGACTTAGTCGGTTGGCTCGCTATCGCTATCAAACTTTAATGCTTTTAGTCTCGTACTTCTGTATGAATATTAAAAATAAATCTTAACCTTTTTGAGATGGAGCGCTCCCCGACAGGGATAGTTTCTTATTTTTTTGTAACAATTATAGCAGCTGTCCAGATTTGAATACGAAAATGCCGATTATTTTCATCTTTCATTTCGAATTTTCACTTACTGGACCTGGCTGTGGGTGATTCTTTGAAACCGAAAGAACGTTTCATTCATCTAGGCTAGGCTAGCTTTCGTACCTATCTATTTTGTGTCGTAAGCCACTGGGCACAAATTAGTGTCTTTAATACATTTAGTGATCGGGGAATATTAATATGCAAATAAAAATATCAAATTGTAAAAAAAAAACCTAGGCCAGACAAATGAGACACCCTCTCGTTTCAAAAAATCACCCATGTAACGTTGGACAGGTACAGCAATAAGGAATGATAAGTTCCTTAATAAATGCTGTTTTATTCTATTCTTACCTGAAACTTTCTTCTTGTACTCTTCAGGTTTGTGCAGGTACATGGCGGCGGCATCGCCGTTCAGAGGGTCGATGGGGTTGGGGTAGGTCAGCAGCTGCGGCAGGAACGACTCGAATATGTTCGACAGGTCTGGAATGTAAAGAAATATGGAATTAGTACGTGTTATACTGACGTAGGCAATAGAGAATAAAAGAAAGAAGATAACAGTGTATCGAGATCTCGCATATTCATATAATTATGTGAGATTTGAAACGCATTGGCGTTTCAAATAGGTCAATGACCGGTCAAAAGTACGGTTTGCAAAGAAAACTTATTTATGTATCAATAACGGTTTTTTTTACTTAAATTTACTGAGTCATAGTTAAATCTAGGTGAAGTAAAAACGTTATTGTTTAATATAAATCAGCTAAATATATATTTAGCCAGCCAGGCGCATTACTTTGTGTAATTTATTTCATCACCACTGCTCTCAAAACGGTTTAGGAAAACATCGTGAGGAAACCGGCATGTCCTAGAACCAAAAATTCGAAGACATGTGACATTCACCAACCCGCACTGGGCCCGCGTGGTGGATTACAGCCCATCCCCTCTCCTAGAAAGGAGGCCTGAGTCCCAACAGTGGGAACATTATAAGGCCGACTATGCTATGCTATGCTATGCTATATATTTAGCTGATTTAAAGCTTAAGTCATAATTAATTTAAAAACAAAAACTACATATTTGCCACTTCTTCCATGTGTCTCTACTCAAGTCACTTTACACAGTGACTCGATGATGATGATGATGATGATGATTTTGATCACCCTACACAATTTCTTCGATTTGACAGAATAGAATAGAAATAGAATAGAAAGATGTTTATTTCCCTAGTTTATATGTTACATTATGTCCACAGGCCGGTGGTGTATTCGGCCTGTGGGTGTGTCAGCTACTTACATTCTACCTATGTTTGTCTAAAAGAGATCTGTATAAGTGTCGTGTAGTGTGTGCTGTAAGCTCGTTAGTGTGTACAGTATAAATTTATATAAATTTATAAAGTTGTTCTATATTGACCTATCCTATTTACAGCTAATTACAATCTATGGGGACGTGGAGCGGTTGTTCGCTTACTAAGCAGCCGACTCCTGTCTTTTCTTGGTACATACTCAATTTCACCTAGTCTAATATTAGTTAGGAGGGGGTTGTGCTGTCCATATCCAAGGTAGGCGTCACCAGGGGTCTCTAAGTCCTCGATGTGCATTTCACGGAGTCGGCGCAGCATGTCCTCGTTTAAATCTTGTGCACGGAGGTGCCATGGATCCCAATCTAGCATTTCCCAGAGTAAAGATGTTTCTAAGCGTCTTGGGAATTGTCCGCTGGTCTTGAGAGCCATTCGATATTGGCGTTCAATTTTTAGCAGGTTGCTCTTACTGAAACGTGAGAGTAGTTGTACCACGCCATAATCCAATATAGGAAGAAGGCAGGCCTGAATAACAGCAAGTTTCACTGTTATATCCGTCTTGGCGTGCCAGCCTATGATAGGGGCAAGCGCGCCTCGAGCTTGTCGCACCTTCTGCACGACGTAATCCGTCTGTTTACCCATAGTCATTGTCTTGTCTAAATGTACGCCCAGATATTTGATGCTATCTTTATATTCAATTACCTCGTTCTTGATGCGAATGGTTCTGCGGTAGTTTCTCTTGTGAGTAAACATAGCACACTCCGTTTTGTCTACGTTACATTTTAGTCCCCAGCGATGATAGTAGTCGATGACGGTATCGGCAGCCCAGCCAGCGCGGTGTGTCGCACTGTTTGGGTCGGGGGATCTATTAAGGATGCACAGGTCATCGGCATATTGGGAGAGCTTGAGTCCGCGGATGTGATCCCGTTGGTCCCAAACGTCATGTACATACAGATTGAATATAACCGGACCCAGGATAGAGCCTTGGGGCACACCGTGTGGCACCGGTTTTTTATCGCCGTTGGTGGTTCTGAAGCGTCCGTAAATTTTACGACCGCTCAGGTAATTCTCTATTAGTTGGATGATGTTGTTTGGGACGTTCGCTGTTTGGAGCTTCTTCGTCAGACCTTCATGGTTTATTGAGTCGAAGGCCTTCGATAGATCCGTCAGGACCATGGCGACACTTTCCTTCGCTTCCAGCGCATCCGTGATGAACTTGCCGGTGCGAAGGATCTGTGTGCCTGTACCTCTGTTCTTAGTAAAGCCATGCTGGAACGGTGGTTGGAGTCTGTCGGCCGTTTGTCGTAAGCGTGACAAGAGCAGGCGTTCGTGTAGTTTGCCCATGATGTTTAGGAGCGTAATAGGTCGGTATGATATAGCGTCCCTGTAATTCTTACCCGCCTTATGCAGGAAGATGCACTCTCCAATTTTCCATCTCTTGGGATAATAACCTGTCAGTAACAAATAGTCAGCTATCACTTTGTACCTAATGAGAAAGGGGTCGCCTCCAAGTTTGAGGGCGTCTGCTTTGATTTTGTCCGGGCCTGGCGCCTTCTTGTTTTTAAAGCGTCTCAGCGAGAATTTGATTTCCTCTATGGAGGTGGGGTCAAGAGGCTGGAACGGTGTAGTCTTCTCAGTGCTTTTATCTTCGTCGTTTAGCTCGGCTTCTGTGACTATCGCTGCGTCGACCAGGGCGTTAATGATTTCTTTCTCAGTATTGCAACCCTCAATGTAGGGGAGTCTCTGTACTGGAGCCTTCAGGTTCCGTTGGATTCTCCACATCTGGGCTCTATTGTTCTGTGGATCGTTTATTATTCGGGTCCATTTTTCGCTGCTATATTCCACGAGTGCTTGTTGGACCTGCCGTTTCAGACTATTATAAGTTCTTCTTTGTTCTGTTATTCTTTCCTGGTTGAAGCGTAGTCGCCACGCTGTACTTTTTGCTTGATTTCTTTTGTCAATCAATTCATTAATCTCTTCTGGGAGTTGTTCTCTTCTGTCGTTTTCATGTAGTGGCGCATACTTATCCAAGGTTTCTGTGCAGGCTTTTTCTAGTTGTAGTATATATTCTTCGCATTCTGCGTCGGATGTGATTTCCTTTGGTAGGTGCATGGTTTTATCCCATAAGGTTTGTTGGTATTGTTGTCTGATTTCATCGTTGTTTGTAATGGCGCGGGTATTCCTTACCAGTGTTTTCTCTCTGTCCACCACTATGCTTAGGTCTAGTAGCCAAGGCATATGATCAGAGCCAACAGATGTTATTTGTCGGCATGTTATGGTGTCGAAAGCTTGCGCGTCATGCGAGAAGATGGCTGCATCGAGGATGCCATAGCCTGCACTGTTTGGTCGCGAGGGTAGACCCGTGTGGTGTATGGTGCAGACGTCCGTGTTACAGAGGTCGCGTACGAGTATTCCAGCCCCTTCGTCTCGTGTCTGGTTGAGCGATGTCATTTTAAGGTTAAGGTCCCCAATGGTGATATTTGGAGCTTCGGTTAAAATGTCTTCCAGCTCATCGTTAAGCGCTATGGTATCGAAGTGCCCTGATCTGTGCGGTATATATATACCCTTAATTTTTAGGGAATCTCCGGTCAGATGATCATAGGTAAGGTTGATAGCGACGCCTTCGATGAGGCGGTCTCTTTCTTCGGTACCTGGGGTCACGTCGGTCTGACTCCATCGAATTCCTCGCATCACATACATGGCTGTGGTTAGATGCGACGCGATCGAGTGTGTGATTTTGTCGTAGTTCAGGAGATTCATGCGGATTTTGGAAAAGTCCACCCGGCACTCGTTGACTACGATTATTTGCGGTTTGTAACGGTCAGCTAAGGATTTTAGCTCGAGGAATTTTCCTTTTAATCCCTGCGCATTGAGGTGCAGAATGCGCAACTTATGAAATTGATTTCTTGGATTATTTGTTGAGAATTTTTATAAGGATTTCGTGTTGTAACTGTAGCTGGTGTAATATTTGTTTCATAGTTGTTTGTAGCTCTTGCCCTGGGGGCTCCATGTTGTTGTATTCTTTGTTTGTTGTGTGTTCATTTAGTTGCAATGGTGGCTGGTGCTGTGATTGTGTTTGAGGCGCCTGTTTGAGCAACGGTGGAAATTGTGAAGTGGAGGTTATGTTCACGTACGAGATGTTTTCCCGGCGGTATCTCAGTGCTGCGTGTCTGCGTTCTGCTGCTTCTCTTTTTTTCCTTTCTTTTTCTTCATGTTGTGCCAATTGACGGTCCACTGCCTTTTGGAACTTCTCACATTTGGCTTGGTTGGCTCCATGGCCCGGTTTTTTGCATGATGTGCATATTTCGATATCTATGCCTTCGTCGTTTTGAATTATGGACGTAGGTTGTTTCTCCTTACCGTGACACGCTGATGTCGCATGCGTGAAGAGAAAACATTTCTTACATTGCACTACTCTCTTGGGATCAACTTTATATTCCTGAGGCTTCATGCTGAAGGCCCCGAAGTACGCATGCTTTGCTGTCTTCATAAGCGTCGCAATTTCATCGTATGAGTGAGCACCGTCAAAGATAAATAATTGTAGGTTACCTTTAATTGTTCTCATTTTGATAGGTCTCACACCGATACACCTCTCCATTTCCTCAAGGCATGCCTCATTTGTCTCATCGTAGATGTTCGTGTTGAGCACAACTTTCGTTTGATGGGTCTGCTGGGCTTTGGGGACGCGTGCCACGAAGCGGAGCCCGTCATCAAGTTTCCTCAATTCTCCTATAATTGTTTTCCTCATGTCCGCGGTGTATACGCGGATTGTGACGGTTCTTTTGTTACTAGCCATGGCGTATCTTGCTCCATGTTCAGCAGTTATTTTTCTAATTTTGTTAAAGTATTCAGGATCGTTGATTTTCTTGACGTCTGTTATGATTATATCAGGGATGTGAGTGGATGATGTGATCACTCTTTGCTGTCGCTGGGTCGCTGTTGAGTTAGGAGTGACGGCACCTCTCTTTCTCTTCTTGGGTTTGGGTGAGGTAAAAGTCGCGTGGGCGTAGTCTTTTTCCCTTTCCAATTCGTTTTTTTGCTCCTCTTCTATAGGGAGCGAGGAGTAGCGATTACTTGTTGTTATACCGTGATGTCGTGGCGAGGCGACGTTAGAACTGGTGGCGCGCGCTTGCACCGTCACGTCACCGTGCTGAGTTGCGGAATCGGCGCTCAGAAGCGTCAAGGTCATGTCTTCGCACGCGCGTGCGGCGGGTGCGACATTGCGAGCTCGCGCAACAGCGGTGGTTTCATTCGGTTTTGTTCGCGCGGCCACAGTGGTCACGCTGCCGGGCACCGTCTCAGCAAACGCGCCTCCAAAGGCGTGACGCGGAGTCCGGCGAGCGGGGCGGCCCGACCCCCACTGCGATGGCTCAGCCCTTATACATTGGGTCTTGGGTACCTCTCTATATTTCGATACTATTTTGTTCACTGTTCCACATTCACAGGTCACGTTTTCTTCACATTCAAGTCCTATAATTGGCATGTACTTAACATTTAACTGTCTGTTGCATTTGCGGCAGTCTATCTTATTTATTTTGCAGAAATTTATATTACACGAATATATATTGATTTCGTTTACACTGTTCACCAGGTGTCCGTTTGAAATATTTACAGAAGTTTTTATAAAACATTTCATGGCACTTTTCTTGTTACATAATCTACAAGACAATTGTTTAATCTTAGTTTGTAGTCCCTGCCACTCATGGAATTTTTTAATTAGGTTAATTTTTTCGCAGTGCCAACAAGTAACTGCGTATTGTCCTTCATTGTCCGGGGAGAGTTCATTTACACTATCTAATTTATAGTCACTGTTCTTTTTATTGTTCACAGTTGCACTATTCGTGTCCATTTCACTAGTTTCACTGTTATTTTTATTGTGCACAATTGCACTATCCGTGTCCATTTCACTAGTTACACTGTTTTCGGGAGGGCCTAAAGAGCCTCCCGTAGTTTCGACACTCATACGAGCACGAACTTATATGTGGGTATTCTTAGAAAAATATTGCGCCACTCGAGGCAATAGGCACGAAGCGCGCAAGAGAGCTCCGCGCGCACGTCCGTTCGCCCCGCACGTACCGAGCGAACTCCATTCGACTTCATTCGATTTGACAGCTATGACGTCACAACATGGCGCAAAATCGATGCCATTTTTATTTGAAACGCATTGCAGGTTAAGCAACGTCAGCGTTTGCATACGTGCGACCATTTAGTATAGGTTACTAAGTAAAATAACTCTAGAATTACTGGTTCAAATTGCTCTCAAAACGGTGAAGGAAAAGGAATGTCCTAGAACCAAAAATTCAAAGACATGTGACGTTCACCAATCCGCAATGGGCCAGTGTGGTGGATTACGGCCCATTCCTTCCCCTAGATAGAGGCCTGAGTCCCAGCAGTGGGAACATTAAAAGGCTGATTATGATTATGTTACTGGTTCAAATTTAAATATTGTTTTAGTGTAAATAGCCTATTTATTAAAGAACGCTTTATGCTTATGTAACATCACGCTACGACCAATAGAAGCGGAGCTGAGAAAAATAATGATCGTAATAATTTGTGTGTTGACTATTAATATTATTAGTCATTGCATCAGTACAGATCGAATATGCTGTCAAGTTTAATGCTAAAATTAAAAAATACTAATATAAACGTAATAAACACAATAATATAACCGCAGTGCTGTGGTTTTATTATACGCGTTATGTGGTCAATTTGATATTGAAACAATAGTTGCTGAGATGTGCAGTTAGAAATAGATTTTTAACGACATTTTAATAGTCTTAATATAGATTAATTATTTTTCATATTATTTCAAATAAACCATTTACAGACACTTTCGAAATGTCAAGAGGTCAGTCAGTCAGAAAAATGATGCTAATTGCACATTCCAAAGCGTAGATCGCTATGGAGAAGAATGTGCAAGAAACTCCATGGACATTCTTTTCAATTATGTTATGTTATTACAAAATATTTATAATACATAACATGATTAAATGGAGTTACATGTTTCTTGTCGCTACTATTATGTGCGAACAAAGAAAATAAAAAATTCTAAATACCTATAGATATTAAAATAGCCACTGGCAGCGCTAAGAGATGACCAGTCACAACTGACAGCGCCCGTTCACGGACATGACGCGTATATTAGCAACACTCAGCTCAACCACAGATTTACTAAGTTCGTAAAATTTTAGATCAGCAATTAAGCGATTGAGATATCATCTTTGTGTGAAATATTTAAGTTACATTACTATATCAAATATTATAATTTCCGAGACTTGTCAATAAATAATTAAACGTAGTTAGTTATGAAACCAGAAAACGATTCGTATATCGACGGTGAAGTGCCAATACCTTCTAACTAACATTTTTCGAGAAAATTACTTTTTAAAGCTTATGATTCAAATATGTGTTTCCGCATGTTTTTGTGAAATCTCTGAATCGAATATTTAGTTGCAACCTCACCAAATTAAATTGTGGAAACACTCCTAACTAAACCAACATGTAAATTTTTACTATTACCTCCTAACGTTTTTAAGACAAAAAAAAGTTTACTTCGACAGTTAGGAGTTCTTGTCACTTCGCCGTCGATATCTACTATCTATCGATTCAGTCTGTGCTGTCCCTTGCGGGATAGTTCGATAAGTTCTCGCGGCCTTGGAACAACAACAACAACAACAACTAAAGAAACACTATAGGGTTTTACCTACTGTATTCCTTCATGATAGAGTCGCTATTCGAAGAGAGCAAAAACTAGGATTAGAAGTCAATGAGAAAAAACTAAACTAATGACAAATATGCACAAGACACCAATAATAATTTCATCTTCCAACTTAGAATAAATTGAGGAATATATTAATATCTACATGGGACACCTAATTACTTTCAAAGATTGCACAGAGAGAGAAATATAAAAAAGAATTAAATGCACCTGGAATAAATAGTCAAAGAAATATTTAAGATGTCGACTAAAATAAAAAGTAAAACCACGGAAACATGTTGTCTTCCTACCCTCACGTTTATGTCAAACTTGATCCCTGACAAAACGTAATATAGAAAAACTTAAAGTATGCCAACATGGGTAGTGTGAAAGCGAAACCCGGGCCCTGGGACGAAGGGCCCGCAACGAGGGAACAGGAGTGGGTTTTTAGTCAGTAAAAGTCTGACACTATCTCCCGCTCCGCCCAAGAGCGATTTGTCATAAGATGATTTTCCCACCTAAAAAAATAAAAAAAAGTATGCCAAAGAGGAATAGGAAGGATTACTAGAACTACAGACTGAAGGTTAAATGAAAAACGCTATCATACGAAATCAAACCCAGGCAAAGGATGTGGTCAAAAAGAAAGTTCTTGGCTTGAAATATAAATGGGCCGGACTTATCCAAAGAGCATCAGACGAAAGGTGGACCGAAATCACCATGAACTGGTACCCTATGGGTAGAAAGGGCAGACCACAAAAGAGATATAATGTAGACGTCATAAAAACAGCAGGAAAAACTAACGTAAGAAAGATTAACGTGGAAACAACTGGAGAGGGCTTTTACCGCTATCTAGCGGTTCTTGTACAGACTAAATATACAATAGTACATACATAATTAACGCTATTATTACCGTGACCACCTTTTACTAAACCGAAATTATCCAAAACAGTTAACCATGTACTCAAAAAGAAGAAGAAAAATCAAACTTACCATAAAGTGCAGTCCAAGCCTGATTGATGACGTCAAGACACACGGTGCCGGAGACTTCGTCGATATTGGGATGGTAGACCTTGTTCATGAAGCCGATGGAGGGGGACTTGAAGGGGTAGTGGTCTGGGAGATGCACGCGGACGCGCCATACGCCGCCCTCGTATGGAGCTGGAATTTTAGACAGTAGTTTAAATGAATCATATCTGAAATGTTGTTTGTTAAATCATTGATGAAGAAGAATAGGTTGATTTGAATCAATCTGACGTGAAAGGGTGTACTTTGAATCAATCTGATGTGAAAGGGTGTACTTTGAATCAATCAGAGTGGTTTTTTGGTACAAAGAATTCAAAAGCGTTGAACTAGTCAGTTCGTATGTACAGGATTCTGCTGAATGTTCGGGAATTATTGAAGCAATCTGCCACGCGTCAATAATTATTACAATATTTTTGCTTATTATTTAAGTAACAGAGAATTGACAAAAGCTAAGAACCAAACTTAAAATAAATTGAAATATATTTTATCATTACCTGAATCAATCAATAAGCCTCCTTTGAATCAATCAATAAAACTAACATAAAATAGATAAATTCAAATACTTACTGCCAGGAGGACCGAAGAATTTCACGCAGAACTCATTGAGCCCTCCCAATATTGTTACCTCATGTTTACTTTCAATACTGTTTGGTTTAAGTTAAGGAAATATGGTAAGTATATACATATCGTACACATAGTCAATAATAAACATACACAAGAAGTCTTAGAATTTTTCTATTCTTATGAACCAGAACTGGAATTGATGGAAACTAAATTAGTGAGTGACCGACCAAAATACGATTTGCAGCCGAAACCGTAACCGAAAATTCGGCTCCTCTTTCAGTGTCTGCAGTAACCAGGTTTACCATATCTCAGGATTTATCCTGAGATTTCGGGTTCGATTCCTACCCAGGACAAATGTTTGTGTGATGAGCATGATCATTTGTTCTGTGTCTGGGAGTAATTTATCTGTATATGTATGTATTTAGGAATATATAAGTATGTTTATCAGTTGTCTAGTACCCATAACACAAGCTCTGCTTAGCTTGGGACTAGACGGCGTTGTGTGATAGTTGTGGTATATTATTAATATTATTTCCATATTTTTGGACTCTCTTCTAAAAATCAGGATTTTTTAAATTTTTAATAAAATACAGGTTACAAATAAAAGTTAAACAAACTTAAACAAATTAATAAAAAACTCTTAAATAATCATTCTTTGGTAAACGGGGGTGCCGATGCCACCCCACCACCCCCCGCTTTGAAAGCGATATGCAATGCATGAGCGAGATCCGCAGTGTAGGTATAAAAACGATAATATTACGATTTTCTTAAATGATCAATTACGTTTGAAAGAAAATTCTCAAACTGTAAAAACTCTCAGGGCTTTTCAACGAAAATCAGGCCTTTTCTTTGGACTTTCGATTTTGTAACACTACCTGTAACCGAAATGTTCGTACTTTTTAATTACGTAAGGAACACCCCTTTTCTGCAAAAAGCGTAAATTGACGCTTATGATATTCTTCCTAAAAAGGGTCGATATATCTGGTAACAGAGGCGGCCTTACCCATTGCGAAGCTACGGGCGGCAGGTCTTTAAGAGGCCCTTTGTCCTTCGCAGCTTCGTAAAAAAATCTCTCAGTACATAATGAATTTTTCAATTGTTTTGTTATGAATGAATTAGTTAACTTTATTTTAATTTACCGTTATGTTATAACCTTAATAAGTAATTAAGGATCAAAATCAAAGGATCAAAATCAATACTTTTTTTATTTTATTTAAATAAATAAATAAAAAAGTTTAAAATGTTTTTTTTTTTTTAATTTGTTAGTTGTTGTTGCGCGAGGCCCCTGTAAGAGCGAAGCCCCGGGCGATTGCCCTGTTCGGCACCCCCAAAGGCCGCCACTGTCTGGTATCTACTGTGGTCTACTAACTGGGAGTTATTCGAAGAAAAAAAAAATGCTCGATTCATAAAGCCTAACCTTTCTGTATCTAAAAAAGGAGTACTTATAATGACACCCAAGAGGGTAGAAAGGTTATATTTATAAATGTAACACCGCAAAGTAGGGTAGCATCATTTATTTATAACATTCTTCTAGCAAATGAATTAGTTGAATGAATTAGTTAAGTGTGCTATCCGAAATGAACCCAAAATCGTTAGGGATACTAACATAATAAAAACGCTAATAGATAATATTGGTAATGATGCATTCGTCGAGTCGAAGCTCCAAAATCTTGAGCACCGACACCGAGTTACTAGTTTGTCGGTATTCTACCGATTGTATTTCGGAGAGTATGGGTTGGAATTGCATAACTTAGCCCGTTTCATCATCGGAGCACAAGACGTACATCGATGCACTACCGGTACATGGTGGACATCCCACCCATACGTACAAAGCGTTTTGTGTATTATATTTATTATTGTGGAGTGGAATTCCCTGCCGGAGTCTGTGTTTCCTGATAGCTACAACCTAGGGGTATTTAAGTCAAGAGTGAACAGGTTACTTCTAGGCAAGCGTGCTCCACCGTCAACCACATCATCATTTACCATCAGATGAGATAGTGGTCAAGCGCACGCCTATCAATAATAAAAAAGACCTACAAATTTCGATATAGTTATGCTTCAGCCGCCAAACTAAAATGGAACTGGGCCGGTCACATCTGCCGCATGTCGCAACAAAATTGGGCGAAGGCAACCACTGACTGGATTCCGAACAGCAGGAGCCGGCGACGCGGTAGGCCCAGGAGGAGACGGCGTGACGATTTAGACTCTTACCTTAAGAATTGGCCAGAAGTGGCTAAGGATAAAAAGGAATGGAATAAAGGAAGGGACGCCTTTGCCCTGCAGTGGGACACAACGGGCTCATAATAATAATATGCTTCATTTTACAATTATAACTATAAAATCTATATTTATTTATTTAACGATTTAGGTATTATATATAAAAGCGAAATACCACTCACTGATTAATTACGAAATCTTAGAAACTATAACACCTACAAACTTAAAATTTGGCAGGTAGGTTCCTTATAGGGCTAAGAACGGATTTTTCGAAACTCCACCCTTAAAGGGGTAAAACGGGGGTTGGAAGTTTGTATGGAGAAACCTACTTTTACGCGGGTGAAACCGCTGGCAGAAGCTAGTGGCGCATTGGTTGAGCAATTGACTGCTACGCAGCGTATCATGGGTTCGATTCCAGCACGAAACAATTATTTGCATAGCCGTCTGATAACTATTAAGCATCTGGTGTAAGCGAGTTTACAGTTGTTTGAGAACGCACCCACGATACGAAGTAATTCCTAGAGCGCAAACACTTAATAAATTGACGATTACACATAAATTATAACACACATACGACGTACGAGAACTGTCTCGTTTTTGGGCCTCTATCACAACCGAACCGAATATTCTGAAACCTCAGCCGAAACCAGTTTATTTGGCCGACACCGAATCTTCGCTCGATATTTTCAGGAAAAACGTACAATGCTTTCCAAATAAGAATAGGATCGTTTGCCATGTTGTGACGTCACGTCAAACTGTCAAATCGAAAGAAATTGGGCAAAATTGAAGAATTCCGAGATGAGCAAAATTGAAAAACTGGATTCTGATAAAACTATTTTCGTTCACAGTTCGCGACAGTTTGCGGTTTTGCAGAAAGGCACTATTCAAATAGGTAAGAAAAAAACCCCTTAAAATTAAGAGTTCAGCTTGTCCACACAAAGAGGAAGTGACGATAAGAGTGATAAGATTACACCTACTAACTCCTCGTGGGTATCGTGACCTAATATGCGCGAGGTAGTGCAACGGTACTGTCGTGTATCCCTTACATTATGAATTAATTAAAGGGCCTATTACACTACTCGATATTCAGACAGTCTTAGTCGATGTCGCGTAGTGTAATAAGGGTTAGATCGGTCTTACTCGGAACTTAAAATAAGAGTCTGAATATCGTGTGCTGAATATCGCGTAGTGTAATAGGCCCTTAAAGTTACGCGTAGTATGGACGTGGGCTGCGGGATTGTTCGGAAGAATTACTGTGGCCAGAGACAACAAAACCATTCACGTCTGGTAATAGAACATGGGGAAAATCTAAAGCTTCCTCTTTTCCTCAAAGGTCACCGTATCAAGATGTTAGGAAACGAATCGACTTGTAATGACAGCAATAAAAAAAGTCCATTATTTTGAAGGCGTCTATGACACGCCATTGCGTGCCATTGCATAGTCAGATATTTGTGGTTGCGGCTCTTCCGATAGTGCTATCATTACCGACGTATTTTAACCAAACATAGGTCTACGTAGAGATAGGATTTGAGTACGTTGATACTATAGGTTTCGTGAGACTGCCACAATCTCGGGCGATAAGATAAGAACGAAACAAAACAAGCTTGTTGAAGATGGACACTGCTCGAGACCTTCAGACGACGAGTTATCTTGTGTTGACACGGAGCTTCAAAGAGTAGCCACACATAGCTGATCGTAGAAAGATGAGGGTGAAAGTAAAATTGAAAGTGCAGGAGATGCATTGAAAATCTAAGCTTAGCAAGAGGTAGTGCTACGAGATCGTATAAAACGGCCTGTTCACGACTTCGGTCTTAGCGGCAAACGGCGCGGCAAGCGGCGCGGCAAGCGGGGCGGCATCGGTACGCGGGCGCGAGTCGCTATGAGCGACTGCGCGCTGGCTGCGCACTGGCTACAAACATTTTCATACTTTGATCTTACGCTCGCCGCCCCGCGCTTAGCTACTACTCACAGCGGCAAGATCGTGAACGGGCGGAAATAGTTACCGCGGCTCTGGAACGCAAGGGGGGCAACTAAAGGAACATGGGCGTTTTAGTCCATGCTTTGTGATAATCTTTTCTTTAACCACGAGCTCTTAACGCGATACATTTGACGACCTAAACTGAACTGTTAAAGGGATGGAGCTACATAGGATGTAGTATGTAGCTTCATTCCTCTTGCACGCTCGCACGCTTGACATTTCAAGATGTCATGGTAAGGCCTGTTACTCGCCTGAATATAAACCGAAAAATATTGTGGCCAGATAAATGAGTAATACATTACTCTAAAGCCAAACGTTAAAATAATTAGAACACGATTTGTCATCCAGAATTTAAAATTCACACACGTATAGTCATTGTATTTCCTGAAACAATGAATCAGAGTCCAATGAATTTATTCTTATCTGTCAGCAGTCCTGAGTTTACGGATGGATTGCTTTTACTGATTCTTTTTCAAACTCTTGAAATTCACAACACGATTTCAAAGGGAAACTAAACTTGTTAGATAGCCGAACCTCATCATTTTCGACGCCCTCTGCTCCATCTAGGGGACACAAGAACTTCCAAAATCAAAAAGTATTATAAAAGGAGAAACTGTCTGACTGACATATCAAGGCACAGCCGAAAGTATTGGCACTAGGAGCGTGAAATTTTGCACAAGGATTTCCTTTTATGACATAGGTGAGCACTAAGAGAGGATTTCCCAAAATTCACCCACTAAGGGGGTGAAACGAGGGTAAAAAGTTTGTATGAAGAAACCTAAATTGACGCGAGCAAAACCGCTGGCAAAAGCCAGTAATTGATTAAAAACTGGGCAAGTGCGAGTCGGACTCGCACATTATGGGTTCCGTACAAACTAAATTATGTAAATAGTCAATTCCTGAATCGAGTCACGAAGATTTTTCCGAATAGGTAGAAAAAAGTATTTTTTTTTTTGCGACATACTTAACTACAAATTTTCTATTTTTCAGATTTATATTACTATACTTGTGCTATAAGACCTTGCTTCATGGAAATACCTTATGAATTTTGATTTCCTTGAGAGTGAAATATACGTTTATTTCGTAAAGTTAGAAGCTTTATTTTTTCACAGCTTCAAGGGACTGCAGACCTGAGTATGTGGTTTTAATTTGAACTCGATACCTCCACGCATTCCCTAGATAAAGGGTCTTGATAGACAGACAGACAACAAAGTGATCCTATAAGGATTCCGTTTTTTTTGAGGTACGGAACCCTAAAAAAAACGTAAACAAATAAAGAGAGAGAGAGAAACACATTCTGACCCAAAAATCTTTGCTGCTCGATACAAAATAGGAAGTCTGCAATACCAACCGCCTGTTAACCCGCGAAAACGCGACTGATTGGCGTTGCTACGTGACGATTAATTATGTAAGTGTAGTGCAGACGAGCGTCAATCGATATTGTCTGCTCTTTGTCTGAAACGAAACAGGAGTGACCGACTGTGCCCGGTCAAGTACCTCTGGTCGGGTTACAGGATGCACTGTGTTTGGGTTAATGACAGGAGTCATTTTTTTTTCCGATAGAAATTGATATGAAAGATTAATTTACGATAGCGAGACAATTGACAGGAATTATTAATAATTATAATAATTTCATATTAACTGTATTGACTGGCCTGTTGGTCTAGTGGTCAGACTGCTTTTTTTTCTAATATGATTATTTTTATTGTGCTTTAGGGTACAATATCGACTGGTCTACACTGTTCTTACATAATGTCTATTAATACTGTAATATGAAAATATTGTACACAATCACTTTTTTAAAAGAGTAACCATGGAGTTTCTTGCCGGTTCTTCTCCATAGGAAACGACCAATTTGGAACCGTACACTAGCTTCTGACGTTTTATAAGTGCCCATGTAGGCCTATGTGAAATAAAAACTTTTGAATTTGACTTTGCTATGCCCGAGGTCGTGAGATTGATTCCCACCCAGGACAAATGTGTGTGATGAGCACGATCATTTGTTCTGTGTCTGGGTGTTATTTATCTGTAATAGTTATATATTTAAAAATATATATAAGTATTTTTATCAGTTGTCTAGTATTCATAGCACTGCTTAGTTTGGGACTAGATGACGTTGTGTGAAAGTTGTGGAATATTATTATTATATTGTGCGTGGCCCTGGAATGCAAAGGGCAGCTGAAGGAACACAGGTGGGTTTTAGTCAGTAGCAGTATGACAATCCCTCTCGCTCTATCCACATTCTATCATATTTATATGTACAAGTTTGCGAGTCAAAATCTAAAACTCAATTATCACGTACCTACACCACTACTGAAGATTGATGTGAATAAGACTGACAGAATTATGTCCGGGTTTTCGTAGTCACGTCCCAGTTCAACTTAGTTAACTGTAGTCCCGGACGGATTGACATAGAGTCCGGACTGAGGGAATAAAACTCAGTGTCCGAGTTTATCCGCGAATAAACTTTCACTTACATAAAAGCTTTTAAAAGTTCGGAGCCTTACCCATGACGTGATAAAATGTCGTAAAAGGGATCGTGTTAAGACCTCAAAATTTTGAATTTTGAATGAATTTTAGCACTTGGTAGGGTCTCGGGTAAGAAAATATTTTTGCCAATATGAAAATTTGCAGTTAGACTGCCTATATGATATCGACGGTTGAAAGGCTAATTGATGAAAGCGACATTTTTTGAAAAAAAAAAAAAAATTAAATCTGACTCAAACTACGGAGAAAAATTGGCTGATTCCGAATATGTATATAACTCAATATTGGAAAAAACGTCGTTTAGATCAATTAGCCTTTCAACCGTCGATATGTACAATACTGCCACAGGGCGCTGTCTGCCAAGAAGCAAGCCCGAGTCATGGTGCGTTGTGTTCCATGTGCGCTTCAAAGAGATGTCAGGAAAGTGGACAAAACCCACTAGGGCCTACTAAGGCTGTGGGGATCGTTTCAAAGAGTTTGTCGTAGCCTTGGAACGCAAAGGCCAACTTTAGGACACAGGTGTGGTTTTAGTCAGTAAGACTGACACGCACTCCCACTCCATCCCAGAAGGGGAGAAGACAGTGGATGATTTCTCAAAATTAAATGTCGACTTCTCACAATGACAACTTCGCACAACATCAACTTCATAATAACTCTACTTAATTTCTACTTCCGGACATTTTGAGAAATTGACAATATGAGTAATGGACATTTTACGACCGCTTGACATTTTGAGAAGTAGACAATATGAGATGAAACGAAAATAAAGAAGGGTACCTCAGGTAGCCAATATCTATAGAAGAGGTTTCGTCGTTCTCTTCAATTGAGGTTTACGATATTCATGCATAATTCCCGCTGTTACTATGTGATAAACAAGATCTAAACAAAGTAGGTACATTACGGAGTTTTATGCATTACTTTGCATAAATATTTCAGGTTAGTCTTGCGTCAGAATGACTCATTCTACGTATAAATACGTAATGCGAATTTATTTACTACGATTCATCAGTCAGAATGTCTTCCAAGTGACGCCATTGCCAGTTACCTTATCAATAGGTCAGTTTTAACCTCTTACGTCGAGGGTTCGCCAGGAAAGCACATCCACGACCAACTACTCCATCTCATCAGCTCTTCTGTCACATACGGGGATTGAAAAGCTAAACGAGATGAATTGGGTAGTCGCAAACAAACGACCCTGGTTAACAAACTCGTCGCGGTTAAAGGGTTAAGGGCGGAATTCAACAATAAAACTAATCGCGTTTTAACGTCTGGCTCGCATAATCGCGTTTAGCCACTATGACTAGTGTCACTTGTCTGTATTTTTCTTTTGTTGTATTTTTACAAGTGACACTAGTAACAGCGCGGCTAAACGCGATTATGCGAGCCAAATATTAAAACGCAATTAGTTTTATTGGTGAATTCCGCCCTTAACCGCTTACGTCGGGGGTTCGCCAGGACAACACATCCACGACCAACTACTCCATCTCATCAGCTCTTCTGCCACATACGGGGATTGAAAAGCCACACGAGATGAATTGGGTAGTCGCAAACAAACAACCTTGGTGAAAAAACTCGTCGGATTAATCCGAAACAAGCGGTTGAAGGGTTAAAATGACTACAGTACAGCTAAACGCGAGTTCTATAATACACAAAATTATATGATCCACTGCAGTAACAGAATCAGGAAAATATATGTTATTCTTCAAGATTAATGTGAGATAGATTAGTGTATTCAATACATTTTTTTTTTAATTTGTTTCGGCACTTCAACGAATAGTTCGCAAAAACATTTACAAAAGAATAACCTTAACAATAAACAATTATCACAGCGAATTCTTCACTTAAAGGTGTGCACAGCACTTATAAAGTTTAGTAAACTAAAATTATTTATATTTTGAATCAATTGTACATTCACATTTAATAAATAATATCAAGGTACAAAACGAAAACAAAGACAATAGAATCAATAAAATAAGGAATTATTATAAATTAAATAAATTACATCAAATTGAATTAAATTAAAATCCATTAATTAAATGATGTCAGTTTAAATTAAATAATATAACTACATAGTCCTATTAAATTTAGAAAACTACGTTTACTTCAATTTCACCAAAGCAAAACGGGTCATTGGAGTTGTATGAACTTAAGGTCAAATGATAAAAAAGGTAAACTAAAAATAGTACTAAAATTGATTGCCAAACGAGTGTGTGATTTAAATTTTTGTAGAAGATAATAATTTATGTCTAGCCAAAATCGTAATGAAGTAGGGGAAAATTGGTATCCAATTTCTTCGAGACTGGCTTTCAAGAGAGACGTCAACGACCCAGACATGCAGAATCAGCCTTAAAAAACGAAGGGAACAAATTTCTAAAACCCCTTTCTCTACAGTTCTGCCGTCGTAATTAAAAAGGGCACAACTAACATTTTTTTTTTTTTCGAAATGCAGTTAAATTAAATACATATTCGGAATCAGAAAAAAAAATCTGATTCCAAATACATATTAAAAAAAAATCGAATAAAATATTAGTTATGCCCTTTTTAATTACGACGGCAGAGTTATGTTACGGCTAGAGGAAGATTATTTATTTGTTTAGTTTTATTTTTTTTGTTTTTTGTAGGACATATCAAACCCATTGTATGAACAATATCTACAAAATTCATTTACTAACATCCTAATAAATATATTACAACTCTATTGGCTACTGAGAGATTAAGTATTAATTATTATTGATAGGTTCGCGATTGACCGCTATTTAATAGATTCAAAGATTCAAAAGATTCAAAGATTCAAAACGTCGCTTATATTACAACACCGCGAATATGCCTTTTTCTGAAAAAGGCATATTCGCGGTGTTGTAATATAAGCGACGAAAAGCATTTATTTCAAATAAACCATTTACAGGCACTTTTGAAATGTCAAGAAGTCAGTTAGTCAGAAAAAAAAAAAAGATGCTAATTGCACATTCCAAAGCGTAGATCTCTATGGAGAAGAATGTGCAAGAAACTCCATGGACACTCTTTTCAATCATGTTTTGTAATTACAAATATCACTGTTACATGTACACTGAAAAGCGACGATATGGTCGAGAATGGAGCGCGCTTACCTAGAAGTAACCTATTCACTCTTGACTTAAAGATCCTCAGGTTGTAGCCATTTCTAATACCGGATCAGCTAAAGTACATTGAATGGCTCCTATAGAAGGAAGCTGTGAACATAAAATTACAACTAGTCGGCTACACTTTGGTTTATCTTCAAGGACCGTTTAAAATTCGTTAGTGACGTATCTGACTGGCCTGTTGGTCTAGTGGTTAGTGGCCCTAACTGTTTTGCCGTGGGTTCGGTACCCACCAAGGACAAATGTTTGTGATTTTACTACTTTTTATACTTACAATTGCAGTTTTAAGTAATGAATAAGTAATTAACAATGCTAAGTTTTATTTTGTAATTTTGAATACCTGAATGGAGTACCTTGAAGTACCTGTAATGAGCAATTGTTTTTTTTTTTGTTTTAAAATAGTAAACATTATTCTATTGTTTCCTTTTTCATTTAATTCTATATTTTTAGCCAAGGACTAGTGTTGCACCGGAAGTTTCTTAACGGAAGCGGAAATGGAAGCGGAAGTGTTAATAATAATAATTTATATAAATAATAGCCGATAGTTGTGACGGCCAATGGATTAATATCAAAGAGCCTCGACCAACATCTGAGGAGGCTCTCGTTGGGCAGTTGGATCAAGGGCTTGATCCAGAAAGCAGTACTCTTAGACACGGCGCGTATTGTCCGGAGGTTCCTCTCTCAGGAGCCCTGACCACCGGTAGCTAGGACCCTGTTCCCGATGCCGGTGGGCTACGATTTTTTTATATTTTTAAACATATATTTTTATATTTTTAAACATATATTTTTAAATATGTTTTTAAGAAATATTTATAAATATATTATGACATTTATTTCAGACAAAAGTCCATTTATTGTTAGTAACAAATTTTATAAAGCTATTGTTAGTACATACAAAGACAATCACAAAGCTGCACCGCACAGCAGCACCAGTGGACGAAATTTAAACGGAAGTGAAAAAGCTTGCGGAACTTCTGCAGAAGCGGAAGCAGCTCTGTTGCAACACTACCAAGGACCCGCGGTTACACGTAAGTTTACCTGGCTAAAGATAGAAGAAACTAACATTAACCTCTCCTCAAAAATAAACTTAAGTAAAGCAGGATTATGTTAAGTTTACGTTTACACTTTTAGCCGAAACTTAAATATATTTATTGACGGGCAGATGGATGAACCGATGAAACTTTGATTGAATGATAATCTATATAAAAAAAATGAATAGCTGTTCGTTAGTCTCGCTAAAACTCGAGAACGGCTAGACCGATTTGGCTAATTATGGTCATGAAATATTCGTGATAATCTAAGGAAGGTGTAAACGATGAGAAAAATGGAAAAAATCACAAAAATCCAAATACAACGCCACCTCTAATTAAAAAGTTATTATAAAATGAATTACGCTGTTCTGGTAATGCCAGTAGATGGCGTTATCCTTACTATTAGGTGGTACGAAGTTCGCCGGGTCGGCTAGTCTATATACATAAAACGAGAAGAAACTGACTGACTGACAAATCAAGGCACAGCTGAAACTACTGGGTCTAAAAGAGTGAAATATTTCACAAGGTTTTCTAAAATTCAACCCCTAAGGGGATGAAACGGGGTCGAAAATTTGTATGGAGAAACCTACTTGCTTTATCGCATCGTGAAAATCTACGACTTCGCATGAAGCATCGCAAGAACTTCCAGTGACAGCCCATCCGAGAGAAGTCTGACTCCCAGCAGTGGGAACTTTATAAGGCTAATCATGCTATGCTTATATGAACTTTATGATACAATTTGCAATAACCCTACGCTTGTTAATTCTTTTTGATAAACTCCAGCGTAACTATATTGCTTCCATTATCATTAAAAAAAACGTGACTTAATACAATAAGTTAACGCGTTGCACTTCGTTACGAAATATAATGTTAAACAATCGTGACAAAATAGTTTTACCACGGTATGGAGGTAGCCGTTAGTATTTATGTTATGTGGCAATATTTCTCCCTCTGAGCCTTTTAAGAGTTTCACAGACGGAGCAACTTAAGTTGATATAATTGACAACTCTCTACGGTTAGATATTTTTTCTTGCACATTGGCGGAATTCGAGAGGGTGACACTCAGTGTGTTGTCCTCTGTGTAACTTGTGCCGGATCTTCAGGGCGCTGCTTGAGACTGATCATCGACTATCATGTATGTACGTTGCCTACTACTACACTAATGAATATTTGATCAGTCTGTGGGTGGCGTCTCTGAGTGCGGCTATTTTGCGACTACATTTGTTTTCTTGGGTATGCCTGTTAAAACAATTGTATGTGTTAATAAATAAATAATAAATAAACTTTTTGTTTCCACTACACTACAATTGCTATAGGATGGTGCGGGTGACAGCTGTCGGATTCATACAATATAGCTACCTTTTCTCTCATTTTAGATGCATATTTTCATCCTGCTGTCATGCTACCCATGTACCCATGGTATATAAAAAAGACCTTACAGTTGCCAGTTGCAGCAAAATGGATAATCATATGGTTG
The DNA here is from genome assembly GCA_961205895.1 of Mythimna pallens. NCBI lineage: Eukaryota > Metazoa > Arthropoda > Insecta > Lepidoptera > Noctuidae > Mythimna > Mythimna pallens. Next base: position 14,641,563 of record OY540850.1, on the reverse strand, counting down.
TCTCGATTGCCATTGAGCATGATTGGTACAGGACGCTAAGGGAACTGAGAGGGAGTGAAATCACCCGGCGCGTTGCGGTTACTGGTTGTATAATCCAGCAACTTGACACAAATGGTATCTACGTCAGTTGCTAGCTGGGTCAATTTGGAATTGTTTTTATCATTAAGGGCGAAAAAAACAGACTTATGATTAACTTTTGAAGTTAATATCTCAAATTGCTAAACACGTCATAAAAACTTGATTGAGAGTTGCTGGTTGTCGCAACTCGTAGATCAAAGTTGCTCAGTTTGCGGCCTCCGGTCTTCGGCCCTGTATTTCATAGATAAGTATTTATTCTGTGCTAGGTGCTTCATTCATGCATGATTGAGGAGTTATTGGTTGAACGCGGAGCGAATACTGGACCTTGCGAATCCTATAGAGATTCATAATTTTATCAGTAAGCAATTGGAAGAACCGTGTTCACAAATTTAAATGGGGCAACGCCAGTACTCATCATTATGCCTAGCCATTTCTCACATATTGACTTTCGGCGCTCCGATTGGCCCGCCCCAAGCTCTTAATCCGAGAGCAAACCGCTACTTCTTGGATAGACTGATGGTCAGACTTACTGGCGTCTCGACTACATGTAACGATTGTTGAAGATCTACGAATCACAACCGGGACCAACGGCTTTTACATGCTTTCCAAGGCACGGGGGGCAAGAGGAAATGTCAAACTTTAACTGGCTAAAACCCACCGTTGTTCTTTTAGTTGCCCTTTGCGTTCCAGCCCCCCAGACGTCATCTCAACGCTCAGTCACGTGGTCAGAACAAAGGAATCGGAGGCGTGGCCTACTCGAGGCGTTCGACGCAAACGAAACGATCGTAACTTGGCTAGGGGGGCTGGGCAAGGAACAGCACAGCATCAGCTACTGTGATATTATTAGTCATTCGCCAGTCTTAAGCAATTTTTTTTTAGAACGGATTACATTAATTAACGATCATAAAATAAATCAAAAGTAGTTTAAAAACGAATGCAATTAATGAATTAGTCATTCTACGAGTATACTAATCTTAGTTGTAGAACTGAGTTCAGTTTCGCGCTCTGATTAATTCAATGTGCATTCAGAGGACGGTAGAACGTGAATGTCTGAATCGAGTGCAGAACGCAAGTGTTTACACATAAATAAGGCATATCGGGTTTGAGAAAACCCCACACATACACAATGGCTTTTTTTTTATTTGATATAAACTAGTGCTTGACTGCGATCCCACCTGATGGTAAGCTATGATGCAATCGTTCATGGTGAGGCGCACTAGTTTATTAAGAGCCTATTCACTCTAGCCTTGAAGACACCCAAATTATAATCGGATGGGAAGACCGCAGCAGGCAAATTTTATCCGTCCTTCGATGTACGCGGTATAATCGACGAGGCAAAACGCTTAGTTCGGACCGTAGAAGTTTCAACAACGTTAGGGCGGATACTCGCCGTATGTTTAAAATGAGAGGGAGTGATAGACCTCGAATTAGGTAATTTGAGGAGACACAAATGTCCGGGAGCGGACATGCAAAAGCTTGCAGCGACTTCATATCGTCGTGCCAATGCCGCTTTTTCAACAGTTTTTTAGTCAAGCGTACAATGACGAAGACGAGTCTATGAAGCTACGCGTTCGTGGATAGTAAGCCTACCACATAACTCTCATGTGACGGCGGAGAGTGTCATGAGACGGCGTTCTACAAATCCGAACCTTTTCTTAGGCGTCCATTACATTACATTATTGTGCAAACCTACCACATTATTATCTTTTTTAACCCAAAGGTTGACTGGTAGAGAATGCCTTGTTGCATTAAGTCCGCCTATGTACCACTACTGTACATGAAGTTTAAATAAATAAATAAATTACACGATAGGTTTTGCTGTCAGTTTTGCCACAGTCAATGTTTTGATTGACGAAAACCTAATGGCGATAAAATTCCGTCATTCAAAAATCGTTCATGATTGATGGAATTGATTGACGCCTGCATGACCGTGTACTGGACGCCTTAAACACGGCTTTGCCAAATTAAAGTTCACATTGTTCAAAACTGAATTCAATATTATGTGTGCCAGGTGCGAATGGGGCCGTAAATGGTCGTCAGCTCGTTTTACGTGACTAGAAATTTTCGTAATTATGTAATTTTCGACAAGGCCGAATGTTTAGGATTAAGCATGCATTACGAATAAATTGTCCTAGTATTTATGCAAATTGTATTGACTATTTTCTTTTTTATTTTAACAAACAGTTGTGTTGTTGGGAAGTTTATTTCATTATTTCTTATTCCCAGCTAAAGTTCTAGTAAGAAGTGGTGACGGGCAACCATTTTGAGGAACTGTCTTTTTTAATTTTTATCTAATCATTTTGTATTGATTTTTTCGTAATTAGTTTTTTTTTAAATTGCGTAACAAACGGATGTGTTGCTGAGAAGTTTATTGCATCACTTCTTGTCCCCAGCTAAAAAAACTCTAGAAGTGGTGACGGGGGCTATTAAGGAACTATCTTTTGCAGACTTTCAGAGCAAATATTACAAAAAAAATAAAATGTAACCAAGATATTTGCTCCAAGTACAAAATTTATTTACTGTTTTAATTTTGGTTCGAAGAAATCTTCCACGAAAACTACCCCCATTTAAGTTTTTAAGACAAAATAGTATTTTTTTTTTTCAAAAATAAATCGTAAATATTACACAAGGAAAACCATTACAAGTGCATCAAATTATTACGTTACGTTTTTGATAAGTGACGCTCGCGTACCTACATTAAATGATTATGTAGCTATATACGCATAGTACACACGTAAGTACACATATTATGCTATACATACGTCATATTTATTACCGATAGCAATGCTTTCAACTAAACGATACTAACTGAGAAAATTATACAACGTTGTACATAAACGGTCCGATAATATAAAAAAGAAAATTAACCGTTTCCAACATTCTAATTATACGAAAAAAAAATATACTGAAATGCTCTTTTTTGTTAGAGTCCATTTATGCATAAATCATGTCTTTGATCGAAATTGAAAATTTTTGAATACTGAATAAATTTTGAGAAAAATAACAAATTTACAATAACAAGACGGATAGCTTGTGAAAGAACTGCGGTATTGTTCGGAAGACTCACCGTGACCCTGGAACGCACAGGGCAACTGAAGGAACACAACAAGTTTAATCAGTAAAACCCCTTCACACTCCACTCAGAGCGAGAGATTAGAGTAATTACCCACCTCAAAGAAAAAAAGATTGTGGAAAAAAAGTAAGCGTGACGGCTTCTAGAACAGAATAGAAGAAAACGTACTGAGCCGACCCCAAGTAACATGGAACAGGGGTAAGAAGATGATATTACGGAGATGGAGTGATTAGCAATCACACCTTAACCATAATGAGAACTCATTATTGATAGGCTCGCATTTGATCTACCTGATGGTAAGCGATGATGTGATCGACGATGGAGCCGGCTTGCCTAGAAGTTACCTATTCACTTTTGACATAAAGTCGCCCAGGTCATAGGCCATAGCCATAGGAAAACAAAACTCCGAGAGGAAATACCACTCCTTAACTGAACAAAAAAAAATCTAAATTAAGTGGTGTGGAGTTAAGGAGTGGTCAAAGGGCCTTTAGGCCTTGCGCAAACGTTCGGTTTCCTAATTAGGTTTCTTGATCCGGAATTCAGATTCGGAAACCTAAATGATCTGTTTACATACAAAATTTTATTTTTTCCGTTTGGAAAAAATAAGAACGTGTGCGCGCCTGGTTGAACATTTTGTATGTAAGCAGATCATTTAGATTTCCGGATTTTATTTCCTGATCAGGAAACCGAATTAGGAAACCGAACGTTTGCGACCGGCCTTAGAGTTATGCGGAACTGGGTGTTCCTCCCGAGGGAGGATTCTCCGACCAGATGGGATTTATGTCTGATTCAGGCAACTGCCCGATAGATGATTTCGGGCTATTGTTCAAATCGCGCGGAGAACTCTAATTGCGCAAAGCAGGATGCAGCGGACGATTTAAGTTCCTATGTGCCGCCATAATCCACCACGAAGATCCAATGCGGGTGGTGGATACCACACGCCTTAGATTTTTCAGTTTTAAGTTTCTCGAGCGCACTGGTAGTCAATAAATTAGGTACACGAAGCTAAAGAGTGAATCATAAGATTTTCGATTCTAATTAGGAAAAGAAAATCTTTGATTTTTTTTTCTGCTGATTGAACTCTAATTGTGCGCATTTTTGGTTTCCTATATGGTGCCATAATCCACCACGAAAACCCAATGCGGGTAGCAGATGCCACATACCTTAGATTTATAGGTTTTCGGTTTCCCAATCGCATTGGTGATGAATGAAACAGATACTGACGCTGCTGACTAGTTAAATTAAAAAAATTAAAAATTAAAAAAATTAAAATAGTTTATTTCTGTAACTTGTTGACTGGTAGAAAATGCCTTGTTGCATTAGGTCTGCCTATGTACCACTACTGTACATGAAGTTTAAATAAATACGAATAACACGAAGCTTTATAATGATTTATAAGATTTTCGATCCTAATTTGGAAATAGAGAATCTTTAGTTCTTTTTTTCTGCTGTCTACAGGGGGAAAGGAGGGATGCTTGTTCCATTCTTCCTTTTATGTTATCTCTAATTAATTTTATTCTCGAGTTCGCAGACGGATTAATCAATTTCTCTTTCGGGCACACTTATCTTTTTCCAGACAACTGTGAAAGTGTTTGCAAGGGTAAGAGTGGGTTTCTGAATTGAGTATTTTGAGTTAAGCATGTCTCAAACCGTACATTGCCAAATTTTTACAAGTTTGCAGGCTAGAGTTTGAGAAATACTCAACTTCAAATGCTTAATTCAGAAATCAAGGGATAATTAAGTAAAGTTGAGACCCCAGTCACAAAATAAATAGGTACAGAAGTCAATCTACATACAAAGCGCGCTAAAGCAACGCACACATAGACACCGCTCACGGACATTATATCTCGGCTCAATTCAGCTCACAATGCCAGCTCGAGTGATATCTGTTTGAGACACGCGTCTGTGAACTTTTTTGTGGAAAAATAAAAAAACAAAAAAAAAACCTTATTCTAACTGTTCAGTGGACGGTTGTTTAAATTCCACATTAAACAGTGAATTGACGTTTTTTAGGCTACCAGTTGTTTCAGAGAGGTAAGTAGATATTTGCTTGTATTTTTGATGGTTTGTTTTAACAGAACAGGCCCCGTGCCGATTGGGGGGGGGGGGGGGGGGGGTGCCCATACAAAGAATGTTATTTTGTCGGTGTTCTTTTGATCGATTTTAATAATGTAATACGGAAACCTTCGTGTCCGACTCGCAATTGGTCAGTATTTTATTCTTGGTATACCTAGTGAGTGTAAATTTTTATTCCAAGGCTCACTATACCGTTACAAAGTGGAAAAATTTATTGTTTACAGTTTTAAATTTTTAAGTCACGATGACTCATGTGTAATACGTATAGTAATGCATCTTTTGTTGTTGGTTGTATTTATGAGTTTTTTTATTCAATTTACATTAATTGATGGTTGGCTAAAAGATTGATTATCAAAACTACCTTTGTGTCAGCGGTTTTGCTGTATGTATGTAATAAAAAAAATATCATAATGTCCTAGTCACATGGCACACACTTTTTTAAAACAGACATGGTAAGTGTCAAAATTTTCACGCGATGAAGCGTGAAAGAATAACAAACATACTCGTACATAATATACTTTGTTCTTTATAATATTAGTGGATATGATGTGATATGATTTCAGTGGCTGGAAGTATGGGGCCTGTAGCAATCCCTATCAAGGGGCCCCCATCTTCATAAATTTAAAATATAAAATAATAAATTAATAATATAATAATGAAAATGTAACTGATAATAGTATGGACAATATGTCTGAAATAAAAAGATTTTGTTTTTTTTTTTATAAATTATAAGGAACTAAAACTCCTTCAACTTATATTTCAAACCGATTCCGAGGCCCATAAGTAGCGATGAGTCCATAGTTCTCTAAATTGTTTTTTTTTTTATATAATCCGGAAGTTATAATAAAAAAGAAATCTTATGTTAAGTACAGGTATCTTGACTTGTTTTTTTATGCCAAAGCGGGGCCCACCTCAATGCGCGGGGCCCGTAGCATTTGCTACTTGCTACGTGGTTAACCATTCACTGCATGATTTAGAAAAAATATTGGTGGAGAAATGGATAATTTACAAGCTTTATTTATTTATTTATTGGCACACCAACATACATGATTTTTAGCGAAAAATAATATTAAAACGTTAAGCTTTTGAAGTTATTATAAACAAGCAAAGTGTCGTTTGTACTAAAGACTACTACAGACTATGGATTAAACTCGTTAAAAATTTAAAAGGCACGTTTTGACATTTGAACAATAACTACCCTAGAATGTAACATGGAACGAAGCTGATTTGAAAATTAAATATGTGCTGAGCTGAAATTGTAATAGTAATGACATTTTATATAATCTAATGATAATGGTTTATTATTTGTAATGACATAATAATTTATATTTTCCCTTTAATACATATATATTAATTTAATTAAATTGATGATTTAACATTTAATAATAGTGATATATAAATTGATCAAAAACATTTTTAACAATAATATAAATAATTTTAAATGTTTGCATGCGAATGGTAAAATGTGGCTGAGCTGTAATATAATCTTAAAAACTATGTATTACCCATATTTGCAAAATAAAATTCTATTCTATTCTATTCTGAAAGAAACAATAAAATAATAATTAATTAGGTACACATAGTGTTTTAAAAAAATACATACATTTTTTTGGCGCGTTAAATAACATAATGGAATATATTGCGAGTATTCTTTTTGCTTAAGTATTCGTTCTGAGAGATGTCAAAACGAGTCTTTTATTTTTTGACCACTTTACTACGTACTAGTTAAGGGTCGTGTGACTTCAGTTGTTCGTGTTAGCTATTGAGAAGAAAAAATAATAATAAAAAATTCCCATCAAAAGCCCTTTTGTAAGAAAGCAAGAATATATGGCATTCACAACAAATGTAGCAACATCAGTATTCTCGACGCAATAGCTGTACGTTTTGACTGTCCCTTTCAAAGTCATTGGGTCATGTCTTGTGTAGGTGTGGCCTGTCATGGTAAATGGCCAGTCATCTACACTAATATTATAAAGAGGTAAAGTTTTTTTTGGGGGTAATCTCTGAAAATACTAGTCCGATAGCAAAATTTTTTTCACCGATAGAAAGCTGCCTTATCCCGAGTTACATAGGATATATTTTATGTACGCGTGGCAAAAGCTAGTGGTAAATAAAATGTAAAAAACTGGCCAGGAGCTTGTCAGATTCGCGAACAAAGGAACAACTTTTTTTACACAAATTAATTTATTCTGTTTTTAGTATTAAAATTTGTTTTTATAGCGGCAACAGAAATACATCATCTGTGAACATTTTAACTATCTAGCTGTGATACAGTTCATGAGACAAACAGATGGACAGTGGAATCTTAGTAATATGATCCCGCTTTTACCTTTTGGGTATGGAACCATAAAAATATGTATACTAGTTAAGATTTCTATGGCACCCGAAATAAAGTTATTATTATTAAATAAGATTTACCTTATAAAAGTAAATTAAAGTTGCAATTAATGTTTATTTTTAAACTTTTTTTTATCTTGGTGGAAAGTCTTTAGATAACTCCTGCAGCTCGGAGAGGGAGTATAATTTACTTTTAACCAGACAAGTGTTTAAACTAAATTTAACAAATCATGTCACTAATTAACTACTTATCATAAATATATGTTTATATCTATCAACATTGTATGTACCCTATTTAATTAATAGATACACTTAACTAACTTATATTAGTTAATTAACAAAATAAAGGTCATTAAACTCAAGAATGTAATCTTGTATAATTTTGACTCATGAATATATGCATTATGGTCAAATCTGTCATCTCATTATCTGAACTAACATAGAAATAAGTGATACTAGCATACAATGTAAACCAAAAGTTGTCATTAAATAAATGTATATTTTTTTAATATTTTTATTGATAGGTTTGCACTTGACCACTTGCTATCTACTATTAGTTATTTTCAATTGTCTGTTCTATTTAAACAACATATTGTTTTACGGGAAATAAATGCAAAAAAGTTAGCATTCGATTTTATTTTAGCTGCCTAAAAATATATAATTATGTAATTGATTATATTATCAACGACGATTGATTATATTATCGACGGATTTAATTTAATTAATTTTAATTTTTTTTTAATTTTAATTATAAATATTTTTTCTTATTAAATTTTAATTTAATTTAATTAGTATTAATAATAATATAAATGTATTATATTATTATTAATACTAAATTACTCGGCAAACATTGTTCTGCCATATAAATTAACAAATTAAAAAATGAGAGGGAAGGTAGGAGTGCAAAACCTATTCTCATGCCTACCTAATTTAACCTTTTGAATACCGTAACACAATATAAAGACATGAGAGAGCGAATGCCTGGGGTTTAATGAAATATACAGAAACATTGATAAAAATTGGTCAAGCCGTTTTGGAGTAACCATGCAGTTTTTTGACGATTCTACTCCCTGGAGCAACATGAAATTTGAATTGTACATTAGCTTCTGACGTTATATAATAGCCCATGTAGGCCTACGTGAAATAAAAACATTTTGAATTTGGAGGAGTTCAATAAGGAGGATTTCAATAACAAAGACTGTGACACACGATTTTAATATAATAGGGGTTAAAGTATAAAATTGCCGTTTTTTAAAACGGGTTGCTTTGAAGTGTTATATCTTTGGATTGACTTGGAATTATAAGTTAAAATAAACTTTATATTAAAGGTATGTTATTTTTTTTCCGTAATTAGGTATTTATTGGATTCTTTGTATTTTGTATTTTCTGTAATATCGCAGTCCTTTAAACCATGAAAGCAAATAAAAAAAAAAAAATATTCATAATAAGAGTTCTAACGTAAAAACTATGCATTTCAAAGGGCGAAGCAATATCAATTACGTATACCTACGACTTTTTTTCTAACAAAAGAACTTTGAGATCTAGGTTTAATAGCTTTCGTTTTGAAAATATTGTCTTGTTGCAACACTGAGGAGAAAAGTTATTCATGAGATAAAATTTCCCAAGTGAAAGTGATTGAAACAAAAATAGACATGAATGGTATGTCTATTTTTGTAATTTTAAGTCCATATACTTCATCAATTTTGCATACTGCTTAAGACACATTATTTCCACGGTAAAACTCGTATTACAAAATAATGCGAGTTTTATATTATATACTCTCTTCTATCTTATATTTCATACAAAATCAGTTACAAGTACAGCGATATTACAGAAAATACAAAACATAATTTTGAAAAAAGAAGAACATACCTTTAATATAAGGTTTATTTGAAATTATAATTCCAAGTCAATCCAAAGATATAACATTTCAAAACACCCAGTTTTAAAAAATGGCAATTTCATACTTTAACCCCTAATATTAGAAGACTATAAACTAAACTACTTGATTATTGATTATATTTTTCTTTTCTTGTTTTGATTAAGCATTAAGTTTCACCAATAATTTATTGATCATTTTAGTGTAATTTATTGTTGCATTATTATGGATTTTTCTTAAATCTATGAACTAATGCAGATATAGGTATAAGAGTTACTAACAAATATTGTGGACCAAATGTTGTCTATTATTAATGTTTTTTTTTTTTATAAGAATTGGTTCTATTATTGTGTTTTGTTTCTGAATAATTCACAGCCCAGTTAATGTGAAGCATTTGCCTTAGCATTTTTAATCACTAAATTAACATTTTTTTTTTTTATGATTGATGCAAGCTTATCTTTTTTTATAACTTATTTTTGTAAATTATTAAATAAGTTTGTATTTCTTTATATGCAAAAAGATGCAGTGAAGTAATGTTTTATAATAACATCTTGTCTGAGATAAATGTGTTGAATATAAATTAAGTTTGTTGATCTGTAATTGGTCACAATAAAAACAAATTTTGTGAGAAAATTATTTTGGACGAAAAATGTTTTTGAAAAACATTATTTGTAAACATTTACAGTTGTTTATGTCCTATGTGGGCCAGCTATATTTAGAATGTCTTCAAAACATATCAGAATGCTCCAAAACAAAGTATTTATATGAATCATGTGTTAAATACAACATCAATGAAAATTATAAGGAATTAAACTAATGCAAATAAAACCTGTTTGCTGACAATGACCCTAACATACAGTAACAAAGAAATAACCAGCAACAGTGTACTGTGAACAAAATGTACATGCAATAACAATTAATTACGCACAATAGACTCTATAATCCGTTGTGTGCCTAAGGCCATAAACATAGAGAAAAAAAAATGCGCAATCAAGACCATGGCCTACATACGGAATTACGAAATATCACCAGCCAGTACATACGGAAGAACACTGCTAACGTAACGCACCTACCTACTAGTTTATCAACGTGTTATATATAGATACGTTGGCCCACGGAGTCGTGAAAAGAATGCACGCTCCTTACCCAGACGAATAGGCAAAGGTCTACATGAATAAGAACCTTCAAATAAAATGTTATTAATAACTTTTCACAGGTGTACAACAAAGAAATGTTAATAAAAACACACCCCATATTGATTTTATATAGGGTCGTGACAATCAGCTGACGGCCCTACAGCTACTTATTTACATGGTGGCCCTCGAACGCAATAGGTTCTTTGTAATGACGATAACAAAGAAAGGATACAGTTTGATGACATCGGTGTCCATGCGTCGTTTCCCAGCGCTCGGTGACGACATCTTCGTGATCTATTACTAATAAATCACAATATCGAACACGAACACTAGAACTAACTCACACTAGACGCAGCGAAACCAATTTTTCGTCCACCAGCAGCAGTCAGAAAAATAACATTGTAGAAAAACAATGGACACAAACCATAGACTAAAATTTCGAAGATGATGTGTAATGAAAACGATGTTGCCACAAAGCAAAATCAGTAAAACTGAAGAAAACGACCGGTTTTAGCTTTATGTGTATGGTTCTTTATAATAGACAATGACCATTCCAGAAGATTATGCGTCAAAAATTAAAAAGGATGCAAATTTGTCTATGCGTCATCATCAGCGAAACTTCGCGTGTGTGAATCAAGGAAGATTATTTATAATTCAGTTTTAATTATAGATTTCTTTTACATATACATCCCAAACTTAGTTAGGACGACGCGTTTGTGGACTGCGACGCTCCGTCGGCGCGCCACGAATGCGGAAACATGTGTTTTGATGTGAACATTAAATCGTGATACATGACAACAAATTCTAATTTATCGGAGTTTACGTGTGTATTAATTGTGTATAGGAGTGATAAAGGGTTGTTGTGAGATCTTATGGTAGTGGTGATTGCTGTAGCGTATCCGTGTGAGGCTGGTGATAAGTGATAAAGTGCGGTCATTTCCGGTGTGTTATTCGTGATGTGGGCGCCCCGGTGAAGTCTCCTTCTGAATTGTTCTGACGTCCTGGTACAGCCATGGCTAACACAGGGATTGGGGTCTCTTTTGACCCTAATGACATGACCAGGTAAGCAATTAGATCACTAAAGTAATCCTAACCACAATACCTCATGATTTCCTGTTTCTTTCTATGATTTTCCTAATAAGGAAGTAAGTGCTAAGTAGTGGTAAGTTTCACTACACTTTGAATCTATACAACATCGATATTTGGTTCATAATACTCCATAAACACTTAAAACAATGTCCAATAAACAAGCTAAGAATAACAAAATTATAAGTTTGGTTAGTATTTTGCTTTTCTATAATTACTTAATTTGTGGGTTCGATTCCCACCCAGGACAAATGTTCGTGTGATGAGCACAATCATTGGTTCTGTGTCTGTGTGTAAAAATTATGCTATAATATGTATGTATTTAGAAATATATAAATATGTTTATCAGTTGTCTTAGTACTCATAACAAAAGCTCTGCTTACCTTGGGGCTAGATGGCGTTGTGTGATAGTTGTGGAAAAAATGTGTATTTAATATAAAATCAAAGCTATTGGAAGAAATGCTTTAAAACCACAATATGACACAGTAAAGGAAACAAATAACAGATTTATTTATTAGGTTTTCCCTTTAAAGTTAAATAGGCACTATATTTCTTTGCTTGATATATGTAGTGTCAAAGCGTAAAACATTTCAATTCGTTCACGGCCATCGTTCTCCTGGTTGTGGTTGTCGCAGCACAGCAGTATGTGTGTTTGGCCTCTAGATAATATGTTTCATTTTTCATCTCAATGCTTTTTCACATGGTAAGGAAAATTTTCTTTCTTCAATTGCTTGAGATTGCTTTGAGATTTCTCGTAGATGATTTCTTCTCAGATGCCTATGAGAAAACTCAGTCTAAATTGAAAATGCTTTTATTTGGTCTATGCCTACATGTGCACTTATAAAATGTTAGAAGCTAGTGTAAAGTTCCAATTGGCCGTTTCTTATGTAGAAGAACCGGCAAGAGACTTCATCTCTTCATCTCATTCCTTTAAAAAAACAATTGTAATATTATACAACATTAGGTATGTGACAGTATAGGCAGTGTGTCTTGCTCATGTAGATGGCATTTAATGAAATTGAATATTACTGGTGCTTAAATACGTGATATCTCATACTATGCGTTCCAAATATATATATATTATATATGGAATAGTCTATAACCTCGATCTGTCAAATGTTGAGTGAAAAGTACGGTTTGCAAAGAAAACTTATTTGCGTATCAATAATATATAAATAGGTGAAGTAAAACATTATTGATTGATTATTGTTTAGTATAAATTAGCTAAATATATTGTTTTAAGTCATAATTAGTTTAATTCATTAAACCCCAAGCTAGAAGCCGTCGTTCGCTCGCTCATTGTCTTTCTATTGTGTCTCTAATTACGGTACTAAAAAGGTAAAAAAAACTATTTTCTTAAATTATATTACTTATATAATTAAAACTTCTTGTTTAGCTCACGCTACCCAATTTCTTCGATTTGACAGTATGAAATGATGTCACAACATGGCAATCGATCCTATTCTTATTTGGAATGCATTGCATACAGTTTGTCTCATATATGGGCACTGTTAGTTGACTTAATAGAGACTCTAGCTATGATATTTCTCATATAGGCTAACTATGTATGATCAGAACAGAATTTTAATCTGAAATTTCTAGGCATTCAAATGTGTTAAACTAACAGATTTTTGTGCTTTAAGTAATTACTAAGTAAAACAAATTAGGTAAATTAAAATAAATACCTATTAAAGATTCTAATTGTATTCTAGTTTTAGTATAATTAGTAAAGCTTAATTACAGTTATCTATCCCTAATAAATGACCATTAGTTAATTAATGGAACCTTTTAAATAACTGATACTCTAAATATGTTTTCAATATTAGTTGAAATTTACAGACATCATATTGTATCCAGCTGATTACTTCTCCCTCTCTGGAATATAGCGAGAGGATGTGTCAGAATTTTACAGATTAAGACCCACATATGTTCCTTTGTTTTTTTTTTTATTATTATGGATAGGCTCGCGTTGACCCCTATCTCACCTGATGGTAAGTGATGATGTGGCCGACGATGGAGCACGCTTGCCTAGAAGTAACCTATTCACTCTTGACTAAGACCCCTAGGTTGTAGCTATCAGGGATCACAGGCTAATTTTAAGTTTCGTGTTTTGTTTCATTTGTCAGTTTGCCCTTTGTGTTCTAAGGTCACGGTTACTCTTTCAAACATTTCCCTAAGACACTGCCTACTGTAAGTTCAATGCAATATTCAGTCCCTCATAGCAACAAAAATTTATGTTAACAACATACAATAATATCATTTAATCTACCTTTGATAACACGGCTATTTATAGAATATTTATAAATATTCCCACTTTATTACTAAGTACTTATGTTGTTTAACTCAATTTAAGGTTTTAATATCTAATATAATATTATTTAAAAGGTGAAACTGACCACTGACATCAATGCACTGCCAAACGTGAAATTTAGAGAGCTAAAGGGATGAAACAGGGGTTCAAAGTTTGTATGGAGAAACCTAATTTTATGCGGGCGAAGACTTTGGCAGAACCTGGTGTTACATGCCATAAAGTTGCAGGTTTTTCCAATTAGGTTGGGCAGAAACAGCACAATGGTACTTACTTATTAATATTCGTACTCCCATTACTTGAATAGCTGACACTAGCATTAAGCAAGAACTACACTAGACCGACGCATACGTGGACCACGCTGATTTGTACGTAGCGGCGCGTTGCGTGGTGTCGTGTGGCGTGGATCTAATGTAGCTCTGCAAGTCTAGATGTCATATATAAAGTATGGAGACCCCAGATCGGCATACGAGCTCACGTGTGCGCAATGTGGTTTTATATTTTTAGCATAGGGCCTACAAAAACATTAAAATACCTAATATTTGTGCTTTCATTTCAAGAATTTCTGTAGTAAACAAATTTGGTTATATTGTGTAAATTGTTATTTTACTCAATATAACCATATTTGAAATAAATAGGTATTCATTAAACCCCAAGCGAACGCGTTCGCTCTCTCATTGTCTTTCTATAGTGTCTCTAATTACGGTATTCGAAAGGATAAAAGATACTAACTGCTGCCAGCGGCTTCGCCCGCGTTAAAGTTCATCTCTCCATACAAATTATGGACCCCATTTCCTTAATAAACCTTAGGGTTTAAATTTTGGAAAATCCTCTTTTAGGGTTCACTTACGTCATACGAGGAATCCTTGTGCAAAATCTCACACTTTCAGGCCCTGTTGTTTTGGTTGTGCGGTGATATGTCAGTCAGTCAGTCAATTTATCATAAATTAAATAAAAAGCGCGCCTACTAGCAGTGGGAGAGTGGGAGTCGGGCCTCTGGCTTCACGCACTACCATCGTCGAACATAGGCACCTTGTTCGACGATACAACTTTCTGCCTAGCTGTTTCCCTACGCCTAGGCGCTCCTTGCTGTTCGCCTCATCGCTGCCACTGTGGCGAAGTTGTCAACAGCCTCGGTTACCACGGCCTGTCATGCAGTCGAAGCGCGGGACGTATAGCGCGACACGCGAATATTAATGACATCATTCGACGAGCCCTTGTCACCGTCGGCGTTCCGGCTGTTTTGGAACCTCATGGCCTGGCACGCGACGATGGTAAGAGACCGGACGGTATGTCTTTATTTCCATGGAAGATGGGTAGGCTTTTAGTATGGGACGCTACCTGTGTCGACACTCTTGCGCCATCCCATCTTCCGAGCTCGTCGCGCTGTGCTGGTGCTGCCGCTGCGGTTGCGGAGAACCTCAAGCGGCGGAAATATAACAACCTCGTCGGTAGTTATATTTTTGAGCCGTTTGGGGTTGAGACTCTTGGGCCGTGGGGTCCGAGTGCTCATGCCCTTTTTAAAGAATTATCAAAGGGCTGGCTTTTACCTCAGTCAGGGATTAAGACTGGCGGCATTGCCACGTTGTATGGCAATCAACATGGCAATGCCGCCAGTCTCAGTTAGTGTCTTTTGGGCGATGCGGAGGAATTTTTTGACGCTATATTTTAGATAGGAGTTATTGTGTATATATTATGTAATTTTAATTAGTTTAGTGTTTTTATTGTTCTTGTTATATCGTATGTTCAAATTACGAAGATTAATTTCCAAATAAAAATAGAATAAAAACAAATAAGTAATATATGATTACTTAATAACTTTCCAAGAACTATTGAAATTAAAAAAATTAAGAACAAAAATTTTAAAGAATACCAGATTTTAGCTGTTAGGCTAAAATCTTTCAATATGCTCTAAAGTGAAGCGTAAAATAAGTTTTACGAGTTTCCCCATTCTTTGAAAACTGATTTTTTATCTCTAAATATAAAACAAAGCTAAATAAAAATTCATTACTGGCTAGACTTTGAACTTTCATCATCAAGACAGGCTGTTTGATTCGTGCATTATTCAAATTATAATAAAAACTAGCTTCTACCAGTGGTTACATCTGCGTGAATGTTGGCTTTAACGCATAAAAATTAACCTATGTCCGTCCTTGAAGTTCAAGCTTTCTCTGTACCAAATTTTATCAAAATCGGTTCAGTAGTTTAACCGTGAAAATGTAACAGACAGACAAAGTTACTTTCACGTTAGTATAATTAGTATGGATGATTCACACAAAATATGCAGTTGGATTGTAGTTGTGGTCATCAAGCCAAAATACCTACAAAACAACTACTCTTTTCAATACATTTACCTGAATACCAATTTGGATTTAGAAAAGGGCATGGTAGGTAAGGTTATGGTGCTATTGAGCAGGTTCATAGACTTGCTGAAAAAATCAACAACTCATTTGAAAACAAAGAGACTGCTCAGCAGTCTTTCTAGACATTACGCAAGCCTTTGATTATGTCACCAGGGTCTAATGGCAAAAATAAAAAGATCTCTCCCAACAAATTTCTACCTGTTCTTGCGCTCCTACCACAGCAAGAGATTCTTCCTTATAAAACAGGCGGAAGAAGTCAGAAATCTGCGTCAGATCGAGGCCGGCGTACCTCAGGGCAGCGTCCTTGGCCCTGTCTCTGCTCCTATTTACTGCAGACTTACTACTAGATCGAAATGTCTTGACGGGCACATTTGCTGACGATCCGGCCATACTAGCTAGTGACGCCTGCCCCAGGAAGGTCTCTGCAAAATTGCTAAACAGCTTTTCTATCCATTCTGGGTTGCCTAGAAAAAATCGCCGAGTATGATAAGGCCGCCAATTGTATGTTTTTTGTATTAAAATATCAGTTTGTAAATTTGTAATCTTGGTATGCAATAAAGTATATATAAATAAATAAATAACAGTCTAAAACTGATCTCCGAATGGCTAAAAGACTGGAAAATAAAGGCTAATGAAACAAAATCAGTTCAACAAGTCACCTTCACCACGCAAAAAAACATGCACCTTAAATGAGATTAAAGTACCTCAGGTGGAGGTTGCACGATACTGGACTGGGCCCTACGGTTTTGGACACCTCTTAAAAGCGCGCGTGGCACACTCCCCGCTGTCGACAATTCAGGCACAGTCTTATCGGACAGCTGGACAGCGAGCTACCAAAAAACATCATTCTTGCCTTCTCTGTCTATTCCTTTAACTTTATTCAGAGCCTACTGTCAAAGTTTTAACACCAGTGCCCTGTGGACCAATTACACGCAGCGGGCCTATAGTGCTCTTAGAGTCCAGTTCAACAACGCCTTTAGGGTTCTGGTGCGACTTCCTCGATTCTGCAGTGCCTCAGGCATGTTCGCGGACGCGGGTGTGGATGACTTATAGGCGATAATGCGTAAAAAGTCATCCTCACTTATGCGTCGAATTAGGGCCAGTGGTAACGGAATCCTAAAGATGATCGCTGAAAGCCCAGAGTCACCAGTGTGGGATAGGTTTATAAAACTGCATGTTTTTTAAACTATTTATTTGTTGTGTGTTATGTTTTGACAATTATTATGATTATTGTTATTGTTTTTGAAGTGACTTATTTTAATTTAATTTAATTTGTGACTAATTGACTAATATTTTAATGCATTTGAATATTATACTAACTTAGTTTTTTAAGTTTTCAGTTACTAACATAATATGGACATTGGAATTAGTCTGAAATAAATTTATTTTATTTATTTTTTTTATTCCTGCAAGAACGGCTCGTGCAATACAATACAGTAATTATAAAATTAGTTTAAAGTAGAACTACATTGGGCACACGTAGGCAACGTACGCTGATCTGGACGCGTCGGTCCATACATTTTATTTGGCAACTAGACTTGTAGAGCTACAATAGATCCACGCCACGCGACGCGATTTTACGTACAAATCAGGCGAGCCTCACGTGTGCGTCGGTCTAATGTAGTCCCCGCTTTATTTTTGATGTTTCTTGGGCAATATGTAATTAATAGAAATTAATCGTTTTGTTCATTTCTCATTAATTGTATAATTAGACGCTAGCACTTTTGATATGCCAGCATAGGGAAAAAGCTATTTACTATACCATTCAAATACAATTTGTTTACATGTAATTTATGTTAGAATAAAACCCAAAGGTTGGAAAATTGATTATTACCAAATATTATTATTACGTAAATATTTCACAATAATTCTTTATTTAGAACTACCTTTTAGTCATCTCTATTTGTTTCCATTTAAAAATATTGAACATCTGGCCGGAGTTAAATGATCACATACCAATTCGTACTGCCGCCTGCGCCCGCATAGAGCTCCACTGAACTTTAAAACCATTTCATTTGCGAATTATTGATTGATTTACATAAACTCTGTAAATTCTGAAGAACACTAAGTAACCATTTTTTTTGTGTAAACATATTTCTAAAAATCAAAGCTGTTTGAAAGAAGTAGGGAAAACAAGCGAAAAATATCATGTTGTTATTTTTTTCTTTTTGTATATATATATATATATAATAGCATTAGTCATACGATATTGAACATACGATAAATGGTTATTATATATGAATCTATATTATTTTTTTCTTTTTTCAAACCTCAGATAGCATGGAGTAGGCTTCAAAAGTCATTATTTTATGACAGGAGCTAGGATCTTGAGAATTGGTAAGATATAGCTCAGAGCCGGGAACAATAGAAAGAATGGAGCCATTGCCCAACAGTGGAACAGTATAGGCCAGATATAATAATAATAATTCCGCTGGGCAGTTTTGTGGCGAACTGTTGGGCATTAGAGACCCCACAGACCCGATCTCTCGGGAGAATTCTTGTTCTTGTTGTGAATACTACCGAGGAACAAAGCTCTTTTTTGTCTTTATTGGCTGGCTTGAGTGGAGACTCGCAAGAGCAAACGTGCTCGGGAGAAGGATATATAATCCAGTAAGGTGCTAGTAGGGATCTTGACCGTACTTCCGGGATTGTCCTGATAGCCGTGGTATAACTCTCCACTCCTCAAGCACCTCAGGATATGTTGCCTCCTTGTTGCTACGTGACTTCGTGCTAGCGGCCGTTTTTGGGGGCCCATTTATTGAGTATGCAAGTCACCCCCTGCCTTTTTATCGATGGATATTAATAACATTGTTCAGGCAGGGGCCATAGTCTTAACATAGTTCCTGGTAACCAGCCCACTTAATATTCTAAAAACCATAGCCTTATAGTTTTTGTTTTCCATATATCGCAATAGTTTTTCACCAACCGGGGGTTATCCTTGGGTGCACTAGCATAGCGCGTACAGGGATAATCGTCGGTTGGTACCACTTTGCATTAAAAGAGCCTAAAGGGCCTCTGCGAGTTGGTTTCGGCTCCTCGTACGCCGTCCAAAAGTCCGGGATCTCAGGGTTCCGAGATATACTGATACATAATAGCTTCTGCCAGTGGCTTTGAAAATATTATCCCAAGGGTACATACTCCTAGGATAAAAAGCATGACATGTGCTATCCTAGGATATAATACGAAGTGAACATAGTGCAATGTGAAGTGTATGTCTTATTTACTAACAATAAATTATAATAATTGACTAATCGACCATCGGAAAACCCGACGTACGGCGAGTATCCACCCTTACGTTGTTGAAACAACAACGGTCCGAACTAAGCGATTTGCTTCGTCGTTTATACCGCGTACATCGAGGGACTGGAACAGTTTGCCTGCTGCTGTCTTCCCGTCCAACTATAATTTAGGTGCCTTCAAGGCTAGAGTGAATAGGCTCTTAATAAACTAGTGCGCCTCACCATCAATGATTGCATCACTGCTTACCATCAGGTGGGATCGCAGTCAAGCACTGGTTTATAGCGAATAAAAAAATAATAATAAAGTCCTAAGTCTTATTTACTAACAATAAATTGTGTTTATTCTATGTATAATGTTACTCTGTAAGGTGTATGTATCTGTGGGCCAAGATGCCTGATAATAAATGATTTATTATTATTATAATCTACCCTTATGCCAAATTTCATCATTTGGATGTTCAGCAACTTTGACCTTTTTAATATTAGTTTGATGTGATTTTAAATGAAAACAAAACGTTAGTCATATCCCTCATAAATTGGATACTCGATGATACTCTCTACGGGATAATTCGACATGAAGACATACACAGCATGCGGGGACTTCCCGTAGGCGGCGCAGCGCAACAACTAAGCGAAGACAACAATTGATTACTGCAATCGGTACAACTTCAACCTTTGCGTGGAATACCCGTAGCGAGCGAAACGACCAATGAAATTTATGTATTATTTACTAGTTTCTGCCAACAGCGGCTTTGCACGCATAAATATCTGTTATTACGAACGTGAAGTCAAAGTCAAAGCCGGATAATAAGTAGCTTATATCCTTCCTTGGGGGTTCAAGCTAAGAATAGAATAGAATAGAATAAACTTTATTGTACACCAAAAAAGTAACACAACTTATCATAGGTAAACTTAAATCTATGGGTACAATGGCTGTCTTATCGCTAACAGCGATATCTACCAGACAACCTTACGATGGATCGAAAGGACTAAAATAATACAGGGGGTAGTCTGCGGTGTACTGCTAACAAATTAATCTACTTACTATTCCATGGGAAATTTCATCAAAATCTATTCAATCATCCGTAAAAGCGTAACAGACAGACAGAGTTGCTTTCACATTTATAATATTAGCATAGATTACACACATTCCTACAGCTATCATTACAGAAATCCAATGCCATAGTGGTGATAAAAAAAATAAAAATGACAATAACATGTATACCATTGTATTCAATTACAATACAAACAAATTAATTTAATACAATTAAATTAATACAAATTAGTAAAAATTCATAGATAAGTAGGTAAAAAATGCGGACACACATACAAAGTTCCCTATGGTATGCGTTACAGAAAGCTCCCGCACCCCGCATGCTGGCGGGGTGCGGGACCCTATAGACTAGTAAATACGATTCTTTACATGTAGGCCCTATGGCATGCGTTATAGAAACCTCTTGCACTTCATTGGTGTATTATGCTCGCACGCGGAACATTGGCACTATCGACTAATGAAAATTAACCATATTGAGTTTAATTTTCATTGGTCGATAGTGCCCGTACTAGCGTATTCAATCGATATAACTTAGATATTGGCAAGACCGAAAAGTGGAATGTAGTGAAAGTATTATTGTTACAATGTAATTATGTACTTCATTCTGCACCATACTGTGGCCAGTTAAAAAAATATTTATTAATTAACACATTTTACAACTGGCTTTTGCACGCAGCTTCGCCTGCGTGAGTAGTGATTTATTATTTCAGGACAACTTTCTACAGGGATAAAAAATATTCATTCATATCCATATGCCAAGTTTCATCTAAATTAGTTCAGCATTTTAGACATGAAAACATAACAAATGGACACGTTTTCGCATTTATAATATTTAATAAAGATTTAGAAACTTTAATATTTAAATTATAATAATTAAAAAAAAAAACAATAAAAAAGGATTAAAAAATCATTACGGTTACTAAGAGATCATTTTTAGAACTTTACCTTGAAATTTTCACAACTCACGAAGCGTAATTAGCGTCTTGTATTGAGACAACAAAAACATTTTGTTGGTAATTAGTAGCTAACTATAACGACCTTCAAATGTTCTACAAGTGAAACTATTCGTTCCTAGACTAGTTTAATATTACTTCCTTAGTGTTGGAAGGTTTTATGGACTGGAAGGATTATTTTTATTGCCCGACACAGGATTTCAAACCATGAATCGAAAATTATTTATTTCTTAACTGTAGAAAATGAAGAATAGAAGTTTTGGAACGGAAATGGGCCCAAGACAGCGCCTTGTGGCATTCGATTTACTTTTAGGGCCTTTTATGTGACTACCCTTTCATTTGTCTTTCAATCATCTCTATATAGTTTTAGAGGAGAATAGGAGATTGTATCGTTTTAGTGTGTGTTAAATATTGCAAAATTAAAATATTGTGAAGGAGGTAGGAATCAAATACTTCGTTTAAAATTATTTTCTTATCACTAATGTCTTTTCTGACATCTCCCTGAGGCGCGCGTGGAACAGTACGCGCCGTCGACGACTTGGGCTCGGTCCGGATGGTTACCGGACGATCGGATGGCGAGCCACCCATTGCTCGCCGTCCGCAAGCCCGCGGCTACGGTGGCCGGAAATCGGGATCGGAATCCCGGCGGCGATTGAGGCGTGAGGACCGTTGCCTCACGCGATCGGCCGCCTCCTTTGCTAGCATTACTGCTTCGCAGAAGGAGGCGACCGCCTGCCACTCCTCCTCGCTCCGAACCATGGCCTGTACCAAGGCCCGGCGCGAGAGATCGCCGCCGCCGATCGCCCCCACGAGGACACAGCTGTTGCTGTTACTATAATCATTTACGATTAATTTAAATATGCTGTAATTATCAAATTTTAATGACTTAAGCAGTTCCATGTTTTTTTAAATGACTAATGATGAATAGACTATCATTTATTATAATTGTAAGGCCTGCCATGATTTTATTCTTGGAAATTTCACCATCTCCCTAATCTTTCTTTCTATAATCCTTCTAGCAGTTGTCTCCAGTTGAACCAGATGCAAACCGAGGATTTATCCTTGTTAATGTATGCTATTCTGATGATACCTTTCTTTCTATCAACAGCTGGTACTTCAGAGAGCTGTCTCGCGCTGAAGCGACGAGGTTACTTCTCAATGAAACGGAGAGCGGCGTGTTCCTCGTCAGGGACTCCAAAACTATAACTGGAGACTATGTGCTATGTGTCAGGTTAGTATTACATTTCTTTTATTATTAAACTTCTTAACCGACGACAGTACAAAACACAGTAAAAAAAAAGGTTTCTTTAAATGTCTGATCTTATTTCTAATGGAATATATAGTAGTACTACATATTTGTAATCGATATCAAAAAAAGGAGCGTGTTCTCAATTCAATTGAATGTATTTTTTTGTTTCAAACCTTGCTTTTTTCTTCTGCCAGAGAAGACGACAGAGTCTCCCACTACATAATAAACCGCGTGGTTTCCGCCGATGGCACGATCCGGTTCCGCATCGGAGACCAGCTGTTCGCGGACATGCCAGCACTTCTGGCGTTCTACAGGCTACACTACTTGGACACCACGCCGCTGGTCCGGCCTCTGCCTCAGGCGCTGGCGAAAGTCGCGGCACCGCCACCGCAGCAGCCGCATCAAGTTCTGGAACTGGTCATCGCGAAGTTTGACTTTTCTGGCAATGTAAGTTGTTATTCTTTCTTGTTTATGGCAAACAAGCTGGTGCTCCACTTAGGGCCCATTTTGATTTGCATGGTAGTTGATGTACAAGAGCACTGGTGATCCAGAGGTTACCGTCCCGCCTTACGAGTTGTAGGTACAAACCCATTACAACTGCTCTCAAAACGGTGAAGGAAAACATCGTGAGGAAACCGGCATGATAAGGATTAAACGTTAAAAGACATTATGACACCTACATTCACTGTGGCAGTGGGCAGAGCACATTGTTCGTAGAACAGGTGCTCGATGGAACCGAAATTTTCTGGAGTGTTGACCGCGTACCGGGAGAAGCAGCGTTGGAAGGCCTCCCCCAAGGTAAACCGATGAACTGGTAAGAGTCGTGGCGATACATTGGAGGCCAAATACAAAATTTCTGTTGCCATAAGTTTTTGTTCTGGGTTTCCTTAGTTTGATGTTGTTAGTACAATATTGGGCTATCAAACCAAGTCAACATATATGGAAAAGACATTGTAACAAAAAATAATAGTTCTTGTAAAAATGACACGCGATGTGAACGTAATCGAAACAATACAATAGAACATCAACTTTTATGACATGTGTTATTCAAATGAATCAATAAGGGCGGAATTCACCAATAAAACTAATCGCGTTTTAACGTGTGGCTCGCATAATCGCGTTTAGCCGCTGTCACTAGTGTCACTTGTCTGTATTTTTACAAGTAATACTAGTGACAGCGTCTAAACGCGATTATGCGAGCCAAACGTTAAAACACGATTAGTTTTATTGGTGAATTCCGCCCTTAGCTTTATTTGTAAACGAGATTTTACAATTTAATGTACGGGCCGTTGATTACCATAATCAGGCTTCTCTAGGAACGGGAATAATACACCAAGCGGGTCCAGTGCTGGTTCATAGATGTCGAAAGATGTTCACTGCTGGACATGGCGTACCCCAAGTATCTCTACAATTACCGATCTTGTGCATCTCGCATCCATAGGATTCCTACGACCCTCACTAGGTCGTCAATCCACCTCGTGGAAGGCGTTTCAACGCTGCGTCTTCCGGTATTTGGCCTCTACTTCAGAACCTTACGATCCCATCGCTCATCTGTTCTGCGAGAAATGTACCCTGCCTACTGTCACTTAAGTTTGGCGATTCTACGAACTATGTCCGTAACCTTGGTTCTCCTGCAGATGTCTTCACGTCTACACGTGAAGATATCTGCAGGAGAATTGAAATCTTCACGTCTACAAGTGAAGATATCTGCAGGAGAATTGAGATTTGTTTTTCTGGAGGAGCGAGTTATTTTTTTTTTTTATTTGATATAAAACCAGTGCTTGACTGCGATCCCACCTGATGGCAAGCAGTGATGCAATCATTGATGGTGAGGCGCACTAGTTTATTAAGAGCCTATTCAGTCTAGCGTTGAAGGCTAGAGATAGATAGATAGATATATTCTTTATTGTACACCAAAAATACAAATTACTACTAGATTGGATCGGATTTTTTTTTTTATTTGGTTTGGATTTTTTTATTACTAGAGTGAATAGGCTCGCGTTTTACCACTATCTCACCTAATGGAAAGCGACGATGTGGTCGACAATGGAGCGCGGTTACCTAGAAGTAACCTATTCACTCTTGACTTAAAGATCCCTAGGTTGCAGCTATCAGGAAACAGTTAAGGTAGTAGATAAGTACTCTCGCTAAAAACAGGAACAATGTATCGCATAAAATCCCGATGTTTTCTATCCAGATTTTAACAACTATGACTAACGCCATCTAAAATAAAAGTATGCTTACAAACAAGGAAGTTAGATGTCTCATCGTAAAAACCAGGTCTGCAGTGAATGTCTTTCTAATATTAGCACGGACATAGTAACGCTGCCGGTGACGTTGTGAGTAACTGCCGTGATCATATCGAGTTACGTATGTTCTATTAAAAGGTTCCGGATAGGAGGACCATTTTTTCGAGCGTGCGATTAATATGCTGGAAATCAAAAGCAGACAATGCCATTGAAGTTTATGTAACAATTACTACACATACTATTTCCATATTTAAAAGGCAGCATATTTAATATATCAGGCCTCCTCTCTAGGAGAGGGAGCGGACAGTAATCCACCACGCGGGTCCAGTGATAGTCGGTGGATGTCACATATCTTCGATTTTTTTGTTCTTGGACATGCCGGTTTCCTTACGATATTTTCATTTACCGTTTTGAGAGCAGTGATGATGAAATAAATTACACAAAGTAATGCGGCTGGGTTTGAACCCACGACCTACAAATCGTAAGTGCCACCATGTCGTCGAAAACTCCTCCGCTTCGCTGTCGACTGGCTCAAAAGACTGGCAACATTGCCATGCTGTATCGCAATACTATCCTCTATCCGAGGTAAAGCCAGCTCTCGGGTCACGCGGAGTGTCAACAAGACGTCTCTCGTGACTCAAATAATTTCTCCCGCTCTGAGTGGAACGAAGAGTCTCAGACTTTACTGACTAAAGGCATACGCAGACCAGGACGGCATGGCAAAGAATTTTGCCGCCAGTCAGCGCACACTTAGATACGCGGCATTCCAGCACCTGACAATGGCATGCTGCGTCACGTCAAAGTATGTCACGGCAGCTTCTGCTGCCCGATACACATTTCAGTCTTAAGTAGCGTTTGATAGAGGCATGTTGGCGGGTGCCGACGTCCTTCAGCATGCCGTCGCCTACCGCAGTGCACCACAGCATCCCACCGCGGTAGCCCGCGACGCGTCTTTCAATGCCGTACGATGATATCCCTTTCGAAGCCACGAAATCATTTTAAACCATAGGAATTTATGTCAAATTTCTATTTTGATATGGTTAAATGCTTTTTGGTAAAAAAATAAATCCTCTGCCATACCGTTCCGGTCTGCGTAGGCCTTAAAACTCATCTGTGTTCCTTTTGAGTTAAAAATGGTGTTACATTTTAGACTTCTGCGCTTTCAATTTTTGTTTGCCTATGTACTAAGATAAAAGTAATTCGGAACTAACTGTACTCTGTGGCAGATGTTCTCTGTTTATATTATGCATTGCTAATCTACCGCGGTGATAGTTATTAGATTATGACTGACGCACGGCGGGTCGCGGGTTCGGAGCCCGAGTCGCGAAAGAATTTGTTTCGCCTAAACATAGATCAAGGTCTGGATGTGGTATACAAATATTATGGTTGTTGATGCCACAAGTGCGTATGATTTAGTTTTATGACTGTGAAATGTTTTCTAAACTGTTAACTAAAGGAATGTTGGTTTGGATCAGAACATAATATGTTTTGTTTTTTTATTATTTAATTTAATAGTCATGAATAAAAAATTTTTTGCATAATTTCAAGATTTCTCAATCTATAAATGAGATTCTGAATGTTTTTTTTATTGTCAAAATTATTTATTATTAATTGATAAAAAACACTTAACTAATTAAAACTATATATACACTAAAGACAAAAACTACTAGCTAAAATATTGCGTCATAAAATTCCTCCGCATCGCTGTCGACTGGAAGTGTGCCCAAAAGGCTGGCGGCATTGCCACGTTGTATGGCAATGCTTAATCTCTGACCGAGGTAAAAGCCAGCCCTTGGGTCACGCGAAGTGTCAACTAAGCGTCTGGATAGTTCTTTGAAAAGCTTATGAGCACTCGGACCCCACGACACAAGAGTTTCAACCCCAAACGGCTCAAAAATATAACTTCCGACGAGGTTGTTATATTTCCGCCGCTTGAGGTTCTCCGCAGCCGCAGCGGCAGCACCAGCACAGCACGAAGAGCTAGGAAGATGGGATGGCGCAAGAGTGTCGACACAGGTAGCGTCCCACACTAAAGGCCTACCCATCTTCCACGGAAATAAAGACATACCGTCCGGTCTCTTACCATCGTCGCGTGCCAGGCCATGAGGTTCCAAAACAGCCGGAACGCCGACGGTGACAAGGGCTCGACGGATGATGTCGTTAATATTCGCGTGCCGTGCTATCCGTCCCGCGCTTCGACTGCATGACAGGCCGTGGTGGCCAAGGCTGTTGACAACTTCGCTACAGTGGCAGCGATGAGGAGAACAGCAAGGAGCGCCTAAGCATAGGGCAACAGCTAGGCGGAAACTAGTATCGTCGAATAAGGTGCCAATATTCGACGACGGCAGTGCGTGAAGCCAAAGACCTGACTCCCAATTTCCCACAGCCAGGAGGCGCGCACGCTCCGCAGTAGTAGCAGATGTTAGGATTAGGTTTTTCTGGACTACTTTGCAGAGCGGTTCATCCCACCGTCTCTGGGAGGTAAGGTTGTCAGGCGGATTTGTATTCGGGCAAGCGATTCTCTAGGCATCCATAGCCTCGGTGAAGCACGGCACTTCAAAAGGAATCAGTAATAATAAATAATAATAATAAATAATAAATAAATTTATTTGATCCAAAAACATCCAATTAACACACGTGGAAGTTAGAATGTTCCTGATTAATTCATCAGTGCTGTGAACCGAAGATATGAATGCCGGTAAACTAATACTGGTAATTTTGCGGACGCCAAGGCCTCCCATACGGATGGGAAGAGTAACTTGATCCCAAGCTCGATCGTCCAAGGTCATATTTAAAATTAAAGTAAGTGTATGTCGGATAATTTGGTCCATTTTTTCCAAAAGGTGAAGGTGCTTCCATAAATGGGAAGCACGAAGGAAATATATTAATTTAGGACCGAAACAACAATAACGAATTAGGGTAATGGCCGAATGCATGTTAATTTGGAGTAGTCTTTCCGAAACGTCATTGAAATTTTGTATTTTTTCCTCCACAAAACTGGGAAAGGAATCCTCAAAGATTGGGGACCCAAGGAGAAGAACATAATATATTTAATATCAATCCTGTTATGTATTTCTGGAAAGGATGAGTAGAAATGTACATCTTTAATCTATATATATATGTCGTGACCAGATCATAGAAACTGATCACTTCATGATATGGCCAACTAAAACTGGCCAGATCATTTTAAACGTTAAAGTTTGACGATACTTCAATCCTCGTTTTTCCTACTTTCTTTAGACTTTACTATCATAGAAATCCTACATCAATGATTACTATCATAGAAATCCTACATCAATGATAAGGCCAAACGAGGATCGACATATCATCGAATGTTAACGTTTATATCCTTAACAATTCCGGCTCGGTCCCAAAGACAAACTTTCTCCATTTGTTTCACGACTGCCCCAAAAAAGGAGTGTTATATCAAAATGTACTAAATCATTCATTTTTATTTTCTTTTACATCCTGGTTGTATCTGCAATCAGCATTAGCTATAAGCAGATGTGCTGTATGTAATGGCAGTTCAAGTGTGCCCTCCAGTGAAGACATCTCCTCTTAATTGGCTATATCTATTTATATAGCTATAATGTCTTCTCGCTTTAGCCTCTTAGTGTAGCTTCTGGTTGTCAGGTTAGCAGCCAATTGGTTCGGACGGTATGTCTTTATTTCCGTGGAAGATGGGTAGACCTTTAGTATGGGATGCTACCTGTGTCGACACTCTTGCGCCATCCCATCTTCCTAGCTCATCGTGCTGTGCTGGTGCTGCCGCTGCGGCTGCGGAGAACCTCAAGCGGCGGAAATATAACAACCTCGTCAGCAGTTATATTTTTGAGCCGTTTGGGGTTGAAACTCTTGAGCCAGTGGGGTCCGAGTGCTCATACGCTATTTAAAGAACTGTCCAAACGCTTAGTTGACACTTCCGTGACCCAAGGGCTGGCTTTTACCTCGGTCAGAGATTAAGCATTGCCATACAACGTGGCAATGCCGCCAGCCTTTTGGGCACACTTCCAGTCGACAGCGATGCGGAGGAGTTTTATGACGCCATATTTTAGTTTGGAGTAAGTAGCCTTTAGTGTATTGTATATATAGTTTTAATTAGTTAAGTATTTTTGTATATAATTTTGTATATATATAAATATTATCGTTGAATAAATAAATGAATGCTACTTCTAAGTTAGATAATAGTATTTATAGTTAATATTTAAGTCCCCATTGGTTAGGATGATTTTCCAGCCTACCCAGGTATGTCGTAGCAGTTTGGATGATTTCTTCCTTTACAGTGCTCATTTCGAGATAGTGGTTTATTTCCGTGTTCGCAATTCACCATGGGATATTGCACAGGTTTCTCAGTATCATACTGTAGTATAATTATATTAGAGTCACTGGCACTGCCCCAGAGTTGTACACCATGCATCCAGACAGGCTTCAAGACGCTTTTGTAGATTAGATATTATCATTTTTTATTGGCCTGTTAGTAGCTGTCTAGTAGTTAGTGGCCATGACTGCTATGCCGGGAGAGTTCGATTCCCACCCAGGACAAATGTTTGTGTGATGAGCACGATCATTCGTTGTGTGTCTAGGTGTAATTTATCTATATATGTATGTATTTAGAAATATATAAGTATGTTCATCAGTTGTCTAGTACTCATAACACAAGCTCTGCTTAGTTTGGGACTAGACGGCGTTGTGTGATAGTTGTGGAATATGATATTATTATTATTCAATAAAATCTTGGTACAATTTGTTCCAGGACGCAGATGACCTTCCATTCCGTCGCGGTGAACGGCTGATGGTGATCAACCGCGATGAGGAACAGTGGTGGACAGCGCGCAACGGTCTGGGACGCACAGGGTCTATCCCCGTACCTTATGTGCAGAGGGTAACATTATCCTTATTATCACGTTTTTTTAAATTGATATAAACCAGTGCTTGACTGCGACCCACTTGATGGCAAGCAGTGATGCAATCATTGATGTTGAGGCGCATTAGTTTATTAAGAGCCTATTCACTCTAAGCTTGAAGACACCTAAATTATAGTTGGACGGAAGACAGCAGCAGGCAAATTGGTTTTATTGAGGATTTGCCTGTTAAGTACAGGCAAATTCTCATTTTTTGTAATATTTTATACCTTTTTAGGGTTCCATAACTCAAAAGGAAAAACGGAACCCTTATAGGATCACTTTTTTGTCCATCTGTCTGACTATCTGTCGTCAAGACCATTTATCTCGGGAACGCGTGGTGATATCAAGTTGAAATTAAAACCATATCGACGGTTGAAAGGCTAATTGATCTAAGCGACATTGTTTCAAAAAAAATTGAAACCGTCATGTTTCAAGCGACGAAGAAAAATTTTCTGATTCCGAATATGTATATAACTCAATATTGGAAAAAATTACGTTTAGATCAATTAGCCTTTCAACCGTCGATATTATCTACGGTCCCTTGAAGTTGTGAAAAAATCAAACTTCTAAGTGAACGAAAAAAAAAGATACTGTAGTTTATGTCCCAAAAAACCTATATTTCGGCACTTTCAAGGGAATCAAAATTCATAGGGTACTTCCCGTTGATCCATAATATTGTTTTTAATATTGATAGGCTCGCGTTTAATCACTATCTCGCTTTGTAAGCGATGATGTGGTTGATCTATTCACTCTTGACGAATGCCAACAGAGTTTTCAGGCGTTCTCTCTCTTCTTTTGCGTTTCCTCTTCATCAAACATCGCGTTGGATTGTAGATGAAGCTACAAGCTTTTAAACCATGCTCGACGTTGACGATAGGCGAGTGGAGGAGGACCCTCTTAACGCGGTCCATTTGGTCTAGTGGTTAGTGGCCCTGACTGCTATGCCGGAGGTCGTGGGTTCGATTCCCACCCAGGACAAATGTTTGTGTGGTGAGCACGATCATTTGTTCTGTGTCTGGGTGTAATTTATCTATATATGTATGTATTTAGAAATATATAAGTATGTTTATCAGTTATCTAGTACCCATAACACAAGCTCTGCTTAGCTTGGGACTAGACGGCGTTGTGTGATAGTTGAGGAATATTATATTATATTATATTATATTATATTATATTATATTATATTATATTATATTATATTATTATATTTGTTGACCTGAACTGTTAAAGGGATGGAGCTATACAGGGTGTATAGCTCCATCCCTCTCTTTCACTCGCACGCCTGACATTTTAACACGTCATAGTCCCCTGGTCACAGAATTATATCCCAGACTAGCTTTTGCCAGCAGCTTTGCCTGCGTGAAAGTAGGTTTCTCCATTCAAACTTTGGACCCCCATTTCATCCCTTTAGGGGGTGAATTTTGGAAAA
This sequence comes from Mythimna pallens, assembly GCA_961205895.1. Classification (NCBI taxonomy): domain Eukaryota; kingdom Metazoa; phylum Arthropoda; class Insecta; order Lepidoptera; family Noctuidae; genus Mythimna; species Mythimna pallens. The sequence goes on along the minus strand of OY540850.1, from coordinate 14,610,150 downwards.
CCCTCTCCTAGTGCTCGCCTACGTCACAGAAGGAAACTTTGTCCGAATTTCACGCTCCTAGTCTTAGCAGTTTCGGCTGTGCGTTGATATGTTTCTCCTTTTATATAATACTTTTAGATTATAGAAGTTCCTGTGTCCCCTAGATGGGGCAGAGGACGTCCATATTGTGCCCCAATCTCGTTTCTATCCATTCTCGTTGATATGTCAGTCAGTTTTACCTTTTAAGATTTCACAACCGCCAAAAGGATTGGGTCTGATCTTCAGTCAGGCTGTTACCAAGCGCCCACTCCATAGCCGCTATCCCACTACTGCCCGGTACGGGGACTTTTGGCTGCTGGGTGACGCCCCCCTGGCCCGGTACGCCCCTCCTTAGACAACCTGCATCCCTCAAACTCCTCCGAGGGACCCATGTTGGTACCTGGCTTAGCGTGGACGGCCATCATGGGCCGCTTAGTGGCAGTCGCCCTGACGTCAGATCATCCACCGCGCCCGACCTCCGTGTCGCCGGATTACAGGAGGCGCCAAGCTCCCAGTCGAAGGGGTAGTTGAAATACCCCATAGCTTGTGAGAAAATGTCGGGGTTTCGAATCTAGCCTTTCACTTTTTGCCTTTTTAAAGTTTGTCTGTGAGAAGCGTACTCAATTGTTTCGGCTATTTTGTTAACTTGCAGATTATTTGGGCTTAGAATTCAGCTTATTCTATTGATTTACTGTATTTTTGACTTAGTTTTGCTTGAATTCTTTTATTTTAACACAGACGTAGTAGGAGTGACTTTACAGACGTTTTAGGTATCGGTATATTATATAACAGAAACGGAAAAATTTGTTTTCCTAAAATCATTTCTGCGCTCTCGTTTCAGATGTAGTTACTTGAAATTATAGATCCGTTGGTTTATTTTATAGCTATTAGGTACTTGCATACCAATTTTCATGACGTCTGAATAATGTCAATAAATAATTTAAAAAAAAAGGTTTGTTGTTAGTTGGTACTTTACTTGTTTAGGACCATGTTATTCTTTCCTTTTACTTACTTAATACTTGTCTTTTATTTTGAAAACTGTTTTTACGTACCGAAGGACCCAGCGTAACTAGGTCCCCCAAAATTTGAATCCAATGGTTTCGGGAAAGGTCTTGTGTACGGGAAACACAAGTTCAATCGTTGTGACGATATTTAGGGCAGGATAGGAGTCGAACTGTGAACCGCGGGTGCGGAGTTTTTTTTTTTTCTGAACAATAATCGTAACTTCATTCACTGATCGTGACCGCCGTGGCCTATTGTGACTACTGTCTTACTATTTATGGTAATAATTATTATAATATTTTTTTTATGTTAAGTTCTTACAGTCTATCCTAAGGTTGTCTGGTAGATATCGCTGTTAGCGATAATACCGCCATTATGCCCATAGTTTAAGTTAGTTTAAAAGTTTTTGTTACTATTTTGGTGAACAATAAAGTTTTATTCTATGCTATTATTGATACAAGGTGACTTTGGAACTAACTATGCTACAACACTGACTATACAACTGACCTTTTTGAAGAACATGACCAATAACATCTGTGTACATAATTATATCTAATCTTATAACCTTTTTATCACCAGATCCTGGACCCGTCCGGTGTACCATACCCACCGGCAGAGGCGCTCAATCATCTTGCAGACCCACCGAGCCCACCCAGCAACAAGCACCCGCAGCAACGTAGTAATATGCAGGTTAGTACTACGGGTAACGATACGGCCGTAGTGTAGCCATGTTGTCGATAGATGGCGTTGAACTCAACATTTTTAGTTTCTTTTGTTTTTTAAAAGTGAAGGTAATGTTATAAAAGGATATTCCACTTTATTGTACTTAATCAAATATCCCCTCGCGCGTGGAAGGAATTATTATTACGTAATTGCGCGTTTTTATGTAAAATACATTAAAAAAAAACATTTTCTGTATTTTTCTAAAAACAAAGATATAGAAACCAAAATTTTCGGCCAAATAAATTTTGTACAAACTTGTGTACAATAAGACAATTAAGCGTTTTGGTCAGGTTCGTTCAAGTTGTACAGACGTATGTACAATCGGCGCTCGTGGAGATATTGCCTCAGAATCTGCCTAATTCGGACTGTTTATTCTAACTATACTGCAGTCACGAAACCAGAGCAGTAACCAAAAACGCAAGTGAAACTGCGGGGGTCAGATAGTTTTGACATAAAATTTATTTTAAATTTCAATTAGTTTAAAAAATAGTAGTTTAATAGTTTTATCAAGTACATTATACATGTCTGTTAGAACAGTGATCACCAAACTAGACGTTAGTCTGTATCTTGGGGATCAGAGTTGTAAATAAAACATGACAGTGCAGTAAAATACCACTTCGTAACTATGGAGTAATGTGTAGGTTCAAAAGAAGAGCAACCCGCTAATCTTTATTTTTCTGAAATAATAGAGAGCGCTTTTACCCCTCCCCGAATCCCAAAAAAACGACCGACCCCACGAAAAAGTTTAAAAAACGACCCCATGAAAAAGTTTTAAAAACGACCCCACGAAAAAGTTTTAAAAACGACCCCATGAAGAAGTTTTAAAATAATTTTTACCCAGTCATCATCATCTTCTTGCCCTTGACCCGTGTTATTTGGTGTCGGCGCAACACGTTTTTAGGGTTCCGTACCGCAAAGGGAAAAAACGGAACCCTTATAGGATCACTTTGTTGTCCGTATATCTGTCTGTGTGTCAAGACCCTTTATTTCAGGAACGCGTAGAGGTATCGAGTTGTAATTAAAACTATATACTGAGGTCTGCGGTCCCTTGAAGCTGGGAAAATCCCTTCAAGCTTTTGAGTTAACAAAAAAAAAAAGATACAAAAAACGTGTATTTCGACACTCTCAAGGGAATTAAAATACATAGGGTACTTCCCGTTGACCTAGAATCCTAAAATTTGGCATGAAGCAAGGTCTCATAGCACAAGTATAGGAAAAAATCGCGCGAAAGCGATTCGAAAAAATCTTCGTAACGCAATTTGGGAACTGAACTGTTTTCATAGGTATGTTTGTACGGAACCCTCAGTGTGCGAGTACGACTCGCACTTGCCCGGTTTTTTTCTTCTATTCTGACCCGTCACCCGTCATGCTATCACTAACTTCCTTTTCATATCACTTAGTAATAAGTGTTTTTGTCTTACATTCCAGCGCACACTGCCAGCGTTAGCTCGGGTGAAGCAGCCGAGAGTACCCAACGCGTACGACAAGACAGCACTCAAGCTTGAAGAAGGAGACATCATTAAAGTAAGTAACGATCGATTCCAGCACGGAACTAATATTTGTGTGACTTGCAGATAGACTGGCCTCTAGTGGTTAGTGGCCCTGACTGCTATGCTGGAGGTCGTGGATTCGATTCCCACCCAGGACAAATGTTTGTGTGATGAGCACGATTATTTGTTCTGTGTCTGGGTGTAATTTATCTATAATATGTATGTATTTAGAAATTTATAAGTATGTTTATTAGTTATCTAGTATTCATGACACAAGCTCTGCTTACCTTGAGACTAGACGGCGTTGTGTGATAGTTGTGTAATATTATTATTATTATAGTTGTTCTGGGTCTGAATTTCTTGTGTGTGAGTTTATATATTTCTGAAAGCACCCACGAAACAGGAGTAATCCCTAATGTGGGGCAACCTTATTTAAAAAAAAAAAAAGAAAAGAAGAAAACTATATTGGTTTACCTATATTTTGACACATTGCTAGGCACAAGCTTTCGTCTTAAATTCATTTATTGTTTATCACAGGTAGAAATTCAGTTCTTAAAATTATTATCACTGTGACATACCCATAGGGTGTATAATATTTAAGTTTACAATCATATATGTCAAAAGATAAAAAATCGTCATAGTACCACAGTTTTCTCCTTCCCAAACCTCTCAGTATAAGGCGATCTCTGAGCAATTTTATTAGGTTGCAACTTGTTTAACATTACGAGCATGGCAGTTCAGAGTTTGTCATGCTCACTCAAATGTCTCGCTGATGGTGGCACGTGTTATTGGGTCATTCGAAATGGTTGAGCTGAGTGGGGCTGATGCACGCGTCATCCTCATGAACGGGTGCCGTCGGTTGAGACTGGTCATCTCTTAGCTGTCATTGGCTAGATTTAGTTTCTATTGTTTATTTCGTTTTTTTTATTATTATTACTTATCTACATTGTGCTCACATATTAGAAGCAACAAGAAATATGTAACCAAGATTTATGTAACTCATAATAATATGATTTAAAAGAGTGTCTATGGAGTTTCTTGCACGTTATTCTCCATAGAGATCTACGCATTGGAACGTCCAATTTAACTTCACTTTTTTTTTTGACTGACCGACATTTTGACAATTCAAAAGTGCCTGTAATTGGTCTATTTGAAATAAACGTTTCTGTTTTCTTTAAACGTGCTCTTTTGTACGCGCGTATTAATGGCGGCGACGGACGTCACGTTCCAATGTGTGATTCCTTTTGTACGCTCGTATTAATGGCGGTGACGTCACGTTCCAATGTGTGCATTCTTTTGTACGCTCGTATTAATGGCGGTGACGTCACGTTCCAATGTGTGCATCCTTTTGTACGCTCGTATTAATGGCGGTGACGTCACGTTCCAATGTGTGTATCCTTTTGTACGCTCGTATTAATGGCGGTGACGTCACGTTCCAATGTGTGCATCCTTTTGTACGCGCGTATTAATGGCGGTGACGTCACATTCCAATGTGTGGATCCTTTTGGACGCGCGTATTAATGGCGGTGACGTCACATTCCAATGTGTGCATCCTTTTGTACGCGCGTATTAATGGCGGTGACGTAACATTCCTATGTGTGCATCCGTTTTCTGTAACTTGACAGTTTCCCTTTGCACCAGATTTGAAATGTTAAACTTAATTAATAATAATTAAATATGTATATTTGATGACTTGAAAATAAAAAATATTTTTAAAGTGAAAATAAATATTAATATTGTATCTATCTATTTTTAAAGCAATTCTTTCTATTTTAAGTTGAAGATAAAACAAGTATTTTTTATCTTCAACTTAAAATATACAAATATTTTTTTTTTTGTAATAAAAAAGTAATTTATAAATGAAGTGAAATACCCTATTGATAACTAAGTTTTTGTTTTTCAGTACATACTTATAAAGTTTTTAAAGCATGATAATTAACACTGATAAAATATTTCTTTCAGGTGACAAAAATCAACATAAACGGTCAATGGGAAGGCGAGTTACACGGCAAAATTGGTCATTTTCCATTCACTTGCGTCGAATTCCTCGACGAGAATCAGACCAGTTAAAATTGTGACGTCACACGACCATAGACACGCTGTCTATGGTTTAGGCTCTATGGACTGTGCCCACCGATTATGGGCTATTGATTGCACTATAGTTATAGTGAAGTGAATTCGATGGTGGATTTTTTGAGTCCCATATTTGAAATTTGTCTTTGTTCTTTAGATATAGCCTTTAAGACATCAATTACATTTGGTTTTTAAATCATATTACCAAAAACATATGTATTCGGATGTGTATTAAAATGCTTAAGGTGTGTCTACGCTAGAGGAACCGAGCACGAACGACACTACACGAAATTGAGCTCTGCTCCTGCGCTCCTCTAGCGTAGGTCCACCTTCAGAGAGAGAAAAAAAATTGCTTTCCGCCCGTCTGTCGATCAAACTTCTAAAGATATCGAATAAAAAGCGTGTCTTTCACCAGACTTCTAAAGTCTGATCGCGGATGGCCGTTTTAAATGTACACAAATGTCGATCAAAACTATATCTATCCTGTTTATATTGAGCAGATAGGGTGACTAGTAATTAGTGTACGTTACTTAAACACGTGATTGTGCTCATGATAACCAACAACTTTTACTATGGTAACAAACCTGAAATCGCGAAAAAACATCAGCTGTTCAGTACATTTATGTTTGCCTAATGTACTGAACAGCTGATATTTTTTCGCGATTTCGGCCTTGCTCCCATAATAAAAATTGTTTGTTATCATGAGCACAATCACGTGTTTAAGTATCGTACACTAATTGCCAGTCACCCTATAGAACAAAGGCTCGCCACGCCACCTACAGATTGCAGGCATTAGTTATAAAGTTCGTGGCGTGTAAAGTGCGTAGAGCGCACAACTTCAGTCACGGACGTCATCCAATGCCTTCAGTGTGATGGGCAAGAATACGACGCCAGGTTCGTGTGTTCGCGACTGGGTACTCCGACTCGTTTAGCTCTTCAATACCAATGCCAGGAAAGCTAACGAGATGGAGTATTTGCTCGTGGATGTGCGGTATCCGACGTAGGTGTTAAAGGGTTAATATCTAATATTTTGGCTTATAGAAAGGACATTATCTGTTTAACTTTTGAATATGGGATTTGAAAAATGGATTAAATGCTATGAATAACTGAAGTATACCTATCATTTGTGATGTAAACTCCTTAATTGTAATTATTACACATTTTTGTAAAACTGATTTTAGTTAATAAATACGCAATAATTGTACTACACACAGGACGCACAAAAACTTGTATTTTTAAACGTAATTATTTACATGTTATAAAAATATATAATATGTATAAAAATTCTAATTATAATTTTTTTGTATTCGAAATCTACTAAAAAAATTATTATAAATCGATATTGAGATTATTAGAAACTCATTTTGATGTGTATTTATTTCTTTTTTCGTGCATTTTACTGCATTTTCTAATGTTTATAAATTCGTGTAGAATTCGTATTGTCTCATCATGTTAAATGTATGACATTTTTATAATAATTCATGGCAGAATTCATTACTATTCCTGAGTAGCCAACTAATACACGCAGCGTGGGGAATATTGATGAAACAAAAAATCTTGTCAAAAGCTTATTTGGCTGGAAGGACCATTTTTGAATGTCTAGCAACTAATATAATGCTTGATATTGAACTAACATTAGATCAATTCGACACAAAATAAATAGGCATGAGGTTCGGATTCATACAACGAGAGAAACTCAAGCGCATAGACCATAGATTACGTACAATAACGTTTATTCTATTCTGGGATGGGTTGCTAGTAAGTTACTAGTGAATAGGCTACTTCTAGGCAAGCGTGCTCCAACGTGTTGAGCCTATCAATAATAAAATAATAGTTCCAAAATTGCGAGTGAGACAGACTAATAATAGTGATTGATGGCCCAACGACTCAGTTTTTTAACGAGGCGATTATAGTTGTGTGTTTCCAGCCATCTCTACCTATCTAGTTTGTGAATTAGACGTGGTCTAACATTATTAATATTTAATTGTTGAAATACATTGTACTTTTAGAAGGAGTTCCTTTTAACCCCTTGCGTCGGATTTGTCCGACGAGTGTTATCGCGTCCTATTCGCCATCTCGTTTAGCTATTCAATCTTCAGAAGAGCTGACGAGATGGAGTATTTTTGGTCGTGGATATGCGACCCTGGTGGAATTAATACGAGAGTGTTTGTCGGATATTCAACGCCTATTTAAAAGGTTAAAATATCCTTCTAAAAGGACATGAACTGACAGAGGAATTGACACCTTTCTTGTAATTTATTAACCTTTGTGATTAATATATCAAAGAAGATTAGGTAAGATTTATTCATCGTTGTGATTTATAAATCCGTTTGAAAGATAGTTTCTTATAACATTTTGAGACTAACGATATTAAAAATGTTTTTAATAAAACTGTACTCCATTCGCAATAAGATTAGACAATTAAACCTTTATTACTGTCAGTTTAACCGATTTTGACTGACAAATGGCGACTGCAGTAAAAAGTTAGTATTGTAATCACTTTTTTTTGCTTTTAATGTCATCCTTATGTCTACGGAATAGAAGTCGAAATCTGTTGAACGGACAGTAAAAACGGGTTGTTTGAATGTCTCATCTAATTGCGAATGGAGTTTACGTGACTATTTTTCACACAGAAAACTGTATTTATTTACTTTTCTTGGAGTAATAGACGATGGTGATGTTAAGGCTGGTTTTACGAGACCGTTGTTTGGAAAGTAATTGGTCTTTTGGACTTTGAAGCTAACTTTCCACCAACCAACGGTGTCGTCGAACAAGATTAGACCAAGGAAATGATTAAAAATCACATACATTAGTTTTAAGTAAAAATGGTTAAAAATGTAAAAATAGCACCGGACATTGTATACTCTGTTAGTAAACGCAATAATATTGTAGCAAGCAGTTACCTAAGTGGTTTGTGGATCAAACTTGTGAAGAATAAATATGTACTGAGGATTTTAATGCTATTTAACGTCTGTTTCGCCATCGGTTTAGTTTTAAGGGCCCCATAAAAAAAAAAACCTATAAAAGCCCTAACAAGTTTATTAAATTTTTGATCTGGCAACAGTTTCTGCCAACAATATGGCCCGCATGGAAGTCAAAATTCTCCCAAGGGTACTGTGTTTAAAAACTTTTTTTATATAGCCAATCACCAAATAACTGCTCGCGCTCTGGGTGGAGCGAGAGGGCTTTTTTTTTTAAACTTTGGTGGTTTCCAAAAAGGCAAGTTTGATCCACGAACCACCAACAAAATGTTTTCCATACAGGAATTGATATTTATATTGTATACATCGAACGTTGTTTGACTGTTTAGCATTGTAACATTTATATATATTTATCATATACTATATTGTACATGTCTGACATGAAGTCGACAATTTGTCATGATTGTGCTCTCGTACCAGAGGCTATGCTATGACGTGATAAATACAGCATTGTTCTAATGTGCGAGTGGGATGGAGCTATACAGTACAAATACCACTGTCTCTTTTCATAGCATTAACGCGTCATAGTAAAACCGCTACTCATGGCCAACAGTTTTTCTTAACCTCTAAGGTACAGACTGGGTTTCTGAATTGAGTATTACGTGTTAAAAACGTCTCAGAACCTACTTTAAAGCCAATTGTTGACAGGTCATAGTAGAATCTGAGAAATAATCAACTTTTAAATGCTTAATTCAGATATTGGGGGCTATGTTTTGTCTGCTAAATACTGTTTGAGCAGGAAATTACGTTGTTGGTTTGTTTTTGTAAAACTGTAGGTGTAATGATAGATTTTGTGTACATCGACATTAAAAAAATAACATGTGGTTGATGAATCGTCTGTAAAAAGACTGATATAATATTATATATTATTTTATAGACATTGCTAAAAACCAGAATGATAGTGAAAAATGAAAATGTACTACTAACTTAACTCTATAACAGCTTGCGTCGGATTGGTTCGACGAGTGTTTTTGTTCGCTAGGGTCGTGCGAGTACTCCATCTCATTTAGTTCCTCAATCCCAATACTGAAAAATCCCAGAACTGGCGAGATGGAGTATTTGGTCGTGGATGTGCGGCCCTGGTGGAATAAACGCGAGTGGTTGTCGCATGTATCCAACGTAGGTGCTTCAAAAGGAAAAAAAATATATTATAAAACTGTCATAACACCTCAGTCTAACATTAAAAATCAATGTGATTGTGACATACGTCGGTTTTTTAATTAAATCACTAGATTATAGCGAGCTCGATCATTAAGAAAAATCGATAAAATATATATATATTTTTAGAATAAGATCACTTGAAATATACTCGAGTCACAGGCGAAAACGTCAAATGCTAGAAGTATCTTTTTCTGTTATTATTTTTTTTCACATGAATCATGCAATGTTGTTCTTCCATTTTTTTTTTAAACCATTAGCTTTTATTTTAAGGTTTATAGTGTAATAATGATGTCATGTTTATTATGTAAATATAATTTTTCCACCGATATTTCTTGTGACTTGAGTTATTTTTTGTACCACCTTGTTACTGGCGGAGTGCGCTCTTATTCGAAAATATGAAGCCCTTCCCCGAGCTCCATATAACGACATATAAACTAAACTATTAAAGGGATGGAGCTATGTAGGGTGTATGGCTCTATCTCTTTCTCACTCGCTCTACTGATAACACGCCACAGTAAGGCCCTAGTGCTTTATAAACAACCTACGTGGGTACGTTTTTAGGATGTGTTTCCAGTTAAACGGGGCTGGGCAGAGTTCAGGAGAGAAAAGCAGTGAAAATTGGCAAGTGTGTGTGATTGGTGAGTGGATTTGATTTACCTTCCACTTCGTGGTCTCCGCTCGGTACCCAACTCCGTTCTGTCGGGCTCGGGGCAGCGTATTCTTTTTTTTATTTGGAAATCCGCTCAGCTCTACTTACACTGTTTCCACTGATACGGACTGGACATTTCGAGCACTGTAATTGGCCAATTCACGACTCGCTTCTCTACTCCGTTCAGCTCCGCACCCTTAACGATTGATAACCTACTCTCTTTTATGACTCGGGTTTAGGGAAGTCCTACCACCGAGGTCATGAATTTCAGTAAGGTTCCTTTCAAATTAGAACACCCATTATCGATGGGTGTGTTGTTATGAAAAGTGGCCGTAAATATTTTGAAAAGCCTCCAGATATTGTATGTGCCTGTTACGGGTCGATCAACAGTCTGTTAGCAAACTTATATTGTGAAAAGGTAAATAATATACCCATCAAAAGGGGTGAATAGTGATGCTGGGGTGAATAGAAACAAAAGTGAAGGATATCATTAAAATAGGAATTTTAATAAAAATAAAAAAAAACAATTTTTACTTTGTTAGTGATGATTAAAGCACCTGCTTCTCATGCTTGAGGTTGCGGGCTCGAAACCGGAAAAGAACCAATACGAATTTTTCAATTTATAATTTTGTACTTTTCTTAGTTTATCTAGATCATTACTGACATCCCTTGCATCGGAAAACTACGTAAAGATGTTGTTCTCAGTTGTCATTTGTAGATCTTTGACAGTCCATGCAGGTAATCAGACGCCAGGAAGTCTGACCATCAGTCTATCCAAGGAGTATCGTGTTGTCCAGTAACTGGGTTGTGGAGGTCTGTTAGGCAATCGCTCCATGTAAAATGCAGGCACTCGGCCGCATCCGGATAGACTAAAAGCCAACCCCAAGCTAATTGGGAAAAGGCTAGGAAGATGGTGATGAATACTTAAAAATTAACAATATGGTATCAAAGCGAAAAATTAACAATATGGTACCAAAGCGAAAAATTAACAATATGGTATCAAAGCGAAAAATTAACAATATGGTACCAAAGCGAAAAATTAACAATATGGTACCAAAGCGAAAAATTAACAATATGGTACCAAAGCGAAAAATTAACAATATGGTACCAAAGCGAAAAATTAACAATATGGTATCAAAGCGAAAAGTCTGTTTAAAATTTTGTTTCTATTTACCCCCCTGCTTTTCTACTCGCCCCGTGTGTAGGTATATTGTTTTTGGTCCTTAAAGCGTCAGCTACAGTAGTTGACCTCTCAGAGATGAGGTGTAACTCTTCCAAAATATACCATAGTCAATATTTTTATATCTAATCGCGCAGGTGCATGAAGTATTTAGTTTAGTATTACAGTAGTCGCAGCTGGCCGAGTTTATTGACATTGTTATTTTCTGCTTATATATTTTCAAGCGACTAATCGATGGTGCTGTTCGATACGTAAAGCTATTTCTTTCTCGTCCTACGGTAGCTCTAATAGGTATCTTGAAGTAAACCTGACCCTGTTTAAATTATCTGTAATTGCTATGCAGATTCCTTTATTAGTACTTATACCTAGTAGCATTCAAGGCTTATGCCATTTTGATGTGAAACATCTATTGGCGCGCCTGAGCAGTGAAACAAACTCGAATACCGTGACGGCAAATGGCATGACTCTGTCATGCCGTGACGGCAAATGGCATGACTGTCATGCCATCATGACCCACCACTCTCGACTTCCTTATGCCTGCGCTTGTTTTTTATTATTATTATTATTGATAGACTCGCGTTTGACCACTATCTCACCTGTTTGTGTGTGTTTTATAGTATACATGTTATTATAAAGCATATATCAAATTCTAATTTCCTGTAAATCGTCTTAAAAAAAGAAGGAGCATCAACAATGTCACTCAACTTGGTCAGCGGAAACGAAAGTATTGAAGTTATAAAAAAATGCTCGTCATCATTTTATACTTCGGGATTAGAACTTTACGTACCAAAATGTTATTGTCATTGTATAGAACCATTCTATTTTGAGATTATGTGTCATATTGTAATGCATACACTCTTTAAGTCATATAAAAATTAAAAATACATTTTTTTATTAAGTTATGTGTAACGGTTCGAAATAAAAATTAGGAAAGATTAACTGTGTTATTATTTGTAATTAACTGTTCCCCGCGGTTTTACCCGCATCTTTGCTGGCTGCTCGGCTTTTACTGATTGTAGCGAGATATTATATAGCATATTTAATAAACTTCCTCGGTAAATACGCTATAGAACAATATGTACATAATGGTTAAATTTTTCAATTCGAACCAGTAGTTCCTAAGATTAGCGCGTTCAACTAAATAAAGTCTTGAGCTTTATAATATTTGAGTAGATTTGTACATATCCCATAATTGTGGGCGGTAGTCACGAAGTGCGTCTCGCACGAGAATGACGTCAAACTGGCCCATAGAACTATGAAGTGGACCCTCTACCAAAAACTCCGCTGGTCAGGCAGACGAGTACCAAGAATCAGAATACTACGTACATCTATAAGTTATAATAATTATAATATGTATTATAATACGTATATAAGTAATCCAATGTATAAAAAATAAGAATAGCTTATGGCCATCAATTTAGCAAAGATTCGTGCTCCGGGCTGCTACTGAGGAATTCTATTAAGTATGGAAAACCCAATAACACATCGAACTTTCTTCGACAAACCTTTTTTGATACAGTCCCAAGGAATTTCTCCGTTAGGTATACAAGTTCCAACAGCCCCTCTGCAAGAGTCTGGCCAACGAAAGATGACCACGAATTATTTATTAAGAACATTTATTTGTATTTCGAGGGCTTGCATTCACCTTAAGAGGGCCCTTCCCTTCTCGTCTATCGTCAACCAGAGCATGGTTTAAAAGCTGGTTGGTCCATCCAACGCAATGTTTGATGAAAAGGCAATGCGAAAAAAGAGAGATAACACCTGAACGTTCCGTTGGCATTCGGTAATACCGTACCTAATTCACTCGCATTTCATAAAATTTGATCCAGGAAATATATGAAATTTACGTCGTTTAGAATCTTGATTTAATTTGCAAGCTTATATTTTTTTACTTTTTTAATTTATGAGTACATTATGAAGGGCCAAATTTCACGCAAAATGGCAGATTTTCAGAAGTTTTTACTGAATTTATTTGATTTCAATAGAAACCTACATAATATGTAGAAAATATCTGTGTTTCAAAAATGTAAAGGTAGAGAAAGTGGTGTAGCAGCATCATAATCACGTAAGAGCGGTTTACATGAAAAATGGTGAAAATGTTGTCAGTTTGGACGCTCATAACAAAGTTATTACCCAGGTATATTGTTTTTTATACCTACTCTGCCTGTAATAATACAGACACTTGACACACCCATAGGCAGAAAACATAGCAGTTCTATCCAATAGGGTATACGAGATCCTTGGTCCAAGCAGCAAATAAGCAGATGCCATGCCATGGGCCCTTAGAGCATTTAACCGCATGCGCCGCGTACACAGGAGGTAAGCGGAGGTTAAGTAAGCCGTGCCCACCCCAGTATAGTATAGCGTCTACCCTAGGATGCTAAAATACTGATAAAATCAGGCATGTCAGGCCCATCCTGAAATAATTCTACGCCGGTGGCAGATGTAGATGTATAGTGTAAAAGGCCTTTTATACAGACATTTGTAGTGTTGCACTCTTTTATGGGCTCATCGATGCGATGCGATGTATCAATTTATCATTCATGAATTAAATCGCTTATCTGAACATACCATAAAATTCAAAACAGACGAATCTGTTTGTCGCACACTACCTACATAGAATTTAATTTAATTTTCAGAGTATTTTGAGCCTGACTTAATAATTAATTTAATTGGAATTTCCAGAATTCAATCGATATTCACGAGTCATCATGTAGAATCGAATTCAGATTCGTTTTATTATTGCAAATCTGTATTTCGAACTGGCTAAACGCATCACTGATTTTGACAAGTGATAGCGGATTGTGATGCTGAATGTTGATCGATAGAAAATAAATGGAAAAAGTACATTTTAAAACGGTAAAGATGCTTCATCTGATGTTTCCGATAGTTTTTAATGAATCTGGTTTCAGTATTTGTGGTGTTCTAGCTTCTTAGAACGCTGTGTTTAAAAACTGCAGGTGAAATTTTCTACCACGTCGTCGCTAGCCGGTAGCTATCGGAGAAAACTGAGGATAGTGACTGAAAATAGCCAAAAACTGTGAAGTTTTGTGTAAAAAAGATTAAATAAACATTGCGACTGTGACTCTCTGTGAAAAAGACATGACATTGAATTGGTCATCTTTAGAAAATATGCATAAAAACATTATAACTGATTCGTTATCGCAATTATTTTTTTCTGTTTGACAAAACATTGTTTTTGTGGCCGCAGAAGTAGGTTAGCACGATTAGCGATGGAGTCGACGTTGCCAATGGTGGAAATAACTGTGAAGCCTGAACCAATGGAATGTGAAAATGGTGAGGAGAATGAAGAGAATGATTCTAATCAACAGCCTGAAGATGGTAATCCAGGTAAGGCAAACATGTAGACATTCGCTGGAAGCCTCGAAGGGAAGGGTTTATCTCTCAAATCATTAGTCAGTTCAGTTATGTTCCAGTGCCATATAATAAGGGGTTAGTCTACTGGACTCCTCTATGCACAAATCTAGACACCAGGCTATTTCTGAAGATTCCTCCTCATCAGAAAATCAGAAAAAAATGATGATTTCATTTTAATGTCGTAAGAGTGACATCCACCCTTGATTTAATGTCCCGCCCCTAAGACGACCCACTGACCAATGTTAGCTATTTATTTACATAATAATAGCTGTATTGATGTTAAGTAGCTTATATAAAAAGTTACCAGATGATCTGAAAATTTTAGTATTCTAATGTTTAAGAAAAAAAAATGGTTTTCTTTTTCTTAAGTAATTTTACTTACTAAATATTAGCATGCAATACCTAACATAATATTTTTGCTCCTTATCTGTACCTTTTATATCTTGTGTTTTGGTAAAAAAAAATACTTTTATTGTATTTTTTTTTTAAGTGTAGGTTTAAAGGTTGGACGTTCACCTATTCAAGGAAACCTTTATTATTCAAAAATTGTTTCTTCTTATTTATACAAAAAGTAAGTTAAGTCCGTGTGAACGTTGGCTATTGTGGATGTGAAGTCGACAGATAAAAAGTAGTCATGTCCATTCTTGGAGTTCAAGCTTCCTCTGTACCAAATTTGTAAAAAATTGGTTCCGTAGTTTAATTCATTAAACCCCAAGCGAATGCCAGCGTTAACTCTCTCTTTGTCTTTTTATTCTGTCTCTAATTACGTTATTCGAAAGATTATGTATACATGAAAGCGTAACAGATAAACTGAGTTACTCTCACATTTATAATATTAAGTATGGATGATCAAACCGTGCACTAGCTTGAGATACCCATGAAAGGCCTATGTAAAATAAAATATTTTGAAATTAATTAGTGGAAATCATTCGCACAATATAAACAAGTCAATCAGTAGTGCACTAGCTTCTTCTGACGATAATGCCCATTTAGGCCTATATATTTTTTTTTTACTTTCAAGTAACCTTTATGTTAAAACCTCATAAGTAGTTCTAATCAAAGTACTGGCCTTTTATAAGTTATATTATTTTTTAATATTTTTATAAATTGCTGTACCAACTTTTCCTTTTGCTAAAACACTGGTTTTTCTTCAAAACACAATTTATCCTTAATTATAGATTTTGTTACCTGATTGGTCTACTTAGCTCATCCACACTTTATATGCTGCTTTTAAAACAAATATTGCAAATAAGTTGTTAGAGTTCATGGCTTTAATATTATTGGGTGTTTTGCATATCTGGTAAGCCGTCGACCACCGGCGCCGCTTAAAACGCTCATCCATCTATCCAACAATCTAAGGCGTCCAGTACACGGTCAAGCAAGCGTCAGTCAAAACCATCAATCATGAATGAAACTTGACTGATAATGAATGAACTTCATTAATTATTGATGGTTTTGATTGACGCTTGCATGACCGTGTAATAGACCCCTATGTCGCGACTTCCCCGCGTTTACTAAACCGATAATATCTCAGAAAATACGCGTCCTAGCTTTATGAACCTTATGTTCTAGAAATTTTTTATGAAATAAGCTATCTGATTATGTACGGTATTGTATAGATTGACTTTTAATGTATTACTAATTTGAACTTGAAAGTAGTGGACTATTTCCCAGTTTTGTGTACAAAAGTCGTCATAATTATAAAATAAAACCATATTTTATGTATTTATTTATTTAAACTTGATGTACAGTAGTGGTACATAGGCGGACTGAATGCAACAAGGCTTTCTCTACCAGTCAATCTTTGGGTTAAAAGAGACAACACTGTGGTAGTATATTTTCCAAAAATAGCTGTTGTATTTATTTTAAGACACATCATTTTACGATAATAAGCAAAAAAAACAGATCTCTTCATACATTTTTTTCATACGACAAGCAAAACAAAACCAGGCGTCAGGTAGTCGACCCAAACGCCGGCCAAAAAAAATAGGAGTCTACATATTTGTGAAGTGCGTTCATCGTTCGTCCTTCCATGATACAAGAGAGATTCTCAGTGTGGAGTTTTAAAAGGTTTAAAAAAAAAAACCCAAAATATTTTAAGCATGTTTTATTTTTTGCTGTTTTCTTTTCAATTTTCTTTTTTTTTTTTTAGTTATTCTGGTATTTGGGGCGAAAACTAATCCAAAAGGTAAGAGATCACTAAAATCGGTCCAGCCATTCTTTTATTTATTATTAGGTCCTGCTAGCGGAATTTATCGAATTTATCCCAAGAGAATATACTCAAAAAAATAAAAAATAAAATAAAAATTTCGTAAGTTCCTGAGGCAAAGGAATCAGTTTATAACCTATACTTTATTAAATGCACAAGCAAGAAAAAACGGAATCCTTATAGGATCACTTTGTTGTCCGCCCATCTGCCTGTCTGTCTATCTGTCTGTCAAGAACCTTTATCACGTGGAGGTATCGAGTTGAAATTAAAAACATATAAAAAATTAAATCAAGGGACCGCAGACATTAGGGTCTTCGGAACTTCTGAGTAATCGGAAAAAAAAATACGGCCGTTTATGTCGCAAAAAACGTGTATTTCGACACTCTTAAGGGAATCAAAATTCATAGGGTTCTTCCCGTTAACCTAGAATCCTGAAAATTGGATTGAAGCAAGGTCTCATAGCACCAGTATAGGAAAAAATCTGAAAACTATAAAATTGTAGTTACGTCACAAAAAAAAAACTTTTTGCAATTCAGAAAAATCTTCCTAACTTAATTTGGGAATTGAACCGTTTTCATAGGTAAGTTTGCACGGAACCCTAGGTGCGCGAGTCCGACTCGCACTTGCCCGATTTTCTTTTTTATTTTGTATTTCGGTCTGGTGGGCCAAATGTGCATTCGATCCACCCCAGCCTCAAAGAAGTTACTAATTACTGACCATTTCGCGGAGGTTACCTGGCTTCGCGAAGTACTTTGCACTGTATCGAACGATTACTGGTGACTGGATAGCTTAGATGCAGATGAACTGCTGTCTTGTATAAAATATGCTATTCCAGGACATGGTCTACCCGTGTACCAAGTTTCATCGAAATCCGTTCAGCTGTTCCAGCATGAAGAAAACAAATGTACACACTCAAACTTTCACCTTTAAAATATTAGTATGATAACCAGACTTTGTTAAGATTCCGTACCTCAGAAAAAAAAAAACGAAACCCTGATGATCACTTTGTTGTCCGTCTGTCTGCAGTCTGTCAAGACCCTTAATCTCGGGAACGAGTGGAGGTATCGAGTTGAAATTAAAACCATATACTTAGGTCTGCGGTCCCTTGAAACGGAGAAAAAATCATACTTCTAAGTTAAAAAAAAAAATTAAAAAAAATTGCGATTCGGAAAAATCTTCGTAACTCAATTCGGGAATTGATCTGATTTTATAAGCAAGTTTGTACGGAAGCCTCAGTGCGCGAGTCCGACTCGCACTTGTCGGTTTTTTATTTATTTAGATACTAGTTTCTGCCAAGTTTCTGTTAAGAGCAGTGGTGGCCGAGTGGTAACGGCCCCGACTTACGAGTTGTAGGTCGCGGGTTCAAACCCAGCCAGGCGCATTACTTTGTGTAATTTAGTTCATCACCACTGCTCTTAAAACGGTGAAGGAAAACATCGTGAGGAATCCGGCATGTCCTAGAACCAAAAATTCGAAGACATGTGACATCCACCAACCCGCACTGGGCCCGTGTGGTGGATTACGGCCCATTCCCTCTCCTAGAGAGGAGGCCTGAGTCCCAACAGTGGGAACATTAAAAGGCCGACTATGACTATGACTAGTTTCTGCCAGCAGTTTCGTCCGCGTGAATATCGGTTATAGCGAACGTGAAATCGAAGCCAGATAATAAGTAGCCTATATCCTTCCTTGGGGCTCAAGCTTAATTCAAACCAAATTTCATTAAAATCAGTTCAGTAGTTTATACGCAAAAGCGGTACAGACAGACAAAGTTACTTTCACATTTATAATATGGATTAATTTTTTCATTTGTTATTCAACTCCAGGGAAAGATGATGAACTATGGATCAAGATGGAGAAGGAAGACGAGTCTCAAGATGGCATCAAAGATGAGGAGCAGGAGACACTCTCCGAGAACGAAGCCAAATTGGATGAAGAGGATCTAAAAGATGAATTAAACAGTAAGTACATAATTATTACATGAATGGGGGGAGTGGGCCACTTACAATAACCCCACTAGGAGTAACACGTGGGTAAATAAAAATAGCCTCGCGGATTGAACTTCGAGGTTAAGCTGCGCTTGCTGAGGTTGGTCCGTGGATGGGTTACCATCTATTGCATACCAAGCTCCCTCCATGCCTTGGAAACCACATTAAGACATTTTTCGACTGTCATTTAAACATCTTTGACAATCATTATGCTAATGATTGCTTAATTTGTTTATACTTACATAAGTCATATCATCATCTTCCTGCCCTTGTCCTGTTTTATTTGGGGTCGGCGCAATACGTTTTTTTCTTCCATTCTGCCCTGTCACTCGTCACGCTATCACTAACTCCCTTTTCTTTCATATCACTTCTCACACAATCCATCCATCTTTTCTTTGGTCTCCCTCTCCATACATCATACTTACATAAGTTATATGGTGTCCGTAAATAGAGAATTCAATACAGAAGAGAGAATGAAAGTTAAACTTAGGTAGGCCCAGTAGGCCCCAAATTGAAATCAAATCTTACCTTTAAAATGTCGCCTAATTTGTTCACAGAATAGAATAGAATTTATTTAATACGACGCAGACAATACAATAGGCAACAACACAAAATAATAATAGAAAACTGGGCAAGTGCAAGTCGGACTCGCACACTGAGAGTTCCGTACAAACTGACTTAATATGTAAATAGTTCAATTCGCGAATCGAGTCTGAAGGATTTTCCGAATATAAAAAGCATTTTTTTTTGTGACGTAACTACAAATTTTCAGGTTTCAGATTTATTCCTATACTTGTTCTATAAAACCTTGCTTCATGCTAAATTTCAGGGTTCTAGGTCAACGGTACTTCCCGTTGACCTAGAACCCTAAAATTTATGAATTTTGATTCTTTTGAGTGTCGAAATATACGTTTTTTTGCGACATAAACGGTCGTATATTTTTTTCTCGCTAACTTAGAAGTTTTTTAACAGCTTCAAGCGACCGCAGACCTGAGTATATGTTTTAATTTCAACTCGATACCTTAACACATTCTCGAGATAAAGGGTCTTGACAGACAAACGGACAGACAAGAAAGTGATCCGCTATTTCCTTTTGAGGTACGGAACCCTAAAAACCGTGCCCGAACCGAAAGGGTCGCCATCTCAACAATTGCTGGGTGTCAGACACCCAGCGCTGGATTTCAGCTGGCAGCCCGCTGAAAACCAGCAATCATAAAATCAGCATCTCAGAATCAAAAATACACAGTGGATTTTTTAAGGTAAAAACAATCTGGCCAAATGGGGCTTTGTCGACCCATCTCTAAAACAGCGCCAGTGTGGAGCCACTGCACAGGACATGCGTCACCTGCTATGCTGCCCTTCCTGCACAACCATCTGCACTTTTCAGGATCGATACGAGGTGTGGGGTTTCAGAATAAAACACATTATTTATTACGATGTCTGGAGTTAGGGGTTGACATGACCGACTCGCTCGGTGGCTAGCTTGCAACTGAAGGCAGACTACCCCCGCCATCCAGCGGCCAGTCTATGCAACCGATAACTACATACTCTTTATTTCTATACTATACATTTCACGAGGCTAATAATAGAGCTGTAAAAGTAGCCAAATAATGGTCAGAAAAAAATTAGAGAACATCGACATGAAAAGAAAAAGTGGATTTTTGATATAGGTCAGTAATGGCAGGTACTATAAATGTTACGACTACGAACTACCTGCGTGTCTTTTTTCTCCTTCTCTGTTAAATCCATCCAGAGGTTGTCTGTAAATTAGCGATAAGACCGCCCATTGTGACACCTTAATATAATTTTAAGTTCCTAATATATTTTTTTTTTTTTTTGGTGTACAATAAAGAATATATCTATCTATCTATCTATCTGTTATAGTTACAGGAAAAAGTTTCTAGGAGACCATCCATAACTAATTAAGATTGAAGACACCTAAATTATTTCGATTCGGATGGGAAGACAGCAGCAGGCAAATTGTTCCAGTCCTTCAATGTACGCGGTATAAACGACAAAGCGAAACGCTTAGTCCGGACCGTAGAAGTTTCAACAACGCCAAAGTAAGGATGGTCCGGTTCGCGAGATTCCGAAAACGATTTTTCTAGAATCGAATAATAAAAAAATAATAAAAAATAATAATATTTATTGAAATTCAGTTAGATTCGAATACCCAAAAATATATTAAAATTGGAATCTTATTGCGTTTTCGTCTAAGTATGAAGATATCGGTAGCTTTTTATTTAAAAGGCGATTATCTTCTGATCTGGACTAGCTATGGACACAAATGATAGTGCGCTGCCTTAGATCGGTAATGCCTTTTACGTCTAAAAATGTAAAAAACCAAAAATCGTAATTTATAAAAAAGGATGGCACTAAAGGGGCGTGCCTGTCGCCCTCCTCCCTTCAGTAAATTAATACCTTGAGGTGGGGGTATCCTATATATTTGGGTATGGTTTCCGTACTTAGTCCTATGTGGACCATTGTACGTGGAAGAGGGGTGAAAGGAATCGGAAAGCTAAATAAATTCTCAATCAGTCTCATTTTTGCAGACAAAGACAACAAAGATCAGAAATCAAAATTGCCGCTCAAGAAGAGATTGGAAAAGAGAGTCAAGGAAGAAGATGAAGTCGTTCCAAAGCAAGAAAAACCGGAAGAAAAGGTGAGTTTTTCTTAATTCTTTAGATTGTTCGAGCGTGCTGCGGATTGGCGTTCTGCAGTCTTCCATTCTTTCTCTTTTAAATAGCAGTAAGCAGTTGCAGGTGCCATTTTTTCATCACATAGTGTTGCGTAATAATTTGCCGAAGTCCGTTTGCCATTTACCGGATTAGGGTTTGAATTATGCTATTTTATTCCTCAGGGGTGACTGTGTTCAATTTTGAAATGGTGCAGTGCAAGCTCTGTTATTACTCATAATGAATGTGTGTGAGTGAAATTCAATTCCAAAATCAGCCGACCAAGTAAGTGTCCATACTGAATGTTGTCGGACACTTATTTATTAGGCTGATTTCAGATTTTGAAGGAATGGAAAAAGCTTATTTACTCACTCACACACATTCATTTTGAGTAATCTACATCTACACTAATATAATAAAGAGGTAAAAATATAGTAATATAATATTCCACAACTGATAAACATACTTATATATTTCTAAATACATACATATTATAAATAAATTACATCCAGAAACATTTCTATGTTTGAAAAAAAATGATGATCACACATGACATGACAAATGATCATGCTCATCACACAAACATTTGTCCTGGGTGGGAATCGAACTCACGACCTCCGGCATAGCAGTCAGGGCCACTGACAACTAGACCAACAGGCCAGTCAAAAAAAAAAAGTTGATTGTTTTTTTTTTTGTTTTTATGAGGTAATCTCTGGAAGTACTGGTCCGATTGCAAAAAATATTTTTACCGATAGAAAATTGCTTTATTCCTGAGTGACATAGCCTATATTTTATGTACGTGAGCGAAGCCGCGGGCAAAAGCTATATTAGATATTGTAATGTGTACTATCAATTATATATTTACGCTGTTATTAAAATGGTCTTCTTTATTACAGAATGACGCTGAGGAAAATGAACAGCAAGACGATAGTTCTCAACCCAAAAGTAAGTGCAGTTTACTATATAAAAAAAAATCGATATCTTGCACTTTTAATGGAGATTCTGAATAAAAAACTTTTAAGGTTTAAAGAAAAAAAAAACACGTAGGTAACCTACCTAGAAGAAATTATGTGAAATATTCGAATTTTTAAAAGAAATACCGAATGCATGCTATTTGAGGTCGGCGCAACGCGTTTTTTTCTTCAATTCTATCCTGTCATTCGTCACGCTATCACTAACTCCCTTTAAGGTTCCGTAGCCAAATGGCAAAAAACGGAACCCTTATGGATTCGCCATGTCTGTCTGTCTGTCCGTCCGTATGTCACAGCCACTTTTTTTCCGAAACTATAAGAACTCTACTGTTGTCACTTGATAAGCACTTGGTTTTTTCACCATCTTTAATCAAATCTCTCATCCACAGTGGAAACCCCCCTGATGTACTCCTATGAAACATTGAGGAACATAGAAATCGTGACTATCGACGAAGAGGAACGGCAGAAGGAGTACGAGCAGACGCTGAAGGCGCGTCAACACATGCGCCATGTGTGTGTACACTGCGCAGTTGGCTTCGTTCTCAAGCAGGCGTTTGATATGCATATGAAGGTTCACGCTCCTGTAAGTACTCATCATCATCATCATTTCAGCCGAAAGGACATAGGCCTCACCCAAGGTCATCGGTCCACCTAGTGGGAGGTCTGTAGGTAGGTAGGTGTCTGTAAGGCTTGAGTTATTGAAAGTCACGAAACAGCGGTTAAGATTTCTAACGTTTACTGTAGGTCACAGAGAATAGATGTACAGTTATAGCAAGTACGTAAAGTTACAAAGAAGATGAAGAATTAGGACGTAAATGTAAGAATGAATAGATATGAAGAGATAGTTTACATATGGCAAGATACGCGTAAGCACTAGCGATTTTAGCGAGAGCAAATTGAGCGTACATTCGCCGACGAGTTAGGCGCTGGCGGCGCGACCGAGCGGTAGCGGAGCGGTCACGCAAGCGCGAGCGGTGCGCGGGCGCGGAGGTACTGTTTAGGCTCGCAGTGTAATACATCAGTCGCGTTGGTTCCGAATGCAGTGCAGTTACTGGCCTTTCAACGAAGCGTCTCCCGATACACAGTCGCTACTCCAAAATAATTGTGTAATTTATTTCATCATCCACACCGTGAGGTAGATTACGGCCCATTCCCTCTCCTAGAGAAGACCTGAGTCCCAGCAGTGGGAACATTATATGGTTGATTATGCTTATACACAGGCATTAAAACAAAAGCACTTTTCACCAGGAATCAGGCGAGCATGAATGCGTACTTTGTCATTGTCGCCTGAAGACCGCTGACATGCTGTACAAGCACCGCTTACGGCACTACCGCCGTTACCGGTGCCTGCTCTGCCGAATGCGCTTCAAGGACAAGGATACTGCCGCCTGCCATGTCATGAACGAACACACCGGCCAGACCTTCGAGTGCGATCGATGTGGAAGAGGATTCAAGTAAGTTCAATTCATCATCATCATTTAAACCGAAAGACGTTTACTGCTGGACACAGGTCTCCCCAAGTGTCGCCACAATGACTGATCCGCATCATCCGGTATGCAGTCGCCACTCCAGAACCCTTCGGCCCCATCGATCATATCATATCATATCTGTTCTGCGAACAATGTGCCTTACCCACTACCAAGTTTAACTAGCGTCACAAATATTATTTGCCCCTTGAGAATTATTTTTTGGGAAGGGTTTTCTTTATAATATGATTGGCAGGCGCTCCATAAATGTCACTTTGTATAATAATTATATTATTATTATATTGTCCTGTTGGTTTAGTGGTTAGTGACCCTGATTGCTATGCCGGAGGTTGTGGGTTCGATTCCCACCCAGGACAAATGTTTGTGTAATTAATCTATAACATGTATGTATTTAGAAATAAATATAATAAAATAAAATAAATGTTTATCAGTTGTCTAGTACTCATATCACAAGCTCTGCTTAGTAGACTAGATGGCGTTGTGTGAAAGTTGTGAAATATTACTATTGTCATTAATTATCTCGTATTTTTAATGTTTTCTTTATTTTATTTTTTGCAAGTATTATTATACTGGTCACTACTATGTAAAAATTTTGTAATTTGCTTTTTTTTATTTAATTGTTTGTTTCTGTGTAAGTGCTTGGTTCTCTGTAATTCAATTGTGGTTTTGTGTTGCAAAAATTTTGTTTTTTATCTATTTATCTTTTACGTATTAATTGGGAACGGGGATAGCGCACGTGCAATCAAACCGCGAGCCAGTGTCATACTCCTTTAATGTGTTGCACTCTTCTTCTTTTCGTGTCGATGTACTCTAACTAAATTTTATCTGACTAGTATTTGGCAACCTCTACGGCTCTGTTATTGGCCTCGTATAGATCCTGAAAACTGCAGGTAGTTGTGCAGGATGGACAGCATAGCAAATGGCGCATGTCCTGTGCAGCGGCTCCACACTGGCACTGTGTTAGAGATGGGTCGAGGAAGCCCCATTTGGCCAAATTATTTTTACAGCGGCCAACCTGAGTGCGTAGTCGGTTAAGAGATTTCCAGATTGGCCACTGCAATTCGCGTCCAGGGGGGAGATGTTCTGACGGGGTGATGAAATGTATAGGAGTTGGGTGCTTCTGCTTCCACAGCGCGCATCTCTCGTCTTCTGCACTGTGCACGATGCATAATGCACATGTTGCATTGCATCTATATCATCACGCGTGCGCGCCGACACACACACGCATGTCGTGCGCGCAGTATTCACAAACTTAATATTATACGTATACTGAATACACAACACTATCTATCCATGTAAATACTGACATTCAGCAATATCCGGATAGGCTAAAATAAAAGCCCAACATAGTTGCGAAAATGGTTTTCGCAGATTGCTTGATTTGTATAGAGGCGGGAAGATTCTGCTCGTGAGGCTAAAGTGAGCACAGGCCCTGATATTAGAAAGAAAGGAAAAAAAAAACTGTCGTCTTATTAGAGTGCATGTGCACAAAAATTTAAAAAACTAGGAATACTGATGCTGGAATAAGAATATGCGAGAGGTCCTATCTCGCCCGTTTTCATGTAACCATCGGAATCTGTCCTCACGCATTGTAAAAGTGTGACCCACCCAGTCCCACAACAGCATCGCAGACCCGGAGAAAATACACAAAGACCTGGAATGATATGGGGGAAGCCTTTACCCTGTAGTGAAAAAAAAAATGGTTTTAACTAACCCCCTTCTCCTATCTTTCTTCGCTGACTTTCTTCGTATCTAAGATGTTACTCTAGCCTAGTCCCCTTGGTTGCAGAAGACCGCAGTACCTGAAGAAGCACGTTGCGCAACACCACACCAAGCCCCACGATCTGGAGTGCGGCGTCTGCTTCCGAGTGTTCCACGAGCGTGGCTGGTATAGGTCTCATATCAGGTAGGGAGATAGAAAATGGGGATGTCTTGCATGTCAACGAAAGTCTGGCTGTTCTTTCGAAATGGTTCGCAGCTAATAATCTCTTATTATGTGCTAAAACTAAATGCGTAATGCGAATAAAACTAAATGTATAAAATTTTCATAACCGAATGTCCCTCAAATTGCCGTCAGTCTAATTATATAATCTAATCTATTATCTAATCTATTATATATCTATTATAAATCTATTGTGGTCTGGTTTCCGCACTTAGTCTTTGGCGGACCATTGTGCGTGAATCTATTAAGGCAACTGGGATGTACGGAAAAGATGCTGCTGTTTATTGAGGATGCGCAAGAGTTATAATACTTGTTGAATTATTTTTTTTGTTATGTCGAAGAATTTAATTGTTTATTTATAAGAATAAATGACCCCTATAAAATGGATCGAGCATTTCCACGCCATCGACTAACATGACTATTTTGTGTGATTCGTAATATTTAACTCTTTAAGAGAAAAAATCTAAAAATATATTATTAAGATAGCTTAGGTAAAATGCAGTCGGTAAGTTTTAGTTCGTAACAAAATAAATTTTAAAATGAAATTCAAAGTTTTGTTATTTATTATCTGTTCTTTAACGTCTTGAAATAGTAGCCACCATGTTATTACGTCATTCGGCTGTGTACAGCTGTCAACTGTCATAAGTTGGCCATACTGAGCGAATTTACACAGCTAACTGACGTCACTACCAGAATAAATATGGCGTCCTTTGCTTTCGACATTTTGGTCAAACACGCGCGAAATTTGAAAATGTAAATTTTAAATGCGCAAATTTAGGGTACTTAGCGACTGAATAAAAATTTTGTGTTTTTTTTTTGTGGTTTATTAGCACTATACAATCTAATTGAGACACTTTTAAAAAAAGTTTGTAATACCCTATACCGTCATTCCCAACAGATTTACTGATCATCATTATCCTACACTCGGCTAATTCAACTGAACGCATAATTTTAGGACGCATAATGAGGAGGTACGGGCCAAGACAGTACGTCTGCCGGTGACCTGCGAGATCTGTTCGCGCGACTACAAGAACAAGGCGAGCCTGAAGCGTCATCTCCTTACGCACGATGAGGACGTACATTGCGACATCTGTTTTGAGAAGTGCAAGAATCGGATCACATTGGGACATCACTACTTGAAGGTGCATAATGAGAAATATGTTGGGTAAGTATCTTTAAAAAATCGGTCAAGTGCGAGTCGGACTCGCGTTCGAAGGGTACCGTACCGTAGGTAGCAAAAAACGGCAGAAAAATCACGTTTGTTGTATGGGAGCCCCACTTAAATATTTATTTTATTCTGTTTTTAGCAACAAAAATACATCATCTGTGAAAATTTCAACTGTCTAGCTATCACGGTTCATGAGATTCAGACTGGTGACAGACAGACGGACAGTGGAGTCTTAGCAATAGGGACCCGTTTTTACCCTTTGGGTATGGAACGCTGCATCAGAGAGTGCAGGGTGTCGTTGCGGTATTGTTACCGCGGCCCTGGAACGCAAAAGGCAACTGAAGGAACACAGGTGGGTTTTAGTCAGTATAAGTCTGATACTCCCTCTCGCTCCACCCAGAGCGGGAAGTTGTTAAATGATTTCCCACCTCAAGAAAAAGAAGTAAAGTCCCGCGGTCCTCCGACCGGAGGGTTTTTGTGTCTGGTCCGACCGAACTGCCCGATAGTTTATCGGACTATTATATCGAGCTTTAATACCGTGGTGCAGGATTATTTTAGTTCGTATGTGGCGTCATAGGTGTCCCGACACTTCCGCTTCCAACCTAATGGACGTATATCCTCGTACTTATTAAGTTATTATTGCTCCAACAGAGAGTGCAAATGCAGAATACAATTTAAAAAGTTAAACATCTGTTTATTTAATTTTTAATAATTATAAATTAACATCATAACTTAGAATAGCTTAGTCGGCCTTATTATGTTCCCACTATTGGGACTCAGGCCTCCTCTCTAGGAGAGGTAAAAAAGGCCGTAATCCATCACGCGGGCCCAGTGCGGGTTGGTAGATGTCACATCTCTTCGAATTTTTGGTTGTAGGACATACCGGTTTCCTCCCGATGTTTTCCTACACCGTTTAGAGCAGTGGTGATGAAATAAATTACACAAAGTAATACGCCTGGCTGGATTTGAAAGTTTGAACCCGCGACCTACAACTCGTAAGTCGGGGCCGTTACCACTCGGCCACCACTGCTCTTAAATTAACATCATGTGGCTATAATTTCAGAAGTTAAAAATATTCCGGAATTTAAAAAAAAGTGTCAATCATCATCATCTTCCTGCCCTTGTCCCGTGTTATTTGGGGTCGGCGCAACACGTTTTCTTCTTCCATTCTGCCCTGTCACTCGTCATGCTATCACTAACTTCCTTTTCTTTCATATCACTCTTCACACAATCCATTCATCTTTTCTTTGGTCTCCCTCTCCCTCTCCCTCTCCCTCTCCATCCACATGTAAACTTAATAATTTATTAATCATGTTTCTTTTTTATAAGTTTCATTATAATTTGTTTCTTATTCGCCAGAGCGCCTGAGCAGACGTGCCCGCATTGCGATCGGATCTGTGCGACGCGCGCGATGCTCAAGCGGCACATGCAGAGGATGCATAGCGATAGGACCAAGAAGTAAGTAGAAATGTGTAACCGAGATATTTGTAATATGTAATACGAGTTAAAGGAGTGTTCATGGAGTTTCTTGCACATTCTTTCTCATAGATAATTCCAAAGCGTAGATCTCTATGCTTTGGAATGTTACATTAGCATCATTTTTATAACTGACTGACTTCTTGACACCAAGAAGAACCAAGAATTTCCTTGGAGAACCAAGATTGTCGACATAGCATGAAGAATCGCCAAATTTAAGTGGCGATGGGTAGGGCACATTGCTTGCAGAACAGATGGCCATTGGGGTCGAAAGATTCTGGAGTGGCGACTGCGTACCGGAAGACGCAGCGTTGGAAGGCCTCCTACAAGGTGAATCGATGACCTGGTAAAGGTTGCGGGTTTCCGATGGAAGCGAATCGCACAGGACTGTTCATTGTGGCGACACTTGGGGAGGCATATGTCCAACAGTGGACGTTTATCGGCTGAAACGATGATGATGATGACTTCTTGACAATTCAAAAGTGCTTGTACGTGGTTTATTTGAAATAAATCTAAGTTGTAATAATTAATAAATGTTTTTGATTCAATGGCTTTTTTTTCGTGACAGTGTGGACGAATCATGCTTGACACTTTTTATATTGATCGATAGTCGATAGAAAATAAGAACGTCCCAATTACAAAATAATTGGGCAGCGATATTGCTGCAAGATATGAGCGTATGAGTGTGGGGCAGGTACCAGTGCGACCACTGCCAGCGCCTGTACCTGACGAAGGGCGAGGTGCGCGCGCACATCACGTGGTCGCACATGCCGGCCGAGGCGCGCGGCGGGCACGCGTGCACGTGCGGCCGCATCTTCCGCAGCCCGTCGCTGCTGCGCGACCACAAGGCCAGGTTCCACGCCGACCAGCCGCCGCCCAGGGTGCACCAGTGCGACCACTGCGACAAGGCATTTGCAGTAAGTCATTTTTTTCTTATTGATATAAATCTGTGCTTGATTGCGATCCCACCTGCACCTGATGGTAAGCAGTGATGCAATCGTTGATGGTGAGGCGCACTAGTTTATTAATATATATATATAATTATATACTATATAAATTTCTTTCTTCATTAGTCCACATTTTGGCAATAATTTCTACGCTGTACGCTCATTATTTTGTTCGTCCACTATTTTTGCGAAAACACCGCCTCCTAACATACAGGATCTTCCTAGTTTAGGAGTCAGGGTATTGAAATTAAATTGACTGTTGTATTGCTTATATTTTTTTTTGTGCTTACATTTAGTGTCATATTATTATTATTAAGAGCCTATTCACTCTACCCTTGAAGACACCTAAATTAAAATCAGATGGAAAGATTGCAGCAGGCAAATTGTTCCAGTCCTTCGATGTACGCGGTTATAAACAACGAAGTGAAACGTTTGATCCGGAATCTGCAGTATTTTTTTTTGTTTATTTTTGATGTAAAAACCTCTTAAAATATGTTCGAACTAACTTCCGTCAGCGGCTTTGCTACAGTGGAAATAAGTTTCTCCATACAAACTTCTGACCCCCTGTTTCATCCCTTTTGGGGGTGAATTTAAAAAAATACATTTGACAATAACTTTTTGGGATAGCCGCGAGCTTCGTGTTTGCCTTCCATCGAATTCCAGGGCCATAGAGATATTGTTAGCGATCCTGGAATTGGCTTGCTAGCTTTTCATGATAGTCTGCAGCTGCGAGAATCAGGATACTGGGTGAGACATAGTTCAAGTAACTATCCACTAATCAATGATCGCTTTTACAGGCTGAATCTTAATTCCGTAGAAGTAATAAGTTGTAATTATAATCATCTGTACAACGCGTTTCAAATAAGATTAAGAGCGATTTTGCGCCATGTTGTGACGTCATAGCTATCAAATCGACGAAATTGGTTAGCAAAACTGGAAATTTTAACGAAAAGAGTTTAATCAGAATCCAGTTCTTCAATTCTGCTTATCTCTGCGTCACTGTAAAAAAGAAACAAAAACAGCACAAGTACCTATAAATATAATAACTATCGAATCCTTTTATCAATCTATTAACTTTTTTCCAACAGAACAAACAAGTCCTCAACCGTCACAAGAAAAGCCACTCCAACGAGATGTATCCCTGTAACGAATGCGGACTACTCTTCAAGACCCAACCTTACGTGAAGGTCCACTACCAGATCAAACACTTGAACATGACAAGAGCACAAATCAAGGCGCAGAGGAAACTCAACAAAGACCAGCTGATCCAGAACAATATAAATAACAGTACGAACTGGGAACCCCACATTGCCAACAAGAAAATTAATTCAGTTTCCATTGACAATGAAGAAGATCCTCTCCTCGTGCAGGAGGGAGAAGTACCAATCAAGCTGGAGCAAGAAGAAGAATTTAAAATCCCAACTTTCCAAACTTTCATTGATATTAGTAGGGAATGAATATTATTGCTACCAGTAGGGAATTATTAGGTGTAGGAATTTTGAATCGGAACCTTAGATAGTTTTACCACTTGCTCAACTGTCGGCTCTATTGTTATACGGTTAAAGTTTATTTTTGGAAAATTTTAAGGTATCTGCAGGCTTAGAAAAATGAATTTTCTTTAAGCGATCCCGCCAAACGCTATGTACAAAATGTATGGCAATGACATTACCTGCGGAGAAGTCACGTGCCAAGTGACGACTGAACCGTTTTAGATGGGGTACACCGATAAAATTAGTTAGGGAACATAGGTCAAAAGCACAATCACAGTTAGCTAGAGCATAGCACAAAACGATCAGTAACTATTGAAAGTCGGAAACAAAATGGGGATTAATTCATTAAAACCCAAGCGAACGCGTTCGCTCTCTCATTGTCTTTCAAATGTATCTAATTACGGTATTCGAAAGGTTAAATAAATACTACTAGGTACGAAATAGGATAAGACATTTAAACAAACCGTTTTTAATGTCCGTTCAACAGATTTTGATTTCTATTCCGTAGACATAAGAATGGCATTAAAAGCAAAAAAGTGGTTACAATACCAATTATTTATTTATTTATTTAATACTCCATGCACAACAATACAAGAGTGGGTTTTAGTCAGTAAAAGTCTGATACACCCTCTTGCTCCGCCCAAGGGCGGGAGATGACATTGGATGATTTCCCACCTAAAAAAAAACAATTTTTTTTTTTTTAATGTGGGAAAATCATGTTATGACAACTCTTGGGAGGACTTTTACTGACTAAAAACTCACCCCTGTTCCTTCTTTGCCGTCAACCCCGGGCTTCGCTTTCACACTACCCGTGGCCCCAGTAGGCTTCGATCCTGCTGGGCCCCAACGATTTGCTGACATCTCCCTGAGGCGCGCGTGGAACGGCACGCGCCGCCGACCACTTGGGCTCGGTCCGGACGGCGAGCCACCCAAAAAAAAAACCTTGTATGTATTACATTGAGTAAGGGGTTTAAAAATTTGATAATTATCTAAGAATCCGAGTTCAATGTCAATAAGTAAGCCAAAGATTCCTGAATTTTGTAGTTAGAATGTTTTGACAGTAGTTGTGCGTATTGTGTGAATGTATTTGTGCGCAATACTGAATCTAAGAGCTTATACACACGTCAGTCGACGGCTGCAATTACCTCTGTCGTTGGCTACGTGCCGCACGTGTGCGTGTGAGCTCTAAAGGGATATTTGTGGCTAGAAGATGATCCATAAAATAAAGAACATTATTTTATTGCGTTTCGATTACTTTTGATAGACAGTTGTCTATGGTTTTAGATGTCTAGATTGTCTGTATCAATAATACTTACGTAGAAGCCTTACAAGTCGGACCGGCAAATATGATGAAAGTCATAGTTGAAAATTGCTTTTGTGAAGTAAGCGTGACTGTCATGACATTGTATGAAAATAGGCTGATGTATTCTATCTGGAGTTTTGAAGTATAAATTCTTTGGAAAATGGAGGATATTTCTATTATATAGACCCATGTTTGTTGAAACCTAATTTGTGTAAATACCTAGAATTCTCACAAATGATCTTGTACTTTTGTATATATTGTAAGTTAATTCAAATATATTCTGAAGCTTATTAGTAGATATATGGCGTTCCTATTATGAGTATTAGGTACCGTAAAACTGGGTGAATAGAAATGCAGGGGTGAATAGAAATAAAACTTTGGTTTGGTTTTTCACTTTGATACCATATTATCGGCTTCTAACAAAGTATCGACTTTTTAGAATTACAATTCATTAACAAATTGATATGGTTAAATGATGAAAAAAATATTCAAATATCGTGAAAATACCCTTAGAAGTATGTTTCTATTTACCCCCTCGGTTTCTTTTCACCCTATTTGACCGTAATGAAGATATTTATTTAAATTGATCCTTGATAAACTTAAGAGGAGGCAAAATCAGTTTGACTAGTGGAGGAATCCGGCTCGAAGGCCCGCGGTTTTCTAAGAAAAATTCAATTTGGTAAAAAATAAACTTTTTATATTCAATTTCCCATTTATTGATAATACGATTCTTAAATCCAACTTTTTAGTAAGTTTGAATATAAAGCAATTTAAAAATAGTATTCTACCAGCATCAAGAACCGCGTTCAGAATATCGGCGGTCAGGGCTCGCTGATCAAGTAATGTTAACTGCCGGGTGTGGTCCAGCTAGACAATATCAATTATAATGCATTAACCTGATCGTTTGCTTTTAAAAACTATCCATATTGGTAAAGTTTGTTGCAGTAACTGATGGTTAGGGTACCTCGACCAAATAAGTGACCACAAAGTGAGACCCGCAAACCGAACAGTACTAAAAAACGATCGATTAGTCTTTACAAATTCAAATAATTTGTTAATCGATTAAATATTTACCCTTTAATATTTTTGTTGGATAAAAACTTTTTTTTTTGTATTTCTTGATATTTCTTAATGGCACTTGTCTACAATGCGTTCCAAATAAGAATAGGATCGATTGCCATATAGTGACGTCACGTCATACTGTCAAATCGAAGAATTATTATGGTGAGCAAAAGAATTGTTAAAATTTAATTTATTTACGGACAGTGAACGAAAAAAGTTTAATCAGAATCCAGTTCTTCAATTTTGCTCATCTCTGTGTTCTTCAAATTTGCCCAATTTCTTGCGATTTGACAGTATGACGTGACGTCAGAACATGGCAATCAATCCTATTCTTATTTGGAAGTTGGAACGCGTTGTAATTATCTTTGTTTTTGAGGAAATCTTTTGTTGTCTGAAATGTTTGTATAATCAAAATTACTACCTGAAATTCAGACCCGAAAATCTTTTGTTAATAAAGTAAGAGGGCACACAATGCCGATTCCTTCTATTTCATACAATTGTATAGTTACAGGCTGGGTTTGGGCAGCCGTAAGTTTGTTAATTGTAGAAAGTTTTCAAAAGTAAAGGATTTTGTGTTGTCTTCTTTTTCTTAATAAAACTTCACTTATCTGATTACTCGGAATTTTCTAAATGATCTTGTTATTTCTTTTACTATACTGTAGGCGTGTAAATTGAATTATGGATATTCAGAAGCTTATCATAAATATAGTGTTCCTATAATGAGTATTAGCTAGTGAAGGTATCTTAAAATTAAATTGATTATTGTTAAACTTACTAGCACACGAACACAGTTTGACAACTGTAGGAAGGCCATCCAAATGCCCGCGTTTAAGAACCATTGAATTTGGTCAATAACTTTTTTATATTTTTTTTTTTTTTTACAGATAATAAAAAAGAAATGTTTTAACTAAAAACAAAATAGTTTTCCACTGGTATCAAGAACACGGTCTAGTATAACGGCGGTCACGGCTGGCTGATCAAGTAATGTTAACTCCAGGGTGTGATAGTGGCCTGTTCGACAATATCACCCAGATATAATGTGCTCACGCTTCACGTGTCGTCCCAAACAATATTTTCTTACGTATTTTTATAGAAATAGGGTTAAATTTCCCTTATTTCTTTTCGTTTTCATTGGGTCCATGGAAGGCCCATTATCCGTGAAGCTTGCTAGCTGTGCTACACAGCCTTGCAACCGTTAGTATCGTATTGCAAGCTAGCGTAGATTCTCTTTATTCAAGGACAAGGACCTATGCCAACAAATTACATCAATATTGGCATACAGATACCGGCACGAAACTTGAGTGCTCGGCTAAAAAGTGGCGCTTTGCGCATCGTACACATCGGCCTGCCAATCACTGTACATGGATTGCGTTACCCGTAGTCTGTAGGTATCTGTACCTAAACGGTGTGTTTTATTGTGAGATAAAGATAATTAAATGTGTCTATAAACTTTGTAATCTTGTAATGATAATCGCCTTTTTTACTCAATGATCTTCTGTGTTGTCTTTTTAAAAACTAACTGTACAGTCAAAGTTGGGCTTACCAAGCTAATACTCCATCTGTTTAGGTAATTAACTAAATTTAAACAATCTTGACATGTCTTTTATCTAAAAGTTGTCTAAAAATTGTATCTAAAAATGTTTACGATTTGTTATTTACCTATACCGATGTTTGGTAATTAACTAAATTTAAATAATCTTTGTATGTCTTTTATCCAATTTTTTTTTAAATAAAAATACATAAGTATCAAGATTGCTTACGTATAGTTAACTACCTAATCATATGGAGTATAGAGTACCTCGATCAAATCGATTAGGTATCAGGTAGGTTAGAACTGTGGCATGTCATGTCACTGACTGTACCCACTGAACTGTGACTGTGCCCATGAGTCGTGTGTCGTGACCAACTAGGGCACAGCACCAAAAGTAGATCAGTGAGTAAAAAGACAATGGAATATTTAGGATATCCAAATGGAAACGAAACAAAAAGGTTTTCATAGCAATATTATGAATAGTTTTTTATTGGCCTCTTGAAAATACTTGATTAGCAGGCGTCTTATTACTTTGTAAGCTAGTAGGTACAGTAGTGATCTCTGAAAGGAATTTGAGTTGTATTTTGTTTTTTTTTTATTTAATAAATTAACATATAGTTAGATCGTTCTTGATTGTTTTATTTATCCCTGCTTCTTGTCACCCTATCTATTTTGAAGAAAAAAGGAAGGCTTTTGTTCTATTGTTGGACAAAATAGCTTTTCTTATTAGCCTGGCTTTAAAAAAGTGGAACTAGGAGTTCAATGGACCGATTTTAACGGGACTTTCACTGGTGATTAGCTGACGTTTCATAGAGTACCTAACTTAGCCTACATATATCTACCCTTTCAAATACCGTAATTAGAGACACAATAGAAAGGGGTTTAATAAAAAAAAAAAAATTGTTACCAAATGGCCAAAGAGGTTTGGAAATGGCTTTCTGCTGTTTTACCAAACAGACGTGGACGAAGTCGCGAACTAGATTTATTTATTGAAAAAAAAAACACCTTACGTGACTAAAAAAAATTTTTTTTTAATCGGTCCGCAATTGGCCGAGAAATCGGTGAACATACGAAAAAAACATTCAGCCGAACATAGAACCTCCTCCTTTTTGAAGTCGGTTAAAGAATCTGCTCCGATATAGCTTAGTGCACTACATGAACAGTCAGCATAAATAAAAGCATAGCGTTTAGCACTATGGTTTATTATTAAGATTTTGAAGCAATATTTTTTGTTTAAGTTCGATAAAGTGGAATTTTGCACCAGTAGGTACAGTACAAGACGCATCAGAGCGGGTATGGGATAAGCGTTCGTTACATAGGAAAGCGTAAAATGGCTGGCTATCTGAACATTCTTTATACTGAAATGATGCTTGTTTTGTGATCGACTTGAAACTTATCAGCTTCTGATAAGGAACCACCAATTGAAGGTAGATATTGTGTTATCTTTTACTATTTATCACAACACAGCAACTTTCGTATCTAATCTCTGCAGGATATGGGTGTTTTTAGTTTTGAAAACACTAACAGATATTTATCCGATTTTAGATTACAAAATCGATTTATAAATCTGTTTTTAGCTATCCGATTTTTGTAGCACTTAGCCTCGCTAATTCGCTTGCTAACGACAAATTAATGTACCGCTAAAATAAGAAATGAAAAATGATCGTATATTTTAACATTCAAAATTCATCAAAAAAAGTCTTTTTTATTCTAGAAAAATCGAATTTCTGCTTATCAATCAAAACGCGTGCACGTAAATAATAATATGCACTTAAATGCGTTTTTTGATATTCGTTGATTTTATGATTTTGTCAATTCGGATTTTTTTGGTGGTTCGTTAGCGATTAGCGCACGGTTAGCGTTTGATTCTTCTAGGTCAATTTCTGAAATCGATATGAATCGATTTGTTAGAAATCGAATTTTTAAATCGTTTGATATATAAGTATATACCTTTGCTTGGTATGTATATAAGCCAGCTTAAAAAACAAATTTGACATTTTGAATTAACTTTGTTGTGAATTTAGTTGACTAACTTTTAAATCGTGGAAAACTGGAAAATGTCTTCAAAAGTCGCCGTAGTAACTGGAGCAAATAAAGGAATTGGCTTCGCAATAGTTCGCGGACTTTGCAAGCGTTTTGAAGGCGTAGTCTACTTGACTGCTCGAGATGAAGAGCGCGGCAAAAAGGCGGTAGCAGATTTGGAAAAAGAAGGTTTAAATCCCAAGTTCCACCAACTGGACGTCACGGACAAGAAAAGCCTTGAAGTTTTTAGAGATTACATCAAGAGTAATTACGGAGGTATCGATATCTTGGTGAATAACGCTGCAATTGCATTTAAAAGTAACGCACCAGAACCGGTAGCTGTGCAAGCTGAGCAGACATTGTTTGTAAACTACTTCACTTTAGTATCAACTTGTGATGTACTCTTTCCGATCCTGAAAAACGGTGCTCGAGTGGTAAACTTGTCTAGTTCAGCTGGCCATTTGAGTAACATACCTAGCCCAGCTCTAAGGGACCGTCTGAAAGATGAGAAACTGACTGTTGCGGAGCTTTCGAGTCTGATGCAGCAGTATGTGGATGCTGCTAAGCAAGGCACTCATGCTGCGGATTGGGGCAATTCTTCATATGTTGTGTCTAAAGTTGGTGTGACTGCACTGAGTAATATTCAGCAAAGACTACTTAATGATAGAGGTAAGTTAATTTTAATGTTTTCTTTTAACTCGGTCCATCAAAAAATTGTCTGTTAGAGATTGCCCTGCACAATAAGATGACCCACCCAGTTTTTATGTTGATATGTTTTACAAGAAAGTATATCCTACTAATATTATAAATATGAAAATTTGTATGTATGGATGTTACTAGGTTTTGCCCGCGGCTACGCTCCTATCAACTGACAACTCTACCCCACTCTACCTACCCTACGCTACCTTCCCTATGTAAAAATCTTGTGTCACGTTGGATTTCTATGAAAATTTACCATTTCAAAAGGGTTTCCCGAAATAATTTATATGGCAAAACAATATTTGCTGGGTCAGCTAGTGATAAAAAATTATTTGAATTATTGCTGTAGGCCTTTTTCTTCCATCAACTTAATTAATCTTCTTAGTGTTTATTTTCTTTCCAATATTTTTTTTTTTGTATTCTTTACTACTTTTAGCAGGTGTGTTGTGAAATAAATAGCTACTAAATTTCATATGCAAGTATATATAAATTATAATATACTTCAACCATTTTATCATTCTACAGATATTAAAGTGAACTCGGTACATCCTGGCTACGTGGCTACAGACATGTCATCACACAAAGGACCAATGAGCATTGATGATGGTGCTGTAGCTGCAGTATACCTTGCTCTAGATGCTCCGGACTCCGTCAGGGGAAAATATGTATGGTTTAATAAGGAGATTGTGGATTGGGCTGGTGAAAAACCTAAGGCATTTTATTAAGTATGGGTTTTATTTCATTTACCATCATACATGCGTCAGAGCGGCGTGCCAGCTGAATACTAGCACTGTGTGTCTAACACCCAGCAATTGCTGAGTTGGCGATTCTTTTGGTTCGGGCATGCTCAGCACAACTGTATATATATTTCTATGTATTTCTTTACTTTTTTTATTATTTTGTGTTGTTGTCTATTGTATTATCTATGTCAAATAAATCCTATTCTATTCTATAAATATGAGAGTAATTAATGGGATGTAGGTGGAATGTCTTAGTTCACGACTAACTTTTTTTTATTGCAATTGAGCTGGTCACTATTCTGCCAGTGTCATGGTGACACAGCAGCACAGTGAGGACCACCGTCAAACTTTTTACTTTGTGGTAGTTACTTTTTAATTATATTACTGAGGAGATAATGGCAAAAAGCACACTGGGATCATCTCTACATAGTGTGAATATTTTTAGTACCAATTTTTATAAAAATCTTTTTTTTTTTTAATTATTAATTATACAATCGGTTCTCAAATTTAAGTTAAAAATGAAATCAAAATATAAATTTGTTATTTTTTGTTCTATGTACATATGTTGTTGATTTTAGTTTTTTTTTTTTTTAATTTAATAGACTTGTACTTTATCATTGTTTTAATTTTTTTTTGGTCAGATCAAACTTGATAGCAGTTTACAACAAAAAATATGTAAATAAGTATGATAACTGGAAGTATTACATCAATGCTTACCACCAGGTGGGATCGCATTCAAGCACTTGTTTTTATCAGTTTATAAAAAAAAAATATGCTAGGTGTTGTCTTGGTGGTAATGCCCTTTTGTAGTTTATCATGAATCAAAGGTCAAAATCTATGCTTTAATTATTATAAAGAACAAAGATTTGTACTTTTGCCATTAAGGCAAAATTATCGTCCGAAATTGAGGGTAT
The DNA here is from genome assembly GCA_961205895.1 of Mythimna pallens. Taxonomy (NCBI): domain Eukaryota; kingdom Metazoa; phylum Arthropoda; class Insecta; order Lepidoptera; family Noctuidae; genus Mythimna; species Mythimna pallens. Next base: position 14,570,874 of record OY540850.1, on the reverse strand, counting down.
ATGTCAATGTTACCCCAAGAAGCTCAAGCCTCAAGTTCATGATTGGTTATCGCCACGGTTACACCCTCGGAAAGATGGAGCCTGGTAGAATTGGTTGGGGTTAAACCTGACTCAATGAGCATCGCCCCAATCGGAAACCGGCTTCAAAGACAAGTTCAAGCGCAAATCCGTGAGGCAAATAGTTGCCTCACGGATTTATATGCAGGAAGAACAATGTTACGGAGAGCACTGACGCCTGAGGGATCCCTGTACTAATATCCAATTGACATTGACGAGCAGCCATCAATTACCATTCGGCTGGACCGATTCCAATTCCAAGAAGCTGTATTGCCGATCACTGAGGACGTCGTTGGCTTCTTGGTAAGCCTGAAGAATTCCTATTTAGCACTCGTTCCATACTCCCACACAGGATGGTCGTAACAAAGATGAATCTGTAATTTCTCGAATAACTCGACTTGGGCACTGGTTGCACGTTAGCTTGCTTTCAAGCAACCAGTATTTTTCCATCCTTACGGAAGACGAAACGGAGACAACTTATAGTCCGGTCAATTTACACATCCAAGGTTACAATAATTCGCACCCAGCTGAAAATTGGAAGGATTGTTCAAAACACCATCATGAATGGAACCTAAAAAGTCCTCATCGGTCGAAAGGTGGCGTGAAAACGTGTGCATATTATGACGATGAGCTCTTTCAACTTTTTGAATCATTATATATAAGTATTGAGACATTTTTGTATTTGATAATTATCTGATCTACAATTTTTGTCTGAAAGATTCCCGGGATCTCGCAGTAACTTACGGACGTCTTTCTGAGGGATGCGAATGCCCGACATCACCCGACCTTCAGACTTTGATCTACCGTTGTTGACGACCCGAACGGCAAATGCAAGTCATTCTCGTCAGCACCTTCAATATATGATAAAGTGTCCCTAAGTAGGTACTTAGTTCGTGCAAACCACATGTTATCATGACTGATTGTGTAGATGTGTGGTCTATGACGTAAACTTGTTAAGTTTCAATGATTTTTTTCAGAACTGAATATTTTGCGCGAGAAACACTTTCAAAGTGGTAAAATGTGTCCCCCCCCCCCCCTGTAACTTCTAAAATAAGAGAATGATAAAACTAAAAAAAATATATGATGTACATTACTATGCAATCTTCCACCGAAAATTGGTTTGAACGAGATCTAGTTAGTAGTTTTTTTTTTTTCAATTATCTTTCAAGTTTGTACGGAACCCTCAGTGCGCGAGTCAGACTCGCACTTGCCCAGTTTTTTGTTTTGTTGGTACATGTGACCCTAAATTCTTTTATTCGGTTGTTTTGTATTGAAACCGCATTAAAACCTCATAAAAAACTACGAAGCAAAATATCCCAATAAATAATTTTTCCCAGCTAGCTTGTTCTAATCGAAATACTGTGCAGCCTCTTCTAGGCCTCCCTTATGATCAGTGACCTACCATTAGAACGTCCTTGTGCATGCATTGCTTCCGTTTGAGTACCGTAATTAGAGACACAATAGAAAGACAATGAGCGAGCGAACGCTCGCTCGGGGTTTAATGAATTTACCCCTCCGGACCGAGTCCAAGTCGTCAACGGCGATTACTGTTTCACGCGCGCCTCAGGGAAATGTCAGGAAATCGAAGGGGCCCAGCAGGGTCGAAGCCTACTGGGGCCACGGGTAGTGGGAAAGTGCAACCCCCGGGGCCCTGGGACGAAGGCAAAGAAGGAACAGGAGTGGATTTTTAGTCAGTAAAAGTCTGACACTATCTCGCGCCCCGCCCAAGAGCGGGATTTGTCATAAGATGATTTTCACACCCAATAAAAAAAAGTACACAAAAAAATATATTTTTATAAAATAAAAGACAAGAAGGAAACAGAAAAATAAGTAAATACACTTACTAGGTACCACTACCGTTACCTACGTCGTTACTTACGTTACTTTTTTGGTGTAGGTACATTACGAGTTTATTCTATTCTATTCTAAATACAAAGGTGGTGGTGGTGATTTTAGTGTTGGATAGCACATTTACTAAGGGAAGTACCTATACTGTAAGACTACGCTACGACTAATAGAAGCGGAGCAGTAACTAAAGACGCGGGGGAAACCGCGCGAGGCAGCTAGTTTGATATTTTTATCAAACTATCAGCGATGAATGAATATATTTTTTTTTACGTCTAAAAAACATAAATAACACAAATTGAGTTTAGTATCAAATTGTACCTTCGCTAGATAAGGTACGAGTTTGGAACGTATTCAAATAATGGCAACTAAAGTTGCCGTAGTGACCGCAGCTAATAAAGGTATCGGGTTTGCAATAGTCCGAGGACTTTGCAAGCGTTTCGACGGAGTTGTGTATTTGACTTCAAGGAATATAGAGCGCGGGCAAAAAGCAATAAGCGACTTAGAGAAGGAAGGTTTAAAACCAAAATACCATCAAGTAGATGTTACTGACAAGCAAAGCCTTGAAGTGTTCAGAGATTATATACAGAATAAGTATGGAGGAATCGACATTTTGGTGAACAACGCAGGCATTGCTTTCGGCAGGAACTCGACAGAACCAATCGCAATTCAAGCAGAGCAGACAATGCTTGGCAACTACTTCGCTCTGGTGACTACAAGTGAAATACTCAATCCGATCCTCAAGAATGGAGCTAGAGTGGTGAACATCTCCAGTTCTTACGCCCACTTGAGTAACATTCCGAACTTAGCGTTGAGAGAAAAACTCAAGGATGAGAATCTGAGTGTCGCGGGGCTGTCGGACTGTTGCAGCAGTACGTGGAGGCTGCTAAGCAAGGCACTCATGCTGCAGACTGGGGGAACTCGTCTCTCGTGGTGGCTAAAGTTGGTGTAACTGCTCTGAGTAACATTCATCAACGTTTGTTGAGCAGTAGAGGTGAGTGTAACAAATAATGTATGTTTGTGTCCTGCGATGATATGTGAGTTTGAGGTCCTGCTGGGTTGATTCGCGGCTGGGGTAGTCTTATTGGTGTTTTTTTTTTATAGCGGCTCGCAGTCTGGCTTCTGTGTCTGGGTGTATTTTATCTATAATATGGTATGTATTTAGAAATGAATAAGTATGATTATCAGTTGTCTAGTATTCATAGCACAAGCTTTGCTTAGTTTGGGATTAGATGGCGTTGTGTGAAAGTTGTGGATTATTATTATAGCAAGTAATGTGTCGCGTCAGGGGGTGTCATTCTTTACTCGATTGGGTGCGTTATAATTAACGGTGACGTGACCAATCCCAAGTTAAGCAGAGCTTGTGTTATGAGTACTAGACAACTGATAAACATACTTATATATTTCTAAATACATATATATTATAGATAGATTACACCGAGACACAGAACAAATCATTGTGCTCATCACAGAAACATTAGTCCTAGGTAGAAATCGAACCCACGACCTCCGGCATAGCAGTCAGGGCCACTAACCACTAGACAAACAGGCAAGTCAACAAAATCAAATTTTGTTTGACAACGTGATCCATGGAGACAAAGCGAAGGTGAATCTCAAGAACTTTAGTTAGCGATAAGATATGAAATGTTACTAAATAAATAGGTAGGTACTTTAGCAATCTTTAGTGGACTTATTATTAAGTATAGCAACAACAAACAAATACGAGTGTTTTAAAATGTCTTTGAATGATGCCTATCTATCTTTAGGTAACTGAATTTAATCAACGTTAACAAGGCACTTAGGTAGGTATAAGTTGTTAATTGTTTCAGCAGCTCTAGGAGTGTTCCATTTTTTTTTGAGTTCGTCAAATTCTGCCGATCTCGGTGGAACAAGAGCGCGTGTCAGACTTTTACTGCCTAGGTAGGTACTTAAAATTCACCTGTGTTCCTTCAGTTGCCATTTGCGTTCCAGTCACTGAAAGTCTGGCACTTCCTCTCGCTCCACCCAGAGCGCGAAAACGATTTGATGATTTCCCAAGTAAAAAGAACAATAAGAACATTATAGATTAGTTATAATAATAAATTCATTAATTTCAGTCTTGGAATACCCATAGTTACTTTAAATAATAAAATGTCGGATTCGGTTCATTAAAAATAAAAATGTCAAATAAATAAAAATAAACATGTAGCGTGGCAATGCCGCCAGTCTTTTGGGCACATTACCAGTCGACTAGCTATGTGGAGACACATGACAGCTAGGTATGCGGAGGAGTTTTTAATCCATATTTTTGTTGGTTTTACCGAGCTATACAATTGGAATCTCCTACTCGTATCATATAGGCATTATTTATTCACTACAAACCTCTTATCAATTAGAGAATTTAAAGTTGTAGATACCGCATCGGGGCCCCGTGTCATTGACACGGCTGTAGCTACGCCCCTGTCAGGACCGTTCGTTGTTGCAACACTTGGGGGAGGCCTCTGTCCAAGAGTGGACGTCTTTCGGCTGAAATGATGATGATGTGTATTAAGAATGTTTTTTTCACACCTTATCCAGATATAAAAGTGAACTCCGTGCACCCCGGGTTCGTGGACACGGACATGTCCTCGCACAACGGCCCCATGAGCATCGACGAGGGTGCTGCTGCTCCTCTGTACGTGGCGTTAGACGCGCCTGACTCGCTCCGGGGCCAGCTGGTGTGGTTCGACAAGCAAGTCGTCCCATGGGATGGGGTGAAACCAGACAGGGAATTTTAGACTTTAAAGACTGCCATTGATTCACTGGCAAACAGATATCAATGTTGTCATACTTGAAATTAAGTTATAATTGCCTCGTTAGTCAAGCCCGTGATGTTTTTGTTTAGTTTCTAAGTTGATGATGAATGTAATTTATAATGCTGTTATTTTGTCCTTTTAAGTTCAATAAAGAGTAGAAAAATAACACAAAGGGTTTTATTTAATTACATTAGCTACCCAATCTATTTTTAACCTAGGACCACTTGCACTGCTAACTAAAAAAACACCGCTATTAATATAGTGTTGGTTTATAGATTTTATATCTTCATCTCTTGTTTTTACACACTATCGTCTACAATGTCCTCTTTCGCAGATTTACTGGAAGAAATTTCTATAGAAATAAGCTTAACAGTTGCCTTGTATTCATACTCATATTTATAATCATCATCATCATCTTCCTGCCCTAGTCCCGCGTTTTGTGGGGTCGGCGCAACACGTTTTTTCTTCCATGCTGTCCTGTCACTCGTCATGCTATCACTAACTTCCTTTTCTTTCATATCACTCTTCACACAATCCATCCATCTTTTCTTTGGTCTTCCTCTCCCTCTCCACCCATGTAAACTCATATTTATAATGTGTTATCTATTTCATTATTGTTGTTAGCAAGGTCTAGAAGTCCAGAAGAAAATTTAATTGGTACAATTTCCTAATAAAAGTAATACCTACTTTTTGATACAAAGCATAAAAAAGTAAGTCCAGCTACCCAACATTTTTTTTATTGAGGTGGAAAATCATCTAATGACTTCTCTCACTCTAGGGTCAAGCGAGAGGGAGTGTAAATTTTTTACTGACTAAAATCACATAAGTAGATAAACGGAACAGAGACAAAGCTTTATACAACCGCGCGAATCGGTTGCACTACTACAACCACACGGGGAATGTGTGCGTGTCCACTGTCCGCTTGTTGTGTACGCGACACTGGAAAAAACCGGTTAACACAGGCTCAGCCAGTGGACTTGAATAAGTTTAAATATGTTAATATTAAAACGTGGTATTTTATTATCAATAATGGTGGTTTATTGTACTGTGTGTATAAACAGTACTAAAAAAAGTTAAAATATATCATACTAAAAATAAAACTGTACGTTAAGAGATCTGAACAACCTATAAATATGGACAGACTCTTTATTCAGCCATTACAATTATTTTAATGATGGTGATGTACAATTGGGTTTGTTAATTATACCTACTGATAATTTTATCGCATTTGTTGAATTGCTCTAGCGAGTTTCGAATATTTCGATCTTGAAATAAATATTGTCAATGTTGGCAACAAAAAACTTAAACGTATAGAGATCGTAAATTTAATATGCCGTGTGTTTCCTGTTAAATCTCTTGAAAAAAGTTTGTTAGATTCAGAATTTACCACATTATTAAAAGAATAAAATATTAAAAAACAAAAATTTATAAAAATAAAATTATTAGAGTAAGTAATTTGTAAAATATACTGAGTAATAAAACTGTTTTCTCTGTTTTATTTAATTTGTTTTCACCTAATGTGAAAACAATACCAAAGTAGGTAACAATTTTTATTTTTATCGGAAAACTTACGGCTAGGATACAGAAGGCCAATTACAAGTTTTCACAAATAGTATTAATAATATATTGCACGTTATTACGAAGCTTTGCCTCTGTACCGTTTATTTCCTCACATGCTAAAACCACACCTTATGTCTTTCAGTTGCCCTTAGCGTTATAGAACCAGTTTCCCTTTCAGAAATTCCTCTAACATTGTGTTTTAATTCTAATGAGCTATAAAACTAGAGTGGTTGGAAAGACTTCTCACCTTCCGCATGACGCAGTTCCCCACCGGACATGGTAAGTTCGGAAGGTTCCTGCACCCGATTCGTTCGGAAGAAACGCTCGGGTATCACCACCAGGAGGACACGGTGGAGGTGCCCGCTTGAGCAGAGCACCATCTCCTCGCGGGGCGTGAGGCGGTAGCGACCTCTCGTGTTGGGCCCTGGTCCGGAGGGTCCAGGATCTCGGTAAAATGATGCTGAGAATTTTATTCTTGTATTGACCTCAGCGAACCTTGTTGCCTGCTGCTGTCTTCCCGTCCAATTATATGTTAGGTGTCTTCAAGGCTAGAGTGAATAGGTTCTTAATAATTAATAAACTACTGCGCCTCACCATCAATTATTGCATCGCTACTTACCATCAGGTGGGATTGCAGTCAAGCACTAGAAAAAACGTAGGCTGGCTGAAATTTGCTGCCAAAAACTGCAATAACAGAATTTGTTACATCCGTTTTAAAATATAGCTCAAAGCAACTCAAGATATTTAGGTGCTGATGACGAGGCAGTATACTTTCAGACCTTAGCCTGCCCAAATAGGACCAAGGAAAAATAAAATAAAAAAAGCATTAAAATGTGCATATCAATTTATTAGTTTTTTTGAATCAAGGCACTTATAACTTAAACTATAGTTTTAGATTTTCACTGGTTGGCACCAATTCCAAGATTCTATCATGGTTTCCAAATATAATCTATAATATTATGTTACCTTTTAAAAATGGTCTTGTTATTATTATTATTTTATTGCAAATTATATTTTATTTATAATATAATAACTACTCTTAAAATTAATTTCTTTATAATTATTTCGACATTTTAATTGCCTATAGTAATAATAATAAAATCAGCTGAAATAGCATCACTTTCGCGTATTTATTTCTGGAATAGATTTTTAGTTTTCAACATTTTAAATTTTACAATGTTTATTTTAAATATTTCATATAACGATTCTTATAATTATAATTGTTTTAAATAGGTATTTATAATCTAACATTTTCTTGGAAGGAATGATTGCTCGCATGAGCGCAAAGCACCAAATACTTATAACCTACATACTGGCTTAGTATACTTAATATAATACTATGTCGACCACTTTCAAAAACAGTAGGATAAATTTAGACGAACGCCTAAATATAAGAGCTGTTGGAATTTCAACTCTGGACCGAGAGCCGAAAGTTAAAATTCCAACAGCGAACAGTCAATAATATTTTCAGCGAAGCTGTCTCTTCGATGGAACGAAAGCAACATTCGTAAAAAAATGCTACCAAAGGACGGGGCGATGGTGCGTCGCCAAACTGTCGCTGAACACGCGGACGAGTCTCCCAACTGTCGCGCCGCTACATGCGCGCGCATTTATACAATCCCATAGACTTGATGTAAGGAACAAATTAGTTGCGAAGACTAAAGCTAGAACTACATAAGACCGACGCACACGTGGACCACGCCTGATTTGTACGTAGAACGACGTCGCGTGGCGTGGATCTAGTGTAGCTCTACAAGTCTAGTTTCCATATAAAATGTATGGAGACCGACGCGTCCAGATCGGAATGTGGTGGCACACGTGTGGGCAGTGTAGTTCTAGCTTCAAATTGCTCGTGCGTGCTATCTCTTAAATAAATAAAGTTCTTTAAACTGCCTACGTGGGATATATCCGACAAACACTCTTTCTCGCGTTTATTTCATCAGGATCGCACATCCACGACCAAATACTCCATCTCGTCAGCTCTTCTGTCACCTATGGGGATTGCAGAGCTAAACGAGATGGAGTACCCAGTCGCTAACACATGACCCTGGCGAATACGACACGAAAAAACTTGTCGGACCAATCCGGCGCAAGTGGTTTAAGATTTAAACTCTCAAATATAGCTTGAAATTGCTTGGGTTCATAAGAGACAACACTCACTGTAGGTTCAAAATACCTAAGTAATGAAACAACGACCCACTTTAGCGCTCCGCATTCAACAAGTAGGGTATGACGTCATCAATACTGACGTCACCGACGAAGCCCACAAAGAACACGTCTTCGAGGAAAGGTCCGGAGAAGGTCCTCAGCACGGGCAGCTGCAGCAGCAGCGTGGCCAGCCGGTCCTCGTCCGCCTGGCAGGACGCGCGGAGAGAGCGGAGGACTTTGGTTTGGTAGTCTTGTAGCTTGCGGGTTAGGAAATCTGGGACGCCGTCTGGGGAGAAAGAAATAAAAAAAGTTTTAAAATTTTGTTTTAACTTTTCAGTATTTTGACAAATATTTTCCATGAACGTGCTTGTCTATCTCTAGAATATAAGTCGATGACGCGATCGAATACGTTAAAATATAATAATAATATTCCACCATTTTCACACAACATCATCTAGTTCCTAAACTAAGCAGAGCTTGTGCTATGAGTACTAGATAACTGCTAAACATACTTATATATTTTAAATACATACTTATTATAGATAAATTACACCCAGACACAGAACAAATGATTGTGTTAAACACACAAACATTTGTCTTGGCTGGGAATTGAACTCACGACCTCCAGCATAGCAGTCAGGGCTACTAACCACTAGACCAACAGGCCAGTCGCGAAATATCGCACTAAAGGACACAGAATGATGGTTACCGGGTGAGAACAAGCAGAGCGCTCTCAGATGAGCGTGCTCCCGCTGCTGCACGCGCAGCTGTTCCATGTTGCTGAGGAACTGCTGCAGGCGGGAGAGGCTGCTGCTTACTTCGGCTATTCTCTCGTCTGAGTAGTCTGACGCTGTGATCTGCAGAAACAAATGCAAGTTTAAAAATCTTTAACTTCATGTCCTGTAAAGAATGCTTATAATTTTCCGTGTAAGAAACTTTTTTTTTAGGTGGAAATCATTCAATGATTTTTCGCGCTCTAGGGTGGACCGTGTCAGACTTTTACTGACTAAAAAACCCACGCACATGTTCCTTTATTGCCTTGCGTCCAAGGACCCCAAGGTTGCCTTTCAGAGGCGCGAACCCATGGCCCCAGTAAGCTTCAACCCTGCGGGGGACCCTGCGGTTTTGTTGATCTCTTTGAGACGCGCGTGGAACACTACGCGCCGTCGACGACTCGGGTTTGGTCTAGAGCAGAATTCATTGGATAATTTCCCACCTAAAAAAAGCTCTAGCAGACTTTGGCCATATTCGGCCCTTCAGTTTTAACAATTTTGTTACCTCTGGCATGGCCATATCATGTGATCTATCCACGCAGTCGTTGCTAGCTCTGTCCCGCAGCACCGCTTGCAGGTGGCTGACCATCTGCGGCAGCAGACTGTTGAGCGACAGTTGCTGCGAGAACATCGAGAGGGACAGCACGAACAGCTCCGGCCAGCACTTCTTGAGGAGAGTCACTTGGATCTCGAATCTGGGGAGAAATTGAAGTTTTTGTTGTAATGTAACATAATGTTTGACGGTTTAGGAAGTCAGTGCGAAAGAAAAGACAAAATATTTATGACCTTTTGCCCACGTCGCGTATATCCGACAAAGACTCAACGACAACACTCAACCCTCTCGACAATTTATTTTTCGTGTACACTGGGATAATATTACTACTTTTTTTTATTGTTGCGATCCTATGATCGCGCTTGACGGCTATATCACCTGATGGAAACCGACGATGCGGTCGACGATGGAGCGCGCTTACCTAGAAGTAGCTTATTCATTCTTGACTTAAATACTCTCAGGTAGCCATCAGTACTTTTTATTTATATTTTTCATGTTCTCATGTATATATATGTGTCATCATATATATGTGATAATTGTGTCTTAATGGAATAAAGATATTCAAAACGAACACTCGTGTTTATTCCACCAGGGTCGCACATCCACGACCAAATACCCCATCTCGTCAGCTCTTCTGTCACCTATGGGGATTGAAGAGCTAAAACGAGATGGAGTACCCAGTCGCAAACACACTGTCGAATAGGACACGAGAACACTCGTCGGACCATTCCGAGGCAAGCGGTTTTCTATACAGTTTCGGTTGTCGTGTGCTGATGTTGAAAATTAGGATTATTTAAAAAAAACCTAGTTAATTTTTCGACTTTGGTCGGTGTTTTACATTTTGCATTTTGGAGTGTGCGCGGGAATTGCATAACTTGATTCCGGCATCTCATTTCTACCATCGGACAACCCGACGTACGTAGAGTATCCAACCGTACGTTGTTGAAACCTCTACGGTTCGGACTAAGCGTTTCGCCTCGTCGTTTATGTCGCTTACACCGAAGGACTGGAACAATTTGCCTGCTGAGGTCTTTCCATCCGATTATAATTTGGGTGTCTACAAGGCTGGAGTGAATAGGCTCTTAATAAACTAGTGCGCCTCACCATCAACGATTGCATCACTGCTAACCATCAGGTGGGATCGCAGTCAATCACTAGTTTATATCAATTAAAATAAATAAAGGGGAATGCCTATTATTTTTTAGCTACACAAAAAATTCTGAAATGAACAAAGATGAAAAATACACTAAATTGTACTTCAAATCGAAAGAATTCATATCATTTCAATTTCAATAATTATCAAAAGACTAGGTAGAAGCGAGTTTCACCTTTGTTACGACTAGTTCCATTAACAGTTCCATGATGGAACTACTGATGATTTTTTGTAATCACAGTTCCATCTAAAAATAATGGAATTAATGTTGAATTTAATTATCAGTAGTTCTACATTATATTAAGTACTTGTGATTTTTTAAGGGTGAAAAAACACTAGAGGTGAAAACAAATTTGAAATCAATAAAAATAATTATTATAAAAACAATTAAGTAATCAAATTCATTAATTCCAAATTTTCCTTTGTGCTTTTACAGGTTTAATTCAGAATTATCCTTTGTACGTTTACAGGTTAAGAATTGTCCTAAATGATTTTTGCTTAGGTTATGGGATCTAATTCAATTAAAAAAAAATGTTAATAGCGATGTCGTGTCTAAATAATTTACAACGAAGTGAAAAACATAAAGCTGTAAAAAGTACAAATTAAACGATTCAAGAATTAAAGTTTTTGTTTGACTGTATGTAATATAGTCAAACAACAACACAAGGTGAATAAGGACAAAAATATGTAGAGAATATATATAATATGTATTGAAATAAAACTAAATTTTTCACCTCTGATTTATTACACTAATTTGTCACTCTCACTGAAGCCTACATTTAGCGATAGAGTAATAATTGATTAAAGTACAACGTTACTAGGTTTGCGCGGCAAAGATCGGAAATAATGATGCACCGGTGACGTCTTGAGATACTGATTTGTTGATGAGTAGCTTCTCACACGGCGTGCAGGCGCAGGTGTGAGATACTAGGAGTTGTTGTGTGCAGTATACGTACGGTAATGCATGCGCTGCAGGCACGGCCCTGAGCCAGCGCGCCGCCTCGCTGCTGCTGCGCCCAGGAGAGATACTAGGAGTTATTGTGTGCAGTATACGTACGGTAATGCATGCGCTGCAGGCACGGCCCTGAGCCAGCGCGCCGCCTCGCTGCTGCTGCGCCCAGGAGAGATACTAGGAGTTATTGTGTGCAGTATACGTACGGTAATGCATGCGCTGCAGGCACGGCCCTGAGCCAGCGCGCCGCCTCGCTGCTGCTGCGCCCAGGAGAGATACTAGGAGTTATTGTGTGCAGTATACGTACGGTAATGCATGCGCTGCAGGCACGGCCCTGAGCCAGCGCGCCGCCTCGCTGCTGCTGCGCCCAGGAGAGATACTAGGAGTTATTGTGTGCAGTATACGTACGGTAATGCATGCGCTGCAGGCACGGCCCTGAGCCAGCGCGCCGCCTCGCTGCTGCTGCGCCCAGGAGAGATACTAGGAGTTATTGTGTGCAGTATACGTACGGTAATGCATGCGCTGCAGGCACGGCCCTGAGCCAGCGCGCCGCCTCGCTGCTGCTGCGCCCAGGAGAGATACTAGGAGTTATTGTGTGCAGTATACGTACGGTAATGCATGCGCTGCAGGCACGGCCCTGAGCCAGCGCGCCGCCTCGCTGCTGCTGCGCCCAGGAGAGATACTAGGAGTTATTGTGTGCAGTATACGTACGGTAATGCATGCGCTGCAGGCACGGCCCTGAGCCAGCGCGCCGCCTCGCTGCTGCTGCGCCCAGGAGAGATACTAGGAGTTATTGTGTGCAGTATACGTACGGTAATGCATGCGCTGCAGGCACGGCCCTGAGCCAGCGCGCCGCCTCGCTGCTGCTGCGCCCAGGAGAGATACTAGGAGTTATTGTGTGCAGTATACGTACGGTAATGCATGCGCTGCAGGCACGGCCCTGAGCCAGCGCGCCGCCTCGCTGCTGCTGCGCCCAGGAGAGATACTAGGAGTTATTGTGTGCAGTATACGTACGGTAATGCATGCGCTGCAGGCACGGCCCTGAGCCAGCGCGCCGCCTCGCTGCTGCTGCGCCCAGGAGAGATACTAGGAGTTATTGTGTGCAGTATACGTACGGTAATGCATGCGCTGCAGGCACGGCCCTGAGCCAGCGCGCCGCCTCGCTGCTGCTGCGCCCAGGAGAGATACTAGGAGTTATTGTGTGCAGTATACGTACGGTAATGCATGCGCTGCAGGCACGGCCCTGAGCCAGCGCGCCGCCTCGCTGCTGCTGCGCCCAGGAGAGATACTAGGAGTTATTGTGTGCAGTATACGTACGGTAATGCATGCGCTGCAGGCACGGCCCTGAGCCAGCGCGCCGCCTCGCTGCTGCTGCGCCCAGGAGAGATACTAGGAGTTATTGTGTGCAGTATACGTACGGTAATGCATGCGCTGCAGGCACGGCCCTGAGCCAGCGCGCCGCCTCGCTGCTGCTGCGCCCAGGAGAGATACTAGGAGTTATTGTGTGCAGTATACGTACGGTAATGCATGCGCTGCAGGCACGGCCCTGAGCCAGCGCGCCGCCTCGCTGCTGCTGCGCCCAGGAGAGATACTAGGAGTTATTGTGTGCAGTATACGTACGGTAATGCATGCGCTGCAGGCACGGCCCTGAGCCAGCGCGCCGCCTCGCTGCTGCTGCGCCCAGGAGAGATACTAGGAGTTATTGTGTGCAGTATACGTACGGTAATGCATGCGCTGCAGGCACGGCCCTGAGCCAGCGCGCCGCCTCGCTGCTGCTGCGCCCAGGAGAGATACTAGGAGTTATTGTGTGCAGTATACGTACGGTAATGCATGCGCTGCAGGCACGGCCCTGAGCCAGCGCGCCGCCTCGCTGCTGCTGCGCCCAGGAGAGATACTAGGAGTTATTGTGTGCAGTATACGTACGGTAATGCATGCGCTGCAGGCACGGCCCTGAGCCAGCGCGCCGCCTCGCTGCTGCTGCGCCCAGGAGAGATACTAGGAGTTATTGTGTGCAGTATACGTACGGTAATGCATGCGCTGCAGGCACGGCCCTGAGCCAGCGCGCCGCCTCGCTGCTGCTGCGCCCAGGAGAGATACTAGGAGTTATTGTGTGCAGTATACGTACGGTAATGCATGCGCTGCAGGCACGGCCCTGAGCCAGCGCGCCGCCTCGCTGCTGCTGCGCCCAGGAGAGATACTAGGAGTTATTGTGTGCAGTATACGTACGGTAATGCATGCGCTGCAGGCACGGCCCTGAGCCAGCGCGCCGCCTCGCTGCTGCTGCGCCCAGGAGAGATACTAGGAGTTATTGTGTGCAGTATACGTACGGTAATGCATGCGCTGCAGGCACGGCCCTGAGCCAGCGCGCCGCCTCGCTGCTGCTGCGCCCAGGAGAGATACTAGGAGTTATTGTGTGCAGTATACGTACGGTAATGCATGCGCTGCAGGCACGGCCCTGAGCCAGCGCGCCGCCTCGCTGCTGCTGCGCCCAGGAGAGATACTAGGAGTTATTGTGTGCAGTATACGTACGGTAATGCATGCGCTGCAGGCACGGCCCTGAGCCAGCGCGCCGCCTCGCTGCTGCTGCGCCCAGGAGAGATACTAGGAGTTATTGTGTGCAGTATACGTACGGTAATGCATGCGCTGCAGGCACGGCCCTGAGCCAGCGCGCCGCCTCGCTGCTGCTGCGCCCAGGAGAGATACTAGGAGTTATTGTGTGCAGTATACGTACGGTAATGCATGCGCTGCAGGCACGGCCCTGAGCCAGCGCGCCGCCTCGCTGCTGCTGCGCCCAGGAGAGATACTAGGAGTTATTGTGTGCAGTATACGTACGGTAATGCATGCGCTGCAGGCACGGCCCTGAGCCAGCGCGCCGCCTCGCTGCTGCTGCGCCCAGGAGAGATACTAGGAGTTATTGTGTGCAGTATACGTACGGTAATGCATGCGCTGCAGGCACGGCCCTGAGCCAGCGCGCCGCCTCGCTGCTGCTGCGCCCAGGAGAGATACTAGGAGTTATTGTGTGCAGTATACGTACGGTAATGCATGCGCTGCAGGCACGGCCCTGAGCCAGCGCGCCGCCTCGCTGCTGCTGCGCCCAGGAGAGATACTAGGAGTTATTGTGTGCAGTATACGTACGGTAATGCATGCGCTGCAGGCACGGCCCTGAGCCAGCGCGCCGCCTCGCTGCTGCTGCGCCCAGGAGAGATACTAGGAGTTATTGTGTGCAGTATACGTACGGTAATGCATGCGCTGCAGGCACGGCCCTGAGCCAGCGCGCCGCCTCGCTGCTGCTGCGCCCAGGAGAGATACTAGGAGTTATTGTGTGCAGTATACGTACGGTAATGCATGCGCTGCAGGCACGGCCCTGAGCCAGCGCGCCGCCTCGCTGCTGCTGCGCCCAGGAGAGATACTAGGAGTTATTGTGTGCAGTATACGTACGGTAATGCATGCGCTGCAGGCACGGCCCTGAGCCAGCGCGCCGCCTCGCTGCTGCTGCGCCCAGGAGAGATACTAGGAGTTATTGTGTGCAGTATACGTACGGTAATGCATGCGCTGCAGGCACGGCCCTGAGCCAGCGCGCCGCCTCGCTGCTGCTGCGCCCAGGAGAGATACTAGGAGTTATTGTGTGCAGTATACGTACGGTAATGCATGCGCTGCAGGCACGGCCCTGAGCCAGCGCGCCGCCTCGCTGCTGCTGCGCCCAGGAGAGATACTAGGAGTTATTGTGTGCAGTATACGTACGGTAATGCATGCGCTGCAGGCACGGCCCTGAGCCAGCGCGCCGCCTCGCTGCTGCTGCGCCCAGGAGAGATACTAGGAGTTATTGTGTGCAGTATACGTACGGTAATGCATGCGCTGCAGGCACGGCCCTGAGCCAGCGCGCCGCCTCGCTGCTGCTGCGCCCAGGAGAGATACTAGGAGTTATTGTGTGCAGTATACGTACGGTAATGCATGCGCTGCAGGCACGGCCCTGAGCCAGCGCGCCGCCTCGCTGCTGCTGCGCCCAGGAGAGATACTAGGAGTTATTGTGTGCAGTATACGTACGGTAATGCATGCGCTGCAGGCACGGCCCTGAGCCAGCGCGCCGCCTCGCTGCTGCTGCGCCCAGGAGAGATACTAGGAGTTATTGTGTGCAGTATACGTACGGTAATGCATGCGCTGCAGGCACGGCCCTGAGCCAGCGCGCCGCCTCGCTGCTGCTGCGCCCAGGAGAGATACTAGGAGTTATTGTGTGCAGTATACGTACGGTAATGCATGCGCTGCAGGCACGGCCCTGAGCCAGCGCGCCGCCGCCGCCAGCAGGCGCGCGCCCGCCTCGCACACGGCGTGCAGGCGCAGGTGTGCTGGTGCTGCGCCCGGGAGAGATACTAGGAGCTGTTGTGACTCCGGCGTGCTGAGGATGCCGCCACCTGAGGCATCTGCTGGAGAAAGAATACGTTGAAATACACAACGAACTTCTGAAAATGTTCGCGCTTATGCGAGAATGTGCGGGCTCTCTCCAGACTTTCATGAAAGTTTATCCGACCAAATCCTAACGGAACATAATTATTATTATTAATAAGTTGACATTGAATCTGCGTGTGTCTACTTATAGTTAACGTCGAGTCTGCAAATCACTAAAACTTTAATGATTTGCAGACTCGACATAAATATTTCCTGCATTAACTTTATTTTAAAAGTCTGCCAATAACTCCTAACTGTAGAAGTCAAAATTTACTGTCCCAAAAAAATTAGGAGGTAATACAATAAATTGACACTTGGTTTAGTTATGAGGTGTTTCCATTATTTAATAAGATGTAGTTGCAACTAAATATTGTACACTAAATATTCCAACGGCTCTCTTTGCAGGCGGTTTGTGTACCTAACATTGTAAAACTTATACAAAGTCAGTGGGTAGGTAGGTAGGTGTCCTACCTTCGGTCTGTTGCGTCTCAGCAGCGGCGTGTAAGGCAGCAAGCGGCACCTCAGGTGGGGTCGCGCCGTACGCGGACTGAAGATACTCATTGATTGCACCTACACAACAAAATAGAATATCTAGTTGTCGAATGAAAAAAATCCTGGGTTTTTAGTCAGTAAAAGTCTGACACTATATCCCGCTCCGCCCGAGGGCGAAACTTGTCATTAGATGATTTTCCCACCTAAAAAAAAAAACCCTAAGGTGGTAAAACGGGGATTGGAAGTTTGTATGGAAAAACCTATTTTCACGCGGGTGAAGCCGCTGGCAGAAGCTAGTTTTTTATAAAGAGACGAAAAGTAGAATGAAACTTTTCCCATATATTGGTAGCATGTATTTTTTTTCTTTTCGCCAAAAGTTAAACCTAGGCCATATCTTAAAGGACTGTATGACAAATCAATAGCAAAACGAATTATGTCTATCAACCGTAACCAAATGAAGTTAGAGACTATTTAGTATATTGCCATAGTTTATTATCGGGCATTATTTTTTATATAAAAATACTTTGTCTGATATTTTAAGTTTCCCATTGTTAAATATAGTTTTAGTTTCGGCTTTCATGGTAAGTACGCATTAAATAGTGTCAATCACTATCACAACACTAACGCGAATTTTTTCCGTACGTTTATCACTATTTTTTTTCCATTTTTTTTTGATAAAAACTGTGAATGTAAAAAAATACAACAGTAATAACCAATTTAATCTATTATATCAATTAAACCTCAAAATATTACGTATTATATTTCCATTTCATTATATATAACAAAACTAGGTAGTGCCTGACAAAAATATACTAGCAATGCTTATATACGCATCTTCGTTCGGTTACGGTTTAAGACCTGGTTCTTTTTGCTATTGCTTCCTCGTATTGGCCTCTAACATAAAACCTAGGTTTCACTTCTGGCGAAATGAAAAAAGTAAATCATGCCAATAGTTCACATTGGCCTTTATAAGCACACAAAAGTACAGAGGCAGACTTAATGCCTAAGGCATTTTTTACCAGTCAACCATTGAAGCAGAGAAAATTAGTGGTAGGTGCAATAAAATTTTAAGCTCCTTCTGTCATTTGTATTTGGTGTACAATAAAGACTAAAGACTCCCACACAAAACTGCGATGCGATGTGATATGATGATTTAGTACGGCAAAGTATCAAGTGACCAAACGATGTGTGATGCGAATCAATTCGCAAGTTCTTGCAAAGCGTCGCGTGAACTTGTAGATTTGCACGTTTCAATTTCGCATCGCCGTTTTTTGGGCCTGTCTATCTAGATCTACATCGCGACAGTACATCAGAAAGTAACTCACCAAACTGCCCCATTTTGAAGAGATTCTTAGCGAGTTGTGTCTGTAACATCAGCTGCTGTCTACGAGCACCTTCGATGTCCCCTGCGTTGCCCGGGGTTAAATATGGAGACACTGAAACAAATAGTTTAGTCAGAACCGCTAAGTCTATAATAGGTTAGGGTAGGACCAGCAGGATTTGGAGGACGCGGCGCAACACACACTGGCCGAGTGTGCCGCATGGGAGGAGCAGCGCCGTGTCCTTGTATCTAAAGTGGGCCCCGACCTGTCGCTGCCGGCCGTCGTTCGTTCGATGGTCGGGGGCGTCGAGTCGTGGGATGCGGTGATCTCCTTCTGTGAAGCCGTAATTTCGCAGAAGGAGGCTGCGGAGAGGGAGAGGGAGGCCGTAGCCACTCTTCCGTGCCGCAGCAGGCGAACCAGGCGTCGGCGGAGGGCAGACAACGCCCTCTTCCAGCCCCCATAAAGAGGTCCGGAGGGACAGTGAACTCGGGGTCGTCCGCCGTCCCCCATCCAGCAAGACCCAAGGCGGCGGCGCGTAGTGTTCCACGCGCGCCCCTATTGGACGTCGCGGGGGGAGGACACCTCACACTCCCCGCGGGCTTGAGGTGGCCCGCGTAGCCGGGGATCATGGATGGCGTATCAGCTCCCACGATCCCCGGTCCAAGTGTGGGAGGGAACACCGAGGTGGTTTTTAGTCAGTAAGAGTCTGACAGACCCCTTCGCCTGCCTCAGGCGAAGGACATCAATGAGGATATTCCACCCCGGCAAGAAAAAAAAAACAGGACCAGCTGGATTTAGTTAAAATGCTGTTCTGAAGCAAGGTTAGGTATTGACTTGTGTAACTTGTAGTATTTTGTCTTAAAACTAGGATCAATAACTTTTATTTCTTTTTCGAAGTTTTTGTTTATACTTGACTAGCTTCTGCCAGCGGCTTGGCTCGCGTGAAAGTAGGTTTCTCCATAAGAACTTTGGACACCCGTTTCCTCCCCTTAAGGGGTGAATATTGGGAAATCCTCTCTTAGTGCTCGCCTACGTCATAAAAGGAAGGTTTGTGCAAAATTTCACGCTCGTAATCATAGTAGTTTCGACTGTGCGTTGATATGTCAGATGTCATTCAGGAATAAAGCAGTTAGCTATCGGTGAAAAAAAATTTAGCAATCGGACCAGTACTTTAAGTGATTACCTCCTACAAACAAAAAAACTAACTATACCTCTTTATTACATTAGTGTAGATGAATAAATGTTACATTACCTGGATTTCCCTTGTTGAAAGCGACAGCAGCAGCCAGAGCAAAGTTGATAGCTGGTGCAGGGGACACCGCACTGAATGCATCGCTGGGCTCTTCCTTGGGATTGATCTGCGAATATACCTCCTAGATACAAGACCGTGACGTTAATAATTAATATAACACATCGAGAAAGAGTTTTTTTTTTAATTTAATTTTTTTATTACAAACTAGCTGTTCAAGCGGTTTCATACGCGTCTTTGGTGACTGTTCTGCTACCGTGGATCGTAGCGTGATGTTATTATATCCAGCGTTCCTCAATAAACGGGCTATTCAAGACTAAAACAGTTTTTCCAATTCGAACCAGTAGTTCCCGAGATTAGCGCGTACAAACATACAAACTATTCAGCTTTCTATTATTATTATATATTTTTTTATTATGGCTCGTGTTTGACCACTATCTCACCTGATGGTAAACGGTGATGAGGCCGACGATGGAACACGCTTGCCTAGAAGTAACCTATTCACTCAAAGACTTCTAGGTTGTAGCTATCAGGAAACACAGACTCCAGCAGGGAATTCCACTCCTTAGCAGTATGCACAATTAATGTATTCCCAAAACGCTTGGTATGTTTGGGTGGGATGTCCACCATTTTATTAAAGTAAGTATAGATGTAACTGTAAAATACTCTTATTTGTATAATCACCCTAATATTATAGAGGCAAAAGTTTGTGCGTGCCTGTGTATGTATGTTTGTTTGTTACTTCTTCAAACTTGAATGGCTATACGTATTCTAAATAAATGAGCCTGTTCTATCAGCCGCAGCTATTTGGGAGTAAACCAGCTGCTGTTGTACTAGCTCTCGACTTATCCACGATCAGACTCACCTGTCCACCCTGAGCCTGTCCTGCTAACCCCAGGAACTTGGAGTAGGCAGCCTGCCTGTCATGCATGCCATCTCGCTGCTCCCCCTTCGACTTGTCCACGATCGGCTTCCGTTCATGCTGAACCGCTGTCGCATACAGTGCAAGAATTATTGCTCATCAGAATACGCGACATACAAATAGGTATAAGATGTTTTTACAATAAGTGCTTTCAAAGTGAAAGCAGGCGTGGCCATTTCCTTGCTTGATGGCGCTGAACTCAACTTTTTTTTTTTTTTTTTAATAGGTTAATTATTAGGAGGGCCTTTCCCTATCGTCATTAACGTGAGCATGGTGTAAGACTAGAAACGTGGGCATTCCAAAGACCCATTCCAATGTTCTTCCTGCTCTAGTTTTATTATGCGTAGAATCGCAAAGTACACCAAAATATGTGAAATAATATTAAAAATATTGTATTATCAGTTCTCATCCTTTTTTTCAATTTCATTTCCAATTTTCAGACGCGGGCGGTTAGAGTTAAAAAAAAATCGTCGCATTACTTTCGCAAAATTACTTGAACCATTAGAAAATCATCTCATGACATCCCCCGCTCTTGGGCGGAGCGCGAGTTAGTGTCAGACTTTTACTGACTAAAAACCCACTCCTGTTCCTTCTTTGCCATTTGTTTTCCAGGGCCCCGGGGATCTCTTTCGCATCACCCATGGCCCCAGTAGGCTTCGACCCTGATGGGCCCCTACGGTTGCTGACATCTCCTTGAGGCGCGTGGAACACTACGCGCCGTCGACGACTTGGGCTCGGTCCGGACGGTTACCGGACGACCGGACGGCGAGCCACCCATTGCTCGCCGTCCGCAAGCCCGCACCTAATTAGATGGGTGTGGCTACCTAATGGGCTCCAATAGCATTCACAGTATCTCCCGATACTAGACATTATGTTAGCTAATTACTTTCAATTCCAGCTGATACTCACAGTCGCTCCTCATGCCGCAGGCCAGGCATTTTTGCAGCCGACAATACTGGCAGCGGTTGCGATGGTGCTTGGTCACCTCGCAGTTCATGCTGCCGCGGCACTGGTAGCCCAGCTTCTTACGGATTGACCGCTTGAAGAAACCTTTGCAGCCTGGAGACAAGAAACAATGTTTTTTATTTTTTATTCGGAATACTGAAAGTAGTCTCATCACTTTTAGCAGATGTGTTGGAGTTCAAATTGTGGCAGGATGAGTGTGACTACAATGAGCCTAAAATATGGACAATGTTATGTCTTTCCTTTTTAGGGTTCCATACCCAAAGGGTAAAAACGGGACCATATTGCTGTCATTTTGTTTTCCGTCATTCTGTCACCATGCTGCATCATGAACCGTAGTAGCTAGACAGTTGAAATTGCCGCTAATACAACAAAAAACCTACACCAGGTCAAGGGAATAAAGTAATTTCAATAACAATTTATACCTCCTGAGTTTTGGTGTTCCTTCTCAGGGAGTCAGCTAGGAAACACCCGCTTCATCTAGTTTAAACTGACAATAAAATGTGTAAAAGTTTTTTTAAAAAACCTATTTGCAAAATAAATATCATTTATCACATCATCATCATTTCAGCCGATAGACGTCCACTGCTGGACATAGGCCTCTCCCAAATGTCGCCACAATGAATGGTCCTGTGCGATGTTATCATTTATCAATAAATCCGCATACCTTCACAGCTTATAGCTCCATAGTGTCTGCCAGAAGCCCTGTCTCCGCACACTATGCAGAGCTCCAGCCCCCCTACCTCACTATTACCACTGAACTTCAGCTCCATCTGGTCTTGACCTTCCATTCTATCTGAAGTCAAAGGAAATTAAACAGATTAATGAAAAGGTTTAAGTTTGAATGTGATTTTTTTCTCCTACTGTATAAAGTCCACCTGCCTCCTTCAGTTGCCTTTTCCAGTCTAGTGCTACAGTAACTGTTTCAAATAATCCTGTAGGATTGTGTGTATGGGGTGACTTGACTAATTAACCGGAAGGCATTACTTGCTTCGGAATGAGATTAGCTGGTTGGAATATAGACCACTACGGCCTACATACATTAGGTCCATTAAGGACTGAGTATAGAAACACACAACAATGTAAGTCACAGTGTATGCAGTAGTTGTACATACAAGGGCTATAAAATATAGCCTATAATTAAGTCAATCAGAACAAATCCATTAAAATTGTTATGGTTATAAAGCAAATGGATATACCTTCAGTGTCCTAATATTTGGCAGAAAAAATCAACTCACAAGACCTAGTAAATTTTGCAAGCACTACAAAATAGTTGTTAGGTGAGATTTTAACATAATAATTATCCATTTTAGATTTTATCGGGTTGTTAACCTGTAGCATGTATTTCAATGACATTAGTGTCACATGCATGCTTGGAATGTACAGCAATATTAGTCTACTTCCTAGATAAAAGTATATGAATAACTAGTTGTTTAGTGTAGAATAACAGTAAATTTATTGGCCATTGACTACACTAACAAGATGGTTTATCCTTAGGAGAAGAATGCTCTTTATAAGTTTATGTAGTAAACTTAGGTCAAGTGAATTTTGTTGAATTGAATTTCTTACTCTGTTTTAGCAGTGTCCTATAGCTGATGGTCAATGAAAGGCAATGATTGGCAATATCCTCTGCTTGGACACTGTATAGTAATTTACATGAGAAAGCATCCGTGACCATACGCTACGCGTCTACATAGCCATCTCAGTGAACAAAAATCAACTTTTGTGTAGCATACCTTTCACTTTTCGAGAGCGTGGTAATTTTCAAAAACTAAGTATTCAATTCATTGTGTGTAGTTAAAAGATCAAGGGAATAAGATTAAAAAGATTTCCTTTATCACACAAAACAAAGCAAAGGGCATGCTACGGTCATTGGAGTGAAAAATCTATTCGAGAGCCACAAATACAGTTACTCGATCGTACTTACCTTGTGTTTTATTGAGTAGGTTTTTGTTTATTTCGCATTTATTTGTTTGGTTTGCGATGCTGATGCAGAATGCAAAACTTCACCATTTACGATTTATTATATATTTTTCACTTGATCATCACGAATTCCACGATACACAACGAAAACAAATAAAAAATAATGAACGAGATCGAATGATTGAAATGACGACTGACAAAATAATGAATGATTAAAGGAATGAATGAAGGTTATCCGCAATTCATAACTATTCGTTATCTGTGATTTAGAGTTTGGTTCCGACAACCAAACTAAACCACGTAGTGCAAAATCTGAAAGGACTAGTGTTTAACTTCTGCGTTTATTGTCAAAATTGACATTCACGAAATAAACGAAACCGCGTGTGATTTTGTTGTAATCAAAGGTGCTATTACGATTTATTTTTCATGCAAAATCTAAGTAAAATTAACAAATAGTTGTAGTTGATAACAGAGAGTACTATGGCGTGTCCAAAGTTGAATAAAATAATAGACGAATTCAATGTTTTCACTGAAAAACCAGTCAAATTTCTTACTGTGCAAAGTGATCTCAAGCATGATATTAAAAAATTGGTTAAATCTTTGTATGACTACACGAAAACAGAAGAAACAGTTGATAAAAAGGTGAAGAAAGCTGCGTTGTCTGAGCTGATCGTCGAGGATTTCGACGAGGAACAGATTTGGCAACAAATTGAGCTTCAAAACGCCGAATGTTGGGATCAATTTGTTTGGGACGTTGCTAGTTGTATGTCCACTAAAACTAACTTAGTGTTCCCCGTAAAGACTTCTGAAGATGAAACGAATGTTACAAAAGACTCGGTTGATGAGGAACCAATGTCAGAAGGTGAACAATCTGATTTAGAACTTGAAAATGGCGACGATGACGAAATCAAAGAGAGACCTAAGAAAAAGAAGCCTATGTTACCAAAACCTAAAGTAAAGTCTTCAATAGTAGATGATAAGTTCTTCAAACTGCAGGAGATGGAGAAATTCTTGTTGAATGAAGAGAAGAATGAAGGGAAAGCACAAGCTTCAGACAGTGATGAGGAATCTATAGATATGTTTGAAGATATTGATGATGATGATGCTGGTTCTCATGAAGAAGGTGGTAAAGAGGCTATGTACTCTGACTTCTTCAATCAAGAAGGTGAAGAAGGTGATCAGTATGATTACAATGATCGAGAAGTAGATAATGAAGAGATGGATGAAGAAATGGAAGATGGTGAAGAAAATGAATCTGAACGTGAGCCTACAAAAGTAGATGATAAGAAAAAAGTCAGATTTGCTCTGGAAGCTTCTTCTTCAGATGACGATGACTCTGTAGATAGTGAAGTACCTACAAACAATAATATAAAACAACAACCAGATGAAAAGAAATCTGAATTTGAACAACGACAGCTGAGGTTGAAACAGCAGATAGAGAAATTAGAACAGAAGACATTGTCTGATGCCCCGTGGCAGTTAAAAGGAGAAGTAGATGCTACAAGGCGCCCACAAAACTCTCTTCTAGAAGAAGTGGTAGACTTTGACCTAACAAGTAGACCACCACCAATAATCACAGAACAAACTACGGTGACTCTAGAAGAATTAATCAGACGCAGAATCAAAGATAAAGCCTGGGATGACGTTGTAAGGAAAGAGAAACCAGTAGATGACCAGCTTTCGTTCCGCAAAACTGTAATCTTAGATCAAAGTAAGAGCGAGTTAAGCTTAGCACAAGTCTATGAAGCTGAGTACTTAAAACAAAAGCAAGCATTGTCGGGAGAAGTAGAAGATGAGAAAGAACCTGAGGCTCACAAGGAAGTCCGTGAAGCAATGAACAACTTGTTTGCTAAGCTAGATGCTCTATGCCACTATCATTACACACCAAGGGCACCGCAAGCTGAAGTCAAGATTGTTAGCAACACTCCGGCTATTTCAATGGAAGAGGTAGCACCAGTAGCAACAAGCGATGCCACATTATTAGCTCCAGAAGAGGTCAAGAAGAAACGTAAAGGAGAATTAATGAGTAAAGAGGAACGGTCACAGACGGACAAGAATAGAGAGAGAAGGAAAAAGAAGAAGTTGCAACGTAAGAAGGGCAACGTGTCAAAGGTAACAGAACATAGGAATACAGAGAAGGGTACGGCTACAGATGATAAATCATTAAAAACTTCAAAGGCATTCTTCCAGCAGTTGACAGACGATTCTAGAAGTGTGATCAAGAAACGTAATGTTAAGAATAAAGGACAATAACAATGAAAATAAATGTTTGTTAAAATGTTTATTATTGTTTTTTTTTACGTATTTTCAGTAATCTGGCTTTTAATAAGAAATAACTCCAATCATCCTTAATAAATTACCGATACTTTAGACCGAAGCACACGTGGACCACGCCTGATTTATACATAGAACGACGTCGCGTGGCGTGGATCTAGTGTAGCTCAACAAGTCTAGTTTCCATAATTATAAAATGTATGGAGACCGAGGCGGCCAGATCGGCGTACGTGACACACGTATATGCAGTATATGTATATACCTTTATAGGTGCTGGTCTTCAAAAACGTGTGTAGTACTTGCTCAACCGACGTGCGTGTATTACCTTGCCCAGCGGAGGGACAGTATAATGGTCAAGATAATAAAATAAAAATAAAAAGCCTTTTATTCCATGCAGCATCATACATTACAACAATATTTTCACTTGGAAGAGTAATTACAAAAAATAATTCAAATAGTTTTTAGTATGAGTTAAAAAAAAAACTAAGTATATAATAAATTATAAATAACAATTATTAATTGATAAATGAAATTTTGGACAATTAATTTTTTTTTTTTAATCATGAAATTACATGTATAAGTGTAAATTATCATTTGAAATTATCATGTGTAAATTAAAAATATTGAAATTATTATATTAAAGAAATTAGTTTATTTAAGAAATCGAACTAAATTATCTATTTGAATGGTCAAGATAGTAAGTAAAAAAATCAAAATATTTGGAATAATATATTAAAGTACCAAACAAAAGCTGCCATCTCACTACTGAGTTATGTTTTAAATTATTTTTTTTTAAAAACAGGGAAAAGAAAACCATCGATTCGAGAAGAAGAATTTGATTGGTATGTGTTTGGTGACTGCCTCGTTGGTCTCGTGGTCACAAACGCGACTGCTGAGATCTTTGGTTGGATTCCCAGGTTGGGCAAAAAGTACTATTGGGTATTTCCATTATATATGACTCAGTAGCAGTCCGGTGTTAGAAAGTTGGTCGTGTGACACCTCCGTGCATAAGAAAGCGTACCCAAAGCAGTTGGTTCTGCGTCTGATCTCTCTCTGATCATGATGGATTGCCGTCCCATCGGACTATGACAATGACAGTACCTAAGGGCCGAAACTGCGTTAAGTGGTCTCTCGTTCAACTTTAACGGTGTGCATGTAGTCGAGTCGACGGAGAACTTAATATTTATTACGTAGTCATAAGGGGGTTTCGGTCTTAAAGGAACAGAAAGGGCACATGCTTGTTAACTTGCACTATAACATTTCTTGCATACTTAACTGATTTCTGTTGATATTGGCCGCCGAGATGGAAATTCAGCCGCGAGGATAATTATTGTTACTACCTATATGATTTTTTTTTCGACTGTAGCAGCTGCGTATGTTTGCAGTAACAATCTATATAACTACTGTTAGGTTTCAAAGTAACTTCTGAAGACTTATTTAACTTCTGCGTCCACCGCACAATCGATAAATCTGTACCAACATGTGGCGACATCTATGTCGCATAATAGGAACTAAATTTCAAAATCTTGTATTGCGTTCTCAGTGCGATAGAACATATGCCTTTACAACAGTCTGAAATCAACTATCGGGCGGTTGTCCGGACCAGACACAACACTCATCTGATCGGACGATCCCCTTTTTCAACGTAGGTATGTTGGATTTTACACTCAGTTCCGCATACCTCCAAAAATACATTTAAAGTAAGATCTTCAAGATACAGGATCCCTTCCTACTTTGGGGGACAGTGCCATGGTCTTATTTAGGTGAAACAGCTACTCATATTATTGGAATTTCATCATTGGTTTTTCTTGTAGGCTAATTTAATCTTTTTGCGAAATAAATGATTATTTACTATAGTTATATTAGTGTTGAACATCAATTTTATGAACCACTTCGCTTCGTTCCCCTCCTCTTCAAATTACAAGACTACAAGTAAACAGACATCAATAGAAGCCAGCCACAGAGCTACATATGTACCTACGAAGTACAATGAAATCCCCAAACTGCGTTGGCTTTGGGGAACTAACTCGGCTCGTAACTGCGCACTGGCAGTAATTAGCAGAGGAAAAACCTAGCGATATGGGCCGAGACGAATCAGACGACAAGGGACGTGGGAAGGTATTGCGGGGAGTGGAGACGGCATCTTTATGAGGGTAAAGAATGGCCTTCCAGTATTTTACAGGATGCAATTTGGAGAGTGCACGGAATTTCATGCCTTGATTCCGCCATCTTCTTTCTACCATCATACAACCCGATGTACGCCGAGTATACACTCGCGTATATCGAAACACTGGAACAATGTGCCTGCCTCGGTCTTCCCGTCCGATTATAATTTAGGTGTCTTCAAGGCTAGAGTGGTGTGACGAGAATGGATAAAGTGAGGAATGAGTATATTAGAGTGAGTATATTATGAGTATATTAGAGATTATTATTAATATACTCATTAGAGGAAATAACTAAATAACGCCCTACTGCAGGTCCAAAACTGGTTCACTGCTAATAATCTAGTTCTAAATGGGAAAAAAACGAAATGCATAAGATTTTCCTTACCGAATGTCAAGAGTTGTAATTGTGACATAATATTGAACAATGAGAAACTAGAATTTGTCGATAAAACGGTTTTCTTAGGGATTACGCTTGACTCAAGACTACAATGGGGTCCTCATTTAACATCTCTTGCGGGACGGCTTAGCTCAGCTGCATATGCTGTTAGAAAAATCCGCCAATTTACGGATGTTGATACCGCTAGACTAGTATATTTTAGTTATTTTCATAGTATCATGTCATACGGTATCCTACTATGGGGACGGGCTGCAGACATCGACTCAATTTTTATTCTACAGAAAAGGCTCTTAAATAACTAGTTCGCGTCACCATCAACGATTGCATTACTGCTTACCATCAAATGGGATTGCAGTTAAGCGCTATTATATACCTACTATTAAAAAAAAGACCTTTTCAATACATTTACTCGAAAACCAGCTCTTATCCCTACCGCTTTTTGGCACGCAACTTACTGTTTTCCACACTAGTGGTAATTTCATGTTTCAATTCTCTTTGATTTCTTCATCCGATAGGACCATTCCAGCTTCATTCCTTACACATCTTACCTGACAAACATCCGTCGCTTTTCTCTCTCTTGTTCTAGTAAGCCGGTATAGCTCTTTTTGGCCTGCAGGACTGTCCAGTGTGTCGTACAATTTGTTCTGGGCTTTTGCTTTCGCTATTGCCCCAGCTTTCTTAGCTTTTTTCTTCAAAACATCATACTCACTCTATTTTTCAGCTTTGAAACTACCGTTTTCCGCTTCTACACGCTGCCATTCCTTGAATTTTCTTTTCTTTTCTTTCAAAACATTCTGAATTTCTGTCGACCTGTTCTCCCAAAATATCTTTCGCTGTGTGCTTAATACACTCCGCCATCTCATTCTAGCTTTTATTTATACTTCGATCATTCATGTCTCCTATTTGTATCATTAGGTACCCTAAAAAAAAGACTACTACCAACTAAAACTGTCATCGCCCTCTCCATTTGAAGAGACAACAGTTTCATAGCTCCTTGCAGCCTATTGCAGTTAGCCACCGACTGAAAGTTACATAACGTGCTCTCGTTACTTTTTAGTTTTGATACTACAAATGTTAAATACCTAAGCACACTTGCTGTTCTAGTCATGAAACGTTCGTACGTAGATAGTTTCATAGCTTCGTGTAATTTTTTTCTTTAAAGCAGGCAAAGGTTTTTTTTTTCGGTGGGACGCGCCGTCAACTACTTGAGCTCGGTCCGGACGGTTACCGGACGGTCGGACGGCGACCTACCCATTGCTCGCCGTCAGCGAGCCCACGCTTACGGTGACTGTCTACGACTCAAACCCAGCCAGGCGCATTACCTTGTGTAATTTATTTCATCACCACTGCTCTCAAAACAGTGAAGGAAAACATCGTGAGGAAACCGGCATGTCCTAGAACCAAAAATTTGAAGACATGTGACATCCTCCAACCTGCACTGGGCACGCGTGGTGGATTACGGCCCATTCCCTCTCTTAGAGAGGAGGCCAGAGTCTCAGTAGTGGTATCATTATAATGCTGATAATGCTTATGTTTGCTATGCTTACATTCAAGTACATTACCCGTACATTCCTTTCACGTAGGTATAACAAATTCATTACTGCAACAACACACCTGTCATTCTGAACCACACAGGCAAGGAGCTCTCATCCACGAATCTACCACAATCAGCCAGCATATCTCCTAACATTCAATTGGGATATAAAGTTGAATAACGTCCATTTTTGTGTTTTAGTTTAACACAACTGAACAACAAATTTTCATAAGTACGATGATTACTCATAAGGGTGTGGGAGGAATAGGTTTTTGTTTGTCAGACAGAACATTGATCAGCGTTTCAGAAAATGGTGGGTAGAATATTATGAATTGTTGCTATTATTACCTAGAGCAATAGTGGCCTAGTGGTAAAGGGCAAAGGTTGTTTAGTTATTATTATTTAGTAGCTCACACTTGCAGCTATTAGCTAATGCGTGTGTTTTAAACAGCTTGGACATGTCGTGGCTAGCCCCCCTAGCCAAGTTACGACCGTTTCGTTTCGATTCTCTTGTGTCGGACGCCTCGAGTAGGCCACGCCTCCGGTTCCTTTGTTCTGACGTCATCTCAACGCTCAGTCACGTGGTCACAATAAAGGAATTGAAGGCGTGGCCTACTCGAGGCGTTCGACACAAAAGAATCGAAACGAAATGGTTGTAACTTGGCTAGGGGAGCTGATCTTAGAATTGATCACTTCATGATGTGACTGCATCAAATGGTTGCATTTCATGATATGGCCAACTAAAACTGGCCAGATCGTATAAACGTCAAAGTCTGATGATATTTCAATCCACGTATGGCCATATCCTTAAATTAGGATTAATTGACTTTTTACAATTATTAAGGGACTTGAAACAGAGGCATATTTAGTAGTAGAAAGCGGAAATAAATTGAGGAACCGTTAAATACTACCCCAATTAAAATCGTATTTAGTGTCGTTGGGAAAACTGTACCATAAGTAGATACTGCATTAAAACTGCTGATTGACTGCAGGCTCGTATTAGTTAAAACAAATAACACAGTTTTGTATCATAATTATATTTCAATATAATACTTTTTATCTTCCTTTTGAAAATTATTTTAAAAATGGAAGCTATAAGTGAATAACAATTACTGTTATTCACTTTTAGAAAAAAATGTCTGTTGCCATATTACGTCACACAAAGCGGAATCAGCACCTCTACCGGTGGACAACAAAACTATTTTACGATATGATCAGCTATGTTTGACTATATCATGAAATAATCATGCGTTTAGCTGCTCATATCGTTAAACGCAGTGTTTATTGATTTGGCTTGCCCTTATCATGTGGCCAGTGGACAAGGTTCTATATCATGAAATACCACTATTTCATAATAGGGACAATCATATCATGAAGTAATCAATTTTAAGATCTGGCCACGACAGAGATATTTAGTCTGTTCAGTCGGTTTTTGAAGCAGTTTAGTGTGGGAGCTGTCACAACACTTTCCGAGAGCCTGATCTATTCTGTTGCTAATCAGTTGGGCATGAAATGCTACTAAAGCTTCTTCTTAGCAAATTAGAAATTCGAAGATATCTGGCATCTACCAACCCGCATTGGTCCCACGTGGTGAATTATAAAAGGCCTGAGTTCCAGCAGAAGGAACATTAAAAGGCTGTTTATGCTTCTTCTTCATTTTGAAATGATATTTTACGAAGTATGACTTACTTTGTTCCACTTCATACAAGCAGAAAAACCTACATAGTATCTAGTCCCCGAAAAACAAGGCGCCTAATATTGTCGACCACAGTTGCGCTTACTACAAATTGCTACGAGTATTTTTGTAGGAACCACGAAATTTTTAATTTTGTCTGCTGTAGTACTTCCGTATTGCGGCATTATGTTTTTATTTAACAATTCATGTAGAGACATATTATAATAAAAGAAAATAAGAAGGAATCAGTAAAATAGGTACAAAGGTGATGCTGATAGAAATCTCTTCCAGCATACCTGCGAAAGGAGAGTTCGAAAAAAAAAGAGATGTAGACACCGTGTGTAAAGAGTAATAGGAAAAAATTAAAAGTACAAACAAAACCGTTGGTACCGTGTTTGGTAGAATCAATATCGCGATAGTACATTATGTTAAAGTTGATATTGGTGGTTTTATTTTTTTCGGCCAATTTTTAGGTGTATTTAAAATTACTTTCGACACAGAATATAGCGCAACAGGCATCTTAGCTAAGTTAAATAGTAATCTGTGTTAATGATACCAGTTCCATTTCCCACAGGGTTACATTTTCTTATATTCGATTTAATAGCATTTATAATTTAAAATATTAATAAATAGAACATAATTGTAATTAATTCGATTTAAGTAGGTAATCATGAATTGAATAAATGAATAAAACAAGGTATTTAATTCATTGATAATAAGGTACAAAAAAAACTTATAATTGAGAATTAAAACTTAAGAAAATAAGGAAAACTTTCCATTGTGAATTGACGTCCACTTGTAAGCATAGGGTACCCGATCTGCTGTAGGTACTACTGCTGGCTGGCATCATCATCATTTCAACTGAAAGACGTCCACTGTTGGACATACGTCTCTGCTAAATGTCGCCACAATAATAATAATAAATCTTTTTTTTTAGGTTCGGAATCTTTAATGACTTCTCTCTCCTCTTCTAGGGTGGAGCGAGAGGGCTTGTCAGATTTTTACTGACTAAAACTCACCAGTTGCCCGTTGCGTTCCAGGGCCACATGCTTGATTGCCTCGACCTTCATTAACCTAGCTATAACATGATTTTGTAGTATCTTTCCCTCATCTCGAGACATAATAATGGAATATTCATAGGTACACGATTGGAGTATTCCTTTACTAACATTCATAATCTGATTACAATGTAACCCACTATAAATAATCAGGTGCCCAGTACGTGATAGTAAGTGGGCAGTACCAATACGCGAGTTAATGCGCGCTTGTGAACAAGAACCTTAAATAAAAATGGTAATTCGTAAAGATTGATCTGTATAAACGTCTTTAGGGCGTCTCAAACTCAGCAGTGTCTACAGTCTACTATGCCTGAATTAAAATCACAATGCATACATGTTAATATAAATGGGTTTAATAAACAAAACACTGCGGGCGATAATGCCACTAAAGAGATATTTCAGAAGTCCCACTTTTTACTATCATTCAGATGAACAGATATATCGGAAAGTTAATACGGAAATAAATAATGGACACAGTTCTGTAGAGTAGTGGTTTTCAACCTTATTTAGACTGGGGACCAGTTTGGTTTCTATGTTGTTTGCAGGGACCAGCCCCCTAGCCAAGTTACAACCGTTTCGTTTCGATTCTCTTTTCGTCGATCACCTCGAGTAGGCCATGCCTCTGATTCCTTTGTTCTGACGTCATCTTAACGCTCAGTCACGTGTTCAGAACAAAGGAATAGGAGGTGTGGCCGACCCGAGGCGATCAACGAGAAGAGAATCGAAACGAAGAGAAGAGAATGAAAAATTATGAAATTAAAGAATGTTATCTACAACTACACTAATATTATAAAGAGGTAATGTTTGTTTTTTTGTTTGTGGAGGAGGTGTTCGCAACACTAACAATTAGTAAGTTTACGGACAACACTACTGACAACCGGATGCGCCGATAGTCTGTGGAAGACACAATTTTGGACATTGCTGTCTTTGTATCCATTGGAAGAATACATTACTGAAGGAAGAAATAAGTCGTTTCATTCTCGACACCTCTTGTACCTGTTTAACTCTTCAACAGGAGGTAATCTTTGAAAGTACTTTTCCGATTTCTAAAATGTTTTCACCGATAGGAAGCTGCTTTATTCCTGAGTAATATAGGCTATATTTTATTTACGCAGGCGAAGCTGCGGGCAAAATCTAGTATAACATATAAATATACCAGAGAAGTGGTGGCGAGATTACCTAGACGCCTATCGCAAGGGCTGGTTCCAGGTGACTCGAGAAAAGTACACCTGCGGTCTTACCATAGCGTGTTAAAATGTCAAGCGTGCGAGTCAGAAAAAAAGGTGGAGCTATATAAATCACTAGCTTTTGCCCGCGGCTTCCCCCGCATACATAACATAAAGCCATTTTCTATCGGTGAAAAAAAGTTTGGGGAAGTATTAGCAACTAGCTACCACATATGTAGGTACTGCACGACGAGCTTTGGCAACTATTAGCGCCGGTCAACTATAGCCGTAATCGGAGGCACCGACTCTGCTGTTTCTGGAGTCTTACCGTCGCCCGAGCTCGTCTCCTATCCCTCGTGCAATATCCATAGATAAGAAAGAAAATAAATAAAAGGAAGAAAAGAACTGTACTAAACTTACTCTATTTTGGACAATCGTGCATCCCGTGAGAAAAGTCCCTAAGGACTAAAGACTAAGAAGGACTAAGTGGGTCTTCTGCAGCATCCTGTTCAGTGGCAACGTTGCGACGCGACTGCGACGCCGCTGCGACTGCGCTGCGACCGCGACGCGAGTGCGACCGCGCGATTTAATCCCGCAACAGCGGCAGTCGGTCACAAATTTATAATTTGTACAATTACCAGCGCCCCCGAGACTTGGGGGAGTGTAGAGCTCAGAAGGGTAAAAGAGGCGCAGATATATTTCTTTCTTAAGGGTCTTTCTCGTCGGTCTCTTTATTGGTGGCAGCAGATCAGTGGTGCGAGTTGTAAGTCGCGGGTTTAAACCCAGCCAGGCGCATTACTTTGTATAATTTATTTCATCATCACTGCTTTTAAAACGATGAAGGCAAGGCAAGTCCTAGAACAAAACAATTGAAGACATGTGACATCTATCAATCCCGATTGAGCCCGCGTGGTGAATTACGGCCCATTCACTCGCGGTATTTATTATTATTATGAGGAACACCAACGACATATTAACAAGATGGTATATTACTGGTATAGCCATTATAGCGTCTAGTTAATATGTCGTTGGTGGTAATTTTGTAGACATTCTAGTAGTAGTAGAAATTCTGTGATTAAATTATTAAAATAAAAAATAAATCAAAAATAAATTAAATTGTAATTAAATTCATACAATAATAATATTTTCTTTATTCGGATAACAATGATCCATCATGGTTAGTAACAATTTGAACTTATAAACTATGTTAGTAGGTACAAAATACAATCACAACATACATTTTATTTTACAATTTAATTGAATAATTTAAAAATAAAAAATAAATAATTTAAAAGTTTAAAATTGAATAATTTAAAATTTAATATAATAAAATTGAATAATTCAATAATTTAAAATTTAATAAAATAGAAAAGCAAACATTGCGTTGTGAGGAGACCTGAGTCTTAGATGTGGAAACATTATAAAGCTGATTATGCTTATGTTATATGCACATTATTGATGCCAAGTACGTAAAGTTAGCTATATTGATCTAAAAAACAATTTCGTAAAAGTTGGTCAGACCAAAATTATCATTTAGTCTAACAACGGTCATAACTTCTTAACCAACTTACTATAGAACAGAAGGTTTTTAATTCGTTTGAATGTGTCATTTTTTGAGTTCATTTCAAAGATTCAATGTTGGTAATAAGTGCTGCTATCACTTCGTTTAGTATCGTCTAGTTCTTAGGCCACCGTACTCAGCCGTTTACTTTCCTACTTTTAACTCCGTCATTCATTCTACGACCACTTCATTTTACAATAATTTCACAAATATTATCCATACCCTGTCTCCTCTACAACATTCGTACCCCATCTACGAGGGCAGAATCGCCGGGTAGCAGCGCAGACAAATAAATTTAGCAGCGAGATAAGCGGCGTATAAATCAGACGACTACAACGCACGCTTACCACGGGAAAAATGTCCCAATGCAACGCTAAGCGCAGCTAACTTCGGAGGTAACCTACTGACTTTAAGAAATGCAGTGAGAACCGGATTAAACTAGATTTATTTGTAGTTTAGCGTTCTGATTTTGAAAAAAGTTTGTTACTGGTGTGTTGTTGACTTCAGAGGTTTAGGTTAAACAATCATCCAATGACTTCTCCATGGTCCAATGGGGAATGTATCTACTAATATTATACTCGTAAATACATTTTGTATTTTTATCTGAATGTCTGTTTCTTTGATATTTAGGCTTTCAAGTCTAAACAGCTGAACTAATGTTGGTATATTTGGAAGAGTTTGGTTGGACTTTAGTGAAGGATTTAGGATATATTTTTCATCTCGGCAATTCAATCCGGTGGTTTTTTTTAGGTTGGAAAATATCAAATTGTATAAAATCCTTGTCTTCCCGTTCGATTATACTCGTAATTTACACAGATAATTTAGGTGTCTTTAGGACTAGAGTAAATAGTGCGCTTGTCCATCAGTGTTTGCATCACTGCTTGCCATCATGTTGGATCGAAGTTAAGCACTAGCGATCACAATGACACACTCTATTAGAAGAAATGTAGAATACATTTCTTCTAATCTCTCCTTTCGCAGGTCTGCTGGAAGAAATTTCTTTTTGAAATAAGCAGTACCTTTGTACAATTTTTTATAATAAGATATCTACTTCTGTATATTTGTGTGTACCTTAATAATAAAATAAATAATTAAAAAAAAGGTCGGAGAATAGGTTAGACTGTTTATTTACCCTTCTACTGCCTTCATTCAATTTTTTTCTTTGATAAATTTTATATGGCTGACTGCTGTTTGCCGAGTTAGCTAGTCTATATGTATATTTTGTGCCATAGAGACTGAACCTCTTACTCGTTGTTCAGGCAAATCGAGCCGTAAACCTATCTCGCGATATTTTCCTATAAAACTATCCAAAAATAACCTGCTCTAAACCCATATTCACTAAACCTAAGCCAGCTAAACCTAAGCTTCACAGTTTTAAAACCGTTTTACATAAAACTATTCCCAAATGTTTTATGTTCTCGACGAGTTAGCGTAGAAGATTGCAATTTGCTCCTTACATTAAAATGTGCTGGGTTGCTGGCGAAATTTGTGGATATTGGATAGGAATTTATATTACGTGCTGGTTGGTCTCTTGTGGAAGCAAGGATTAGGAGGTGTTAGAATTTTTAGGTTTAGTCAAGACTTTGTGTCCGACCATCGGTCATGTTGCACTCGTTGATTCAAAACTTCAAAGTCTTGAGCTCCAACCCCGAATTGCTAGTCTGTCGGTTTTCTAAATTTTTACAAAAATTCAAAATTCAAATATTTTTATTTCACATAGGCCTACATGGGCACCTCGTCAGAAGCTAGTGCACGGTTCCAAATTGGTCGTTTCCTATGGAGAAGAACCGGCAAGAAACTCCATGGTTACTCTTTTAAAAAAAGTGGTCGATGTTACAATATTTCCATATACGAACGCGATAAAATAAAAAAGTATAGATCGGATTTTTATACAGTTTCCACCAATGGACAGAATGATTCATGAGGCTGGTTTAGGTGTATAATACATGCATAATATATTATAATACATGCAAATATTTGACTGGCCTGTTGATCTAGTGGTTAGTGGCCCTGACTGCTATGCCGGAGGTCGTGAGTTCGATTCCCACCCAGGACAAATGTTTGTGTAATGAGCACGATCATTTGTTCTGTGTCTGGGTGTAATTTATCTATAATGTGTATGTATTTAGAAATATATATGTATGTTTATCAGTTGTCTAGTACTCATAACACAAGCTCTGCTTAGCTTGAGACTAGATGGCGTTGTGTGATAGTTGTGGAATATTATTATTACAGTAGAGAAAACCAAGAGATTCAAAGATTTGCAACACTTGTGTGAAGCTGGGATGTGTCGCTAGCTCTAACTATAATATATATAGATACTACGGAGCACCCGCATCGTAGCAGATTTCGTAGCCCGCGTAGCACTTGAAGAGACCTCACCAATTGAACTGAGATATAAGCTTAGTGGTTACTATTCGTTGCTGAGGAGTTCAGCACAATTCTCAATGACCTCAGTAGAGCTTCCGAAAGAGTGAAATAAATAAAAAACTTTTTACAAAAAAAATGGAAAAGGATTTCTCGGTATTATTTGTATCTCCTTTTAGTGTTTTTTTTAGTGAAGTCGGTTGTTTTTTTTTGTAATAGTTTTATTTCACACTTTTTAGTTGCGATACACTTATAAACAGAGTGCCTATTTCTCATGATAATTCCAATTAACCCAAACACTGCTATGTTACATTGTTTTATTATGAAGTTCCTGTGTGTCTACCTTCTACCTTTCGGCTCCATCATCAGATCAGTTCAATAGTACCTTATATCCAAAGTGTATCTCTGTAAGTTAAGCCCAAATACGGCTAGGATACATTTATTAATTACGGAGTGTCTGTGCCTACCTTCCGGCTCCATCATCATCATCAGATCACTTCGATGATACCATTTCAACGTAACTATTCAGAACCATTCATTTATTTGTATTCTTATAGTCGCTTAACTATCTTCATTGTGACATCTATGTGAGTATGAAGTTCCGTTGACCATTTCTGGTCTTCTTCGTCAGTTCCACTTCATCAAATGTTACTTTTTGACTGTAAATGCTTAAGTTCTCGATGAAAATACCAAAATCACTATATAGTTGCCTATAATATTTAAAGAGTTTCCTAAATTTGCCAAGATTCTATCATCAGATTCCGACTTGGACTTGTACTATGGGATCATTTGGGAAGTATACCCTTTCCAACAAAAAAAGAAATTAAACTAGGTAACAAGCGACGAAGTTATGCGCGAACAAACATAAAAAAAATCCAAACATTCGAATTGAGAACCTCCTCCTTTTTAAGAAGTCGGTTAAAGACTTAAAAATAAACATGGACAAGACCAAAGTCATGATAAACAACCATGTAGTATCCACTCCTATCAAGATCGGAGACTCTACACTCAAAGTTGTGAACGATTACGTTTACCTCGGACAGACAGTCCAGTTGGGTAGATCTAATTTCGACAAAGAGGTCAACCGTCGAAACCGATTCGGCTGGGCAGCGTTCGGGAAGCTGCGCGGTATCTTCTCGTCCAACATACCACAGTGTCTCAAGACGAAAGTCCAGTGCGTGACGAAGAAAAGTGCGTGTTGCCAGTGATACGGCTCCGAAACGTGGTCCCTCACAATGAGCCTCATCAGACGGCTTAAAATCTCGCAAAGAAAAGGGCTATGCTCGGAGTTACCTTGCGTGATCGAATCAGGAATGAAGATACCCGCAGGAGAACCAAGCTTGCCGACATAGCACGAAGAATTGCCAAGCTTTAGTGGCAATGGGCAGGGCACATTGCTCGCAGAACGGATGGCCGTTGGGGCCGAAAGGTTCTGGAGTGGCGACTGCGTACCGGAAGACGCAGCGTTGAAAACACTCTTACAAGGTGGACCGATTACCTGGTAAGGGTCGCGGGAATCCGATGGATGCGAGACGCACAGGACCGTTCATTGTGGGGACACTTGGTGGAGTCCTATGTCCAACTGTGGACGTCTTTTGGCTGAAATGATGATGGATTTTGCTTCCAGCTCAAGACAAGCTAAAGATTTTGGCGGCTAGTACTAAAGATGTCACATATAGTGTCCGAAAGGGTTGCGACGACTTACTGTCGTAAATAACTGTATGATCTGTGCAAGGTCAAAAAGGCGCCTAAATCAGCATATGCCAAAGCAAAGCGAGTATATGTGTGTCATTGTGTAGGTGAACCGTAAAAAACTCCAATAAGCAGTACAATACACCTAAAATCCCTGAATTCACATATATATGCCCTGTAAAACCTGAGAGGCCTAATCTGTCACATCAGTTATGCTGAAGATATGGTGCTGTTGAGTCCATCAGTCAGTGATCTCAGGAAATTAGTGAGTATATGTGAGTGCTATGCATGGACTAAGGTATAATGCTAAGAAAAGCGAGCTGTTAGTTTTCATGGCACAAAACAAGACATATGATGTGGTGTCACCAGTCTTGCTATATTCTCAGGGGTGCTCGGCACCCACTGTTTATTTCTCATGGGTGAACCAGATTCCCCCAGCACGCACGGAGTCCGCGCCCCTGATACTAACATAGCATAGATTATAGTAACATAGGTTAAGTAATACTAACGAGTTTTATGGGCAATCTGCCTGAATTAAAGATAAATAAATAAATGATAGATAATAAAGGATGGCTGCCATGGCTCACGCACAATGGTCCGCATAGAAAGCAGACTCCGATAGATAGACCACCAGGTAAGAAAGTGGTAAAGCGCGAGCAACAACCGGACTGTTTCCACTAACCAATCAAATTCCACTTTTCATACTCCATAACAATAAAGCACTAACAAACTAAACATTACTGCCGTAACAGCCGTAGTGTTGCGCCAATTTTCAAATAAACATAAAACGATATTCGTCCGATAGATAGTGCTGTGCCGTTACTGTTATCGGGGACATAAAGTCGAACGGTTCGAAATTAAAAAGAATAACGGTCAGCGAGAACGCCTCAGGCGGTTTGTGAACGGCTCCTGATATTTTGTTTACGCGTTATAGCCGGGTTTTTGTCACAATTATCGTGGAAGGGTTGGGGAAGGTACGTAGTATTTTTTTTCTTTGTTTTTCGGAATTCTTTAATGGTCCGTAGGGGTGGGTAATTAAGAGATTACAATCCATTATAGGCTGGCAAATTTAAGTGTCGCAACGACAGGCGTTAATACACTGCTAGGATGGCAGGATTGTTCGAAAGAAAGGTTGTGAAGAAAAATCAAATAAATAAATAACAATGAATAATAAAGAGTTACCGCGACCTGGAACGCAAAGGGCAACTGAAGGAACACAAGTGAGATTTAGTCAGTAAAAATCTGATATTACCTCTCGCCTCGCACAAAGCGGGAGGGGTTATTTGATGAATTGCCACTAAAAAGTGTTGGGAGATTGATTGAAAAAGTAACCACAACCCTGGAATGCAAAGGACAACTGAAGGAACACAGGTGGACTTTAGTCGGTAAAAGTCCAACACTCCCTTTCGCCCCACCCAGAGCGTTATTTAGTGATATCCTAACAAAAAAAAACGGATATAAAAAGAATAGATTTGTAAAATACAAATCTATTCTTTTTTGTTTGTAATGAATAATTCTTTCTCCCCATGCACTGAGTGATATGCGCTATGTATTTTCTACATTATGGGCTATGTATATTATGGGTTATGTATATTATGGGCTATGTATATTATAATAAAAAATAATAATAATAATCAATTTATTTCAGGCAACATGTACCCATATCATAAATACCTTATAGACTAACATACATAATTACTTATAATAAATCATTTTGTTAGTAAACATGATTTAAAACTATGTTAGTAACACTTCACTTCGCACTATTCAAGAGAGAGAGAGAGAGATTATGGGCTATGTATTTTCTACATTATTCATGCGAGCGCAGTCGTTAGCAAAAGCTAGTATTCTTAATGCTACTATTACTCACAACTCGCTCAATTCTTTCCTATAGCACCCAGACATGAAACAACCTATTTTATCCCAAGAAAACCCACAAATCCCACTTCAATCATAACAGTAACGACAATCCAACACTGTGTTACAGCGGAAACCAGGTGTCAACGTTCGTGACGATGTCAGTCAACGAGAGAGATTCTTGGCATCGTGAGTTGATTCATGAGTACTTGTAGTGTATTCTCACGCTTGATTTCTGTGGAGAGGTGAGCAGTGGTCCATGGTGAGCTCGTCCGCGGAGATACTATCACCATAACAAAAAATCAGAAACGTTTATTTCAATTAGACCAATTATATGCACTTTTGAATTGCCAAAGTGTCGGTCAGTCAAAAAAGAAAAGTGAAGCTAAATTGTACATTCCACAGCGTAGATCTCTATGGAGAAGAACGTGCAAGAAACTCCATGGATACTCTTTTAAATCATGTTATGAGTTACATAAATCTTGGTTACATATTTCTTGTCGCTTCTAATATGTGAGCACAATGTATATAAGTAATAATAATTAAAAAAAAAAAACAAATTAAAAAAATAGAAATTGAATTAAGCCACTGGCAGCTAAGAGATGACCAGTCTCAACTGACGGCACCCGTTCACGAGCATGATGCGTGCATCAGCCCCACTCAGCTCAACTATTTTGAAGGGAACTGAATGACCCAATAACACGTGCCACCATCAGCGAGACATTTAGACATTTGAGTGAGTATGACAAACTCTCAACTGCCATGCTCGTAATGTCGAACAAGTTGTAACCTAATAAAAATGCTCCATGGTACTTCACTATTTATACTAACCACGGTTACTGGGTTGAGGGCTCAAAGCATTTATTTCACACTATCTTTTCTTGCGACTTTGTCCGGATTTTTTTAGGAGGTGAGAAATCCTCTAATGATTTTTTTCACTCTAGGGTGAAGCTAGAGGGCATATCAGACTTTGACTGAATTAAGGTGTTACGGCGAGCAATGGGTAGCTCGCCGTTAACACCCAGGACCGAGCCCAAGTCATTGATGGCTCGTAGTGTTCCTCAAAGAGATTCAGCAAAACCGTTGAGGCCTAGCATGGCCGATGCTTACTATGGACACAGGAAATTTCTGATTAGGAAAACTGTGGCCCTAGAACCCAATGGCAACTAAAGGACACAGTTTGATACTCGCTCTCACTCCACCCTGAGCGGGAGATGTCATTAAATGATTTACCACCTAAAAAAAAAAACCCCGAAAAAGGCAGGCTGATGTTTTTTTTTTTTTTCTACAACTATCACACAACGCCGTCTAGTCTCAAGCTAAGCAGAGCTTGTGTTATGAGTACTAGACAACTGATAAACATACTTATAAATTTCAAAATACACACATATTATAGATAAATTACACCCAGACACAGAACAAATGATCGTGCTCATCACACAAACATTTGTCCTGGGTGGGAATCGAACCCACGACCTCCGGCATAGCAGTCAGGACTTTACTAACCACTATACCAGCAGGCTAGTCAAAAGATTAAGAAGCGATGCCAAGTTCTACTTTAAATACTTCAGCTTTGAGATGGCAAAGGTGATAGGTGGTCCTAGAAAGCAAAGGGCAACTGGAAAATTCACAGGTGGGCTTTAGTTATTAAAAGTCTCATACTCTTTCTCGCTCCACCCAGAGTGAGAGGGGTCATTTGATGACTTCCTACGTAAAAAGAACCGGGCATGTCCGAGTCGGATTTGCGCACTGTGGGTTTCGTAAAAACTTACATATGAAGACAGTTCAATTCCCAAATTGAGTTACGAAGATTTTTCCTAATTGCAAAAAAGTTTTTTTTTGTGACGTAACTATATTTTTACAGTTTTTGGAATTTTCCCTATACTTGTGCTATGAGCCCTTGCTTCATGCCAAATTTCATGATTCTGGGTTAACGGGAACTTTCCTATG
This sequence comes from Mythimna pallens, assembly GCA_961205895.1. Taxonomy (NCBI): domain Eukaryota; kingdom Metazoa; phylum Arthropoda; class Insecta; order Lepidoptera; family Noctuidae; genus Mythimna; species Mythimna pallens. The sequence goes on along the minus strand of OY540850.1, from coordinate 14,528,049 downwards.
AATTTTGATTCCCTTGAGAGTGTCAAAATGTACGTTTTTTGTGACATAAACAACTGTATCTTTTTTTTTTCGTTAAATCAGAAGTCTGTTTTTTCACAGCTTCAAGAGACCGCAGACTTACGTATATGATTTTAATTTCAACACGATACCTCCACCCGTTCCCGAGATAAAGGGTCTTGACGGACAGACAGACGGACAACAAAGATCCCAATCATATACGGGTTTCGTTTTTTCTTTCGAGGTACGGAAACCTAAAAGCCCTATTTAATACAAGCAACACAAGAAAATCCAAACACACACTCTCACATCATCGAGGAAATCAGAATTTTCTCTCCACCCCGTAAATCAAATCAACCATTAGGCTGTTTCCACACGAACGACACGTGATTAGGCAGTGCGCACACGGGCGACACGTGAGCTATTTAAGCTGAGTTCAGCTCAGTAATATAATAAAGCTCTAGACTTGTTGTACTGTATTAGATTTACTGCTCACCTATTGTTTGTAGAGTAATGTACGGGAATAGAGACTGCATATGTTCGGTTTTCACGTCTTCTGGTATTTCTTTGGTATATTAACCTTGCAATGTTCCCAGTGCTGGGAATCAGGCCTCCTCTTTTAAAGAGATGTCACACGTCTTAAAATGCAAAATTCAAATTTAACAATGTTTTTTCAAAACTCTCTGTCCCGCAATGCTCTGTACCCCATCTCTCCAATAGCATTACACTGTACATATTACAGCTACAGCTAGTCACTAACACACAAACCTACATTATCATTTTCATAACTAATAGTAAAGAGTGAATAGGTTATTTCTAAGCAAGCGTGCTCCATCGTCGATCATATCATCGCTTTCCATCAAGCGAATAGTGGTCAAGCGCGAGCATACTAATAATAAAAAATAAATAAATGGAAAATCCGTTTTGCTTGCTCACTAATTAACTAACTACTACTAACTAACTAAGCGTTTCGCCTCGTCGTTTATACCGCTTACACCGAAGGACTGTAACAATTTGCCTGCTGCAGTCTTCCACTCCGAGATTATATAATTAAAAAAGAAAAAAACAAAAAAAAATCAGAGGTGTTCTAGTTCCATGCAAATTTCGAACTACTTGTAACTACTTATTTACAAAACAGTCCAGTTTACAAAATATTTTTTCGAAACTCTCTGTCCCACCAGCACCCTACACTACTCTGTGCCGCGCTCTGCAATAACATTACACTGCACACATTACGTAACACAGCTAATCACTAACACACATAAATTACCAATCGCGCCAGTGTGGGTGCCGTAGCCTCGTAGCTCGTAGCGCCGTAGCCCGTAGCGGGTCTACGAGATAGGAGCCGTCTACGAGAGTTATTATGTGTTTTCTTGTGCTTATTTTTTTTTTTGCTAAAACGACATAATGATTTTTTTTTTTAGTTTGTGATAATTTGTAACATTAATTGCGTCTATGTAACATAATAAAAGCACGTCCTAAAAGTAGTATGTTCAGCATCGGCTATTGAAACTATTTCAGCTATTTTCAAAATAGGTCACTGAGGGTTCCGCGCAAACTTACCTGTGGAAACAGTTCGATTCCCGAATCAAATTACGAAGATTTTTCCGAATTATACTTTTTTTTTGTGACGTAACTACATTTACAGTTTTCAGATATATTCCTATATCTATACTAAAAGACCTTGCTTTATGCTAAATTTCAGGATTCTGGGTCAATGGGAAGCACCCTATGAAATTCGATTCCTTTGAGAGTGTTGAAATGTACGTTTTTTGATAACGTAAACATAAACGGACGTATCTTTTTTTCGTTAACTTAGAAGTTTGATTTTTTCACAGCTTCAAGGGACCGCAGATCTTAGTGTATGGTTTAATTTCATATAGATAACTCCACGCGTTTCCGAGATAAGGGGTCTTGACAGACAGACAGACGGATGGACAACAAAGTGATCCTATTTTTTTTTTTTTTTTTTTTTCGGTGGGAAAATCATCTTATGACATCCCCCGCCCTTGGGCGGGGCGGGAGATAGTGTCAGACTTTTACTGACTAAAAACCCACTCTTGTTCCTTCGTTGCTTTTAGTACCAGGGCCGAGTCTTCCTTTCAGAATCAGACCCTTGGCCCCAGTAGGCTTCGACCCTGCTAGGCCCCTACAGTTGCTGACATCTCCTTGAGGCACGCGTGGAACAGCACGCGCCGTCGACGACTTGAGCTCGGTCCGGACGGGTACCGGACGGTCGGACGGCGAGCCACCCATTGCTCGCCGCCAATCGCCCCCACGAGGACACGGCGTTGCTCTGCCCAAGCGGGGCACACCTCTACCGTGTGCTCCACCGTGTCCTCCGGGCGGTCCGCACAATGGTGGCACCCGGGCGTTTCTTCCGCACGAATCCGGTGTAGGAACCTCCCGAACTTACCATGTCCGGTGAGGACCTGCGTCATGCGGAAGGTAAGGACGCCGTGTTGCCTTTCCAGCCACTCCTCAAAGAGGGGACTTATCGCCATAATTATGGCGTGCCCAGCACTGGGTTGCGATAGTCGCTGTCGCCATTCCGCCATGAGACCCCGCCGGAGCTCTGCCCGCCATGCCGCGACTTGTCGCGGCAGCGGAGTTTCACCCCGACGTTGCATCTCCACGCGCAGATCGTGCATGCGTGCAAGGCCTGCTGCCACCAGGTCCCATGGTTGCTGGCCAGCAAGGAGGCTCGCCGCTTCGCGGGATACCGTGCGGTATCCCCTCACCATCCGTATGGCCATGACCCTCTGGCACGCGTTCAGCTGGGCCGCCGGTCGCTTTCGCAGTGACGGCGCCCACACCGGCGCCCCATAAAGGGCCATGGACCGGACGATGCCTGCGTAGAGCCTCCGGCAGGAGGCGTCTGGACCCCCGAGGTTGGGCAGGAGCCGCTTGAGGGCAGCCCCAGTCCGATTCAGTTTGGGAGCCAGACGTCGGAAGTGCTCCTCGAAATTCCACCGGCTGTCGAGGACGAGTCCCAGGTACTTCATCGTCGACCCGACGCCGATGTGAACTCCTCCTACCGTTAATTGGGAATTCCGAGGTGGCGCGCTCCGAGGGCCGTGAAAACACATGGCCTCGGACTTGTGTAGCGCCACCTCGAGTCCCAACTGCTGGATCCTATCAACGACTATCGCAACCCCGCGTGTCGCTAATTCGACCGCCGCCTGGTATGACTCTCCCTGAGCCAGGACCAGCGTGTCGTCTGCGTAGCAGACCACGCTGACCCCGTCAGGGAGGTCGCCGCGCAGCACGTAGTCGTAGCCGATGTTCCACAAGGGCGGTCCTAGTACCGATCCCTGCGGAACACCGCACGACATCTCTCGCCGTTTCCACTCACCCTGGTGACCAGGGTAGATGATGTACCTGTCCGACAGGTAGGCCTCGATCACACGACAGAGGTAGTCGGGCACCCGGTGATACCGAAAGTGATCCTATAAGGGTTCCGTTTTTTCCTTTTGAGGTACGGAACCCTAAAAACACTATCGTGCATATAAGTAAACATTCAGCTGCATGCTTTGAATTATGATTTTAACTTAATAATTGAATTCGGTGTGCATTATTCTGAACATTTTAAAACATATTACTTTTAGGATGTGCGGTTTTCTTTAATGATATAAACTGGCGCTTGACTGCGATCACACCTGATGGTAAGCAGTGATGTAATCGTTGATGTAAGGCGCACTAGTTTATTCAAAGCCTATTCACTCTAGCCTTCAAGACACCTAAATTATAATCGGAAGGGGAGACCACAGCAGGCAAATTTTTCCAGTCCTTCGATGTATGCGGTATAAACGATGAGGCGAAACGCTTAGTCCTGACCGTAGAGGTGTTAATAATGTTTATGTTACGTTGTATAATAGGTTTGAATCGAATTTTCCTCTTTTCACTCCCTTAAAGGTTGGCCTAGCAGGGTCGAAGGGCCCAGCAGGGTCGAAGTCTACTGGGGCCATGGGAGATGCGAAAGAGATCCCGGGGCCCAGGAACAATGGCAAATAAGGAGCAAAAGTAAGTTTATAGTCAGTAAAAATCTGACATGCCCTGCCGCTCCGCCCAAGAGCGGGAGATGTCATTAGATGATTTTCCCACTCAAAAAAAAAACTCCTTAAAGGCTGAATTTCCTAAAATCCCTTCTTAGTCACATTAAAAAGCTTTGTGTTTTAAGTTCCTAGTCCCAGTAGTTTCGGCTGTGCGTTGATACGTCAGTCAGTCAGTTCCTCTTTTTATATATATGGATTAAATCGTTTTGAAGATAGTTTATGTATTTGTCTGTCTACGCTAAGAATGGAATATTTTTAAAGAAGGTTTTTTTTTTCTTTTTTTAGATGGGAAAATCATTTTATTATAAATCTCGCTCTTGGGCGGAGCGAGAGATAGTGTCAGACTTTTACTGACTAAACACCCACTCCTGTCCCTTCTTTGCCTTCGTCACAGGGTCCGGGTTTCGTTTTCACACTAAAGAAGGTGAGTTTTTAAACTGATAGGTATAGTGGATACAGGCTATTAGAGACTTTTTTACGACCACTGTCTCACTTCATGGTAAGCCATAGTGTGGCCGATGTGCTCCATCATCCGCTTGCTTAGTAGTAACCTATTCACTCTTAAATACTTAAAGACCCCTAGGTTGTAGCTATCAGGAAACACAGACTCCAGCAGGGAATTCCACTTCTTAGCTGTATGCATAATGAATGTGTTCCCAAAATGATGTATTTGGATATTTTTCAAATATTTGTTCCGCTATTTGAGGCGGAGATGAATCTAATGAAGCAAAGAACCTTACAATCGGTCCAGCCGCTCTTGAGTTATAAGTGATGTAACGATGAATGACTTTGTTTTATGTGTATAGATTAGCTAGCGTCTGCCTGCGGCGTCGCTTGCGTGGAAGTAGGTTTTTCCATACAAACTTTGGGCCCCCCATCCCGTTAGGGGGTGAATTTTGAAAAATCCTTTCTTAGTGCTCACCTACATCATAAAAGGAACCCTTGTGGAAAATTTCACACACTTAGCCCCATTATTCTTCATTAGTTTTGGCTGTGCGTGGATGTGTCAGTCAGTCAGTGTCTCCTTTTATATATACATATAGATTAATAAACGCAATATGATCCAATGTGATAAATTTCTACGTTTACAAGGCAAAGTCGCAGGCAGAAACTCTCTTAGGTACTTATAACAGGAAAACTAATTCATATATTTTATACTTTTCTTTTATAAGAAATAAACCTTGAGCCCCGAGGTCAAATGCCGTCATTTAATGTTGGTCATTCGTATCATTTATCTTCGAGATAATAAAAGAATACACAAGGAAGGATACAAAAGTTGAATTAAAATAATCTAAGTTTCGCTCAGAAAACACACTTCTATATTATCTTGTATTATATAAAAATCTCGTGTTAGTGTTTGTTATTGAACTTCTACGAAACAGCTTGACTGATTTTTATAAAAAAAAGTTGTGTATATTTGGTAGATCTGAGAATAAGTTGTAGGGTATTTTGTACCAACCCACATTTTTTTCTTTGATAATATAATTAATATGGTAGAACAAAGTTTGCCAAGCCAGCTAGTAATAATATGTATCATCATCATCATTTCAGCCGAAAGACGTCCACTGTTGGACATAAGCCTCCCCTAAATGCCGCCATAATGACCAGTCCTGTAAGTCTCGTTTCCATCGGATTCCCGCGACCCTCACCAGGTCATCGGTTCACCTTGAGGGATGCCTTCCAACGCTGCGTCTTCCGGTACGTGGTCGCCATTCTAGAACCTTTAGTCTCCTCTGCCTCTGTGTTTCACTTGCCACATAGTATTGGACAGTATGCAGAGGATCATTGTTTCAGTCGACAAATGTGGTTTAATTGAAGAATTGAGGGTACTCCTCAAATATTACAGGCTACCATATAGTGATTTTGGTATTTTCATCGAGAAGTCAAGCGTCTACAGTCAAAAAGTATCATTTAATGAAGTGGTACTGATAAAGAAGACCATGGATGGCCTACAGAACTTCACACTCACATAGATATCGACGTATGTCATCTATTCCTTGAATATTAATCGCACTCAACGCTCTCTTTGAATCCAGTCCTAAACTAGATCTATTCGCTAATGAATGGAAGGAGACACTGACTGAATGTCTGGTGATTTGCGAGAAGACTGAGTGAGAGGTTTAGTTATATTATATTATCTGTGTTATATTTTCTTTAATGTATTTTACATTATTTCTAACTGATGTAATTACACTGAATTAGCATTATGGCGGTCTGGTTAAATAAAATAAATGATAATACAATAAATAGATGGTTCTGAATAGTTATGTTGAAGATGGGATCATGAAACTAATCTGATAATGATGATGGAGCCGGAAGGTAGGCACCGGAACTCCGTAATTAATCAATGTATCCTAGCCGTGTTAGGGGTTATTAGAATTATTATGGGATGCACTTTGGCTATACGGTACCTTCGAACTGACCTGATAACGCAGCTGGAAGATAGATAGATAGATAGATTCTATATTGTACACCAGAAATACAAATTACATTAGGAACTTAATATTAATATAGTGTTACAATGGGCGGTTTTATCGCTAAAAGCGATTTTTTACAGACAACCTTAGGATGGATTTGACAGAGAAGGAGAAAAAAGATACGCAGGTAGTTCGTGGGGTACTATTAAATTTCATATAATACAAACAATATACATACATATATATATATATATATATATATATATATATATATATATAATTATAAAAAGCAAAGAAATGATGTACGTAATGACGACATTCAAGAGGAAAGGGAGGGAAAGTAGAAGGTAGGCACAGGAACTTCATACTCCTACCAAACATACACAAATTTTCATAAAAATCAGTCAAGCTGCATCGGAAGAGTTCTATAACAAATACTGTGACACGAGATGTTTAAATATTAGACTAGCGGTCCCGACAGACGTTGTTCTGCCCGAAAGCTGGCTTTTCGTCAGAAAATAAAATTAAATAGATAGCTGTAGTTGGGCCACCTATTGGTTTGAATTCTATTTTTAAATCATCCAGAGACTTACTAAAATATACACACAAAGCTTAATCCAAATCGGTCAAGCCGTTTTGGAGATCTTAGGTGACCAACAATAGTCATATCTATAGGAAGACCAATCCAGACTAGTCGATACGTGCCAAATAAGTAAAATAAAGAAATAATAGAAATATGAATCGAAATAGAAAATAAATCTATGAGTCTGCGGAATCTACTGTATTCTTACATTGAATTTATAAAACAAAAAACCGCATAAAAAAGATCTGTAAATAAATGGTATGTTTATAATCTATATATATAAAAGCGTAATACCACTTACTGATTAATCACGAAATCTCAGAAACTATAACACCTACAAACTTAAAATTTGGCAGGTAGGTTCCTTATAGGGTGCAGACATCCGCTGAGAATACGGATTTTACGAAACTCCATCCTTAAGGGGATGAAACGGGGGTCCAATGTTTGTATGGAAAAACCTACTTTCACGCGGGCGAAGCTGCTGGCAGAAGCTAGTATAATAGTAATAAATCACTAATAAAGTTAGTCAACATCACCTAAGTTTGATTTTTTCTTTTTGAAGTTAATAATTCAGAGTCTAAAAAGTATTAAACAAATTCTATCACGAGCGAAGTAAACAAAATAAAGTTTTTTTTACAAAAAAAGTTATTTCGTTTTTTTTTTTTTTGTAAAATGTACTTTATTTCGCACTTTTTAGTTGTGATACACTTATAGCAGCTTATAACACTGGAGAGTAGTGGTGGCCGAGTGGTAATGGCCCCGACTTACGGAGTTGTAGGTCGCGGGTTCAAACCCAGCCAGGCGCATTACTTTGTGTAATTTATTTCATCACCTCTGCTCTCAAAACGGTGAAGGAAAACATTGCGAGGAAACTGGCATGTCCTAGAACCAAAAATTCGAAGACATGTGACATCCACCAACCCGCACTGGGCCCGTGTGGTGGATTATGGCCCATTCCCTCTCCTAGAGAGGAGGCCTGAGTCCCAGCAGTGGGAACATTATAAGGCTGATTATGCTATGCTATGCTACACTTATAGCCATAATACCTATATCACATGACAATTCTAATTAACCCAAACCCTGCTATTTTAGATTGTTTTATTATGAAGTTCCTGTACCTATCTTCTACCTTCCAGCTGCGTTATCAGGTCAGTTCGAAAGTACCTTATAGCCAAAGTGCATCTCATGACAATAAACCCAAAGGCGGATAGGATACATTGATTAATTTCGGAGTTCCGGTGCTTACCTTCCGGCTTCATCATCATCATCAGATTAGTTCGATGATCCCATCTTCAACATAACTATTCAGAACCATTTCATTGAACCAAAGTATTTGTTATAGAACTCTCCCGATGTAGCTTGACTGATTTTTATGAAAATTTGTTTATGTTTGGTAGGACTGTGAAGTTCCTGTGCCTACCTTCTACCTTCCGGCTGCATTATCAGGTCAGTTCGAAGGTACCGTATAGCCAAAGTGCATCTCATAATAATTCTAACAACCCCAAACGCGGCTAGGATACATTGATTAATTACGGAGTTCCAGTGCCTACCTTCCGGCTCCATCATCATCATCAGATTAGTTCAATGGTCCCATCTTCAACATAACTATACACAACCATTTATTTATTGTATTATCATCGTTCCTTAACTATGTTCATTGTAATATCTATATGAGTATGAAGTTCTGTAGGCACATCTGTTCTTCTTCGTCAGTTCCACTTCATCCAATGATACTTTTTGTCTGTAGATGCGTGATTTCTTGATGAAAATACCAAAATCACTATATGGTAGCCTGTAATATTTGGGAGTTCCCTCAACTCCTCATGGATCCCATCATCAGAACTGGATTTGGACTAATCTGAAACCATGTTCTTTTAAGTATAAATATAAGTTACAATCGGTCCATAATTGACGGAGTTCTGAGGTAGAAAACGTACAAAAAAATATATATATATACAACTGAACTGAGAACCTCCTTCTTTTTTTAAAGACGGTTGAAGAACAGTTAGGGTGACGAAAATACTTTAACTGTGACTGTAAATAGGTAGAAATTTAGCTTCCTCAAAATCTTTAGATATACCTATGCTCCTAACAGGAATCGAACCCACGACACCTCGCCTAAGAAATCGAAAGCTCAGCAGTAACATACATCGAAAATCTTTGTCCGAAAATTAAAGTCCAATAAGACCAGAGACTTTTCAACTTTGCTTCTAGGTAACTAGTTCAGGCATAGACACGTAACGTAACTTTTAGTACGTGGCCAATACAAGGTAACAAAAAAGTATCAAGGAAAGCTAGAATTATTTTCCATGTAGAGGAAATACATTTTTAAGTTACGAATGGTATCAATGCGTAATAATCTCATACTGCGATGTTACAGAAAATACAAAACAATTAACTTTGGAAACATTTTTTTAGGTGGGAAATCATCCGAAGACTTCTCTCGCTCTAAGACGGAGTGGGAGGGCGTGTCAGACTTTTACTGGCTAAAACCTACTCCTTAGCTCCAGGGCCCCGGGGTTCTCTTTCGCACAACCCATAGCTCCAGTAGGCTTCGACCCTCCTGGGTCCCAACGGTGTACATGAGACACTACGCGTCAGGACGGTGTGCTACCCGTTGCTCGCCGCCCGCAAGCCCACGTCTACGGCGGCTGGAAATTGGGGTCGGGATCCGGGCTGTAGCGCGAGGAAGGCAATTTCCTCACGCGTGCGGCCGCTTCCTTCGCTAGATAACGTACCTTTAACATGAAGTTTATTTTTAACTTATAATTCCAAGTCAATCCGAAGATAATTAAAAAAACCTTAATTACATACTCGTAGCTAAGTACTTAATACAACATGTTTTCTTAGTTCATAGAAAATAATTATTATCTAACATGGAAAAATCTGCCTAAAATCGCTACGAACCATCCGCCCAAGATGTGTTTTTAACGCACACACGCAAAAACAAAACGCACACAAACGCACATAATGTGACATTTATAGACGCGTCAGCTGAAAAAGGCATGCAGCCTAAATTGAACTGTCTTACTAATAAAATAAGAGCGAGAATATTCAGCGAAAACTGAGCTAAATTAGGATATTTCAAAAGTCAAACACAACACTTGAACTTTTTTTTATCAAAGAAAATTAAACGTTATTTTGTAGTGTCAAGGTTCGAATTTGCTTGACTGATGAAAACAGATATGTCATGTCTGTGTTCCGAATTTGAAAGAGCTTTCCGAGGGGAACCGAGCGCTTACCGATCGGGCCCGACTGGCGCCGACTCGAGGCGAGAGCCGAATGCATTACGACGTATTGCTATAGGGTTGGTACTGAGGAAAACTATGCTATTTTTACATATACACAGTTTTTAGATGTAATAATTGTACTTTTATGCCTTTTTGTTAAGTAGGTTAATTTTTTATGCATTTGGTTTTGGTGTTGTATAAGACCCATGAGAATGATTTCGTGATTAATTTTGAAATAAAAATATTTTGCTGTCAATTCTTAATTGATCTAATTTAATCAATAATTTGCAGTGCAGTTTCAATTAAAGATAATTTTAACCAAAAATTAACAAACATCTAACATCAAAAACTCAAAAATAATGCACAAAAAAAATCAATACTTCGAATAGCTTTCATCTAGCCTAAAAATAGCAGTCACAGCCTAAAAAAAACCTTACGAAAAAGCCGGAAAAGCTTGCCGTCAGCCCTGTGCGTAGGGCGGGTCGGGGCGGTGCGGGGGTAAGAGGCGCGGGAACGCGCGCGGAGGGGGGCGGAGGGGGCGCGGCGAGTCGCGCCAGTCGGTCGCGGGGCGCCGCGCAGCCCACACGCGTCATGCGCGCCCTCTAGCGTATTATGTTCCTCCCCGACCTCCCGCGAGCCTGCATGGTGGACGACGTAGCGACTTACTTGCAAGCGCCCTCCTCGGGACAGGTGGCTACAATTATTAACAACAAACCCATATGTAATTAACAATGATCATATTAACAGATGTTGTGAGCTAATGTTGCTTACCTAAACTGCGTCGGCCGCCCGGGTATTTTCGGGACGTACCGATTTCGCCGTCAGATCAATGTGGACGCACGTGATCCTCTTATGTTGTAGGCTGGATGCGACTGGCCACATCACTAGTAACAAGGTAACTTAAAAAATAACAAAAATTAAAAATAAACACGTGTTCGACGTTCAAATTGAAGATTGAGAAGAATTTAAATCAAGAATGAAGTGTAACGGTCTTCGCTAAGGTAAAGAAGTAAATTGTGTTCAAAACAGTCGGTGTAAACAGATCGATGAGCATGCTTTCGTATAAGATTGACAGTTGCAAGCTGTGATGTACGTTGAATTTTAAAAGATTCAGTGTAAAATATAAAACCTAAACGATGAGAATGTGAAGCTTTGACATAAAAACGACTATAACCTCAAAGAAAATGAACCGGTGAACGTAAGTTGTAATACAAAAATAAATATAATTTATAAATGCTACGCTAGATTTCGTCCTAAATCTTTAACGAGCATAACCTTCAAAACGACAAAATTATTTATAATAAAGAGCAATCGTAAAACTCGAATATTCGAAGCTGGTATTTGTTGTTCAGTTATGAAAGTGAAAAACTAAAATTAAGATCCACTAAAGTAACAATCCAATGACTAAGAATATTGTTGTTGCGTGATTCAGAATGACAATCAGTTTCTTTTAATGTGATCCGTAAATAATAAGAAAAACTAATCACAGGCATTAGCAAAATTAAAACATAAAAATGTGATCACAAACTTAATTGACCAAGAGCTAAACCATATAATATTCAAGTGAAAAATCTGAAACTCATTCTATTTTCAAAAAATAATACATTCGACAGCAATGCGAACTGCAATCAATCAAAAAAAGAAAAAACAAACCGAATCTCTTTGCAAATACGACTCTTATAATGAACATTAAAAAAATAAAGCCAGTCACGAAAGAACCATAGATTATAGCAATAATAGAAATGAAAAAGGTTAGTGAATCGATATGGTGTGGCTAAGATGTGAATAAGTTGACTGCAGGGAAACTACGGCATAGAATAGCATAACGCCCATCCCATCTGCAGTTTACGCTGTTTTGCTAAAATCGGCTCTATCTGACTGCAAAAACAATTTACTTGTCGTTTTCGAAAACTTTTAGTTTTAAAAAGGAGTTTTTATGCGGGTTCGCGGACCTCTTTCGTTTGTGTTACGTTTCTTTTACTGTAATGTTTTTAGGTTAGGATAACATGGTTTAGGAAACGCGTGTTCTTCCTTAGTTAAAGTATGTTTTTTATTGTTCTTGTTTCTCTTTGCTGAGATAAATGTTATGTCTATTGGACTGTCCTTCGTTATATCGATTACTATTCTTACTTCTGGTACAGATACAAAATGTCTAAGATGAATCCATGTTCGGATATCTACGAGATTACATTTTGTATACTTTTACAAGTTAATGATTTAATAGATTCTTAGTTAATGTTTGTTTATATATACTTTCAAGATCGTTGTTTTAAAAGCTTTCGTTTATTTTGTTCATATCTTGGAAATTTTGGAGTTATTGGCTCCGTGCCCTAATACTTTGCCCTTGATCTTGATGATGAGAATACGTTTGGTAAACATTAGTTTTTTTTATATTACACATATAAATTGATTGATTTTATGATTTTATTATTATTGTTGTACCTGTTTTTTTATTATCAATCGATCTTTTTAATATACGACATCTAACTTTAATCAGATACTTACCTAAACCTTTACAAATTTAAAATCTCATAAAATATGCGTTATCGAATAACAATTTAGAGCATATATCACGTATAACTCGTACATACGATAATATAAACGAGGCTGGCGAAGGTAGCCCCGCTCCCAAGTTAGCCGAGCCGGCACCCAGTGCTTATTCAGCAGAGATAAACAGACCAGAACTCGACACAACTTGAAATTCTAATTTAATTTCGAACATTTTACTTGTGGAATACGAAGCATTTGATTAAATCTTGCAGTCTGGAAATAACTGTAATAAAAAGTTTAAAAGGTATTGAATGATGAATAAAATTGAATTGAGAAAGTTGTATAATTGAATTTAACGTCTAAAAAGTCTTAAATTGAATAAAATAAAGCTACAACGTAGTTAGAATACAATCAATAAAAGAAAACTAATAAAATGGAGAAATCAATGAGCCATAAGGAGTACGCACTATTGATGGAGACAAATAAGAATTTTATGATGTTTTCGCTGATTTTATGTTTCGGAAACGGGAAGAGAGATGTAATACTGCAAATCAACAACAATTAGAGAAGAAAAACAAAAAAGAAATATATAGAAACAGAGATAGCAACCAAAGACACTAAGATAATGTTAAATAGAATGAATAAGTAAACTATGGGATTCTTTAAAGCCTACACTTATACAAATTAAACTGAATTCTTATACAGAAAAATGCAATAATCAAGATAAATTAATATCTGGACCAAATACGGAAAAAAAGATCTGTTCAAAAATTATCTACACCATGTATTCAAGACTGCGAGTCACAAACATTATAAGATTGCCAAATAGGCTAGACCACAACTATTTACAGGATAATCTTTCTTCAATTTCATATCCTATGACACCTGTCACATCAAAAAGATTGTTGAACAAGTAATTAATATCAAAAAAGAAAACAAAAAAGTAATTAATAAAAAAAATAACAAAACAATAGACAAGGAAGAATTCAATCACGGTTTCAAGAAAGGTTTTTAAATGTTTTAAAAATGGAATGTTATTAAAAAAAAATTGACGCCCAAAGTACCCGGCCGGCTGGCGTTGAGCGGACCGCGTCGCATCGGTGTTTCTCGATGTATCCCCCTATTATTTCTTCTATCACCCTTTTTGCCACTCGATGTATGAATGTTTTTCACTAACTGTTAATGTTGATATTTTAATGTATCCCTAATAATTGTTAGTTTGGACTTTTTTTTCTGTCTCATTTGGGAAGCGTGAATATTTATGACATTTTAGATTTTTTATAATGTGTCCACAGCCTTATATTTTGTGAGTCTTGTTCCTTATATTGATAATTTTGAAATTCTTTGAAATGTGACTAAACATAAGTAGAAAATCATGATTCTATTTTTGTCATTGTCAATCATAATGATTCACGCATCACAATGTGTATATTTTTGTTTGTATATGGTTTGTTACATTGATTTTACGAAATGGTCATCAATATTTTCATACACTAAATAGCTGGTGAAAGTTTCTTATACATTTTTTTAAAGACAAAAGAATACAGTGAAAACAATGTAGCATGATATTAATTTACAAAATGGCCAGGAAAATAAAAAGACAGCAGAAAAGGTGGATTTAAACTGATTTTTTAGACCCAGTGGATAAAAAGCCTACTTAACTATGATTGAATATGAAACTTACGATTTTATGAAAACTAATTTACTTCCCTGGCCACCGTGTTTAGTCAATAATTCTGTATATGTGCATGATTCCCGAATGCACTACCCTAAAAGCGAGAATGTGTTGCACGAACCTGTTACTTTTAATGTTCTTTTTTTAAATTTCTTTTTTAATTTCACTACTCCAAGCAAAGGAATCCATTAGTGAATTGGATTTATGTATTGATGTCTTTTTTTTTCGATTGCAGCGCACAGGTAATCCATGTATAATGGCTGAATGTAATTTCGTCTGTATTTTGACTCTTGATGTCTATACCTATATATTTTAAACGTGTTTCTTTTTTTAGAAATTTAAATAAATGAAAAAATATTTTTTAAATGTTTTTACAGTGAAGCTTAACATCGAAATAGTAAAATAGGTTAATGTTATCATCTCTATGACAGTCGGAAGCTCGTTCGATAAAATAGCGGTTTTTTTGCCATCTATAAATAAACTCGAATAATGTTTACACGTTTTAACAGCTAAAATATTACGGTTATTATTTTTGTTAACGTTAAAACTCTGAAACTATTGTAGGAGTTTTAGCATAGAAAAGTTATACTATAACTTCGTTCGTTTTTAGTAAAAACTAATGTTCATTGAAGTTATCTTTTATATTTTTCTTCATTACTTATGATGGGTTTTGTCATCATTACGATTTAACTTTAAATCCTAAACAGTACTGAGTACTTATATCAAGCCTTTACCACAATATTATCGTAAGCGACATCTTAAAAAATGTAGGTTTAATTATTTTACAAATATGTAGGTTTTATAAACACTTTTTGACTAGGTGAGGCGTGTGTTTTCTAGCTTGAGAAGAAACACCAAAACAAACTCAGGGG
Organism: Mythimna pallens; assembly: GCA_961205895.1. Classification (NCBI taxonomy): domain Eukaryota; kingdom Metazoa; phylum Arthropoda; class Insecta; order Lepidoptera; family Noctuidae; genus Mythimna; species Mythimna pallens. Next base: position 14,512,730 of record OY540850.1, on the reverse strand, counting down.
TCACAGTCTCTTGTCCTTGTGTGAGGTTCTCCAACGCTGCGTCTTCCGGTACGTGGTTGCCACTTCAGACCCGCAATGTGCCTTGCAAGTTTGGCGATTCTTCGGGCTATGTCGGTAACCTTGGTTCTCCTGCGGATATCTACATTTCTGATGCGATCACGCAATGATACTCCGAGTATAGTCTTTCCCATTGCCTTTTGGGTGACTTTAAGCCTTCTGATGAGTTTTATTGTAAGCGGCCAACTATCGGAGTCATATATGCTATAGCTTACAATAATATGCTTAAATTTATTTCATAAATAAAATGAGAAAACTAGGCGTTCACTTGTATTATCAGAAGTTTGGCCTTATACACTAAGAAATACATAAAAACATATGAGAAGAAGCAAACAGAAATAAAGTTTATTACAGCCATAAGTGTATCTCTACTAGTAACAATAAAAAATAATGAAGAAATAAATAAGCATAGACGAAGAGGATTTTCTTATAATTTCTATGTATGGAGGTCGTAAATCGTTTGATACAACCTTTTTATGTGTTTCATTTGGCTAATTGTCTGTGATATCGTTATGGGAATGTTATGATAATAACAACTTTGTGTATGAGGTTTTTGAGTACGAATTTCTATGCATGTGATTGTGCGTGAAAGGTTGGGGTGAATCTAAAGTTATTCTCTTTTAAAAATTTATAGGTTTCATAAGTCATCTTTTTTGACATTATTAAAAAGTGTTTTTTTTTTTTTATTGAAAATATATATTTTATCTTTTTTAACTTATTTATATACACTGTGTCTACATCTCTTATCCAACTCACCTGTCGTAAGTCTGCTGGAAGAAATTTCATTTGAAATAAGCAACATTTTTGTGCTTTCGTGTCTGTATTTTTTCGTTTTTATATAAATACAGTCCTCCAAAACGGACGCCAAACAACCACTTTTTAGTGTATCACAGTAAGATTATAGACTCCTAATTTTTAATTAGTACAAAAAAAAAATGGGGCTTTATCCGTACCCGTTACTGATCATATTGGTGTAATCAAAAGTAAAAAAAACGGAATCCCAAAATTGTGCAAGGAAATTGGTCATGATTGAATCAATCATTCATAACAACTGCTAGGTACTAGAAAATACTACGCGCAGTGTGTTGTGATGTAATTTATATTTAACTAGTTTGATAAACTGGAGTCGATAGAGAAGCGAACCAAGAAAATCATTGGTAATGATGCTCTTGTCGGGTCAAAACTCTAAAGTCTTGAGTATCGATTCAGAGTTGCTAGCCTGTCGGGTTTTCTATCGTTTACATTTCGGGGCACACTATTGGAATTGCACAATTTAATTCCATCGTTCCATCATCGGATACGTACCACGTTGTGCCACCGGTACATGGTGGACTTCCCACCCATACGTACAAAGCGTTTTGGAAATACATCCAGTGTGCGTACAGCTAAGGAGTGGAATTCCTTGCCGGTGTCTGTGTTTCCTGATCGCTACAACCTAGCAGTCTATAAGTCAAGAATGAATATGTTACTTCTAGGCAAGCGTGCTCCATCGTCGGCCACATCATCGCTTACCATCAGCGGAGACGGAATAGTCAAGCGTGAGCCAATAAATAATAATTTACTTTTATTAATGATAGGCTCGCGTTTGACCACCATCTCACCTGATGGTAAGCGATGATGAGTTCGACGACGGAGCACGCTTGCCTAGAAGTAGCCTATTCACTCTTGACTTAAAGACCCCTAAGTTGTAGTTAACAGGAAACACAGACTCCGGCAAAGAATTCACGCACAATAAATGTGTACAATATCCGTAGTCGGCATCTGATGTGTTAAAAACTCTCCTATCATCACAAATTCGGTACCTACACTTACATCTTAAGTCCCACTTAACACACCACCCAAGTTCGAAGGTACATCATACTTTGCGAGGTCCTAATAATTTATGTTGCAAGTTGTAGTAACATCAGTATGCGACCAACGTCTTGTTTTCTGGGTTAACTCTGAAATCTTATATTGATGCTGTAAATCATGTGAAGGAAGGAAGGAAAAACATGCGGGAAACGAAGGTTATTATTTTCTATAAGATCTTGTGTTGTACGGTTGGTGTAATCCACTTTGTGTTGGCGTTAGGTTGGCATTGTTTGAGATTGGAATTCTTCTGTAGGGAAAGGCATTTTTCGTGGAATGATTTAGTGGTAGATTATCTCGTTGAGAAGGGTGTGTTGGTCAACTACTACCTACTTTTATCTTAATTGTGAGTGCGACGGTGTGTTTCATTATCATCATCATTTCAGCCGATAGACGTCCGCTGCTAGACATAGGCGTCACCCAAATGTCGCCATAATGAACGGTCCTGTGCGTCTCGCATCCATTCTCACAACCTTCACCAGGTCATCGGTCCACCTTGTGGGGGGCTTTCCAACATTGCGTCTTCCGGTACGCGGTCGCCACCCCAGAACCTTTCGGCTCCAACAGCCATTTCTTCGAGCGTTCTGTGAGCAATGTACCCTGCCCATTGCCACTTAAGTTTGACGATTCTTCGTGCTATGTCGGCAACCTTGGTTCTCCTGCAGATATCTTCATTTCTGATTCGATCAGGCAAGGAAACTCCGAGCATAGCCCTTTCCATTGCTATTTGGATGACTTTGATGGTGTGTTTGTTTGTGTATCTTTACGCTTGAATGGCTGAACGTAATTCGATGACACCGTTTTTCCTTTTGAGGTACGAGTACCTAAAAAACAAAAATAACTAGGCAAAATGTTTTAAAAACATTTTGCAAACATGGGCACTTATAAAATGTCAGAAGCTAGCGCACTGTTCTGCTTGGTCGTTTCCTATAGAGAAGTACCGGCAAGAAACTCCATCATCTTCTCAGTCATACACTCCTGGCGGAGTGGTCGTGGTCATGGATGGTCTGGTAGGTTGGTTGTGAGTGGCTTTTGCGAGACTTTTCCATCTCTCTCTATTTGTAGCACTGCGTGTACATTCAGTGAGGGAACACTTCGAAGATAATTTAATGAGGTTTGTTCATCTGGTAGGTGATCCCCCGCGAGAACGTTGGCCCTCTACTCTACCCTGGACCACTAAACGTTCCAAAGAGCTTTAATTGCGGATGATATTTCCAAAGATCTTAAAGATTCGCAGTTGCACAATCGATGAAAATCTTTATTTATTTACTTTACTTTATTGCATACCAAGATTACAAATTTACAAACTGAAATTATAATACAAAGAAAAACATACAATTGGTGGCCTTATTGCACTCGGCGATTTCGTCCAGGCAACCCAGAATGGACAGAGATTGCCTGGACACAAAATGGGGTTGCACTTGGTGTAAATATAAAAGAAAACATTTTTTTTATAGATACTTAATACAATAGATACACATATACATACATACATACAAAATATAAATATATAAACAAGAGAATAAGTGATCTTTGTTTGATGCGAAGCTCTTTCAAAATGAAAATGTGAGTGTAAGAAAATCCATGATTACTCTAAAAAAAAATGTTTGTTTCAGAAAGCTCTGAATATGCAGAGCTCAAAATAAACAGAAACCACTATTAACACTAAACTTTAACTACTAAACCATTTAGCAACTTCGCTCCAAAAAAGATGTCAGATTTTTTGTTTTAAAACTTAATTCGTGTTAAGAAGTGCTAGAAAATTCAGGAATGGCAATCTAAGTTAGGTTGGAATGGTTAGTCATAACAGTTTGGTGAGCTGATAGCCGGGGTAGGTGCCAACTGTGGCTGCGGTGCCAACAGACCCTAGGGGCTCGACCTTGCTGTAAAAGATGTCGACTGCATTTTGACAGATTGTCTGAAAGGGTTGTTTTTGTAGCTAAGAACTTTTTAGGCTAATTGATACTGACTAAAGCATCAGTAGAGCAGTGGTGGCCGAGTGGTTACGGCCCCGACTTACGAGTTATAGGTCGTGGGTTCAAACCCAGCCAACCGCATTACTTTGTGTAATTTATTTCATCACCACTATTCTCAAAACGGTGTAGGAAAACATCGTGAGGAAACCGGCATGTCCTTAGAATAAAAAATTCGAAGACATGTGACATTCACCAACCCGCACTGGGCCAGCGCGGTAGATTATGGCCCATTCCCTCTCCTACAGAGGAGGCCTGAGTCCCAGCAGTGGGAACAATATAAGGCCGACTATGCTATGCTAAAGCATCAGCAGTTAATACGTTCCTAGTAAAGCATGTATGGTATATCTTTGAATAGATTAAGGAATAACAATAAGTAATATTATAAAGGCGAAACTTTGTATGTATGTTTATTAGTCATAAACGCCTAAACGGCTGAATGGATTTGCATGACAGAATCATGGCAAACTCCCGAACAAAATTTTGCTAGCATATTTTTTTGGCGTATAGTTATGAAAAATATACAAAAGTATATAACATAGATTTTTTTAGGTGGGAAAATCATTTAATGACAAATCTCGCTCTTGAGCGGTGCCGACCGTGTCAGACTTTTACTGACTAAAGACCCACTCCTGTTCCTTCTTTGCCTACTTCCCGGGGCCCCGGGTTTCGTTTTCACACTACCCGTGGCCCCAGTAGGCTTTGACCTAATATAGATTATGTTTTCTAAACAATTTTGTCTCAGACATTACTATTAACAGAATCGTCGTATTGAAGTTATTCTAGTAAAAATTAGATATCGTATATTATGTTATAATACCTATGTACCTCATTATGAATTTTAAAAATTAAAATACGCATTTTTTAACTAACGAAAAGATGTCATGTCGTAATGTCGTGTTTTCTTTTTGTAAGTCATTAGCCTGGATGACAGTTGTGTGTATGTCTTAATGCCATGCTTTTTTTCTGGTGATGTCGCTATACTCGAATTGCACTACGATGTCGTCATTTTATGCATATTCCCTCTTCATTTTGCGATTTTGTATATTATTAACTAAAAACGTTAATTTCAAATGAGAAGAAGTCACGTCACACTTAGGTGTTCTGTTCACATTATATACTTTATTTTTACGTGAGAAATCACCAAATAACTTTTCCCGCTCTGGGTAGAGCGAGAGGGAGTGTCAGACTTTTACTAACTAAAACCCACAAGTGTTCCTTCAATTGCCCTTTGCGAGGTTCACGGTAACTTTTTGAACAATGTATACTGTATACTATCATAGCACTCACAGCTGTCTCTCTACTTACCCTATAACGGTAACCTCCTTGAAGATACTCCAACAAAATGTGCCACCGACGCACGTGGTGCTCCGTGCTTGGCCATCGTCACGACTATGCGAAACGTGGACTGTATCTACTTAGCGTGTTTACTTTGAGTACAGTTGGCAAAGGAGATTGGTTTACAGGCAAGAGTTAGAAGCTTATCGGGATCGAGAGTTTTTCCAGAAATAAAAGTAATACTCAGTGATAACTTTTAATGAATAAAAAAAATCCGTCATTCGTGTCCAGTATATTCATATTTCAAATATGTAAACGCACTACCACCACTTTGTGACACTTGAACATTTGATACTGGCTTTTGCCAGCCGTATCGCTATATATAAAATATATAGCCTATGTCACTCAGTAATGCAGTAGAATTCAAATGGTGAAATAATTTTATAATTAGTCCAGTAGTTTTTTGAGTTAATTCATTACAAACAAAAATATAAAAATCATTTCTCTTTATAATATTTTATTATATATCTTTATCACACTAATATTATAAAGGCGAAAGTTTATATGTATGTGTGTGTTTGTTACACCTTCATACTCAAACAGCTGAACGGATTTCGATGAAGTTGGTTGCACGAGTAGACTCCCTAGCGATAATTCAAGTCAAGCTACTGGCAGTAGCTAGTAAGTTTATACTTTAGATAAATGATATACTTCATCAGTGTCGAATGACGACCACTGCTAGACCTCAGCTTTCTCAAAGACTGTACTAACGTTATAAAATTTAGTTTAGCTCTCTTTCATTAGGTTTTCCTGACCTTAACTTTTCTTCAGTAGCAACAGTATTATTATTGAAGAAATATTGTGTGTAAAAATTTGTTGAGTGGCTGCTGGATATCGTCAGACATCCAGCTAACTGTAAGTTGGGCCGATAAACAGCATGGGCGAAACGACAGGGAGTATCAGCCTTTTACTGACTAAAACCCACGTATGTCCCGGGCCGTGGAGCCTACCAATCTCTTTCGTCGACTGTACATAGCATAATAGCAGTTACTACAGTGATTAGTAATAGCTAATGTGGTATGTTCAGTGTAGTATTTTACTATCACTAAGCAGTTAGCTAGAAAACTGTGTTCCTGGTTGCTGAATACTCAAAAAATGCGTTCTTAGGCTCTAGACAGCTAAATAGTGGGATATAATTGATAAATATTATTAAGTATAATTGAAATGTTTTTAAAACATAAATTATTACATATAGATTGAACTAGCTAGTCAATGAATGTAATATATCTTTCAATATAGTCAACCGATTTCGATGAAACAAAGCCTAAGTAATATATCAAGATACACACAATTTTAATGTATCAAAGTTATCTACATCGAATTCGTACATTTTACGTGATGCACGCACAACTGTAAACTTCTACAGATTTATTATATGTATTTATAGATTAGCTGACCCGGCGAACTTCGTACCGCTTAATAGATAACGCCATCTACTGGCATTACCAGAACAGGGCATTTTAATTAGAGATGGCGTTGTATTCGGATTTTGTTTTTTTCATGATTTTTTCCCACCGTTTAAACCTTCCCTGGACTATCTCGAATATTTCAAGACCAAAATTAGCCAAATCGGTCCAGCCGTTCTCGTTTTTTAGCGAGACTAATGAACAGCTATTAATTTTTATTATATATAGTAGAATAGATTATTCAATCTGTGTTTCAGATACCGTTTTTCAAATTGTTAGATTATGGAAAACCGATGTTCACTCCGGTATCCACAAGTCCCCATATACCACGGGTTATTTTAAGGTGTCTACACAACTACTGTCCTAGTTTCACATCGTGTGTGCCCCTGCACATCTTGTGTAACCCCTGACGAAGTCATTGTCTTACTGATAAGCTCTAATTAAGGGCTTCAATTAGACTAAATCTGATATTAAAAAGAAAGAGTCACCGTGGAGCTTTAATTATGTTTTTTTGAGCTGGGCAATCATCTAAAGAATTTTCTCGCTTTA